>JALIGW010000002.1:152028533-153228533 GCA_023053685.1 Diadophis punctatus similis
AAAAGTACCTGGTCTCAAATTTAATAGCATGCTATGACATAGTCAACCCTCCCAGGAAAACCAGGCAGGAAACACAACTAGGTGAGCTAATTTACTCTAAGGCAACATTAACAGAATCTTGCAAGTCAAAAAATACAAACTTCCCACAGCCACTTTTCACTGCTTCACCCATTAGGGTGGGTCCTAAGTTTCTTCCTCTGACTACTAAGCCCCTGGGGCTTCCCCTCCTCTTGTCTGATTTTTTCCTAAATAGCATCTTTTCTACTTATTCCTTATAGTCATTCTCATACAGTATACCATTATATCTACAGTATCTTCACTACTCTCAAGTAGCCTTTTTAATAATAATAATAATAATAATAATAATAATAATAATAATAATAATAATAATAATAATAATAATAATAATAATAATAATAATAATAATAATAATAATAATAATAATAATAATAATAATAGAAACTGTTCAGGGGTGGGTTCCTAATATTTTTACTACCACTCTGTGGGCGTGGCTTATTTTGTGGGTGTGGCTTGCCAGCCATGTGACCGGGTGGGCGTGGGTCTCGGGAGCTTGGCAGCGGCCGGAGAAGCGGGAGGTGGGCATTGCCCACCTGCAGCGCATGCGCAGTGCCGGAAACTTGGCTTCTGGGCATGCGCAGCAGAAATTTTTTAAATTTTTTTTAAAAAAATTCTTTTTAAAAAAGGGTGGCGCCCAGGCACAGGCAACTGACCGCACTGGTACTGTGACGTCACCAGTGGGCTGCTACCGGTGCTATAGAGTGGACTGCACCGGTAGGAACCCACCACTGAAACTGTTTCACATTTAATATGTGAGTGCAGTAAAATCATGCAAACTGATTACAAAGCTAGACATGACTGAGTTGCTAAATTAATCCACTGGTCATTATGTAAAAAATACTACTTACCTGTATCTGAAAAGTCATGGGAACATAAAGTGGAAAAACTTGTCGAAAATGAGAAGGTGACGATCTAGTGGGACTTTGGAATACAGACGGATCGTCACTTGGAACACAATACGCCAGATATCACCGTTGTCGAAAACCGAAGCGTACAATTTATTGATATCGCTGTACCAGGAGACTCTAGAGTCGAAGAAAAAGAATTGGAAAAAATCACAAAATATTGTGACCTGGCCATTGAAACTACAAGGCTATGGATGAAACATGTAACAGTGATACCCATTGTCATAGCACTTGGTACCATGTCCAAGAATTTCACAAAACACATCAAGAAATTACAGCTTCCTGCAATAACACCATCAGAACTGCAAAAAACTGTGCTGCTCGGAACATCGTACATTTTAAGAAGATACTTGGTTGATAACTGGCAACAACCCATATCAACCATCAGCGCCAGTCAATGATATTTGTGATACATTTTTTAAATGTTCCGTTGACTGAGTTTCATGTTTAATGAATAAAAGAGATAATAATAATAATACAGGAAGAATGAGGGCCAGGTATCCCAGGGATGAGTTCTAACTTACCTCGCTGCCGGTTCGCTTCTTCCCGCGCCGCGTGTGCAGTGCCGAAAAATTTTTAACAAATATTTTTATAAAGCCGAAAACAAGATGGTGACACATGCGCAGTGCCGGAAACTCGACTTCTACCCATGCTCAAAATAAAATAAAATAAAATAAAATAAAAATAAAATAAAATTCAAAAAAATTCAAAAAAATGGTGGCGCCCACGGACCGGCACTGATTGACCCGGTTCAGTGACATCAACGTGACATCACCAGCGGGTCGCTACCTGTTCGGGCAAACTGATCTGAACCGGGAGGAACCCACCTCTGAGGTATCCAGGTACCAAAACTGCTTTACTGCCTGACTCACTGTGTTCTCAATAATCCTCGTTCACATCCACTTTGAGCTGCATTGGTGAGATTAGGAAGTAAAAATAATGCAATGCAAACCTGCCATTCATTTGGCTAAAAGCAAGCATGACATGGGGGGTTTCTTTATCCCTTTAGAAGTAGTCTCATTTAGCAACCAAAATTGGGATCAGCAACTCGGTTGCTAAATGAAGCAATAGCACTTAGCACTTTTTACTTATATACCGCTTCATAGTGCTTTACAGCCCTCTCTAAGCGGTTTACAGAGTTCAGCATATTGCCCCCAACAATCTGGGTCCTCATTTTACCCACCTCGGAAGGATGGAAGGCTGAGTCAACCTTGAGCCTAGTGAGATTTGAACAGCTGAACTGCTAAACTAGCAATCAGCTGAAGGTCACAATGCTGCTTTTAACCACTGCGCTATCTCAGCTCCTAAGCAGTTGCTAAGTAAAACTGTGATTGTGCTTATGGGCTTATTTCAGCCTTCCTTTGCTTTGCAGACCTGTGGAGATCCTAAATGCAAAGATTTATCTCGAAGTTACTTTTTACATCACCATCAGAACTGTGAACAGTTGCTGTACCAGGCAGTCGGTAAATGAGGACTAGCTGTATAGCGATTCTTTACTTTGGTTCTAAATAAACATTCAGCACACATGCAGAACAAATCTGGATAACAAAACTATGTATCGACCATGTATTTCCTCTGAATACCTGAAAAGAGTGCATATTTTTCCCCCCAGAATTTCTAATCTTGTGAAGCAGGTACAAAAATATGTGCTCTTTGGATATTCCTGCAAAGACTGTAAGAAGGACATAAATTGCTTACCTTTGGCAAGCTTTTCCCACATGCACTTGTGCCTGTAGCTACATGCTCACACTCATGCTCTGGCTTGGCATAAATCTAACATCTCCATGGTGCTGTTTTAAACATGTGAAAGGCATAGTTGGGCAATATCTTTATTAGAAGAATATCCTAGCTTTCAAATTCTCTCGCCTTTTGGGCAGCAAGTAGCTACAAGGGGTAGCTAAGAGTAAGGTGACCAGACGTCCCGCTTTTGGCGGGACAGACACGCTTTTCAAGCGTGTGTCCCGCGTCCCGCATTCTTTCCAAAAAGTCACGCTTTTTGGGAAAGAATGCCTGAAACAGCGGGACGTCTGGTCACCTTAATTTACGCATATGCTGGACGCGTTTTAAACCCAAATGCAAAGGCCGTGGTGGGTCATATGATTTTAGGCGCAGCTACTGGCAAGAGAAAGCAGGGCTTTTAATTTCACTTTTGGATTTGCAGGGAAGAGAGCCACAGGAAGGACGTGTTTCTCTTTCAGGCTCCGCAGTCAAGGATGGACCTGGGGTGGGGGCGGCAGGCGCGGCGGCGAAACATGTCAGCTGCAGAGAGCCCAAACCCGAGAGTCCCTCTGGCTCTCCTCTCAGCCTCGGCAGGGCGCGTTGAAGCGGGTTTTCGGAGTGCGGAAAAACTCTCGAAATGTCACCGCCGAGACGGTTCTCGACGGGCGAGGATCCCTCCCCCGCAACTTTCCTTCAACCCCAGCGGAGACGAGCTCATGGAGTTGTGGAATGGGCGCTGCTTTGCCATCCATTGGCCAGGCGGACAGTCTCTCTGGGTAATCGGGAAACCAAGGTGAGCCCGCGAGCCAGCAGCCCTCTCCGTTGCTTTCCGTTCTCGGGCAGGGAAAGGCGTGCAGGTCGGGGGAGACATTGGCCTTCTCGGTCCCCACCCTTGCAGGACTTTGGACCGGTTCATGGCAGGATCAGGCCCTGTCGGGAGGCGCTGCGCCCGGGCGAAGAAGAGTTTTTGCTTGATTTCCCTTGATGTTTGTGCTGCAAGGGAAAGGAGGGCACGGAAAGGCAGGGGGCATAAGTGGTCATTTTAGGGAAGGGTGCATTTTGATATCTCCCCCCCTCGAGGCTCCGCGACAGCCTTCGCTGCGGGCAACGGAGAGGAAGAGGGCAGCAGCTCCGATCGGGGCAGCCCTGCCGAGGGGAAGGGGGAAGAGACAGTCATTTTCTCCAGTACAGAGTTTGTTTTCCTTTTCTTTAATCGATCCATTAGCGTTAGCCTATCGCCCCTCTTCAAATGACTTGAAAGGCTGTTAGAAGAGGCGGGGCTTTGCACAAGCAGTCCCTGTGCAAGGGAGACGTTGCACGCTCGGATCGCCCTGTAGGTGCAAGGAAGAGTGGGCATAGCTGGCAGGTGGGTGGAAGGTTTATGGCTTCGATGTGTGCGTGTGATTTGAATAGCAGGAGTCTGTGCAACCCACACGTCTGTGTGGAAGAAAAGCGGCGGGGGAAATGGGTAAGGCGTGGGAGCGGTTGTGCAAACGGGGGGAGGTGGCCCACATTTGAGCTTCGAGCCGAGGCTTGTGCAACGCTCCTGCCTCCCCCTTCCCTCCATCGTGGGGCCAGGGTCCTTAATGGGTGGGGTGGTGGTGCTGAATTGGGCTTGGCCAAAAAAACCCAAAAAAAACCGGGTGCCCCGAGGGAGCACTCTTCTGGCTGGCCACCTGAGATGGAGCCGAGCTGTTCTGGGCAAGGAAGAGCCTCCTGGCTTGCTTCACTGCCGGCTCCCGAAGGGGAGGCGGGAGGCGAGGAAAGGCCTCCCGCCTCCCCCCCACCCACCTGGACGCTGACATTTGGCTTTTTTCCCTCTGCGCATGCGCAGCGTCCAGGCGGCCCCGCCCCCCGTCAATGGTGTCCCGCTTAAAAAAAAAATCTGGTCACTTTAGCTAAGAGGCAAGAAACACACAAAACTAGGCCAGTTGTTCCACCCATATGCTTATGCTTCCAAGGCTTAACCTGGGTGTTGCAAACGGAATGCATTTGTTTGTGATAGATACCATTGTTGTCAAAACTGATTTGTCCACTCCGGCTTTGGAAGAATATTGTCAGTCCTCATTCTGACTCCCGCCTATGGTGAGGCTCACAGATTCTAGCCTAGCAGAGGAATTTTTAAACAAAATAAGAGTACAGGCATTCCCCAAAGCCATTTGTCAAAAAAAGTCTCATTCGAAGGAGCCGTTGTCCATAGCTTTCTACTCTCCTGGGCTTTCCTGTTCTTCAGCTTCTCATGTAGCAGCAAAAACTACAGCAAATTGGCATATTGGGGGAGGAGGAGGAATTTGTCTCAAACAATGCAGTGTCTAACGCTACCCCTATGGATTAGAAACCTCTCTGGTGCCAGAATGATGTCCCTTAGAAATGTGGAGTCTTCAAGTTCCAGAATTCCCGGTGAGTGGCAAGACATTAGAAAAGGCTGGAATATGTCAGGACATCAACTGAGCCAGTTCTCGTGAGCCCAGTGGTGGGATCTGCTTCTTCAATATACAACAAATTTTTTACACAACAAATATGACAGATGCCTGAAGACGTCTTACCTTAAAACAAAGGATGTCTGCATGCTCACAAAGAGCAATGCACAGCCTGCATTGTGAAATGCTGTGGATTACGACTGCTGCATCTCTTTTATGATGCCTGCAATGCAGAGTGATTCCTATTATCTTTGGTTTTCTCTGAGCATATTTTCACATAAAAATAAAGTAAATCTGAATCATCAAGATGGATGGGAGTAAATGATTATTTTAGCAGAAACGTGCTGTTATTTGCTGCTTGGAGAACTTGATTAAAACATCGCTTAAAAATCAACATTATTAATGTTTTAAAATAGTTTCTGTGGTTAAGACCTTGCTTAAAAATCAAAATAATGAACAGTTAAAAATAGTTTCTGAGTTTAAGAATTCAACTTTTTTAAAAAAAAAACTTCTGCCCATAGCTACCAACTACTTTCTATTGGCGCACTTTGAAATGTGAAATATTTTCCCTATCCTTCACTTAAGTCTTGTTTTTGTGGAAATCCTTACATAAAAGGAATGTTCATGATCTTGTTATACATCAAGATCAGCCATTTGGTTATAAACATGATGTGCAAAAAGATTTAAAGTGTGTGTGGGAGGGCAGCATCCTGCGAGCAGTTCCCATTATATATGTGCATTCACTTTCACCTCTGTATGCACAGATGCTCTCTTATAAATGTTCTGATGAATGCACAAAGGTTGGGAATAGTGCCTGCAGTATCTATGCTTCTGTCTTAGACAACCTGCGAAGCCCTTGAATATATGGGATGGTAATTGTTGTTTGTATTCCTTTTTGCATCAAATGCAGTTCAACTCACATATCAATGTTGGAATTTAATAATTCTAAACATTCAGGACAACAGCTTCTTGTCAAGAAGCAAGCTACCCAGAGGTGGGTTCCTGCCTCTGATTGCTGGTGCGGTTAATCGCTGAGTTCGGCGCAGAGCCGAAGACGCTGCTCCCGTTCGCGGAGCGGGCGCTTTCCCCGCCCGCATGGATGCCGCCAATTGCGTTCTTTTGCCCTCTGCGCATGCGGAACGCTTTGGGCATGCGCAGAGGGCAAAAGAACGCAATTGGCGGCATCCATGCGGGCGGGGAAAGCGCCCGGGGAAAGCTCCCGCTCCGCAAACGGGAGCAGGCTCGAGCAGCGTCTTCGGCTCTGCGCCGAACTCAGCGATTAACTGCACCGGCAATCAGAGGCAGGATCCCACCTCTGAATCTACCCTATGCTGGTCAAAATGCAGGATGGGGTTGGGTGAAGCATTTAAATCTATTTAAAACCAGAACACTAGGCCCAAGACCCAGTCACTCTTTTAACCACTTAATTCTGCAAGCTGCAAGCTGTAAAAGAATGAAGGTGAAAAGCAAGGTAAAGCCTAAGCCACTTGTCTCCGTATGTTTTCCTTGAGTTCTTTACAAAGGCTTGGGCTTTTAAAGTACTGTGAAGATAACAAAACAAACAATGTAACAAAAAAAGCATCTTTCAGAAAAGAAAGTGTGATTTCCCCAGATTTCTCACCACCTGACTATCCTTTTGAGACAAAGAAGAAATACATATTTCTCAGGTTTTTATTCTATAGTCTATAGGTGTTAGTATTGATCTGATGTGGTTACTGTGTTTTCAGTCTAGAATTAAAATGTATCAGATCCTCTCTCAAGATGAAGCACACCAAGGTAGAGAAAATAAGGACAAAAATGACCGATTTGCATAAGGAAATTACATATTAATAACCTGTATAAGAGATCCTTGATAACTTAGAAGTACAGAAATAATTAGTGTAAGTTTAAATGCAGACACTATGTGTCAACATATTGTAGGGGGAAAGAACTTTTAATCAATGACTATGAGTGCCCCCCTGTTCACTCATGACAGGTGACTTAAAGGCATAGTCTATTCCAGCTTTTGAAACTGGACTTAGATCTTTCTTCAAACAGAAGACTGCCTGACTGTCCTCTGACAGACCTTCAGCATGGAACTAGCATCTGTAAAGGAGGACACTGGCCAATCTCTGATGGGATAAGCTTGATGAAATAATATACTATAATATAAATATATCAACAGATTGCAAATAGCATAGTACACAAATGATTTCAAATGGTAAACACTGGAGACCAATCACATGCTGTTATTTATACAGTTAAATGTAAATAAGGACAGATAGGCCATTATTATTACAGTTTAAAATGAAGTTCACAAATGTCAGGTCACGGTGAATCTAGCATATCTAATTCCTAAGGAGATAAAGCTGCCAAGCAATTTTAAGAATACCTGTAAGTGTACTCTGCACTGGAGTCAAGTTCCTTGTGTGTCTAAGCCAAATAAAGCTATTCTGTTCTATTCTATTCTATTCTATTCTATTCTATTCTATTCTATTCTATTCTATTCTATTCTATTCTATTCTATTCTTATTCTTATTCTTATTCTTATTTTCTTTTTCTTATTTTCTTTTTCTTTTTTCTTTTTTCTTTTTCTTTTTCTTTTTCCATTCAATTCAATTCCACTCCACTCATATGCCAAGTACTATCCTATTTCCACTTTTCATTCCTTATATTACAGTGGTGATATATCTTCAAAGAAGATTAAAGCCCAGACTTGTTTCAGCTGAAATGTTATTGAACATTCTAAACACTCTCCCATGCACACACATCAATTTTCACCAGCTACATGAGTTTTTGTCATATTTTTTTGGGGGGGGGGATGTGTGAATTTAGGCATTCAAATGGACGTTTCTGTTTGTGGAAGCCTATCAATTAGCAATGCAACATTATTCAAAGAGGAAAGGGAGAAAGGAAAATGGATTTAAGGGGGAGGGGGAAACACACACCCAAATTGCTCAGCTCTCAGATCAATGTTGATCTTGAATTCTTTTAACTTAGATCACAACAGGTCTCCAAATGTTGCTCACTTATAACTGCAATTCTTCACCATTGCCCATGTTGGCTGGGGCAGTTGAGAGTTGAAGGTTGGCGACATCTGGAGATCTGTAAGTTTCACTCCTGCTGGCCAATTCCTTTGCATCAGATCTTTGCGCCTAGTCAGTGGCTTTAGTGCATACAACCTTAAGGTAACTCCTTATTTGCTTGTAAATTCTAAATCAGCATTTTCTAAATCAGTTCCCATTCCTGTTATAATTTTCAGATCTCTGAAACTCCTCTGTGTCTGATGGGTTGATATGTATGCCAGTTGACAAGTCATTGTAGAGGCAGCCCATTGATTTCCCTCTCACAGTTTTCTACATTTCATACATCAGTCTTGTGAGAACCTTGTGTCTTGTGTGTTCTTGACAATCTCTCATACAGAATAGTGGTGGGGGGTGAGGAGTGGACCAGACTTGTTTGTGAATGGCAAAGGAATGGGAAAGCTTGTAGATCTGGCTCTCCAGAGCTCTGCTTTTTGCCTACTGTTAAACAATATGACTTGTGTGGCAGCAACATGTATAACAGAGGCCAATAAAGGCCCTTACTCATGGGGTGGAGCAGCATTTAGACCTAATATTTCCTTTAAAATGTTCTGTTTAGATGAGATTCACAGCAGCTGGATAAGTTGGCTGTCACTTTGCAGGGCATCAGTGCAGCCACTATGAGTGATGAAAACACCTCTGAATCATTTATGTTTGCACACTTCTCTCTGTTCCCAGGCAGATACCTTCAGAGGTCATAAGCAGGTTATCAGTCATTTTCAGATTACAAGGAAAGACAGAGTGAAATAGGCTGCATTTCCAAATCACAGGGTGCAAGTTTATGCATAGGGGATAGGCTGAGAATAAGGTGCAGGTTTCATCTAGAAAGTACGGATAATATTTGCCCAAATGTCTTTATTGGACAACCCACCATTTTATCCAAAACAAAAGCATTTCCATTTGAAAAACTTGTCTTTTAAGTTTTGTTCTTTGACATGTCTTTATTATTTTGACATTTTGAAATCAGAATATTCAACCTGGTTAATTTACCACTTTTCTTGTTACAGAATCTCATGAAAGACACTTATCTCAGCTACTAAGAATAAATCTGTAGGCCCAAATTAATTTCTCATCAACAAATTGTGTTAAGAATATAGGCTATTCCTATATTAAATAGACACATTCAGGTTACTGAACTGACCTACTTAGGGGATATTTTGAGGCTTCCCAAAAGGTTTTAAGTCCTCCAATATAGGAGGATATAGGTATCAACATATTTGCTTATGCCTCTTAGTGTTGCAATTTGATCAATTATACAGGTTAAAGCATACAAGCATTCAAAGGGGCAGTACACAAACCATGTTAGTGTAAAGAAGACACTTTCATCAAAGCAATAAATCTGGCACTCTTCAGAAGGTTCACGAAACTTATTAAAGGCGGTCCACAGCTGTCAGCAAGCACACCTGCTTTGTGTCTCTGATAGTCTTCACTGGAGAAGACCAGACCAGCCTTCAAAGCAACTGCATGAAACTTCCAGAGGACATGGCTTCTCTTAACTCTTCAAGATATGGTAGGGTGCTATATGGATATGAAATGCTTTGTCCTATGAATTTTTAGAGCTGTGCAATGCTCTGGATTTAGTCTCTTCTTGCTTCAGAAGAAGATTAATGTGTGCGCTCTCTTGTATTCCAAAACCCTTTTTGAAGATCAACTATGAAACTTTATAAATGATGGGTTGCAAGCAAGTTTGAGGGGGACTAGAATTATTCCCACTGTGCCTGAGAGCATACAGCCTTTACTGAGCTGCTGCTACTGGACTGGGCCATGCACAAGATACATGTGCCAGGGATTTCTTTCACAGCTTTTGTACACCTGTTGTAGATAAATGAGAGTCCAGTGTCTTGGGGGGCGGATTGCAATGGGAGGCCAATGCACTCGTCCTGCCTGAAGCTGATGGATATGATCAGTACCAGATCCCAGTGTAATGCTTCTCAGGAAAGCCCAGAGGATTCACCACTGGAAAAGAGTGTTTAGATCCTGGCCAAATTACCATGGGCAGCATTCAGGAGTGAGCTTATGACTGCTGCAGAAACTTTTGCTCTGAGCACAAAGACCATCAAAAGGCAGTTCCCGTCCCAGAAGCAAGTTATACCTATGATTTGATTGTGGCATATAAGTCAGTTTGTGTAGGCAGAGTGGAAGTCCTACCAGTGCATAGCTCTTTTTCATGAGAGATGGGTAATCGATATTATTGTAGAATCAGAGCACTACAAATTTTGAAGACCCCTGCTATAAATTGTAAAATTTGCTAAAATTTGATAACTAGAAATGCAAATCTATCAAAAATCAACACACACTAACCAAATGTTTCATTACCAAAGTCAAAACCCGACCACCCACAAGAGGAGCTGTGTAAAAACATTCAGATGAAGACAAATGCACTGTAGCAACCCAGATCACCTATACAACTTTGTCTAACAAAATGGATGCCTTTGTAATTTTATCAAAAAGTTCCTGGCCACTTAACCCATTCCAGCACAATCAAGACAAGCTATGAAAATGATAATAGTATCATATATCAAAAACATCTCAGAAAGAACCACAGACTATTACAACCACACTACTGTTGCATACAACCCAACTAAAGCCCTCAAAAATATCTTAAACAAACCAAAGATGCAGTAGCCCAAGGTGAAAAACTGGAGTCATCAACAACATAAGGGCTGAAACAGCCATTGAGTAGCACAGACAGGCAGAAGACTAGCAGAGCTCATCCGTGAACACCAACTGGCAGTCAGAAGACACAGTGAAAACTCCTTAATCTCACAACATATGGACAGACTCAACCATAATTTCAACAGGGAAACTGTGAGCATGCTAGACCAAGCTAAATCCCAAAATACTAGAGGATTCCTGGAAGTTTGCCATTCAGACAAATCAGCCATCAATAGATACATAGAAATAAACCTTATTTACATATGATTAAAAAGTGACAATTTAAAAAAGCTAAGAAGGAAACAAAAGGACCAGAATACATCTGTCTAGCAACTAATACTGTAGGAGAAGAGCAAGCAGGACTGGGAGGCGAAGTTAAGCAGGTCATCAGACTAGAGTTACTATGTTCCCACAAATGGTCTAAGTACAACCCCTCTTGAATTCCTTTTGACTCTTATCTGGCACCAATTTAGTATTGAACATTAGTTGAGTAGATTCTTATGTGTAGTAATAAATCATCTAAACTGCAACTTAATATATGGTCCTGATTCTTTGTGCCTGACAAATACCCAGATAAACAGGAATTAACACCTGACGAACTATCAAGCGGAAAACAATACTTTAATCAAGGAGCTACCAAAGAGAAAAATCAGACTCCCACCCAGCTACTGTATATAAACAGGAAGCAACCCCACATTCTCTTGCATTCATGATGTTACCTACTTTAGGTGATGAAATATCTGCAAGCAAACAACCAAGCTCAGAGAGCCCCAAGAATTCCACTAATACGAAAGGAGATACCTGGTATTGTAACAGTATTTAGGATAAATTGTTCAAGACTGTGATTAAAGATACCGTATTTTTCGGAGTATAAGATGCACCATTTTACCCCAAAAAAGAGGGTGAAAACTTGGGTGCGTCTTATACACCGAATGCAGCCCCACCCACCCCCACCCTTTGGCCTCTGTCTTCCAGCAATTTACCTGCTTGCAGGAAAGAGGGAAGAGCCTGTAAAGCCAAGTAAATCAGTTAGCAGTTTCCCGATCTACAGCTGATTAGGTTTGCCAGGTGGGAAAATGAAAGTGAAACTAACTACAAAGAGAGCTGGGAGAGACACGCAGATTTTTTTTTTTTTTTTTGCTGAACTGGATGGAAGGGGGTAAGTGAATATTTATTTATTTATTTATTTATTTAAACGCTCTTATAGGCCGCCCAATCCCGTGGGACTCAGGGCGGCGTACAACATGAATAAGAGGCGTACATTTAAAAACAGTCGTCATTAATTTAAGTTAAAAATATAATTAAAAAGAAGACATTATAAACACAACATTCAGGGGGAATCTGGTTGTCCTATTCACCCCATCTGCCGGAAGAGCCATGTTTTTAAGGCTTTACGGAAGGCCAGTAGGGTGGGGATGGTCCGGATCTCTGGTGGCAGTTGGTTCCAGAGGGACGGGGCTCCCACAGAGAAGGCCCTCCCCCGCGGTCCCGCCAACCGACATTGTTTGGCCGACGGGACCCGGAGGAGGCCCTCTCTGTGGGACCTAACCGGTCTTAGGGAGGTATGTGGTAGGATGCGGTCCCGCAGGTAGCCTGGCCCTGAGCCATGTAGGGCTTTAAAGGTAGCGACCAACACCTTAAATTGCACCCGGAGGCTGACTGGTAGCCAATGCAGCTGGCGAAGGATAGGTGTTACGTGGGTGTATCTCGGTACACCCACTACTGCACGCGCAGCTGCATTCTGTACCAGCTGGAGTCTCCGGATGCTCTTTGAGGGTAGCCCCATCATTTGGTAGCCGGTCACCAAAAAGTAGTTTACATGAACCTTAGCTGAATATACGGTAGTTTCGGTGCCGCTAGGATATGTTGTGGTTTTCTGATAGCTCATTTAAGTCCAGTTAACATTTGTGATAGAAGTACTACATCATCTGCACACAACAAAGTTGCAATATGTCTGTTTGTTAATTGGGGGGGAGGGGTGATGTTCTAATTGATTTATTTTGGCCACAACTCGATTTATGTACAGATTAAACAGCACGGGAGCTAAAACACATCCCTACCTCATTCCTTTGTGAGTTGGAATCTCAGTATGGTGGCCTTGCATACTGCATCAAATTTACAAAGATTATGCATAAGCTGCAATAGCCATCTATCAATGGTAGTATTCATAAGCTTAGACCAAATATTCATAAGCTTAGTCCAATTAAGGAGACAGAAACTGACTCCTATAGAGATTTTATCGAACTGAGAAGACTTAGATTTTAGAAGATTCAGAAGGAATATGAGAATATTTTTCAAATATCTGAAAGAATATCACACAGAAAAAGATCAGGACCCTTTTTTATGTCATTCCAGAAGGTAATAATAATAATAATAATAATAATAATAATAATAATAATAATAATAATAATAATAATAATAATAATAATAATAATAATAATAATAATAATAATAATAATAATAATAATAATAATAATAATAATAATAATAATAATAATAATAATAATAATAATTTATTGTCATTGTACGTATATACACAGTACACCCATACAACGAAATTCACATAACGCTTCAAGACCAGTCCCAACACACATAGCAATCCCCACCCGCCACGAATTCCCCACCCTGAACCACTCAAACATCCATACAACAGACCAAGTAATACTATCCAACAGCTCACTGATGGTGACCCAGGTATGATACTGAATAATGGATACAAGTTTCAGGAAGATAGTTTCTGTTTTAATATTAAAAGGAATTCTTACTAGTAAGAGCAGCTTAACAATGAAACTAGTAGAAGGCCACTGGATATTTTCTGGCAGAGGCTGGACATCTATTCATCAAGGATGCTGTGATTTAGAGTCCTACATGAAGTAGGGGGTTGAACCTGTTGATATA
Organism: Diadophis punctatus similis; assembly: GCA_023053685.1. NCBI lineage: Eukaryota > Metazoa > Chordata > Lepidosauria > Squamata > Dipsadidae > Diadophis > Diadophis punctatus. The sequence goes on from JALIGW010000002.1 coordinate 152,042,271, forward strand.
AATACCCCTCCAGCCCCAGGGAGGAAGCAAAGAGGCAGGCTGAATTGCAATAGCTATCCCTTGAGAGTTATTTAAATGTGCATGTGTATACAGAAAATAATAGAAAGAGCGGGTGATATATATCACAAACTTACCAGTTCATTAAAGTTCAAATATATGCAAAATATGTATCAAAGCTGTCCCTAAAATGGTGAAGATAAAATAATCATCCTAATTTTGGCAGGTTATATGTAAATTACTGTAAAATATATTGCAAATCTGTGTTGCTAAAATATTTAATTAGCTCTTGATGTAAGATAATTTGAGGTTAACGGGTTTCATTGATTATGGCCAGTTTGGTAATTACTGAAATGTTCCAACTGTATCCAAACCCCAGCACTGCCAGGAATGCTAAATATCAGACGAAGTCTTGTTACTGCGCAAAAGCCACGTAGAGACAAGATCTCGGTTTGCCTCAGGAATAATTGACTCAGAACAAAATCTCAGTTTTCTTAAAGTGTGAGTTAATATTGTTTGTTGCTGTAGAATGGGGAAAACAGAAGAAAAATAAATTCAAGGCCAGATATATTTGCAAAGGAGTTGGATGTTTTCTTTCGCGTTGCCTCCTTGTGAACATGGAGACTTCAGTATAAAGTATTACAAAGATCGCTTCATCTTCAATTGTTGCAGGTAGAAGTAATGTGATTTACTAACCTTTTTTTGGTATGTTATTTATCTGTTCCAGATTTTTTGTTTACTTTTCAAGCCAAATTTGACTCCCAAAGCACTTTAAAGAAATTTATAATGCCACCGGCAAATGCATATATGTATGTACACATACTCTGCAATCAGAACTACAAAATAAAATATATACAGTGCCTGAAAGAGACTAAATGAGTGCCAGAGACCTGGAAATCAGATGAATGACAAAACAAAACACCAAGGTCCATAGTTAATAGGCACTGCATGCAACTCTCATATGCAGACGGATCATGTCATGCAGGTTTTATTGCTGAGGTGAAGGCGGTGGAAAAAAACAAGAGACTAATCTTTATATTCTAGCCTTTTCTCTTCTCTTCTGCTCAACTCCCAGGGCAGGAGGCTGCAGTGGAATATTCTTTTCGGCAGGGTAGAGGACACAAGCTCCCTGCAGTAGCAGCCAGATAGGTCTTCACTGTGTAGGACAGTGGTGGCCAACCTGAAGCGTCCCATGCGCCAATTGACCCAGGCGTCCCAGGTGGGCGGGCCCGCCTGGATGCCGCCATTTGAGTTTTGCCCTCTGCGCATGTGCAGAACGCTGTGCACATGCGCAGAGGGCAAAAGAATGCAAATGCCGGCCTCCAGGTGGGCAGGGGGGAGGCAGGAGGGAGGCTCTGCCGGCCGCCTCCTTTCCTTGCCTTCCACTGCTTTTCGGCTCTGCCGCCGTTGCTGCCTCCTCCTTTCCTCGCCTCCTGCCGCGGGAGGCGAGGAAAGGAGGAGGCAGCAGTGGCGGCGGCAGAGCCGAAAAGTGGTGGGAGCCGAAGGGGAGGCTCCATCGCCGCAACAGCCCCAGACCTCCGACCCTGAAGCTCTGCCGGCCGCCTCCTTTCCTCGCCTCCCGCCTCCCCTTCGGCTCTGCCGGCAGAGCTTCAGGACTCCTGAAGGCACCTCCGGCGCTGGGCTTTGGGGAGCGGCAGGCTGGGGCCAAGTTCCGTACGTGGGAGGTGAGGAAAGGAGGAGGCAGTGGCGGCGGCAGAGCCGAAAAGCGGTGGGAGGCAAGGAAAGGAGGCGGCCAGCAGAGCCTCCCCTTCGTCTCTGCCTGCCGCTTCCTTTCCTCGCCTCCCACCGCCCCTTCGGCTCTGCACGCGGTGGAGAGAGCTGCGAGACGCGCGTCCTACCTGGGACTTGTTCCGTCGCGTTCCTCGGTATTGTGTCCAGGGCAGCCCGTTCTAAAAGAGAAAGTCTCGCGAGTTCAAACTTCTCATACTCGTGAGACAATCTCTTTTAGAACGGGCTGCCCTGGACACAATACCGAGGAACGCGACGGTGGATGCGCCAATTGAAATCGTGGAATGCGCCACATTTGGCGCATGCGCCACAGTTTGGCCACCCCTGGTGTAGGACAAAAAGTTAGGCAACAAAGAAGTCCTGAAGAGCAAAGGAGATGATAAGGAAGTGAGATAGAAGAGTGTTATATCAACAGTAGATGAAAATCACTGTTGCATGTTTCTTCCACGCCATTCCTTCATGGAGGATCAGCCAGGCACAATATGGTTCTAAGGTTTCTTGTTCAAAATAGAGCATGAGAAAGCTTAGCTATGAAACAGCCACTCTGCTGGTCTGGATCGCCACTGTGGCTCAGTGCTCTTTCTGCTTCTGGTCTACTTGATGAGTTTTGATTATCTGAACCAGGGAGGAATGGGGTTCAAAGCTTCCATCTTTAATCTCTTGAACTGTTCACCTTACCAGATGTCAAGCAGTTTTTTCCATTTCCAGTGACTCCTCTGAGCTCTAAAGTGCGCCAAGGCTGATTACAAGACGATGCACCATTTCATTATAGAAACAGATGGAATTTGTATACAAAATGTCACATTCCTTTGTGCTGAGAAGGCTAATAAGGCAATGGAGACTCTTGGTATGACATGCTTTGATCAACTGGAAAGTTATTAGGCCATCAAATTAGGATTGAAAAATAAAATAACAGCAGATGCAATATTGGCATTGTTACATATCCAGAGCCGCCAGCAACAGCGAGCGGCTCACCGGATTGGCTGCAGCCAAGCCAGCTGCTGAGCGGGAGAATGGAGAGCTGCTATTGGCTGCCGCGCCTGACAGCTCCATATAAATGAGCTGCCAGAGCGCGGCTGAGGCAATTCTATTGCGTTCTGTTGCCTGTTTGTTGTTCCTGTGTTTAGTTCTCAATAAAGGGGTTTTCCTGAAAGATTGGCTTCGTGTCCGTATGTAACAGACATTCATTTCTGGCATATGTTTCCAGACACTGGAAGCATTTGATACTGCTTTTGGCAGAGACCTGGTGGATAATATATGGCTTGGTGTTTGTTTGTACTCCTTGATATACTTTCATGTGTTGTACCTGGGGAGAAACTCCAAGAGAGAAATGAGAACTTTAGAGAAACAAAGGATTAGGTCAAAGAGTGCAAAATAGAGAGCAAAAATCAAAATATGTAGCGCCCCAAAAATTATTATCAAAGAAATTGGTATCTCCACAGAAAACGATTCCCTATACAAACACTTTTCCTTATAACCAAGCAACTTTGGAGACTTGAGAAATTACAATTTATTTCACCTCTGGACAGTTTGAAGTTATTAAAGTCAAAAGCTTTTTGGATACCTAAGTTATTTAAATGAGCTTGAATTTTTTTCAGAAAATGAAGTGTGCTAGAAAGAAGAGATTTGATTATGAGAAAAAGAGGCCAGACATGTGCTGGAAAACAGTTGCCTTTTTCCTGTCAAATCAAGAATATTTTATCACATTCTCACACTGGAGTTAAGGCCTTCCATTAAAAATAAATATGTTCAGTTTTCATATGGAAATAAGACATTGTCTTATCCTAGTTGCCATTTGCAGACAACTGTGTTGTGTCCTTCAAATGCGGTTTTACATGTTCATGTTTTGAATACAATCATTTGCAACATTAGTTTCAGTCCTGAATCTGCATAAACATTTCTGCATGTAAGGGTAATTATCAATTAGTGATATAAAATTCACATGACTTGAATCCCATTACTATCCATTAGTGATATACTTATAAACATGACAAAGATGTAGCATATAAAAAGGAGACTGAGATACCGTGCGCAAGCGGATAGCTTGGCCTGGAATGATTGACATGCCATGAAAATACATTATGTTCATTCATACAAATATGACTCATATTTGTCAAAGACACACCAGATTTCTGTATAATTGCCCAGATTTGGAAGTGACAATACTGCAATCATCAAATGGAAAACTGGTTCAAATGTTGGCAGCAAGTCTAGTTTTTTTAAAAAAAAATCATGTACTGTCGCTCTACTCTCCACATGCTGACATTTTCTATAATCCCGTTATAGCTTTAATTTCCTTCTGCTTTATGTTTCTGTTTGTTAAGATAAATGCTTTCTATAGTATGGAGGGGATCCTGGGCAAAAGTGCTAACCCTACATGAGGGCATTATGGAAAGTTAAATTGCCTATTACTTCTGAGAATGCTAGGCTGAAACCAGGAAATGTTGAGATGAGGAGTAGAACATTTATTTATATTTATTTATAAAGTACATTTATTTACAATATACACAAATCAATATCCAATACCTCAGACTGTTTATAACTATCTTAAAATCATCCTAGGAAATCCATCATTACACAATAATATCAACATGAGCAACGGTCCTGACATCATTGTTCAACTAACAATTGGGTCATTTAATGCAGCATCTGATGCAAACGTTGCCCCATGAAACCCTTTTTGTCATTTGTCCCCCTCCATAAATGTCCATGGATCGGTCCCCATCGTCCCATCTATTCATCAAATTCAAAAATAGAGCCATAAAATAAAGAATAAAATTTGAAATAATAGAGTCTAACTTAAAACTCTGTCTAAATAAAATTATCTCCTTATGGGCCTTGTGAGATAATTGGAACTTTTGTACATTGTGGTTACTCTACATTCTGTATTTTTTAAAATAAGATTACTTGTATTAATCCACTCCAAAGTCAAGCATTTAGTAATATTGTGTTGAAGCTGGAATTATCCAAAACAAGGGGGAAATTGCAGCAATGTTTGTTCTGCTGATCCAACAAAAGACACTAACGTGAAGGGTAGGTTTTCTGCTGCTTATTTTACTTCAGGAGCTGAAGTGGTGCAGTGGTTAAATGCAGCCATTGCAGGCTGACTGCTAGTTCAACAGTTCAGCTGTTCAAATCTCACTAGGCTCAAGGTTGACTCAGCCTTCCATCCTTCCGAGGTCGGTAAAATGAGGACCCAGATTGTTGGGGGCAATATGCTGAACTCTGTAAACCGCTTAGAGAGGGCTGTAAAGCACTATGAAGCGGTATATAAGTAAAGTGCTATTGCTATTGCTACTATAACTTCCAGAAGAATTCAAGCAAGTCTACAAGAATTTCAGGAATCTATAGGCATCCTAAGATAAGCAGCAATACTAGACCAAAGGCACACTTAATCAACACAAACAATAATAAGCCATTATATAATTGTTTTACATATCCAATTTTGAACCACATAGTACAGAATTTTAAATATTTGGAGTTACTATAACAGATCTTCCTTTCCAAATTGAGACATTTTACTGTCATAATTTTCTTATTATGCAGTGCAGTCTCGTTTTCATGGCTTAATTTCATTACTCGAAGATGTAAAATAATGATAATGAATTAGAGAAACGTTTAAGCATCTTCCTAAATTAAAGCCCATTTTTGTCTTGCACTTAGTTAAAACCAGAAAGTCATTTTAATTTGCCTTTGAAAAATTTCTGTGTCTTTCTTGAAATGGTGGCTGATTTACCATCCACCAAGTTTAGAAAATGTTTCCTGAAAAGGTAAATAAATCACATAATTAGTTGGAAAGTTAATTATCATATATGCTCTCCCGCTCCGGTGACATTTTTATCTCGATTTTTTAATTTGGAAAAAGGTGTCTACACATATAAAAATCACATGAATGTTTAAAATATACATTTTAGAAGGTTGTATTAATTTTCCCACCATCTGATTCAGCTGCAGAACCTATCCAACATTGAGTGGTTGGTCTTCCAAGCAAAATAAATTTCCTTCCCTTATAGTCCGCTGAACACTGCCAAAACCTTCTCCAGAGGCTCCCCCAACCCTCCAGGGCATGTTATGTGACAGTATGGGAGGTGCAACAGGAGAAGGAATCTGCTCCACTAATGAATGTTGTTCCATCAGCAGATGGGCACAACTGGATGTCTGCCAAATGCTTCAGCTGTAGTAGAGACTGGATTCACATACTGCTAGAAAGCACAAGCTGCCTCCCCCCCCTTAATGGGTGCCTACAATTATTGTCCTGAGCATCTAAAGTGTACTTAGCTTAAATGAACAACCAAGCTGTCATCATTTAACTTTTTTCAGTGCTCCTCTGGGTATCATATTATTGCTATTTTTATCATATTATTGCTATTTGAATTATTGCTATTTCAATGTGGAAAGGAATCTCGGAGATCCGGCCATTGGTGAAAATTACACAACAGTCCACCACAATGGTATCAGCAGCCATGAGGTAGATTGTTTTAGTTACCTGGTTGTCAACAATATTCCTGCAGTCTGGATCCTTAACCGATTCATTTTCCAGCTGTGTCAGTCCTAGTAGGACTGAATGAAACCTCAGGCTGTAATCTGGAGCTCAGTCGCTTTGCAATAAATCTCATTGAATGCAGTGGCGCTTTCTTTTCAGCAAACATCACTAGAAGGGCACTGTTAGCAAAGTTATCAGCCCCTGGAATGTGAAAAGAATAAATCCATCCATGAAAGGGCTAGCCTGGCCTGCAATGAGTTTTCATGTTGAAAACTAATCTGCTTTTTCAAGAAAACATTATCAGGTTAAGAATGCTGTCTCTTGTTCCCCTCTGAGGGTACAATCTACATTTTGTGGCGCATTAGAGATCTAAAATGATGATGCTCGGAAGCCAGGACCACTAGCACCAGATCTTTACAAATTAACAAAGCATCTTGAAAGAACAGTTCCATTCATGTCACTTGCATGTCGCTTACATGCTGCTGAGTTTGCCTGAAATTAGTCTCATATCAATTTTGCAGTTTCAGAGGCAATAAATACCAGTAGTTTTCTTCTCCCAGCCATCCTGCAGAGTCCGGATCTCCCAGTGACATGAGACGGTGACCAGATGGCTGTTGACTTATGTATTTATTTCAATGTCTATGGATGCTCGTTTTGCACAAATGACTCTGAGCAGCAAACCTAGTTAAAAACACCAATATAATAATATGCAACAAGAATGTTAGAAAAAAGTAGCAGCTAAGGATAACCATCAGCAATAATTTTTTCTTACAGACTCACCTCAGCTCCCAGTTGCCATGTCAGGAAGAAGAGGTCTTCCAAAAGACCAGTAAAGTGGGAGCAATCTACCGTATTTTTCAGAGTATAAGACGCACTGGAGTATAAAATGCACCTTAGTTTTGGGGGAGGAAAATAGGGGAAAAAATCTGCCTACCAGGTATTCATCTGGCTAGCGTCCTTAGTCTGTTCAGCTTCAGCACATTATTTTATCCCCTGGTTAGGGCTGAAAAAAAACTTCTTCGGAGGGAGTAGGAATGAAAACAAGCCTGCAAAGACTTAGAGCTGGAAAAAACTACTTCGGAGGGAGTAGGAAGCCGGGAAGATCGTTAGCACCTCATTAGGGCTGGAAAAAAAAGCTTCAAAAAAGCTACATTCGGAGTATAAGACACACCCAAATTTTCAGCCTGTTTTAGGGAGGAAAAAGGTGCGTCTTGTACTCCGAAAAATATGGTAATTTTTAAAGAGAATGAAGTTCCAAAGGGCAGGCACAATGACAGAAAAGTCATTATGGGAGCTCGGGTCATACAGTGAGATAGTACCAATTGGTACTATCAAGAAGCAAAGAAACAATATGTAATTTTCCTCCTCTTCCAGCTACTTTATCAAACTGTAGTAGATACCTGTTTTAGCAAAATTAGGTATAGTCATACCTGGCTGGCATTCAGTAGTAGCCTAATTGATATTAAGTAATCAATCAATAATGCTGAATTAAATTAATATACCCCAATCCTACATTTATATAGGGTGGGTATATCTGTGCATGTTCTCCACCACCGCTAATAGAGCCCACTTGATCAAAGTAGTTTGGACACATTTCAAAATAGGCACAAAATGTTTTCTCTGCTGATGACAAACACTATTTTAAATGTGGCTAGATTGTGCCCAGTGGGATTTGGCTGAGTCTGGGACTTTTTAAATATAGACTTAAGTATATTCCAACTTTCACATCAGGGTTTCTTCTTGATTCCTGATCTAGATCAGGAAGCCAGATTTCTTAACCACAAGGTGAGTTGTGGATGCTTACGTACAAAGTATAACTGAGTTTTTGTAAGCTGCGGTCTATTCTTACAGCTGAGATTAGTAGCGGTTGAACCAGAGTTGATTGAGAGAATGATGATTAAGGACTCATTGACTGTCTTCTCTTAATTTGATCAATTAGATCCAAGAGGTGGATTAATGTGTTATGGAACACCAAAACAGAATTGATTGACAACCCAACCAATCTATAGTGGCAGTGGTGGGTTGCTGCCGGTTCAAACCGGTTCACCCGTACCGGTGGCGGAAATTTGCCCCCGCTCAGCGAACCGGCAGCGATAGCCAGCTGGCCACCCCCCTAAAACGGTCCTCCGGTCGCCGCGCCTGTAAAGCGGCTTGCAAAGAACTCTCTGTGCATGCGCAGTGGCTTCTGCGGATGCACAGAGGGTCATTTGTGCAATGTGACGGGGGCACGCGCGTGTGCGAATCGAGTGCACATGCTGAAAACGTGCACTTCCGAACATGATGCGAACTGGTAGGGAAGGTAAGTAGAACTCACACTCTGTCACCCTGAGGAACTTCAAATGAATGAAGTCCCCCTTAAATGACTCTGGGTGGTGAACAGAATAAGGCATAACCAATCTCTAACTCCTTAAAAATCAACTTTTTAAAAATGTAAACAATAAAATAGCTGCCCAGTGCCCTTGATCGTTTATCAACATTATAAATAAATAACCAAATGAAGAGCCGCCTGAGGGCTCACTGAGAGCCAGTTTGGTGTAGTGGTTAAGATCCCAAGTATATAGATACCAGGAGTCTGCGAGCTCTAGTCCCGGTCTAGATAATGAAGCCAGTTGGTAGCCTCGGATCAGTTATTCCTTCTGAGCCATAGGAAGAAGGCAAGGGCAAAACCATTTTATGAAATCTTGCCAAGAAAACTTCAAGAACTTGTCCAGGCAGTTTCCAGGAATCAGCACTGATTTGAAGTCTCCCCAACCCCCACCACTACAAATCTAAATACTAACTGAATGTTTAATACAAAGGGTCTTCACAACCACCATCATCAAGGATGTTTCCATTGTACATGAAGTTGTTTCTAAAGTTTCCCTCTAAAGCAGGGGTGTCAAACTCAAGGCCTGGGGGCCAGATCTGGCCCGCGGGGTGCTTAGATTTGGCCCGCGGGGCCACCCCGGAAACAGCAAAGGACTGACCCGTGGTGCCTCTGCCAGCAAAAACAGAACTGTTTTCGCTGGCAGAGGGTTGCAGGAGGCCGTCGCAACTGAAAACTGAGCTCAGGAGCCCATTTTCATTGGCAGAGCGCTCGGGCCACCACAGGCACCCCTGACACGAGTGACATCAAGCTGGCCATGCTCCCCTTGCCCCCACCCCCCGAGGTCAAACACAACCCTGATGCGGCCCTCAATGAAATCGAGTTTGACACCCCTGCTCAAAAGTGTCCTCCCATGATTCTTTAGAGTGCAGCCCAGTTTCTTTCGGCAGTAGATCAAATACTGCTTTTCTAAATTTAAAACATAGTGAGGCCTGAACATGCAGTTTCCTCATTAATACAGCTCCATTAAACATGTTGATTCAAATATCAAAAAGAATAAACAATTATTTTTTTAAAAAAAACGGCTATAAAAGTGTTTGTAAACCTGGCATGCTTTGACAAATTTCACATGGCTATGTCATATCTAGTAGTGCAGATGGAACCGTACATTTTCTAATGAGATGTGTAGTGCAGAAAATACTCTTGTCTTCTTAGAAGGACAGGTCACTTTTTCACCCTTTATAGCTAAGAAATGAAGAGCTAGAATATATTAGTATTAGATACAAATAGAATTTCTTTTCGTGAGAGATGCAATTCTAGGTGTGAAAAGTTAAATGCCATCCATAGTCCACATTCTGTATGGAGTCTCATACATTTCTCACAAGTCCTATATTGGTGTTCTTGGTTCCTTTCTGCTGCATCATTGATCACAGATACATTTATCATTCTTATTTGCTGGAAATATCTAGAATAAGGTTTTTGGTCTCTCTTTGTATTTTGAAGGAATATAATTGAAAAGGAAATTCGTCATCTTAATGGCATTCTCAAAAACTCGGGCTACTTAAAGCAATGAAAATTTAGGATTTCTTACCTATGATCAAGTTGCTCCAACACTTTTCTGATACCCCCTAGTAATGTTTTATATTAGCATGAAAATGGATTTTTAAAAGGATAGTGTGGGGGATGGGTAAGCCAATCCAGATAGAATAACTCAAATAAAGTAATTATAATTCTGAAGGTCCAACTGTTATTGGCACAGACATTATTCCATGGTGGGTGTTTTTGCATTTTCTCTCTTCCTTTCCTGAATATTTTCTAACTAAAAAACAAAAGGCAGAAATAAACTTGGTGCAGTTTATTGAAGAAACAGCCTGAGTAATTTGGCTCTTAATGAGGAAATTGCTTCAATAGCTGACCAACTGTGCGAATTAGGTGGGTATGTGTGAATTGCACACCCTTTAAGAACAAGGATAATTTTGCTAATACTTTAATAAGTTCAAGATTATGGTTCAGTCCAAGTGCCAATCAGTGCTTGAAGCATTTCTCAAGTGGATGAAGCATTCTTCGTTCAATAAATGCACAATAAATAGCTATACGTTTTATTGAGATCCAAATGTCATTCCTTAAAATAGTACTACTAGTTAGAAGAACAGTACTTTTCCAGAACTCAGAATTCCTGTATTTTATCACTGGGAAAATAACATACTTACTGCAATCGTAACTGCTTGTGTCATGAGCATCCAGGCAGAATACCACTGGCAGGAAGGATTAAAACAAAACAAAATACATCATGTTGTGACATTTTAAAATTAAAATGTTTGCATCATCATTCTTAATTGTTTAGCTTCTCTAAAGGTTTAATGCTTTCTCTGTAAATCACCGCATTTAATATATCACTGCTTCTGCTCAGCCCCCTGTAAAGTCTCTGCCCCCTGCAGTGACATGCCACATATTCCACTTTTATTCATTCTGAAAAAGATTAGCTTCCCCTTACAGCACTACAAAATCATTCCTGTAATAAAATTATCCTTTGGTGGTTCTTTAAGGGTCAAGAATTGCCTGAAAGATCAAGAAGATGCTCTCCCACAGGAATCCCCCAGTTCTTACTGCTCCTCCAGGTTCTCTCCTGCAAAGTTCCAACTCCAGATTTTATTTCTCTCCCTTCCTCCCTTATCTTGCTATTTCCAAATGTATACTACCTGGATTGCTAATTTCAATCCCTCTCTCTCTCTCTCTCTCTCTCTCTCTCTCTCTCTCTCTCTCTCTCTCTCTCTCTCTCTCTCTCTCTCTCTCTCTCTCTCTGGGGGTCACATGCATGCAACCATCTTAGCATTTTTTTATTTAATATTGTCATTTAAACAAAATTGTTGCTTGCATGTACCTTTGCTAATTACCCTGATATTGTCAATTTAATTAACATTTAATTAACATGAATTAAATTGTTCAATTTGGATATTTGAACAGCAATTCCCTTGTGCTGGCTAATGACTGCAATAAAGTTATTTTACTTTCTCTTCCCCTAACACCCAGTGCAGCAACACTTTATCTTATATAAATCATTAGATTTTTAACAGTCTGCAGAAGTCCTAAATAAGCTTCAAGCTACATTTTTATAAACCTGCAAAAAAAAAAAACCTGCGAAGAGGCTTATGTTGTGGTGTTTGTGTATTTCCTATTTCGAAGTAGCAATAAAGTAATGCTCAAGAATGCTATCAGAGGGCTTTGCCCATGCATGTTGCACAGTGTTGAGATTCCTGAACAGGTCTCAATTTTAAGATATTTGTAGTCCATGCTATCCTAGCTCAGCCCTTCCCCCCCCTGCAAAGCTATGCAATTTCTGTGGCTCAGCCTATACTCAGCAAACAAACTAATGAAGCCTCTGCCTGACATAAATCAATGATTGCAGCTCCTCCTTAACATCAGCTAATGCTTCAGGAGTTGCATTGATTCTCTGATAACTCAGCATGGAGCAGGCAGCTGAGTTGAGCTAAGCCAGTGCCAAGCCAGTGCCTCTTCTAGGCTGCTTAAATTCTAAGCCATCATCTGCAAATAAGAGACTGGATTTAATATGTTCAAATTCTTCTTGCCTTATATTCACACAAAGCCCGACTATGGTTCTGGTCTCATGTGGACATACTGTTATCTGGTTCTTCTCTTTTCCTACCCAATCAATTTCAGTTTCCACAAAGCCACCAACAACTTTTGACACGAAAGTCACCAAAGCTTGAATTTGTGGGTTTTCAGGCTGCATGTCGATTGCTAGAATCTCTTCTATTATACTCCATCTCCATACGCATACTTACACATGTCTTCCAATATCAGATGCATTACCGACTAGTAGTACAATACCTTTTAAATCCAGTGGTATTCCTGCTCGGGTTTTTCATATGAAAACATGTGAAAGAAAACAAATCATATGGTTTTTTGGGGAGGGGGGGGAGGCATGATTTTTCTATCAGCCAGTCATTGTTTACTTCCTGACCCTACCTTTCATTTGCTTATTATACTGCATTTGATATATTTTATTCCTCCCCTAATGGATAGAAAAGGCAAAAAGATGGTGTGTCTGATACTTTAAGCCCCACTTAAGAGTTCTCAGACAGGGCTCATGGAGAAAGCCTGAGCCCATTTCTGCTTCTGAATTATACAAGTAAAGGATTGGAGTATAAAAAATACAAAACTTTTAGCTGCATAAATGTTTTTTTAAAAAAATTAATTAGCTCTGAAATGTTTTTAGGTGATAGCAGCCTCCTTAGAGTTTGTTATAATAAAGTAGTCCTACCAAGAGCAAAAGGCTTGATTGGCTTAATTGAATGCTTTGTCTTCTTTTTAGTTTACATTTCTCCAGTTGTACTGCAGAAGCAATTTTCATTTTTCAAGTTTTATGCTAAATTCTGCATTTTTTTTAAGAGGGGCAGAAACCCTAGGCAAACATAGCTAATTCTGTACTGCAAAGTTTCACACTGCTATCATCACTTCATTTCATTCTCCTTCGTTTTGCTTCCTGCATCTCGGCACTCGGTTTACAATCCCTTCCGTATTGTTCATAGCTATACAGCTTTTCTGTTTGGGGAAGGGGAAGGTTGATTGCTCAGACAAATACAATGATTGCAAACAGAATCTCCTGCCTGACTTAGATTTCCATCAATGTTCTTAAATGTTCCCTATGTTCACTTGAGAAATACCAAAGCCGTTTTCACAGGAGGAATGAAAAGCAGAGTCTACAGGCAAATTCATGTTCTTTTTGTTCACCAGCCTTGTCTCCTACTCTATGCATGTGAAAGAGTAAAAGAAAACCCTGTTAATGGCAGCAGGCAAAAATTCTATGAAGAAACCTACACACATTGCTAATACTCATGTAAATCAGCTTTACACAACTACATGCTCTCCAAGTATACTGTATTGGATTTCACTAGGATTGAAGAATTATAGGCTGATGGAAAATCATGGAAGTTCATCCAAGGTACAGAGGAATTTTACACAACCATCTGCTCTCCAAATAACATATGTGGACTCTGACATATTTAGGCTGAGTGACAATGATTTCAAACTGGGAAAGATTGTAAGAGAAAATAAAGTCAATGGTTTGTTTAATGCCCCTTAACAGAGAAAAAAAATAGGGCTGAAAAGATTAAAATAGAAAGATACTGTTTGCAGCAGAACAAATAACAGTTTTCTCGAAATAAGTAGTTTCTTAAGTATAAAGACCGAGGTGGCGGAGCAGTTAGAGTGCAGTACTGCAGGCTACTTTAGCTGACTGTGATCAGCAGTTCAGCTGTTCAAATCTCACCGGCTCAGGGTTGACTCAGCCTTCCATCCTTCCGAGGTAGGTAAAATGAGGACCCCTTCCTACCTCGGAAGGACATTGCTTAATGGTGTAAACCGCTTAGAGAGTGCTTGCACTATGAGGCGGTATATAAGTCTCACTAATAAATAAAGGCCGTTAGCCAACATTTTCTTTGAACTCGGTTAAAGATTGTTGCTATTTTTTTTAAATTTGTTTTGAAGCTTTTTCTATCTGTTCATAAATAGGCGATACCAATACAAATATTGCATACCACATGCACATAACACTGATTTCCATTGTCTCAAACATCTCATCCTTGATTGTGAAATGTAAATTTCAAAAACAGTAGCATAAACTCTGGAAGGAATGTCTCTGTGGGGAATCTAGGAGGCAAATGTGAATCTGAATTAGTTTAAGGCAGCTTGGCACATATGCTCATTTTAATCCTGCCTGGGGATCTCTGATATGCAGAATGAACAAATTAGGGATGCTGTGAACAATTTAAGGTAAGTAACTCTCCAATGTGTTATATTTTGTTCAAATGCCCATCAATTAGAAATGAGGCTAGGGGAGTCCTGGTTAATGGCCAGCTGCATACAGGATGAGCAGGTTTCCTATAGCTTTGATCCTTCCTTTGATTCTGCCGTCTGTCATCAACCTGACCCTTGCTTGCTCACAATTATTTATTTATTTATTTATTTATTTTGTTATTCTTATATGCCGCCCAACTCCCGAAGGACTCAGGGCCGCGTACAGCAGGGAGAAATACAAGAATAAACAAAATTACATATAATTAAAAAACAAGTACAAAATTTAAAAACAGTATTAAAACAACAACAACAATTATGAGTATTGGTTCATGGAAAAGTAGGTCTCTGGGTTGTTGTTGTTGTTTAAGACCAAGAAAGTTCAGCAGAAATATGAAGTGCATGGTTTCTTCCACCTACTCGGAGACTGAGAATCAAAGTACAGTCTTCAGGAAGACAACAGTGGGGGACCCACAATGGCTTCTGCTATTCGTGACCTACTCTACATTTCTCTAGATCTTGAGGAAGAAGAAAGTAGCAACATCTGTCACTCTGCACACATGGAACAGATGTGAGCTTTTGCAAGGTCACACATTGAATACCTAAAGAAACCTGGGATTTTGCATGTGTAAGGCTCTTTATTTTGAGTGTTTGTAGAGATCCAACGTTTTTCAGAGCCAACAGCAGGTAGTTGTGCATTTACACAACAAATCACTTCTACACCGGGCCCTGAGCATCCATATACAGTAGTTCAAGTTTCTGTTTAGGAATTCTGCTTAGATTTTGTTTAGGAATCTAATGTCAAGTGCTGACAATTTTATTCATACTAGGTTTCTAACAGATCAGTCTGTTGATTTTTTTTTCTCTTTCTGTTTCTTCTTAATCACTATTTTTATGTATGTGCTCTACACATGGAAAAAAGTCAAGGCAGATTAGGAGCAAATATTAATGCCTGGAAGAGTATGCATGCACATATATTCATATGCATGCCATTATTATTATTTCATTAAGATCCATTTTTCATCAATAAAATACATAGTACAAATATGATATAATATGATATATTCAAAAATTTATAATGAAACCATTTTATACTAGCACTCTAGTAACTTCAACCTCTTAAAACCCATAAGAAAAGAAAGCTTTTAAAACCTGTAAGACACAGTAGATCCTTAAAAGCATACTTACTCCCAGCTAGTACCTTCTTGACTGCTATCATGACTATCAACTTTTTGATTTTGCTCTGCTTTGTCCTATGTCTTACTTACTGCTGGATCTTTCTATAGTCCTCCATCTCATGTTTCTTGACTTATTTTGGAATATGCTATTTGGACTAGTCCTCAAGTAACTCTTACAACCAACTTTATGGGCATTTTTGGCAGTATCTTCTTCTCCCTCAACTTCTTCACAGCTAAGATATTTCTAGGACCAAACTCTTAGACTTGGAATCAACTCCTTCATATTATTTAGTCTATAATTGTTTTTTTTTTACTATATAAGAAGGTTTGAAAAAAGTATTTATTTCAGTTCAGTTTTACTCAAAGAAGCAAGCCATAGCTTGAGCGGTGTTTTATCTTTAGCCAAATAAGTATTGTGCTGATGGCTTTAATTTTTATTGTTGTTGGGTTCTTCATTTAATGGAATGTGTTTATTCAATTGAAATGATAAATTTAGTGTTTTATGATACTTGTATTAAGCATTATAATAAATAGTTAAATTAATAAAAACTATGAAAAAATAAGAAAATAAAAACAGAAGGTGCACAAAAAGAAAACAGTAACACTATAAAGAAAAAGAAAAGAAATGTATAAAGAACATATAAAAAAGAATGTATACTTTATATAAAGAAATATATAAAAACTTCCCCCTTCATCACAAGAAGTATAAACAAATTACCACCTTTTCTTAAAATACATAAATAAATGTATCTTTATTGATAAATTTAAGGGGGCATAGGGTTACAAATTTCATTGGTTTTTCTTTTTTAATTTTTTAACGGTATTACTTTTGTAATTTAATAGTTTAAAGGTTTGATTTGTAGATTGACATCAAAAATCCAGTATTTCATTGACTTGAGTTAGTTGTTTGTTTTGCAACTTGCTGAAAAATGTGTTATAAATGGGACGTTGTTACTTACCTGATACTTCCTTTCTCATAGGGTGAAGCCATCCTCCAAGAATGGGTTAAATCTGCCCCCTAGCCAATCAGGACCGAGTTATATCAAAGTATAAATACCACCCTCTTGCCTTGGCACTCCCTCTTTATTCGAGGGAAGAAGGTGAAACTCATAGTGCTTAACCATCAACCAACTTTTTATTAACAGACAAACTAGCACGAACAATCAACTGACTTTAGAGATGGAACTATGTACATGCTGTGACACCAATCGACACTTAGAGCAAGAAACAGAACTATGTACATGCCCGTGACAGTCCAGGACCCATTGCCCAGGGAGGGACTTGGAGGATGGCTTCACCCTATGAGAAAGGACGTATCAGGTAAGTAACAACGTCCCTTCTCCATAGTGGTTGAAGCCATCCTCCAAGAATGGGACATACCAAAGACCCTTTGTCCCTAGGGTGGGCACTCTAAGTGCGGCTGGAACTGTCACTATCTCCCAAACCATGACCCAACACCCTCCGGCCAAAGTCAGCCTCCTCTGAGGCGTACATATCCAGTCTGTAGTGCCGGACAAATGGGGTTGGCGAAGTCCATGTGGCCGCCCGACAGACCTCAGTGATGGACACACGAGCGTTCCAGGCCGCCGTGGTGGCAGCGCTGCACGTAGAGTGTGCCGTGAGACCTGGGGGTCGGGGCAAGGACATGCGTTCGTAGGCCAAGGAGATGGTCGCCCTGAGCCAGCGGCCCACCGTCGAAGAGGATGCCTTGGAACCCATGGAAGACGGGCGAAAGGACACGAAAAGGGCCTCGGACCGTCTGAAGGCGGCCGTGCGCTGTATGTATATGTCCAAGGCACGCCTGACGTCCAGCAGATGCCATGTCCTTTCAGAGTCAGTGACCGGATTGTGGCACAGGGTGGGAAGAATGATCTCCTGCGCCCTATGAAAGTAAGTGTTTACTTTTGGGACGAATGTAGGGTCCAGTCGCAGGACCACCCTGTCAGAGTGGAATACACACAGGTCACCCCTCACCGACAGAGCAGCCAGTTCACTGCCACAAGAAAAACCACTTTGTAGGTCAAATGAGTCAAGGATGCCGTAGAGAGCGGCTCAAATGGACCCTTCGTGAGAGCGGTGAGTACCCTGGAAACCTATAGGTTCCCCAGGTAGGGAACCTATGGACAACTGGAGGACACAGGTTTGAAGCTCCTTTCATGAATTGTTTGAGGAGCGGGTGGCCGGAAAGGGAATCCAGGTTTTGGCAGGAAAGTACAGTGGACAGTGCCGCCACCTGCCGGCGAAGCGTGTTGGGGGTAAGGCCCTTGGCAAGACCCTGCCGCAAAAATTGAATAACATTGATTATTGATAACTCCACAGGGGAGTATCCCACCTGATCACACCAACGGCAGAAGGCTTTCCATGTTGCAGAATAAATACGTTCGGTAGAAGCCCTCCTAGAGGCTAACATGATGGAGGCAATATTGTCCGGGACCAGGCGGTGTTTCAGAGTGAGCCGCTAAAGCGTCAGGCGGTCAGTTGTAGCCAGTGCGGCTCTGGATGACAAACTGACCCCTGGGCAAGCGACCACTCTGTCGGCGGGATCCGCCAGGGAGGTGACACGGACAGGGACATAAGGTCCGCGAACCACGCCCGCCTGGGCCAGTGAGGGGCCAGCAGGATGATCTCCGCCCGGAACTGGAGGACCCTCCGAATTACCCTGGGGATCAGGGGAAGGGGAGGAAAGGCATAAAGCAGCCCTGGCGGCCAGACGCACCGAAGAGCGTCGGTGTCCGCTGCCCCCGGCGTCCGAAACCTGGTGATGAAGGTGGGCAGTCTGGCGTTCTCCGGGGTGGCAAACAGATCGATGACCGGCAACCCGAACCGAGCGATGAGTTGTTGGAACAGGTCCGGGTGCAGGGACCACTCCGCCGGGTCGATGGTGTTCCGACTGAGCCAATCCGCCGTCGTGTTGCTCACCCCGGAGATGTGTTCTGCGGCGATTGATCGGAGGTGCCGCTCCGCCCAGAGCCCCAATGTCATCGCCTCGGCCATGAGAGCTTTGGACAAGGTGCCGCCCTGACGGTTCACATGCGCCTTTGTTGTTATGTTGTCGGTCAAAACAAGCACATGGCTGTCTGATAGACTGTCCCGAAAGTGGGCCAGGGCCAACCTGACTGCCCTCAGTTCCAGGAGGTTGATGGGAAGGCCCTGCTCGGATGGAGTCCAAGAGCCCTGGGCAATTTGAGACCCGGTGTGGGCACCCCAGCCCGCAGTGCTGGCGTCCGTGGTCACGGTCACCCGCTGTGGTTCCAAGAATTCGGTTCCCTTCTGAAGCGCGGTTGAAGACCACCATCTGAGGGACCTGCGGACATCCGCCGGGACACGCACCTTTGCAGGGGAGGCGCTGCGATTGGTCCGCTGGAAAGGTAGAAGAAACCATTGAAGGTCTCTGGAGTGCAGGTGTGCCCATGGGGTGATGTGTATAGCTGAAATCATCTTCCCCAGGAGGGAGGACAGCTGGTTCAAGGGAGCCCTTGGTTTGGCCAGAACTTGCTGGACTAAGTCCGATATGCTGTCCCTCCGCTCCCGAGACAGATACACCCTGCACTCCAGAGAGTCAATGATGGCCCCCAGGTGGGTGACCCTAGTTGACGGGGACAGCTGACTCTTGTCCATGTTGACCAAGAACCCGTGGTGTTCCAAGGTGTTGAGAACTACCTGTATGTCCTGCCCTGCCTGGGACAGAGAGGAGGACTGGATCAGGATGTCGTCCAGGTAGCATTGGACACGCACGGGAATGGCTCGTAAGTGAGCGGTAAGGGCGGCCAGGATCTTCGTGAACACCCTAGGTGCGGAAGAGAGGCCGAAGGGCAACGCCAGGTATTCGTAATGCACCCCTGCATAACAAAACCGGAGGTATTGGCGGTGGTCCGAATTGATAGGAATGTGTAAATATGCCTCGGAGAGGTCAATTGAGGCGAGAAAGTCGCCGCGCCGAATACCTGCCAGGATGGATTGCAGGGTGTGCATCTTGAATTTCTTATAGCGAATGTAATTATTGAGGCGTTTCAAATCCAGAATAGCTCTCCATCCGCCCGAGGACTTTGGAACTACGAATAAAATGGAATAAAATCCCTGTCCCTGTTGGTCCCTGGGCACCTGTTGAATAGCTCGAATGTCCAACAGGTGCTTGATTGCCTGATTCATCAGGACCCGTTTAGAGGCATTGGAAGACAAGGGACAGCGTAGAAAGAACCTCGGAGGGGTGGATAGAAATTCGAGAAGTAGCCCTGACGAGAGGGTCTGCAAAACCCATGCGTCATTGGTGATTTCCTCCCATCGACCGGCATATAATGCCAGGCGACCCCCAATGGGAGGAACCGTGGTACTAACGGGTTTACCGGCGGTAAGGGCGACCACCGGCTCCTCTAAAGGGCCGTTTGGACCTTGCCCCCTTGAAAGCTATATCGGTATTGGTCCGAGAGCGTCCCCCATACTGGCCTTGGTACCCGGTATGGCTCTGATAGCCCGACTGACCCTGGGACCCTGATTGGTTCTGGGGTCGTGAATACCCGTGGTCGGGCACCTTGGGACCCTTCCTAAAGAAGGATTTCTTAGGGTGCCTAGTACAATTAGAGAGGACTTTACGCTTGTCCTTTGTTTCTGTAGTGACCGGATCCAGTGCCGAGCCAAAGAGCGCTGGTCCGGAGATTGGGGCTGTGGCCAGCTTCCATTTGTGCCGCGCATCAGCAGGCCACGAGCGGAGCCATTGCATTCTTCTCGCGATCACTGCGGATCCCATGGAGCGAGCGGAGAACCTGGCGGCCTGCAGCGTAGCGTCCGATGTAAATTGGGCCGCCGCCAATAGCTTCTTAATGTCCTGCTGTGCGCGAGTGTCTGTGGCCGGAATATGCTTCTGCAATGAGTGAAGCCATTTGAGAGACACCCGGGAAAAAAAGGAAGCTGTCGTAGAGGCCTTGATGGCCCAGGCGGTCGCCTGATGGGCTTTCTGCAGGGCAGCTTCGGTTCTGCGATCTTCAGGACGCAGGAGCTCCTCGGGTTCACCGGGCAGCTGCGTTGGTGAGTATAGGGCCTTCACCGGGGCGTCTATAGTGGCGAGCGCGAGGTGTTGGGCCAGGTGGGGGGCCACATTAAAATACCTCTTATCTTGAGCGTTGGGTAGGGGCTCCATGCTGGGCGACTGCCACTGCTTGGTCAAGGCGTTGACAAAAAAATTCGGGATGGGAATGACCTCTGTATTGGAGGTTGTTGCCTCCTCGAAGATGGGGTCATCCTGGGATCCCGTCTTAGGGGGCTCTGCTTGCGCAGTAGAAAGGTTGGCCGTAGCCCTTGCTTTGTGAAGCAGAGACCTGAAAAGGCTTGGGTGGAAGAGCCCTGTGACGACTGGGGCCTCTGGTGCCATGTCCTCATCCTCAGACATCTGTATGTCAAGAGGTGTTTCCTCCAGCTGGTCACCAACCTGTTGGTCAGGTTCCCTTTGATCGAGTGAAGACATGGAGCTTTCAGAAGAATCATCGCGGTCCTCGACCCCACCCTGTGCGATGGTGTCAGTGGTGTGGGGGAGAACTGCGTGTGGCAGGGCAAGTGGCGTTGGTAAAGACTGAGGCACCTGAGCCATTGCCCTGATGACTGCTTCTAGACCCTTGCGGATGGCAGCATCCATCCTGACCTGAATGGCATCAGCTGAAGGAGCGGCTGCAAGGTCTGGGGCTTGAGTGGTCTGGATCCCCAGGGGGGATGCACCTTCCTGCTCACCCCAAATATCACCCTCCCTGAGGTGGCAGTCCAAATTCTCCAAAGAAAGCTGATCCCCAGAGCAGTCAGATGTGTGTGATGGAGGAGCTGGAATGTCCTTTCTGGCCTTGTGTGTGTCTGAACCCACCTTTCCACGTTCCTTTGAAGAAGTCTTCTGGCTGGTCTTGCTGTGAGACCTCTGGCCATCAGCCCCCTGGGTGGAGCTGGCAGACCTAGAACGCCCTGAGGGTGAGGATGGGTGCATTGGAGACCTGTCCCTGACACGTGCAGGGCTCATAGAATCTAAACCCCCCCCATGTGTGGGTGCAGGATCAGGGGCAACCCTGGGGGTCTTCTGCTTCGCCTTTCCCTGCTTCTGGGGCTTGTCAGCCATTTCGGCTGCACTGTGGCTCAGCAGGAAACAGGCAGGAAAGGCAGGCAGCCAGCTAAGAAGGTGAACAGTAGAGGCAGTCAGGCAGGCAATTAAGCAAGCGATCAAAGGCAGGCAAAAAAAAAATCGGCAGAAGGAAGAGCAGTTCCTTCGGCAGTAGAGCTCTTCTGCTGTCTGTCACTTTTAATTTATTCAAAATGGCCGCCGCACCTCAGCTTCGCTCCGTGCTCCTCGGCTGTCAGTCAAGTTAATTTATTCAAAATGGCCGACGCCAGCCGAATCGCTTTCTAACGGCCATTCCCGCCGAAGAGCCTCTCAGCTGGGATCAAAGAGGCCTTTTGAAGTCTCGTCGATGCGAGGCCTCACTGCTGCACGAGGAGAGGTCTGACAGATTGCTAGTGCCCCTGCCGACGCCGCGCGAAGCTAGCGGCCGATGTCGGGTCCAGAATGTCAATTAGGGGCACTAGATGGCCATTGGAGACAAACTCTAGCCTCGGAGGGGAACGCAGGCCACCCAAGCGCGTAGCTTCTGTGGCTGGAAGTTAAGTTCAGAGTACCTCCCTCCCTGTCAGACCGTGCCTGAGATGATGAAATTGGGTTGATCTAGAGGTACAAGGTTTCACCTGTCACCTCAGTGGGGCAAACCCCCCCCCAGAGGGGAGTAGGCCTAAGACAAAGGCCCCTGCTTGTCACCAGAAGTTAAGAGTGACAGCTGTCAAAACCCAATTATTGATTCAGCAAAAAAAATTTTTTTTTAAATAAAATTGAAGCAAAAACTCACAGATACAGATATAGAAGTTGGTGAGAACTCCAAGGATGGTTAAGCTGTCCTTCTTTGGCTGAGGACCGAGAAAAAAGAGGGAGTGCCAAGGCAAGAGGGTGGTATTTATACTTTGATATAACTCGGTCCTGATTGGCTAGGGGGCAGATTTAACCCATTCTTGGAGGATGGCTTCAACCACTATGGAGAAAGTGGTAGTTATTATTATGGTCATGGTTGGTTAATTGAAGAGCTGCAACCTTTCCATCAGCAAGCATATAATACTATCTATCTGGGACAATCTATTAAAAAAAAAGTGGCTAGGTGACATCATTATATGTGATCTGTTATCAAGGATATGTAGGGCAACATGACATCAGTCAAATACTTTGGGACTTAATGTTGCTGTGTACCATTTTCTTATTATCAAGAGTAGAATGAAATAGCTGAAGTTCACAGAGCTGCTGATCTGGCAAGAGAAAACCTCAAAAAATCAGATGTTATTTTATACCAGAGTAGAGATCATCTACCCATGTGTTTGTTTAATTAGTGATCCGTCTATTACTGACTGAATGTTTATTAATTTTTTTCCTTGCCTAATCAGAAATCACTACCATGGAAGAGTTAATTATTCCTCTTGTACAGATTCTTGTAAGGCTGACTAAATGTCCTTTCTCAGACTTTGCCAAACAAATGAATTCTTGCACATGTTTCGTATGGCTCAGAAATGGACAATCTATGCTATCTAAATTATTGCTGGTGACAACTTCTGTCACCCCGATCACTGGCCGACCATGACATGCATGAACTGCAAAATAAATAAAAATAAATAAATCTGGAGGGCTAGGAGTCATCTGCTTTCTCTGTATAGTCCAAAATTCTTAACAAAATGGCTAAGGAGTATATAAGTACTCCTTGGCTTACAACAGGTTGTTTAGTAACCGTTCAAAGTTGCAACAGCACTAAAAAAAATGGTTTATGGCCATTTTTCACACTTATGACTGTTGCAACATCCCCATGGTCATGTGATTTATATTTGGATGCCTGACAACAGTCCTGGGGTCATGTGACCATCTTTTGCAACCTTCTGACAAGCAAAGTCAATAGGGAAGCCAGGTTAACTTAATAACCGTGTTACTAATTTAACAACTGATGTGTAAAAATGTGGTAAAAAAAGTCATAAAATGGGACAAAACTCACTTAACAAATTTCTCACTTAGCAACATAAATTCTGGGCTCAATTGTGGTCGTAAGTTGAGGACTGCCTATACTATAGTGACATATTTATTCTTTCTCAAAGAAGAGATATAACCATGACAAAGGTTAGATAAGAGAAATGTGAATCTAAAGCAGGGGTGTAATTTGAAAAAGATATCAGATTGCCAAGTTCTCTTGAATGTAAAGGAAGGAAGGAAGGGAGAGACTCATTCAAATTTGCAAGATTCTGTTAATGTAATCTTATAATAAAGTTAGCATTAGTATTTATAGCTTTGGTTTTCTGGTCTGGACTACCTCGAAGGACTGGTAGCCCCTACCTCCTGCCCAGAATATTCTTTTCTAAAAATAGTAGCACCGTTCAATTAACAGTGTGTGTGTGTGTGTGTGTGTGTGTGTGTGTGTGTGTCTGTGTCTGTGTCTGTGTCTGTGTCTGTGTGTGTGTGTGTGCTTGTGCTTGAGGCACTATATTTGCTTTGCAATTATTCTTTTGTTTAACATTTTGGTGGATTTGTAGCATTGTTCAATAAAGCTCAGAATACCTCAACCTTTCTGTTGGAAAACAAGTGTTTAACACAATTTTTGTACAATTTACATTTCCTACATTTCAGTAAGGCAGAAATAATGGTTCATCAGATCATTTTTGGGGTCTCTTAAAAATATAACTAAATCATTAGCAAAAACTCTCAATTTATAGATTCCATTTTTAATTTTCACACCCATTATAACAGTGGAGACAAGAAGAATATTGTGTCCTTTTGCCCTTTTGAATTTCACACAGCTTGGTTAAGCCTCCATTAACAGTACCGTATTTTTTGGAGTATAAGACGCACCTTTTTACCCCCAAAAAGAGGGTGAAAACTTGGGTGCATCTTATACACTGAATGTAGCCCCACCCACCCAGCCACCCCCACCTTTTGGCCTCTGTCTTCCAGCAATTTACCTGTTGGCAGCAAACAGGGAAGAGCCTGTTAAGACAAGCAAGTCCTTAGCAGCTTCCCGATCCCCAGCTGATTTGCCACGTGCTAAAATGAAACTGAAACTGAAACTGCAAAGAGGCAAATAGCTGGGAGAGACAGGCAGATTTTTATTTTCTGCTGAACTGGATGCAAGGGGGTAAATGAATAACTATAAGTGTCTGTAGAATGTTCAAATTATTAGACTTATTTTTTAAAGACTGCTTTATTATTGTTCTAGAGCCAGGGGTCTCCAACCTTGGCAATGTTAAGACTTGTGGCCTTCAACTCCCAGAATTCCACAGTCAGCTTTGTTAGCTTTGCTGGCTGTGGAATTCTGGGAGTTGAAGTCCACAAGTCTTAAAGTTGCCAAGGTTGGAGACCCCTGTAAATCTAGACAACTTAACAAAATAAAGAAGCTTTTTAAAATAAATGCTTGCTCTGAAGAGGCCCAGTGCTGTTGTATCTTCTTTTAAATAATAGAGAATAATGTTACTTCCAGAAATTTTAATTAATTTTAACAGCTCTGTACAAGTATAGTATGAAATGTAACAGTGTCCTGTTTAGTATTAAAGTTAAATCCTGACTTACCTTGGAGTAGATCTATTTAAATAATTGGGAGGAGTTAGTGTGACTACATTTAAGAAAACTTTCTGGCATAATGTACATTTCTCCAATTCTTTGCTATTTCTATGTGTCAGGCACACATGCACAGAAATACACAGCAAACAGTGTATATCATCGGTGCTATTTGCTGTTTGGCAAATTGCTTGGAGGCAGAGGCCTTTTTTCCTTGTTTTCCTCTCCCAAAACTAAGGTGTGTCTTATACTTCGATGCGTCTTATACTCCGAAAAATACAGTAATATGCGCTTGCTGCAATGTATAAATCTATCTTCGATAAAATTCTCTCTAAAATCCATATCTTCAAGGACTTTAAATATAAAGACCTAATTTAAGTTGTCAAAGGCTTTCTCTGCATACAAAAATATTTTAAAAATATTAAAGCTACTTGTTTTTTATTATGATATTGTAGGTATTCAATAACATTCAAGACTGTTCCCACATTGTATCTCAAATGTCTTCTCACAAAACTCCAGATTTGTTTTCATGGATAAAAGACTGTAAAACCTTCTTGAATTTTTCTACCAATATTGAAATGAAAAGTTTATAACCATTGTTTAATTATGAAATTGGTCTATATATTTTTCTTGTCAAAAATGCATCCTGACCTTCCTTTGGCAGTAGAGCAATATTGGCTTCTTTCCATGAGACATCCTAGCTCCATATAGTATGGAATTCATTATATCTTTCAATGGCTGTAAAAGTTTATCTTCAAAACATTTATAATACTGGCTTGAGAGGCCATCTGGACCTGGAGCTTTGCCTGATATTTCAAATATAATTCATTCATAAGTTGTCTTTGGGCTTGTAAAAGCTTTGGAAAATGTTTTTGTAGATGGTTTTGTTTTTGTTTTGTTTTGTTTTGTTTTTGTTTTTTGCATATCCACTTGTTATCTCTTGTGGAAGTTGGAGTAAAAGATATAAAATGATTTTTTAAATCAACTCATTGTCTGTGAATACAATATCACATTCTTGGGTTTTATCTGTCATTTTCTTTTTTCTTTCTTTTCTTAGTGTCAAACTCAAATTGTCTTTGTTTCACATAATTTAATTTTATCTCTATTTCCTGGATGGTCAAAAAGAATGATTGCTGGCGTAACAACTTGATTCGATGTAAAATTTTAGAGGTGTCTTTTTGGTATCTTCTGCAACTCAATTTCTTTGTTTTTAATTTAATCTAATATCCTTTGCATCATTTCTTGAGATTTCTTTTTCTCCAAATGATTGTGGTGAATAAAATAGCCTCTCATAAATAGCCCCCACATCCCAAACAGTCATTAAGTCTGTTCCCTTATCCAAATTATTATCAAAATATTCATTTAATTTCTTTTTGTGGTCTTTATAATCATCTTCTCTTGTTGAATAGTTTTATTTAATATCCATCTTTAATTAAATCTTTTTAAAGTATCAAAAGAATTGAATTGTGATTTGAAAACGATTTAGGCAAAATATCAGCTTTTGCAATTTTGTTTGCCACATTTTTGAAAATTCATATCATATCAATTCTTGAAAACGAATTGTGTAATTCTGAGAAGAAAGTATAGCCAATTCACTTTTATGCATCCAAGAGTCAATCAATAATAAAGTGTCCATTAACTCAAAAAATCCAGTTTGTTACTGCATTGGTATCCATCGGAAATGGGAAAACTTTCAAGTAATTTTAGGGCATTTTGTGCTGAGATTATTAGCAAGTGAGAAGGAGAAAGGCTGAGTTTAATCCAGAGGTCTTCAAACTTGGCAAATTTAAGACTTGTGGACTTCAACTCCCAGAATTCTCCAGCCAGCATAGTTGGCTGGAGAATTCTGGGAGTTGAAGTCCACAAGTCTTAAAGTTGCCAAGTTTGGGGACCCCTGGTTTAATCATTTCCCTTAGCTTAAGTGTTCAAGGACTGCAGAACACCTGGATCAGAGATTAAATGCCGTGGATGTGTCTGCTAGCAGCAAGAGCCGGTTTTACACTGATGCTAACTTGCACTCTTGTTCCATTAAATATTTAAATTCTTAGGAAGGTATCCATAATAGAAAGGAATTAAAATAAGTTCTTCATAGGTAATAGGTGGCTTCAGATGCATCAAAAAATTAAGTCATGACAATTGAGTTAATTATTTCTAAGTTTAGTTTGCTGTTTGGAAGCCTGAAAAATAATATGAAAATATAATTTTATAATCTAAGCACCAGCGTAATTATTCATGGATCAGCAATTTAGTTAATATGTATAAAAGATAGGCAAATTAAAAATGATGCATATGTATACATATATTAATTTATTGATTTATTTATATTTTATATTTCTTAACCACCCATCTCCCTCAGAAATAAAGAGGGATACAGAGAGGGAGGTATGATTGTCAGTGCAGTGGTATCGATACACTTCAAAATTTATCCTTGAAAATATCTTTTTAAAAGTCATTATTTACAACACTGATAGGCAATATTTCACCTTCTAGATAATCCTGAATCTGTCCTAGCCAGCATGGCCTGAATTAAGGGATGATGGAAGATGTAATCCAGCAGCATTTAGATAGATGTTTGCTGCCCACTCCTGGCTGAAAATAGTTGCTAGCAGTGCTTCTGATCTGATCTAATATATCTACCATTAAATAATAATCACAGAGGTTCATAGTTGGTATCTGAACTAGGATGATTGGCACCAGATTTCACTGCGCAATTAGGTGGCTTAAAGTTAGAATGAATCAGAAAGAGCTTTTAAAATAAAAGGGTGTGACTATGAGAGACTCTACTCCAGCCTTGTACAATACTGTGTTGGCAATTTACTTTTCATTAGCTATCCACATGACTCCTGATTCTGTGAAGGATGGTTTGACTAGCTTAGCCCTAAATTTTGTATTACCAGCAAGCTCTCCTGTATTAACTGTGCCAGATGACTCCTGCATTGCAACTAAGCAATTACTGCTTAGGAAGCAGGATTGTTTGTTCTTGGCTCAGTGCAGTAACGTTTTTTTTAAATATGTCAGATTGTTGAACAGTAATGATAGGAGCACTGAATAATGAGGCAATTTTTTAACAACTCTGACATTCTTGGAAAGTTGCCAGTTTGTTAACCCACAGCCATTGTCAGTATAGACTAAACCTGAGACCATCTCAACAGCAAAGTTGGAATTAAGATTCTACCTGGTTACAAATATTTCAAGAAAAATTAAGATTTTCAATTGTATAATGTCCAGGACTGTTTTACTACGGTATATTTTTAAAGAAAAAAAATAGAATGTATAATAATTTTACTGCCCAAAGGAAAAAAGAAAGCCACTGTTATGAGAACTGTTGCTAACTTATTTTGCACTGTAAATACATGAAGAAGGTTTTAAATTTGTATTTTCAGTTGTATTTGAAATGGAGACTAGCAAAGAAAGAATTACTGTAATTAGCACTGGTATTCTTAATTGTAAAGTTAGAGAGATTTTTGAGAGTTACAATTTTGCCTGTGCCTTTGAAGTAATATAACTGTTATGTGACAAACAAAAAAAATGATTTCTAGAATCACATTCTAGTGGAAAGAAGTTTCCTGAGGATGGGCTCCAGCATGAGTCCGAAAGCTCAGAAGAACAAACTTCTGGTCCCAGTGCCTGACCCATATTGGATCCTGTAACATTATCTTGAGACACAATATATTTGCCTTCATTCATTTCTGGAAATCTTCAAAGATAGGGTAGAACCAAATACTACTTTCTGGTAATATCTATCAAGAGTCAGAGCTCTATTCCCTAATCCTGACAGTTCATTAATGTCTTAATTAATGATATCACAAATCTGCTTTTATCTTAGCTGATGTACAACTGGGTTATCTTTCTGCTAAGCAGGCTGAAATTTCTCTAAAGAGATCCCATTTGAAATTTTGGGAATCAGGTGAAAAAGCAGATAAATTGTTAGCTTACTGTCTGAAGCAGAGAAGCAAGAAAATGTACTTTTGAGACAAAAGTAGTAATAGATGCCATAGAACTCTGCCTGAACGTATTGATATTTATATTAATTCTATAATTAGTTATATCAACTTGATGAAAAGGTTGATCAATGCAGAATTAGTCAGGTTTTGAGTCAAATTGATATTCAGCCATTATCAGAGGACTACTATACTGATATTGTGGAAGTACTTTTAACACTTCAATAGATATTATAAAAAATCCAATCAATGAGAAATGGGAAAATCCACATGGCTTTCCAGCTGAACAATATACATTTCTTGTAAATTTATTGGCTCCTTTATTATTAGAGGTCTGTAATCTTTTCAGTCAGTCAAATTGCCTTTATCTTTGTATACATAACATTGACTTAAAAACCAGGTGAAGATCCTAAATGTTGTACAAGATATTGACCTATATTGTTATTTAACATAGACACCAAAATATTAACTGCCTTTATTGGCCATGCAATTACAGAAAATCTTACTATATATAATTATGTTTTAGTCTAGCTTTATCAAAAAGAGACAAGCATTAAATCATTTACTTTTATAAATAGACATTCTGGATATAGCTCAAGATTGAATGGACTGTGAAGTATTACTAGCGTTAGATGCTGAAAAAGCTTTTGATACGGCTCAGATTAATTTTCTAAAGCACATGATGTGTAGAGGGTTTCTGCCTTACTTCAGCAAATACACCAAAATTTGTTATTCAACTTATTGTAATAGTTATAATTAATCAGCACAACTGAATTCTATTGTGATACCCATCAAACTTGGCCACTGTCTCTTTTGGTTTTTAAATTATTCCTTGAATCTTTAGCAATTTCTGTTAGGCAATCTGTTAGTGACATTACAGATAGTACACTGGTAGTCTTTGAATATAAATTATTCTTATTTTGGTTATGTTAGTTAATTACTATTTCATTTTTAATAGTATATAGTTAATTCAACAGTATAGCAATACTCAGGCTTTAAGTTTAACTATTTCCCTTAATTTCTGATTTATCAATAGATCAATGTAAAAAGCTAGGCTTCATAATTTCTATAGAGCATATGAAGTATTTAGGACTTTATCTTCCTAAAAATATTTGTAGATATATAGTCAACAATTAATGGGTTAAAAATTCCATTAAATTTGGTAGGCTAACATTAATCTTATTAATCAAAAGCTGATTTGTTTTCAAAGATATTCCAGAGTTAATTTCAAATAAATATTTTCTTCAGATCGACAATATCTGAAGGACCAGGTTAGGAACAGATTGTGCTAGATAAAAGTGCCTTTGTGGTCATTAAAAGTTAGCCCTGACCTGATGGCATGTAATAAATCAATCAATAATAATCAGATAAACAAATTATTGAGAAAATTTATATTGGTGAACAGTCACCCTATGATTTCACTGGCTGAGATTATCTTTTATGATATTGCTTTTAATTTTAACAAATTATGAATTGTCCTATGGGCAATCAGTCAGTCTTTGGACATGGCCATGCTAGAATTCATCCTTGACCCAAAGAGAGAGAGAGACTCTTCTGTTCTCCATATAATTCTCCTCTCCCTTTACCTCTTGTTTTCTTCTCATTCCTCTTTCTCAGTAGCCATTGCAAAGTGTTCCAGCATATTTAGCACCAACATGGAGAATGTGTCCTTTCCCCCTCTTTCCCATCTCCCTTTTGAAGGTCTGAATGAAAAACAAATGTGACAAAAGTGTCATTGTATGCTGGTTATTACCAGAGGACTAATAAAAATATGACAGCAGTTCGTAGCATGTACTGAAAAGGGAGTAGGCTCTGCTCTGAGGCTTTGGAGGATGTGACAGTAAATGGGGAGAAATGATGTTACGGAGCTTTGAGGTCTTCTTGTTACAAAGGCCCTGCTGGCAGAGCATCCATGCTCTTGCAGGACAGGCACCAGCTGCACTGCCCCACTCCTCTCAGCACTGGAAAGGCTGCCAAAATCATGGGTGAAAATATCTCTGCAAGGATTGCATTTGGCCTTTTGTAAAATCCCATTGGGAAATCTGACCAATCAACATATTTCACCCTGAATACAACAAACATTAACCAGGTTTGAGCAACTTATGTTCCCCACAGCCATCTAGAGTCCCCAAAACTCTTTTGAGGACATCACAAACATGCCCTGAAATTGTGCAACAGATTCCAAAGTCAGCAATGTGTACCTCATAGTTGTCCAGCCAAATAAAATGCATGGGATTAAAGGTTGGGTATGCTAAGGGATAAAATTATCTGACTGGGTGGCTCAGTGGCTAAGACACTGAGCTTGTTGATCGGCAGTTCGGCGGTTTGAATCCCTAGTATTGGTCATCTGCGTGAACAGGAGGTTGGACTATATGACCTCCAAGGTCCCTTCCAACTCTGTCACTGTTAACTTCAGGAATTCAAATAAAATAAACTGAAATCTATGTACATAGACATACCTTTGCACATAGGTGTGGCATCACGGTGTTACCGTCCTGCCCTTTTTGGAACTGCCAAAAATAGTCCCTCCCAAAATAAGATGACCTCCAATGCAAAAAGGTTGACTCATCCAGTTCTAAACCCACCCCTGGGCAACAGATAAGTGGCAGCTTTTTACCAGTGGTTAAGGCACCAGGCTAGAAAGCAGGAGACTGTGAGTTCTAGTCCAATTTAGCTATGAAAACCAGATGGGTGACTTTGGGCCATTCACTCTCAGCCCAACTCACTTCATAGGGTTGTTGTGAGAAAATTGGAGGAGGAAGATCTGTTGGATATGTTCACTGTCTTGAGTTATTTGTAAAAATAATAAAGGTGGGATACAAATAAATAAATGAATAAAAACATTCCCTCCACAAAGAAAACTAACCTGTCACTGAGGAGGTTGGAGCAAAAATTTCTTTATCACACTTGATTCTACCCAAAGCAATGACCTGTTTGTATTTCCAGTTCTAATGAAATAGCAAAATATTTATTTCAGACTTTAAAGATTCTTTAGCTTCAGGTTTCAATGAATCTCAATAAATCACATAAAAGATTAGGGCAAAACAAACAAGAAACTTAAAAGCACAGTAGGAGAAGCCATTCATTTCCCAATTGGTTGCATCATTTCACAGTTGGAAGGATCAAGATATTGAAACCTTTCAGAGTAATTTATAAGAGGTCAGGCTACAGGCTGTGCATGCTCTAACTGAAGATAGCATCCAAGTTAACAGACCACAAATACAACTGCTTTGAATAAGCCAGTAAAAACCAGCTTTTAACCAATTCCCTAATATTAACTCTGAAGAGTTATAGAAAAGTGTGCTGTTTTTTGCCAATCATTAAATAGTATAATCAATACTTAGTATACTATACTTTAAGTATGGTATAAGCAATACAAAAATATTTAGTCATAACTTTAAAAAAATAGTCTCCACTAGTACAGTTTTAAAAGAAGAGAGGCGGTTGGGAGTTCACAACAAAATAAGTGAACTGGAAGTCAATCAGGAAAGAGGGAGTTTATGAAACAATTTAGGGGGAAAGAAACACTGATCTCTTACCTCCCAAATTTAGGCATCAAGAGGACTTTAGCAGTTGTTGGAGAAAGTTACAGTTTAACTCTATACATGTGTAACCAAGGATCTAAATAAAACAATTAGCAATAGCACTTAGACTTGTATACCGCTCCATAGTGCTTTACAGCATTCCCTGAGTGGTTTACAATGTCAGCATATTGCCCAACAGTCTGGGTCCTCATTTTACCGACCTAGAAGGATGGAAGTTTGAATCAACCTTGAGCCTATCAGGATCAAATTGTGAGCAGAGTTAGCCTGCAATACTGAATTCTAACCACTGTGCCACCAGCTTTCTTCCTGAAGAAGAAAACCAAAATTGCTAACTATAGATTGTATGAAGGTAGAAAGCCAGTAGGGGAGATGGTCTTTTCCAAATTGTTGCCTAGTATGTCAGATGTGTCTCTACCTCCTTAGCATAAGTCAGGGTGCAATAAATTCATGCTTAGGTAGGCAGATAGGGATTATACATGGAACCTTCCAAGATGTGATAGCTATGCCCAGGGGCGGGTTGCTCACTTACCGATACTGGTGCGCTGCACGTGCATCTCCACGTTTTGTGCGTGCATGCACTCACTATGTGCGCACACCCCCTTGCTTGATTTTGCTTCTGTGCATGCGTGGAAGCAAAATCTCGCCAAAATCTCATGAGGGGATGCACACGCACATGCGATTTTGGCGCTTTTAATTTAAAAATCGCCAAAATCTCAGCGCACGTGCGTCCCCTCGCAAGATTTTGCTTCCGCACATGTGCAGGAAGCAAAATCAGCCCAAAAAATCCAAAAAAAGATGGCGCCCAACAGACCGGGGAAGATGGCAGCTGTCTTGAGAGCTGTCGCGCGCAAATAGCGCCATCTGCTGGCCATTACCAGAAAGACAGAGTGGACCGCACCGGTAGGAACCCACCACTGGCTATGCCCCACTCCCAGGATCAAAGCTTCCTCTCAAGGAAAATGAGGGTATTGAGGAAGGAGGATATGTTATGAAAGACATTCTCTTAAACCAAGGATATCCCTCTGGGATACAGAGGCTTTTGAAGATGTTTGATTTGATAATTAGAAATGCGGAAATATTAGTTTGTGATGCACATGTAGATTTCATGGTGATTTGCCCTCCTGGTATGAAAGTTGCAGATATCATATGTCAATTAGATAAGCTGCTGGGTAGTTCTAAAGGGAATAGATATGGTCCACAGTGGCAACAACAACAACATACCGAAATATAGTTGGCCATTCCTGGAAGTCAAATTTAGGTTGTCAAGAAAGCAAACACAGAAATGTTACATATTTCATATACATATGCATTAAAATAATCTTTTCAAAAGAAAAAAATAATATACACTACTATAAAGTAAAAGAAAGAAAAGAAAAAAGAAATGTAGGAGAAAGCTAAAAGTTCAAGAAAAGAAAAAGGAGAAGAAAAATACAAAAGAAAAGAAAAAGATAAAATCATTTCTGATCTTCTTTACAGTAGTTATAAGTATAATTATAAATTTGCCTCTTAGACTATGGTTACTCATAACTGTCATCTTTCTTTAACCTATTGTGTTAATAATCAAAACCATAAACCATCCATTATTCTTCTGAAAACAAGTGGACCTATAAAAAAGAGAAGGGAAAAGTCAAGACAGCAAACTCTCTCCATAAAGTAAGGATGTTATTTAAAATGACAATAACAGAGGCTTAACTGGAAAGTACACTATTCCAGAGTATATTTCCTCATTAAAGTTTCTTAAATAAATTTAAAGATCACAGATCAAACCAGAAACCAAAACATAGGAGTTGACAATTTTATTAATAGAGAAGAGTAAAAACTAAAAACCCTCAAGGATCTGTGTTGAAATTGATGCTTTAATTATCTTGATTTAGGTACTAATCTGTGGATGATACCAACTTATTCAGGGTGGAGAGAAATCAACTGTGGTTGTGAAAGGTTCCAGAAAAATTACTTTAAAATTGGTGAGTGGTATGCTATTCCAATGCTTAACAATTTTTACTATTAGGACATCACAGCTTTATTGTTGTGTCCTCCATGCCTTGGAACTCCCTCCCTTCTAGAATTTTGAAATCCTGAAAATAAGCTTTTAGTGGTAGGTGGTATTTATCCAGGGTGCGCTAATCTGTTCTGTATTTTTATTTTTACTTTATTCTCAACACAGGGAAGGTTTAGCCTACATGACAGACATTTAAATGTTTGTAGATCACTATCTTATCTCCCTCTTAGAGTTATCTTTTGCAAGCTCAACAAGCCCCTCTCCTTAAACTATTACTCATAGACTTTGGCTTCTGGATAGCTTCTTATCCTAGTAACTCTCCTCCGTTACATGTTCCATTTCCATGTCCTTTTTCATGTGTTTTTGAACTGGACACAGACTGTGAAAACTTTTTAGAGTACAATGAAAATTTTACTTACTGTTTTTTGGATGTGGTGGTTCTTAATGCAGTTCAAGGTTGCATTGGCTTTTTTAATGGCTGCATCATCCTGCTTGCTCATTTTCAACTGTGCTCCCCTAGTATTCTTGTGTCCTCTAATAAGCATTACTGTCATGCCGTGATTTTTCCTACCCGAATGCAGGACCTTACACTTATCGCAAGTTAATTACATCTTGTTGGATTTGGCCCAATGGTCAAACCTCTCAAGTGCCTTTTGAACTGTGATATTTCCCACTCCTAACGGTGATATTTTCTTAGTATTAAGAAATCCCTATAGCTTGCTGTTATCTACAAGTATAAAAAATATCCATCCAATGTTTCTTCTAGGTTATTTGTAAAAATGTTGAATAGTGCCGGGCTGAGGACAGAGCCCTGAGGGATTCCACTTGATATTTGTTTTTTGGACAAGTCCAATTTATTTAGAAGCACTTTTTAGGTGCAGTCATTCCACCAGTTACAAATTCACTGGACTTTTACAGCAGTGAAATCTACTTACCTTTCCTACCGGTTCCGAAGTGCGTGCTTTGCATTTTGCGTGTGCCACCATTGTACGTGCTTTTTCGCCCTCTGCGCATGCACAGAAGGCTTTGTGCATGCACAGAGGATTTTAAAAAAAGAAAATGGCGACGTTCGGGTGGGTGGGTGGGTGGGTGGGTGGGTGGAGCTTCGTGCAACCACTGCTACCTGCTCTCTGAACCACCGGCAGCCGCCGCTACCGGTACGCCTGAACTGGTAGCATTTCACCCCTGCTTTAGTACCACACAGACCACATTTAGCAATTTTGTGCACACAGACCTTACCAAATACTTTACTGAGCTCAGGTTATAATAAATCATCAACTTGGACTATGAAATTAGTCACTTTGTGACTAAAAGAGTTAAGGTTAGTCTGATATAATTTATCAGCTCCTGGTAAATGGTAGTATTCTTTTTTTAGAACTCATACACATGCCACCTGACAAGGTGTCTCTACTCTGCCCAGTACAGGCATAAAAGCAACTGGTTTGAACTTTCATGGCTCTTTCCATTTCTGCTTTTTGAATGTTGGGACTCTTCTAATATACTTGCTTCCAAAACTGTGGAAATAATAAAAAAGTTGATTGCACATTCCCCTTGAAGCACAGATGTTTGCCCTACAATGAATTGGGCAGCCGCTGCACTCCAAGATAACCATCTTGCCATATATTTCCTTTATGCTGCTGATCATAAATGCAGCAAATTGTCTCAGCCATGCTGAGTGAAAATTGGAAGCAAAAACTGTGCTGAAAAACTGGGTGCAGCAGGTGGCCTATGCTTTGAGTTACTCCCCATTCTGCCTAGCACAGGTCTAGGAGAGACACATATTTGGTTGGATGAGAGATGAGAAAGTTCAGCAGGTCCAGTTTTGTCTTTCTACTTCTACTCTTAGTTCTGAATGCATCTCTGTCTCCATTTCAGCCTTTGAGAAGTAGTGTACAGGTAATCCTCAATTTACGACCACAATTGAGACAAATCCATCATTAAATGATAGCAATAGCACTTAGACTTATATACTGTCTAAGCGGTTTACAGAGTCAGCATATTGCCCCCAACAATTTGGGGTCCTCATTTTACCAATGAGGTAAAGGGAAGGATGGAAGGCTGAGTCAACTTTGAGCCGGTCAGGATCGAACTCCTGGAGTGAGCAGTGAGTTAGCAGTGAGTTAACCACTTTGCCACCACAGCTCTAACGATATGGTCATTGAGTGAGTCATCACATGACTGGACCTGATTTCATGCCATTTTTACCACAGTTATGCAAATTGTGTGGTCATTAAATGAATCACGTGATCATTAAGCGAATCCAGATTTCCCCATTGCCATGGAAGCTGGCTGGGAAGGCGACAGATTGTGTTCATGCGGCCACACAATGTTGCAACTGTCATGAATGCAAGCTGGTAGCCAAATGCCTGAGGTGAGAACATGTGATCCTGAACATGGTGTAACAATCATCACTTCAAGGATGGGTCATAAGTCTTTTTTTTTCCAGCATCGTTGAATTAATTTCATCTTAAAGTACGCCAGTGAGATATATTTGAGAAATCTGATGTCATTCCAGATATGTTAGGGAGTCATGGAATGAAGAAGAGAAAGCGGTATGACCTTATTTTTTTTTTTGTTCCACATGATAAATGCTACTTTTCACAGAAAATAAAAATACTGCTAGAAACTATTCCTGCAAGTAGAACTGCAGCCTTGAATTTAAGCATTTTGTCCTCCAGAGGCATGGGAAATATTGTATTGTCATTTTTTTAGATAATTTCATTTTGAAACCAAGATCCCAATTTATTAATCCTTTACCACCATCACCTCAAAATTCCTGTGGCTGGAATCAGACGTGGGTTCCTCCTGGTTCGGACCGGTTTGCCCAAACCAGTAGCGACCTGCTGGTGACGTCACGATGACATCACGGAACTGGTTCGGTCGGTGCCAGTCTGTGGGCGCCGCCATCGTTTTTTATATTTTTAAAAAATTTCTTCTTCTTCTGAGCATGCGCAGAAGCCGAGTTTCCGGCACTGCGCATGTGTCGCCATCTTGTTTTTGGCTTTTTTTAAAAAAAATGGATTTTTTGCCACTGCACATGTGTGCGCACGCAATGCACGTGTGCGGCCACGCGGCGCGGTCACGTGGCGCGGGAGGAAGCAAACCGGCAGTGAGGTAAGTTAGAACTCACCCCTGGCTGGAATACATCTTAGTACTTCTTGAGTTGCAGCTACTGTAATTCCAATAGGAATTCTAAATATAAGCTATACAAAAAAGTTAGAGATTCTCCACTGTGAAAAATGCAGTCCCCACTTACAGTCTCTTCTTTCCGTGTTTACAGACAGCAGCTTGTCCTGCTGGTAACTTCCAAAATAACTATAATTGGGCAAAAATGCTCTCCACAGCTGACACTGCATCAGACAGCTCTATATTATCAGTTAGACCACAGAGATTGCAGGCAAGAAGGTCTCTCTGTTCAGAGAACTGGTTTGCATTTAAATAGTGGCTCCCATTCTAAATGCAGAATTGATTCCAAGTCTAGAGATTCTGGCTACCAATTACAGGGAGACATTTACTGCTCACAATTTGTAAGCTTACCTTGAGCATTTTTTAATAGTGGGTGAGACATCCATTGGTAAAATAAACACAAACAGAATACATTTGCAACCTTTAATTCAAAACTCCTCAGCCTGGGGACTGCTTAAATCCAAACTATGTTTTGCAGGTCAAATGACACATGACATTAAGCCTGCGAAGGTTACCAGTGGAGAGTACTTGATTGGATTTAAACAATTACTTTTCATAGTACAATTATTTGTAAGATGCTTACAGAACATCATTATCAGGTGGCATATAAAAGTAGTATGTGAGAAGGTGGAATTGTTAGAATCATGGGATGAATTTTATCCAAGCATTTTATTGTCTGTGGAGATTCTCAGTCATCCAGGTCATTGTTGTCCCAAAGGAACAATCCTCTCTCAACAATCCTCTCTCAACAGAGGGGGAGGGATACAACACCACCTATCTCCTGTTTACAACACAGTCCTTTCAGCAGTTCCAAAAAGGTTGGAACATCCATTTGCACTATTCAGGTGACTCTGAGGGCACAGATAAATTCTGAGTGGCCTCAACGACTCTCAGAAAGAGTGCTAACAACCAGATGACTGCAAGGAATATAAATCCATTCTCCACCATTCAGTCAGAACTTGAAGAAGCTTCTTGGATGAGATGTGAAACGTCTTCAAGGAAAAACACATTCCAGTTGCCTCTTGAAAAAGCACCTTTGAAAAAAGCACCTTTGAAAAAAGCACCTTTGAACCGTGGTGGCACAGTGGTTAGAATGCAGTACTGCAGGCTACTTCTGCTGACTGCTGGCTGCCTGCAGTTCGATTCTCAGCGGCTCAAGGTTGACTCCATCCTTCTGAGGCCGGTAAAATGAGGACCAGGATTGCTGGGGGCAATATGCTGACTCTGTAAACCGCTTAGAGAGGGCTGTAAAGCACTGTGAAGCTGTATATAAGTCTAAGTGCTATTGTTATTTTATTCTCTCTTTGAGGCTTTAGCTCACCTCTCACCTACACATATTGCATTCATCTTCTTCCTCTGCAGTAGTAATCCTGCTAATTCACATTTTTTTCCTCCAGTGTAACTGTGGGAGCCACTAGAAGAGTTGAACTGAAAGGTTTATCTCAATTAAATATAGTTATTTCTTTTATTAATCAGTTTATATGAACTATGCTCCATGTGATTCTAGGCAATCAACATCCAGTTAAAAACATCTATGTGATAACTATTCCTAGTTTATCTGTCTAGTGATGAAATACCACTACAGATTCACTTGATGCTGTAGGGCAGGAAACCTTTTCAAAAAGGGTAGGAAACAGCTCTCACCAATTATAATTACACTTGGGGGATGGCTATAGTTTGCAGAACCCATTCTCAATGTGAAAAGTTAGCCTCACATTGAGACCCAATTTAAGATTAGAGAGCCATAGTGGTGCAGTGGTTAGAATGCAATATTGAAGGCTAATTCTGCCAACTGCCAACAGTTCGATTCTGACCATCTCAAGGTTAACTCAGCCTTCCATGGTCAGTAAAATGAGGACTCACAAGGTTGGGGGCAATATGCTGATTCTGTAAACTGCTTAGAGAGGGCTGTAAAGCACTGGTAAACGGTATATAAGTCTAAATGCTATTGCTTCTCTTTCTGAAAGAAGGGCATGATACATGGGCAGCAGGTTTGAGCAAGCAGACATACCAGTCAGCTGTCCTATTCTTCAGTCTGCCCCACTATGGTAAGAGGTGGTTCTCTTTAAGTTATAATAATTATAACTAAATTTTTGTTGTGGCTGCATATGGAAATTCAGACTATGCAACTGTTATGCAAATCTCTAACCTCATTTGTCTTGTTTATTGGTGATATGTAACTTCTTTTGTTGGTTTTATGCAAGGGCACAACTTATAAAAGATAGCGCTATATATTAACCGATTCAGATGAATTAATTACTATGTTCGGTAAATCTGGAAAGGTGGGCAGGAGGGAGAAGAAGGAAACAGTGCCTGACTTCTGATAAATCTTTAGCTTTATTCTCAGAAAGAAAACTGGCCCATCTTCAGAGCTTTTCCCAACAATGTAAATATTGCTTATATTGC
Source organism: Diadophis punctatus similis (assembly GCA_023053685.1). Taxonomy (NCBI): domain Eukaryota; kingdom Metazoa; phylum Chordata; class Lepidosauria; order Squamata; family Dipsadidae; genus Diadophis; species Diadophis punctatus. The sequence continues at coordinate 152,082,472 of JALIGW010000002.1, forward strand.
AATAGATGGCCAAAACCTGGAAAAAATGTGGCTGAAAAACCCACATTGGGAAACATTTATTCATTCATTCGTTCTACTGGATTTTCTGTGAGGACTCATAGTGGCATATGTATGGGATATTTCCTCATTCTAATACCCACAACAACAAATCTTTGACAATATTTGTTTGATTTGAATATATTGAGAGAGTTTAATGCTGCCTGTAGTTGAAGCCCAGTATTTTTACCACTACATTATGCTGGCACTATACATAACTACCCCTTGAGCATTCTCAACCCTGATCCACTCCTTCTTACTCCTTCTTACAGAACAAATGAGATGCATTGACCTCCATGTAATATGCTAGTAATTACAGCGGGCAATGCATTAGAAATAGTAATAGAAATTTCATTAAGTTCTGACTTTAGTGATACAAATAGTCCTCACCTCTCAACTTATAAAAATGTTCATAAAATTGGGTTATTCATGTGACTGACCTGCTTTATGACCATGATGGGCAGGCTTCATTATAGTTATAACTCAAGGACTACCTGTAATTGTGGGTATAAATAATTAATGGCTTTTTTGGGTCTTACTAGCCATGATGGACCAGCCAGGAGAAAGAAAGCATTGGACTGGCAAAGAATTTCAGAAGGGAAGGTACCAAGCTGTCTTTCCCAAGTTGCCTGAATATATTGTTTGCTTATAGAATTATCCAAGGAAGTAAAGTACTTGTACCTACTTCCTCAAGCCCAGGAGTTTAAAAGGTAGAACAGAGGAAGGAAGCAGGAAGAATGTGTAATGCTTCAGGTGTTGTTGAACTACATTTGTCAACATCCCTCACCATGATGAGACAGCCTGAGGGAGTTGTCGTTCACCAAGATCCAGAAAGACATTGCTTCTATCTGTTAGAAGCTGAGGTGGCACAGTGGTTAAAAGCAGCACTGCAACCCATTTCATTGACTGCTAGTTCAGCAGTTCAGCTGTTCAAATCTCACCAGGCTCAAGGTTGACTCAGCCTTCCATCCTTCCGAGGTGGGTAAAATGAGGACCCAGATTGTTGGGGGCAATATGCTGAACTCTGTAAACCGCTTAGAGAGGGCTGTAAAGCACTATGAAGCGGTATATAAGTCTAAGTGCTATTGCTATTGCTATTAAGATAGGAAGAAGATGCTTAGCACCAAACACCTATATTTGGTTTCAGTGTGCTGACTTCAAAAGGTGTTTATGTCATAGAACAGATAAGATAGATGTCCTAGCATGCTCCACACACAATATATTTAAAATGGCACGGCTAAAAATCTGCATGTCATGCTCTCCTGAAGTATGAAATACGTAAATCCGCTAAAACAAATCCAAACCACAAGCCAAAAAATATGGTTTCATTTTACTGCTGCTGGTTTTTTTCTCCCACACATATATTTTGGTGTACAGATGTGTAAAACTATAATTGTTAAGCAATAAGCCAGCTGCATAGGTGGCCGATGGCTTGCATTCAGTTAGGTGACACAAACTGTGGACAGACTTGACCTGTTCTTTGGTCCTTGAATTAAGGACCAGAAGAACAATCTGAAAAACTTCAGCAACTGCTTTTTCATAGTTGAAACTCCAAAGGATTGCTTTGCTCAATCCTAAATTAAAGAGCCAAGTGGCCATTTTCCAGTCGGGCTATATGCCCAGAGCAAAATAAATCTGTTCAGAACAAACCAGCCCTCAAGCCAGATCTAAGTGAGGGACAGATTACAATGGTGATTCTTGACAGGATGATCATGACAAAAGGTCAAGTAAAAGCCTTGCTTTCTTGTAAAATGCCGAAATTAAGAGTACTGGCGTGAAGTGATACCTCCTCTCTCCTGCACTCTCATGCTTGTGTGCTGTTTAAAAATGCAGAAGAAAGAATCTAATACTCAGCTAATTCAAACTCTAGCAATATTGTTTGTTTCATTCCCTGGGCCTTTTCTTTAAATTATTATTATTGATTATGGTGAATTACAAATAATAATAAACAGTGGGAGTACAATAAAGACTATATAATGGCAATAGAAGTAAGCTAAAATGTCAGAAAAAGGAAAATTTATGGCATAATAATAGCATAAATATACATGTAGCTCAGTCTTTTAATATATTAGAACTAGATTGTATAGAAACGTACTACCAGTGATGGGTTCTAAATCTCATTGCTACCGGTTCGTGCGCATGCTACACTTCTGCGCATGCTACCGGTATGGGTGGATGAAGCCTCCCGCCGCCGCCGCTACCGGTTCGTAGAACCGTACCGTACCGGTAGCAACCCACTGCTGCATACTACTCATATTTCAATGTAAAAATATTCAAAATTGGCAAAGAATGTGACTCCCGGATGCGCTCTTTCACAAGTAGGGTTTTGTTTTCTCTCCACCTGAATAGAATAATTCTGTTAGCTGAATTCCAGGTTTGACAGAGGCAGAGTTCTCACAGTGCCAAATTCCTATTTGAGGGTGGGTGGAATGTAATTTAGCACTTTATTTAAACATTTGTTTTTAATCCCACATTTATTACTTTATAAGTAATTCAAAGCAGCGAACATACCTAAAACTCTTTCCTCCTCCTATTTTCCACACAGCAACAACCCTGTAGGGTGGGTTGAGTTATGAGACAGTAACTGGCCAAAGTCACCCAGCTAGTTTTTGTGCCTAAAGTAAAACTATCTACTGGTTTCTAAATGGGATCACTAGGCTGCTATTTTTCCTCAGGATTCTATTACCATACATGATGAGCAAAACAAGCCAGAACTGATCATGTGAGTCAGAAAATTCTCACATTCACATGATACCACTCATTGTTAAAACATTCTTTGGAGATTCAAAAGCTATGGACTTCCTGATAATTTTTTATATTTAAGTCCTAAGATGTGTCACGTAGTGAATATTGTCAGTTGTATGTCTATGCAGGGTGATGCACCCCTATCTAATATTATGGTATATTCCAATGAAAGCAGAACACGTGATATGATGTGTACACATGTCTACATTCCTATCCACCATTAATTATTATTATTCTGCCTTGGCTCTTGACCTGAACGGTCGTGTTTTCTTAGCAAAGATGTAATTATTCAGGATTTATTGTTTTTGTACTGAAATAAATATTTTCTATTAGACATTTAATCTCGGTTTTATTTCTAACTGTCTGGATTCCAAGTAAAGATCCAACATCGACTCTATGAGATTTTATTCTCAACCCAACAAGATGTATATTTAAAATTTCTTAAAACTTGTGCTTATTGATTTTTCCAAGCTGAAATGCTCCATTTTCTTATTCCATTGGCCCTATATATTATCAATATTAAGTTTCATTGATTTTTTTAATGTCGATTTTTACTTTAAATGTAGCATCTCTTAAACTTCCAAGTTATTTCAGGGCCCAGTCAATTGAAATATAGCTTGCAGTTTTGCAAAACCTTTTCCTTTCTTAGCCTTCCCTCATTCTCCCCCACAGACACGTGGGGAGTAGCGATAAAGGATAATGCTGAGAAGGGAGATGAGAGAAACAAGGCTGAGGTTTTTGAAAGCTTATGCAAAGGCAGTAGTATCAAGGGGTATCAATATATTGGATGACTTTCTATGGTAAGGAGCATCTGTGTTCTTGAGGTCAACTTAGCTTCTTAAGCAGCAGCTTGACTTGCCTCCCTTCCTTCCCAGAGCACATTTACACACACACACACACACAGTAGAAAATTGTGTCAGATAGCATAAGGAGACCGGGTGATTTTTCCACAGCAAATTGGAGAAGATGCATCACCTGAAGGCAATCCTCTGGAGGAGTGTTGAGGCCCATCTGTGGCCTATGACTGGGCAGTGAGGCAAGATAATTGTGGCCGTTCACGCACGTATTTATGCTGGCTTGGTAGGAGCAGGGACACTTAGGTAGAAACTGGCACAGTGCTGCTGGCAGAACAAGCCCCAATTTTTCTGGTTTCTTACAATATGCAACTGACACATAGAGTTGCTGGAGGCTCTCGACACCAAGCCAGGTTAAATGTGTCACAGTCAGAGGTGACAGAGGCAGTGGCTTTCGTTAATTTGCTTTTACCAGAGCTGTGCCCTACAATCTGAGAAAGAACTCTGCAAGGAAAGTGATTTAGAATGTAAACTTCCAGGAATACAAACGCCAGAAGAGTACAAATGTACACGTAGTGGCAGAGATATGAATTGTGAGAGGTGAGAATCATGTATTTCCAGCAAAAAATTTATGAAACTTTCAAATGCTGTAATTACCTTTTATTATGCAGAAAATGCTTGTACCTTCAAAGTCTGGGAAATGAATGCCCTGAAGGAAAGTACATGATTTGTCATGTCCTCCTGAAACAGTGAGGATAACTATCGTTAATTTAAATACTGGGTGTTTAAGCTATGATTTAAGTGTTTGAACTTTCCTTGGATATCTTAAAGGGGAAAAAATGGTAGATGCAAACATCAAAAACTCAGTTATATATTCCACTTTGATAAGATACTAATGCTACGCTGTACTGTGCTGTGCTGTGGTGTACTGTGCTATGCTATGCTATACTATTACATCAGTGGCCCCCAACCTTTCGGGCATCAGGAACCGGTTCTATGGAGAAAGGTTTTTCTGCACACCCAAGAGGGCATGGTTTTGCATGCTGCCTGCATCCAGGGATAAAGCTTCACTTGTTTGCACAGACCGTTTGCTGGCATGTTGCAGACCGGGGCTGTCCATGGACCGGGGGTTGGGGACTCCTGCATTATACCATACCATACCATACCATACTGTCACTAACGTTTTTTTGGTTCATCAGAGTGAGTGTGTGTAACCTGAGAAGTTCTTATCTTCAAGTGTCTTGTGACTGATTTATTACGCATGTGCAAATTTCTGTACTTTGTTCTTCCTTTCTTTACTTTCATCTTGGTCCAGACGGACATGTTGTTTATTGGTAGGATGTAGTAATTATTTTTATACTTTATAATAAAGTTTTTATACTTAGAACTAAATTTTATCGGTTTATTTTACATGCCATGGGAAAGCACGGTCCATTCACCTCTGGATTGCTTAAATGCAATTCTTCCCACCGGGGAAAAAGGCTTCGCAAGTTTTGCATGCCTTGTCACATACCATACCATACCATACTATACCATACCATACCATACCATACCATACCATACCATACCATACCAATACTTTTCTGTTTGATCATGTCCTATTCTCAGAGAGTACCTGGACAAGTCACTGCAGTTTTCTTGGCAAGATTTCAGAAGTGGTTTCCCTTGGCCTCCTTCTTAGGGCTGAGGGAAAGTGAGTAGCCCAAGGTCAGCCTGCAGGATTTATGATACACAACCCCTAAAAAGGGACTGGAACTCATAATCTTCCAGTTGCTAGCCTGGTGCTTTAACCACTATACCAAACTGACTCTTATAATATATACAATAGATACTGTATATTGTATAGATGATACAGTAGAATATGCAATATTCCAGTTCCTTTGGTTGGATTTGGTTTCTTGCAAAAAGTCTCTGAAGTAAACCAATCAGTGCAGAACGGTCCAACATCATCCAGTGAGGGGGGGGGATTTTTTACCTGTTTCAGTTGAGTCCCTCTTTGGATGTCTCGATCTCTCAGCTGTCTATTTGGTTATTATATTTCAAACAGTGAGTTTCACTAGTCTCCTTCTACAATGTGTGTGCGTCGGTGTGTGTTCTAGTTTCTTGTGCTTGTGTTATATAGACTGTAACATCAGAAGTGATAAGTGAGAATTTGGGCTTGTAGTTTTCTATCATGGGTGAGCTACTTCTCTTTCACAAAGCCTCAGAAAACGATTTCCACTACAGGAGAACAAAAATGGCCTTGTTAATGAAATCTGATTCAGTGTAAGTCTGTGTGTACAGACTTAATGTGCTTTTCCAGTGTTTGACTGGATGAGTGGAGAAGTTCTCTGCAAATTCTAGATCAGATGTGGCCTGGTTGGCTCTAGCATTTGGCACCAGGATTGGACCTCCTTTGGTGGCTGGTCTAGGGCATCCAGGACAGGCAACAAATTGACATTTATTTAGCATCTGACAAAGATGTCAGAGCTAATGATTCTGGGATAAAGTTGCCAGATTAAGCCATGACACTGTATTGGTTGGCATGCCACCAGTCCCTGAGCACTCCCAGAGTTAAATTGGGCTAATATGAGTGTGATGGGAAGGTGGCACAGAGCTCTGCTTAATTATAATTAAATAGGATGGAGCTGGTAAACCTGGCAGTTTTTGTAAGGATAGAAGTTTCTTTTTTAATGAGAGTAAACGAAATCAATATAATTCAAGAAATATATATATATATATATATATATATATATATATATATATATATATATATATATATATATATATATATATATATATATATATATATATATATATATATATATATATATATATATATATATATATATATATATATATATATATATATCTCCTGCAGCCAACTTTTGCCCTCCCATTCCAAAGATCTCTCCTTGCTTTCCAGGGAGCACATTTCTTCAGCAAAGGTGGCATTGCACAAAGGTCAGCAATTAAGGAGCAAATATCACAGTGTGCTTCAGAATCTTCTCCTAATCAAATCCTTGGCTTCAAAAGCAAACTCTATAGAGCACAGATTCATGAATGTCTTAGTAATGATATATCCCACAGAGAAAGTGCATTACAGGCAGCAAAGCCGAGAAATGATGCATGAATGTGTCGATATTGATGTGAACCAGTGCTTCCATTATGATAACCAGTGGAGAGAATAGGAAGAACCTGGAAATTATCCTTCTGCAAGCTCAGAACTCTAAAGGCATCCCATAGAACCAGCTTCTTTCAGGCAGCAGAACTCTGCCTGCCACACACAAGCCTGGTTTAACCACAACCACCACAACGAAACCCACTCCAGCTGATGCATTCATTAAAACAGAGTCATCTGTGTATGTTAATGTGCCAAATTGGTGCACACAGCTCTCATGTGCTAATGCTGCCAGGCAATCATTGGCCCCATTACATGAAAGCCAGAGTCTCGTCACATATGGAATGGAGAGTTGGTAAGAGTAGCCACAATCTGCACTAGGATGTGGTCGTCCTAATATTGCTGCTCTTTCTCATAATGTCCCCTTAAAGCACTGCTGCTCTGAACTTGCCAGATCAACCCTAGCAGTCTTGAATTCTCTGGGCTTTAGAATAAGAAAAAGGATGGAGTACTGTAGGAAGAAAGAGAGAGAGAGAGAGAGAGACTAAAACAGCGCTATAGGACAAAGCTGAACAGGATGAAAGGGCAATCAGAAAAGGGCACCTTGACACCCCTCTGGCTTTGGTAATCCTAGTAATCCTCCGGCTTTAGTGCGGGGGGGGGAGCAGAATTCAAAAGACTGTCTCTTCCTCTATCTAAAATCTGTTTTTCCTGCAATACTTTTACCTGGAAAGGCGAAATGGAGCTATGTAAAAACCAATGGAAAAATCAAATGGAAAAAAAAATCTCTGGAAGGCCTGTTTAGGCTGGATATTTTCTTTGCTGCTGTCAGTGTGAAATGGTTGCAGCATTTGATTTCCCTTGCTTCAATAATGTTTCTTTTAAGCCTTTTTTGTTTTTTAGACTTAAGCAAACTGGACCAATTGCTGGAAATGATAATAATTGGCTGTTTCTGTAGCTTATATCTTTGTCAGTCAACTGTGTTGGATGCCCCAGCCAGCATGAGGTGATGGGAATTAGAAATCAAAATGTCTGAAGAGTAGAGTACCCAATTGAGGAAAGTTGGATTATGTTACATATACATCCTATGCATCCATGCATTTGTGTGAGCACATACATAGTGTATATTACCATATACCAGCCATTACAGAGAAGAAAATTGTCAGCCCAACGTCATACCTTTAAGAGATTTGGTATTATGATTTGTTGCACAGTCAACCAGATGTTCAGACTGGATTTGGCATTTTTACACATGGACTCAGGATAGGCAGATTGTCAGAGGTGATAATTAATCTCACAAAGGAGAAATAGATATTTTCCTGGACATCAGACATTAGAAAAGAAACCACAGTTTAAGAGTCTAAGTAAAAATGTTTATTTTGGTACAAAATAATAAATCCTCATTATTCTACATCTCTGATATAAAAATAGGTCTTGCTTCAATGGAAGCCAGGAACAGACGGAGAGAATGCCATGTTCACCATCTAGACCTCTGTGTCTTATCAGCAATTGTTAACTTTGGGGTGTGTAGGAGATGACTAAGCTGAGCCTGAGCGAGGGGCCAAATGCATCATCAGTCATGAGTCCCTTCGCGCCCACAAGAGATCTACGTTCAGCCCACCTTGAATTCCATTGACTCTTATCTACCGCCAATTTGCTTGGACTGTTAGTAGTTCAGATTCTTGTAGAGAGCTTAAGTTTGCAATAAATCTTTATACCTATTTGAACTGCCTGGATTTTCTGATTTCCCTAGCACTTAACAGGTGTTATCTGGCAGATGCCTTTCTGATTGAATTTTAAAGTCGCAGAGCATTTTAACTTCTTCATTTTCTATGACTTTCTCTATTTGATGGTCCTGTCCGTTTTTGCTTGCAGACAAATAATATTTCTTGCAGCTCTTCCAATGCACCATTGTTGCTACTTTGTCATGCCGTTGTTTGTAGTTAGTCTGTGTGACATTCTTGCAGCAGCTAACCAGGTGGTCTACTGTTTCTTCAGCTTTAGTGTGGACAATAGTGAGGCAATAGTGTGGTATTATTATCATTACTATTATTATTTATTAAATTTATATGCTGGCCATCTCCCTGATAAGCCAGCTCTGGACAACTTACAGATCATGAAAAGAGAAAGAGAAAAACTAGTAAAATTTAAAAAGCTCATTAAAATTTTAAAACTGTGCAAAAAAAACAGAACCAAGAAGACAGACGGCACGGGGATGAGAACTTGTTATCCCATCAACCACCTCCAGTGGTGAGTACCCCCCTGGTTCCCCAAATCAACTGGTAAAACCAAGTTTTAATACCCTTCCAGAAGGCCAAAAGGGTGGGAGTAATAGAGTGTTCCCCAGGGTCAGGGCCACAGCAGAAAAGACTCATCTTGATCCTGCCTGCCAGAATTCCTTAGCAGACATGGTGTCATGCCTCCGTCGAAGTCTGAATCAAAGATGGAAGATGAACAGCTGACAGAGAGAGGAAGAGTGGCTCTGTTGGTTGTGGATGAAACTGGGGAAGGTCAAAGTCAGGTTGGGCAGAGCAGGGAAGAGATAGAACAAGAGAGAGAGGGTTCAGATGAAGACCAAGGCCCACCCCCTCCTCATCCTAGGACACACAGGGAAGAACGCAGAAGAGAGCAACATGGGCTGCCTGGCTTACGAGGAAGGAAAAGGCCCCGATTCCCTTCACAAGGCACACCTGGGGATGGAGTTTAAAGGAGAGGCAGTTGGGAGGGGCGTTTGTCAGGAACAAACGCTGAGTTCCTGGAGTGTTGTGTGCCGATGTTTGAACTTGCCAAGAACTCCTTGCTTTGTTCTTGTTTTGCTAGATAAATTTGGGGTTTATTGCCATGCAGCCTTGGTGCAGACAGTGCTGGGCTCGACTAATTGGGACCAGAAACTGTTTGATGTTTGTTTGGGGGAGATTTGGAGCACTAAAAGGCCAGTTTGAACTGCCAGCTGTTTGTGTTATTTCTGTGCCTTGCCCTTGGTCATCACACACGGTCTGTAGCAGCCCTCTTCTCCTGACATGAATGGGGAGGGCTAGTCCCATTGATATCTTCCTGAATAAATGCAATCAAAACTGAATCTGAATGATGTGACATATTCTTTTAAATCTGATCCTATTTTGCAGTTGCTTTCTGTTTCCAGCTTAACAGTTCAGTAAAATAAAATTGCCTTCAAAGCCACTGAATTATTTTGATTTTTTTTTATTTTTTTTAAATCATATCTTTATTATTATTTTTATAAATAACTCAAGGTGCAAACATGCCTAATACTTCTTCTACCTCCTTTTCCCCACAATAACAACCATGTGAGGTGAGTTGGGTTGAGAGACAGTGTGATTGTCCCAAAGTTATCCAGCCGGCTTTTATGCTGAAGGGTTAGGGTCTAGAACTCTAAATCTCCTGCTTTCTTGGCCAGTACCTTCACCATTACATCAAACTGGATTTTAATTACTTAGCACTGGCCAGGAAAATGCCCCATGTTCCTAATGGGATGGATTTTTAGGAAGAAAAAAATTGGCTGAAAATATCTCCCACCAGAGAATCCCTAAAGTCCAATTATTCCTGTACAGATACTCTTGTCCTCTGCTATTATCAGATATACTCTGCAGGCTCTCATCCCAGGCATCCAAAAGTATGTACAAATTGATTCTGGCCGGCTTGGGAGGTCAAAGTGGACCAGCACTATTAAATCAGAGAAACCTTTGAATGTTGCTGCTTTGAAATTCTATCCCGCTGGACCAAAGATGGGGTTTTATTCCAACTTAGAGAAGATCTTTCTATAGCTCAGGCTATCCATGAGCTGTTGAGATGGAGACAGCCAGGGCAATAGAACAAGCCAGAATAACAGTGCTTCTAGTTGTCTTCCAACATTAGCTTTTCATCTTCAAAGGCAAAAGGGCTTCTTGTATTTTGTTATCCTTTCAAGTTCTCTCTGTTTTATTCTGCTGTCTCCAGGTACTGCCACGTTCTTTGGCAGTATGGAGCATTCCATGGCAATAGACGTAGATTATAAGCCCCATCCCCAGCAGCCCTCTTAAAAATTCTCCCACAGTTGTTGGAGCCATGAAATCAGTGGTGGGTTCCTACCGCTAGCGGCCGGCAGATTACTCAATTTGCGCGCGACGGCTCCGGTGCCGTCTTCACCAGTCCGTTGTGCGTCGCCATCTTTTTTTCAGAATTTTTGGGTTTTTTCTTCCTGTGCATGCGCGGAAGCAAAACCTCGTGAGGGGACGCACGCACACATGAGATTTCGGTGATTTTTTGCTTTTGCGCATGCGCAGAAGCAAAAAATTACTGAAATTGTGTGTGCGGTTTTTTGCTTCCTGCGCATGTGTGGAAGCAAAATTGTGCAAGGGCGCGCACACATAGCGTGCGCACAAAACATGGCAATGTGCACGCAGCACACCAGTAGCGAGGTAAGAGAGCAACCCGCCCCTGCATGAAATCCTCATGGACAAAGATAAAAAAGCAATGGTGCTGTAAGATTTTCCTTGAATTTGCAGCCTCTTGCCAACTACTGCCCAACAGTTAGCAAATGCAACTCCTACCGGAAGAGTTTTCTCCTAAATCACTCCTGCCTGGAAACTCTTGATCTCCATCCTGATTGACAGTAATGTGCCATGTTCTAGATGAATGTAACAAACTTTTCAGCAAAATAAGTAGTGTTAGATCATTTTGATTTAAAGAAAATCAGGCGTAGGGATAGATTCAAAAGTTGACATCAAAATAATTAGATATAAAATGAGGAACTTTCATAGACCATTGAAATTCAATGGTGAAAAAAATAAGGTTCTACATTTAGGCAAGAAAAACAAAATGCACAGGTTACAGTATATGTGGTACCTCGCTCAATAATAGTGACTGTGAGAGGGATCTTGGAGTCCTAGTGAACAATCATTTAAATATGAGCCAGCAGTGTGCAGCAGCTGCCAAAAAAGCCAACACAGTTCTAGGCTGCATAAACAGAGAGATAGAATCAAGATCACATGAAGTGTTAATACCACTTTATAATGCCTTGGTAAGGCCACACTTGGAATACTGCATCCAGGTTTGGTCGCCATGATGTAAAAAAGATGTTGAGACTAGGGGAGACATGATAGCAGTGTTGCAATATCTCAGGGGTTGCCACAAAGAAGAGGGAGTCAAGCTATTCTCCAAAGCACCTGAGGGCAGGACAAGAAGCAATGGGTGGAAACTAATCAAGGAGAGAAGCAACTTAGGACTAAGGAGAAATTTCCTGACAGTTAGAACAATTAATCAGTGGAACAGCTTGCCTCCAGAAGTTGTAAATGCTCCAACACTGGAAGTTTTTAAGAAGAGATTGGATAACCATTTGTCTGGTTTAGGGTTTCCTGTCTAAGCAGGGAGTTGGACTGGAAGACCTCCAAGGTCCCTCCCAACTCTGTTATTCTATTCTATTCTATTCTATTCTATTCTATTCTATTCTATTCTATTCTATTCTATTCTATTCTATTCTATTCTATACAGACATTTAAAAGTTTAAGGCTGGAGAGTGCATGGAAATATATCTGTTGGACTCTGTTTCCTTCATCTGTGGTATCTTCCTAAATCATACTAGGAAGGGTTATCTGAAGGCCAACAGATCTCCAAAGCAGTAGCTTCAGGGAGGGCTTGAATCAGTGGTAAAATGTAATTTTTTTGCCACTGTTTCTGTGGGCGTAGCTTGATGGGCGTGGCTTGGTGGGGGGGGTCATGTGATGGGTGGGCATGGCCACTTCTTTAAAAAAATTTTGTTAGCATTTTTAACTAAAAAAAGCTTTTAAAAAGTTCCGACGCTGGTGTTTCCCCAGGTTAGGGGCTAGCAGCCTCGCAGGTAAACCCCCCCCACAAGTGTTGCGGACTGGAGAGGGAGGTGAGCGGGTGGCAGGTGGCATCCAGGAGCAGCAGCGGCAGCAGGCAGCCGATAGCCGAGGGCGAGCGAGCGGCAACCGGGGGACCAGTTCGGGGGAATGGCCAGCCAGCTGTCGCTACCGGTTCTGCGAACCACCAGCGGCCACCGCTACCGGTATGCCCAAACCGGTAGCATTTCACCCCTGGCCTGAATCCAGGAAAAAGTGAAGTTTAAGAGGCAGTTCTACAAAATCCCAAATGCAACCCTTAAGGAGATTTATAGGTTACAGCCAGCAGATTGAGCCATTTTAATTCAGGCAAAGCATTATTTAACTATTTGCCAACTTACCTCATGGCACCCTTATAATTCTAGCACAGCCCACTATGTGAAAAATCAGTAAAAATTTTGTCAGCTTTAGTAGGGTAATATTCCAGTCTAGCACTTTTTTCTACTTTCTTTTAATTACAGAAAAATGCGCAACTGTTTTACAAACCTAATATGCAGATGTTTTTAGGCACTATCCTCTAATTTACATAGCTGTTAATGGGAATTGTCAAAAAACACATTAAAAATCACTCAGCTTTTGTTCTCTGATACATACAATTTCTTGATGTAAATTCCATCTGTGTATTCTCTTTTAACTATACCCAGCATTATTTGCATTAACTTTTCAATAACATATTTTCCCCCCAAAGAGGTGGTTGGTTTTTTTTTTTTGTTTTTTTTTTGTTTGTTTTTTTGTTTTTTTGTTTGCTAATTTTGATTAGGGAATGGTAACTGCCACTAGATCTTTTTGGGTGTATTTTTCTAACTGCAAAGATCCATGGGAAAGATATACACAACTTTGTTTCCAGAATAATTCATGGCATAATTCTATTACATTCCTGTGTGTGCCCTGTGTTTACATCCTGTCTTTGTGTCCACATTTCCAAGGGTCTGCTAATAGAAATACTAAGTTCAACGCTGCTCATTACTATATGATTATTGAAAACATTAACCTTGGTTAAAGACAAGTTATGCAACCCAGCATTTGAGGCAGAATGTTGATTTTCTCTATGTTCACATAACACATTGAACCCCAAACTAACCAATTACATTTAGCCTATTTTGTATAAAGCCAGAATATTATAACAATTAACTACGCCATAATTAAGTTATCCATTCATCGTAGTGTCATGAAAGCACAGCCACACACCATCTCATAGGCTAGGTGTCAACTGCAGCCTTCCTAAATATGTGTCTCACATTTTAGAATACCATACAGGGTTAACAAAAGCATCACTAATTAGTATTTGCAATGCATCGTGGTCGGTGGGTGCAGCTATCGAGGAGACGCAGGGGCTGATCCAACATAGTTTATTAACTGGTAACCAATATAACTTGTACAACGTGTCTAACTAGAACTCAGCTATCACTAACTGACAGCTCCCTTTTATATAGCGGCTGCTGACAGGCCAGCCAATCACGGCTCGTATAGTTCCCACTTCTGGAGAGGCTCCCTAGCAGCCTTCCGGTACACTACACCCCTTTCCACAAGTTGGACCATGTGTACTCTGCTAAGTAGGCTAGCCGTCTCCGGATCCTTCCGGACCTTCTCTGCTTCCCTGGGCAGTCTTCCGTGTGACTATCCTCAGCCACTGCTGGGGTTGGTTGGCTGGTCGCACTATTCTCCGTATTGACTATAAATTATTTCAAGATTTAATTTCTTGAAGGAACTATAGGTAGCTCTTGCTTAGCAACCACAATTGGGACTGGCAAGTGACATGGTTGCTAAGCAAAACATTATACGACTGTGATAGCAATAGCACTTAGACTTATATACCGCTTCATAGTGCTTTACAGCTCTCTCTAAGCGGTTTACAGAGTTCAGCATATTGCCCCCAACAATCTGGGTCCTCATTTTACCCACCTCGGAAGGATGGAAGGCTGAGTCAACCTTGAGCCTAGTGAGATTTGAACAGCTGAACTGCTGAACTAGCAATCAGCTGAAGGTCGCAATGCTGCTTTTAACCACTGCGCTATCTCAGCTCCTGATGGGCTTACAACCTCACTTCTCCTATTGTCATTAAGTGAAATTCAGTGTGTCACTAAGCAAGACATCATGTGACTTTGAGTTATGATTTTACTGCCAGCTACCCCATAACTGTTAGTCAGAAATCAGTTTTGATGCACACAATTGAAGATCACGACGTGACTGCGAGAAACTGCGATGGTCACAAACATCTGCCAATTGCGAAGTGCCTACATGTTTATTTCATAACCACGGGGACACTGCGATGCTCATAAATATGAGGAACAGACATAAAGTTACTTTTTCAGCACCGTTGTAACTTTGAACAGTTGCTAAACAGGGCATTTGTTAAGCAAGGCCTACCTGTGATGCCACCATGAAATTAGACCTCTTTCCACCCCACATTCAACTCTTTGAAATGGCTTCTGCTTTTTATTATTAGTATTATTATTTATTGTGTCATTGAATTTGAGAATTGTGCCTTAATCCTCAAATTCTGGAAAAGAAAGATCGGGTTGGGTTACCAGATCTGGACTATAAAAAAAAACCAAAGGACCACTAAGTGTTAGTAGAGACTTTTCTGTATTTCTTTGCTGTCATCTAGTGATATTCTGAATAAAGTTTTAGATAAATTTAAAGCGGCATTCACCATACATTTGTTATCAGTCTGTTCACTTTATTTTGCTTTAAATTGGGGTCTCAGATCTGAATCTATTACCAGTCTGCCTATTAGATTCAGGCACACGTGGATCAGTCAAGCAGAACATTTCTAATTAGAACATATGGAAAAATTATTCTAGTTCATTTTAATGAAATATTTATTGACTTAAGAGAAAAACAAACTGTCCAAATATCTTTCAGGGTGAGAGAAAATGGCACGCACTCCCAGGCCTCCAGTGCAACTGCTGATGATATAGATCTGAGGAAACTTGGAAAGTGTTCCACTTCTTATCTCACCCTCCACTCCCACCCCCATCTTAGCGGTGCTGAGCAAGATTAATGAGACATTCCAATTCTGAATTGCTTCTGGGAGGAAACATTAAGAAACAAACCCTCTTGCTCCCTGAATAAAAGTAAGGAGCTGAGAAGAGAGTTCTTTCCTCAGAGGGAAAGATCAGAAAAGGGAGCTGCTTCCTGCTCCAGTTTGGTAAGAGCCAAGCAAGAATGGCCTGAAAGGATAGCAGTTCATGAATGCTTGTTCAATGTAAATGCTAAGTGGCATAGAATAGAGTACATTCCAGTGGTGGGTTCCTACCAGTGCGGTCCACTCTATAGCACCGGTAGTGGCCCGCTGGTGACATCACAGTACCGGTGCGGTTGGTTGCCGGTGCCTGGGCGCTGCCATTTTTTTAAAAAAACATTTTTTAAAAATTGTTTTTAAATTTTTCTTCTGCGCATGCTCAGAAGCTGAGCTTCCGGCACTGCGCATGCGCTGCCTTCCTACCCCACAGTGAGTCCAAGCAGGGGAGGATGGCTGAGGGAGTGTGTGAGACGCTGAAAGAATGGGTGGCAGGAGCTATCTCCATTCCCCTCCCTTCAGCAGTCCAAGAAGCTACGAACGCGCGGTGATGATCCTAGACATTTTTGCACGTTCGAGGCTTCTTGAGCTGCTTAGGGGAGGGGGAACGGGCGGCAGGAGCCTAGGATCATCGAATGGGGAGAAGCATTCAGGCCGGATGGAGCCTTCTAGAAGAACTGCTGCCGCGGTCTTGCTGCTCCCACTGCAGGGGGCTGCGTTGCGGGTGGGCAATGGCCCCCTGCTTCTCCGGCTGCTGCCAAGCTCCTGAGGCCCACGCCCACCCAGTCACATGGCTGGCAAGCCACACCCACAAAATAAGCCATGCCCACAGAGTGGTAGTAAAAAAATTAGGAACCCGCCTCTGGTACATTCAGATTGATGGAAGAAGCCTGACTATCCAGTGGTAGCTTGGATGATGGTTAAAGGGGTTCTTACTTGTCCAACTCTTGCCAGTCTGCTTCAGCAGAAAGCAAAGTTCTTCCTGGGTTTCTATTTATAGGATGTATATGGGATAAAATAGGATGAAGTTAAAGAAATCCCAGCAATTAAATAAAATTCACTTTTAAAACCCAATTTGTCGCTCAGCTAGTTAAGACGGACACTTTTCCAGATCTCTGATTAAAGGCTTTCTATTTACATGGTTAAGGAGGCTATTTTCTTAACCGAAAAGAGAGGAATGTCCAAGTGGCAGGATGTGAATCACTCTGAACATTAATAGGGAGACAGAGATGAAGGGGAAGATAAGAGTGGCGAAGGCAGATGAGAACTATGGCAGTAAGATAAACTCGTTGCCAATTCCTGCTTCTGATTCCCCGATTTCATCTCACAAGCTGGGCTTCCAGATTGCTGGGGGGGTGCCTTGGGTCAGGTTGATGCTTCCGAATACCAGATCTGGCTGCAAGACATCTAACTTCATCCATGATAAAATTGTTGCAGATCACTGACAAGGGGAGAATACTCTGTAGGTCAGGCCAGCTGGGTGATTTTTGAACCTTTGGATATTGAGGAAATGGGCTGCTTTTTGTGATTTTAGCACTGACAGTTGTGACCTTGATTCCTGTCCTTGCTGTAATGCTGTTGGGTGGCAGAGGTGGGTTGGGACCGGTTGGGACCGGTTCGTCTGAACCGGTAGCAAATTGCTGGTGATGTCACGATGACGTCACAGAACCGGATCGGTCAGTGCCAGTCTGTGGAGGCCGCAATCTTTTTTTAAATTGTTTTTGAATTTTTGGAGGGGATTTTTTTGGGGGGGTCGGGTTTTTTTCTTCTGCGCATGCACAGAAGCCGAGTTTCCGGCACTGTGCATGTGTCGCCATCTTGTTTTTGGCTTTTGGGGGGGTGTTTCTGATTTTTTGCTACTATGCGTGCGCACATGCGTGAAGTGCGCATGCGCCCACGTGGCCACGCAGCATGGGAGGAAGCGAACCGGCAGCGAGGTAAGTTAGAACCCACCCCTGATGGGCGGTAACAGCTAGGGAAAGAGCAGGGAGTTGGCTCCAAGTTCTTTTTGTCAATACCTCTTTGCAGGAGGGAGAGGTCCACAAATCTTAAAACAGGCGCTATTTCAACTCCTCTTTCTTGATGCCTTTGTTCCCACACATTCACATTAATGTAAGACTATCCAGAAATTTCAACTGGTACAATGTGTGGCAGCCTGTATGCTTTTGGTACAATCTCATGACAGGCGCTTAACATCATGGCTGTGGAAGCTGCTTTGACTACTAGTGGTTTCTGGGTGTAATTTAAGGTGTTAGTTATTATAAGGAATATTACTGTCTTTTCCTATGTCCACCCAATCTGAGCAATCAGCAAATGCATGCTGAAGATTCCCATCTGGTTCGAGGTGTGCTCAAAAACCACAAAAGTGAACTTTCTACCAAACTTTCCCTTCTTTAGAATAAAGTCCTCTTAAGGCAAGGCTAGCTCCCTCTCTCACAGCCCTTCTAAAAGCTGGTTAATTTTGGAAGACCTTCAGTGACTGAAGAAGTATAATGGATAGAGAAATGATTTGCTGCTGCAATAAAGGACAACTGTTTTATTATTGTATTAGGATCATGTATTTATTTTTATATAGTTGTCCTTGTGCATGCCACTTAGACTTTGTTAGATTGAAGCAGTCTAGAGACTTTATAAAGCAAATAAATAAATCTTACATCTGCTAAATAAAGATTGGAGAATCTGCCAATCTCTTAGGTTGATGCTCTATAATTTCACTGCACAGGAATTATGCTAGCACAATGATTGCATTACACCACGGTAACTTCAATCAATGTAACTGTTAGAAGATCATAATTTCATATTAAAAAATAGGATGCAAAGGGAACATACAGCTGGCTTAGCTTGCATCATTTAACCCAGTGGTTCCCAAAGGGGGCGGTACCGCCCCCCAGGGGGCGGTGGGAACCCTTAGGGGGGCGGTGAGAGGTAAGGGTGGTGACAGGGGGGCGGTGAGAGGGTCCAGGGGGGCGGTAGGTGGTTCGCCGGTCCTGTCCCCGTGCCGCCACCCATGTCCACCCAATTGCCCGCTGCCGCTTTTCCTGCCACTCTTTTCCCGGCGGGGACTGGGCGGGCCGTGAGATGGGCATCTTACTGGCCTTTTAACAGCTCCGTGTATCTGTCGTCTGGTCTCTTTGCACTGGTCTCCAACCTTGGCAACTTTAAGACTTGTGGACTTCAACTCCCAGCAAAGCTGGCTGAGGAATTCTGGGAGTTGAAGTCCACAAGTCTTAAAGTTGCCAAGGTTGGAGACCCCTGGAAAGCTTGCAAAATACAGAAACTCTTCTCGCGAGGGTGAGCAATTAACAACTCG
Organism: Diadophis punctatus similis; assembly: GCA_023053685.1. Taxonomy (NCBI): domain Eukaryota; kingdom Metazoa; phylum Chordata; class Lepidosauria; order Squamata; family Dipsadidae; genus Diadophis; species Diadophis punctatus. The sequence continues at coordinate 152,101,337 of JALIGW010000002.1, forward strand.
CAGCGAGAAGAGTTTCTGTATTTTGCAAGCTTTTTTCCCTAGAGACTAGCCAACAGAAACACGGAGCTGTTAAACCAGTAAGAAACGGGATTGGGGGGGGCAGGGGCTGGGTTGGGGGGGTGGGTTGGGGGGGGTGGGAGGAGGAGGAGGAGGGAGACCTTGTGGGGTAATCGCAGCTGCCTCTTTTCCGCTCCTTCGGCCAAGAGGCACCGCGGTCGGAAAGTCGGTCCAGAAAGAGGGCAGCGATGGTGGGGGGGAGATCAGGAACAGTTGCCTGCCAGAGTTTCTGCTGCCTTCGCCTGCCTCCCTTTCCTTTCCTTTCCTTTCCTTTCCTTTCCTTTCCTTTCCTTTCCTTTCCTTTCCTTTTCTTCCTTCCTTCCTTTCCTTCCCTTTTTCCTTCCTACTTCCCTTCCCTTCCCTTCCTTCCCTCTTTTTCCTTCCTTCTCCCTTCCTTCCTTCTGTCTCTTTCCCTTCCTTCCCTCCTTCCCTTTCCTTTCCTTCCCTCTCCTTTTCCTTCCTACTTTCCTTCCTTCCCTTTCCTTCCCCCTTTTTCCTTCCTACTTCCCTTCCCTTCCTTCCTCCTTCCCTTCATTTTCCTTCCTCCCTCTACTTTTCACCTTTAATTTCCCTCCCTCTCTTTCCTTCCTTTCTTTCCTCCCTCCCTCCCTCCCTTCCTTCCTCCTTCCATTTCCTTCCCTCTCATTCCTTCCTTTTCTTTCTCTTTCCTTTCCTTTCCTTTCCTTCCTTCCTTCCCTCCCTCCCTCTATTTTTCTCTCCCAAACAACCCCAAGTAAAATCCTCCCCTTGGCCATTGTGCGTGCATGGGTGTCTCATCTTCTAAAAATCATAACTCCCCACCCCACCCCAAACACCCAATACCATCCCCTTCTCCATCCCACTGAAGATCCCAGGTGCCCAGCCTCCTGCGCCCCCCCCCCCGGCAACCTCTCCGCATGCCCATCTCACGATGTGGCCTTCGGCCTCGCCTCCTCTGCCCACCTAACCCACTGCTCTCGCTCGTCCCTGCGATGCCATCTTCCCCTGCCCCCGGATGGATAGCAATTTAGGCAGGCACAACACACCACCAGGTGAGGAGGGGGCTTTCCAGCTGTGCCTGCTGGGTACAGGAGTCCCCCCCTCCACCCGGCCTCTGTGCCAAGGAAGGCAAGTCGGAGGGTGCCAGCACTTCCCACGGGGGAGGGGGTGTATTTCCAGGAAGCCCCTTGAATGTGCCAGTGTGGGGGGAGGGGGAGAAGACCCTTCCCCATGTGCATCTGTCCCACCCACCCCCTCCATTGACCACTTCTGCAGTTTTCTTTCCTTTCCAGGCTCTGTTTGGTCATCCAGTTGAGCCAGCCTTGGCGAGGAACCAAAATGGCTTGTGTGTTTGTTTGTTTGTTTTTGCAACCAAATACAAACCATGTTTGGGGGAACCGGTTTCAAAACCTCCCAGTTTTCCAAACCTGGAAGTTTTCGGCCATGCACGCACACACACACTTACACACACCCAGTGGCTCAATGTGGGATAGATTTCCCACCCACCTCCAGCCCCTCTTTTCAAACATGCTCCTCTTCCTCGCAGACAGAAGCACATTTTAAATTGCCATAGGCAGAGCCCAGAGGAGGCAATGTAGTCCCGCGGTGTGTGCGATACACACACACACACATACACACACACACACACACACACACACACACACACACACATATATATATATATATAGAGAGAGAGAGAGAGAGAGAGAGAGAGAGAGAGAGAGAGAATAAGGAAAGAAAAAGGAAGGAAGGAAGGAAGGAAGGAAGGAAGGAAGAAGAAAGAAAGAAAGAAAGAAAGAAAGAAAGAAAGAAAGAAAGAAAGAAAGAAAGAAAGAAAGAAAGAAAGAAAGAAAGAAAGAAAGAAAGAAAGAAAGATGGTAGGTAGGAAGGAAGGAAGGAAGACAGAAAGAAAGAAAAAGATGATAGGAAGGAAGGAAGACAGACAGAAAAAGAAAGGAGGGAAGGGAGGGAAGAAGGAAAGAAAAAGGAAAGAAATATGGTAGGAAGGAAGGAAGACAGAAAGAAAGAAAGAAAAAAGATGGTAGGAAGGAAGGAAGACATACAGAAAAAGAAAGGAGGGAAGGGAGGGAAGAAGGAAAGAAAAAGGAAAGAAATATGGTAGGAAGGAAGGAAGACAGAAAGAAAGAAAGAAAAAAGATGGTAGGAAGGAAGGAAGACAGACAGAAAAAGAAAGGATGGAGGGAAGGGAAGGGAGGGAAGAAGGAAAGAAAAAGGAAAGAAAGAGGGAGGGAGGGAGGAAGAAAGGAAGACAGAAAGAAAGAAGAAAGAAAGAAAAAGAAAGAAGAAAGGAAAGAAAGAAAGAATTATGACCACAATTGAGCCTAACATTTTGGTTCCTAAGCAAGAGCGTTGTTAAGTAAGTTTCACCACATTTTACAAGTTGGCCATGCCCACCCGGTCACCTGACCATTAAGCCACGCCCACCTGAGGGGGTGGGGTGGGGGGCGGTGAGGATGAATTTGTAGCACCAAGGGGGCGGTGGACTGAAAAAGTTTGGGAACCACTGATTTAACCCACTGTTAAGTCCTCTCTCCCACTGACATAAAATTGTATTCTAAAATGAGGGGGGGAAGCCACCTCTTCCTACTGCTATTGCACACCAAGACAAAAAGAATCAATGAGATGAAGAACTGTGTGGTTTGAGGAAACCGAACCCAGTGGAATGTAAAACATGTTAATACTTCTAATGGAATGTTTATTTTGTTGTTCTGAACAGAATCGGTTCAACTGTGATAATATATAACTTCTGTCAGATGTCCATTACATGTTGATAGAAAGAAGGGATAACCAATTAATTCTATGTACTTGCTGGTCATTGACTGAATAAACATCATTATACTATATCCCTCCAATCACTGACCCACCTATACTACCTGCCTACCTAATTAAAAAGTATTTCTAGCTCACCCCAATCTGGATACCGTGTACAGTAATAATACTGTAGAGTATTATCATCATTACAGTGAAGTATTGTTTTATTATTATAGGCAATTATCAATAAGCTGAAAAAGTAGCATGTTGTTTACATTAATTCTGTCCTGATTTGTCAAACATATACTGTATTTTGTTGTGTTTTACCTTTAGAACTCATAAAAATGCTGATAGCTTACATACTAACATGAACATTTCCTGTGTTTCCAAGAAAACCAGATATACAGTGTATATGCCCAGCCATTTGAAAGTGTGATAGAAGAGACTGAAATCAGTTAGGAAAAGCACAATTATGATTGATGCAGTCAATGTGAAGAAATTATAAAACCACCACTGCTCTTTTAAAATTAAAGCCATGACTATAACATGGTTTAAGGCTGCACGGCATTTCCATTTGATCTCTTAAAAGAGGGTCTCATTATTTTTTAATCAGTCCAGAGTTATGAATGATACTTCCTCTTATAATCCTAGGAAAAGATGCAGTCACTTTAAAGGGTTGCAATCAGGGATGAGATTCAGCCGGTTCAGACCGGTTCGGGCGAATCCCTAGCTCCGATGATCAGCTGAGAGCGAACCGGTGCTCTGCGATGATCAGGTGGACCCGCCTGCCCGCGCGCTATACTGACCTATATTTCCTTTGTTTGAAGCCCAGCTGATAGGCGCTGCAGAGTGGATTGCCGCGCCTCAGCTGTTTTACTCACCGGGGCTGCAGGAGAATGTAAGTTTTAGTGCTGTTTTCAAATACACCGCACATGTGCGGAGTGTGCGCTTGGCACGTGTGCACTCAGCGAACCAGTTGTTACACCGGTTGAATCCCACCACTAGTTGCAATGAAGTGTTACATAACACTCTCTTGCACTTTGGAGATCAAACCTGAAGCACTATATAGCTTTAATGCCTTAGAATAAATATCCAGATAAATTTTAAAAAGCCAGCCTGTGCCAGCCATGGAGTTGGAATCATTTGCTCCAATTGCTGGGCATCAAATAATATTGTTGCAAAGTCAGACTGGGTTTCAGCCCCATCTTCTGTATTTTGAGTCGAAAAACCCTTTGACCATATTGTGGAATTAACAGACAGCCATTTGGCTCTATGCAATCCATTATAAGCATTATTACACCTTGGATAATTTTCTCTTATGCAAATGAACTTCATGGACAAGCCTTTATAATAACAAAACATATCAACAAAATCAAGAAAATTCCTGTAATTTGGAACTACCGGTATACCCACTCTTGAAGTTGTAATCGAAGCATCTGAATATGAACTCACGTTAACTGGGTTTGTCTTATTATTGGCATGCCAGACAATTTCCATTACAAACCTTTCAATACTAGTACTACCTGTAGCAGATTCATGACTGCCTTAGCTCTGAGGGCATCTCCATGGGTTTGCAATGCTAAAATTTTGACAAGGGATTTGTGAACACACAAATGAAGTAAAAGCTGAAAGAACTTTAAGCAGAGGGTGCCACTGCAGGGCCCAGTATAGGCAAGGAATATCCACAGCCTTCCCCCCCCCTTAACTATTAAACATTTTCTGTGTGTTTAATATGGATGGTAGAATATAAAAATAATGTTTTTCTCTGTATTAATTGGGTTATGGCATGCTATACTTTTTTCTGGTTGTTGTTTTTTTGTATTATAAAACACATATAATGCATTAGAGAACCGGGTATTTGAAAGGTACAGCAATATATGTACCATATAAACTAAACTTCTTGTGGCACTTTAGATACTTTAAATTTTTAAAGATAAGGGGGAGAGTTTATATCTGTTTTAACTACACTTGATGTCAGGTCCACCATCACCGGCTTGGCGCTTTGCTGGTGCCCTGCCATTACAGCAGGAGGGGACAGGGAAGACAGGGGTTTATTGGGTGCTATTACTGTAACTTCAAACGTGGGAACTAGGGAGGAGGGAGTGACAACGGAAGAAGACCAGATTACCAAACTGGCTTGTACCAGGATCTTCATTCATTCATTCATTCATTCATTCATTCATTCATTCATTCATTTATTTATTTATTTATTTATTTATTTATTTGGTAGCTTTTCTATGCCGCCCTACTCCCTCAGGACTCAGGGCGGCGTACAACATTTTATAAAAGAAACTCCAAACAAATTATTAAAAGCACTTAAAAACAGTTAAATATATATATATATATATATTCACACACCATACATACCTGGGGGAGACATCAGATATAAGATCGTCTCAACTCACCCCCACCTGCAGGAAGAGCCATGTCTTAATGGCTTTTTGGAAGGCCAGCAAGGTGGGGATAATTCGGATCTCTGGGGGAAGTTGGTTCCAGAGAGCAGGGGCCCCTACAGAGAAGGCCCTCCCCCTAGGCCCCGCCAGTCGGCACTATTTGGCTGACGGGACCTGGAGGAGACCCACTCTGTGGGACCTAACTGGTTGGAGGGAGGAATGCGGCAGAATGCAGTCCCGGAGATAGCCTGGTCCTAAGCCATGTAGGGCTTTAAAGATGATATTCAGCACCTTGAATTGTACCCTGAGACCAATGGGCAGCCAATGCAGCTGGCGGAGTATTGGTGTTACGTGGGTGTACCTTGAAACACCCACCACAGCACGAGCAGCTGCATTTTGCACCAGTTGGAGTCTCCGAATACTCTTCAGGGGCAGCCCCATGTAGAGCGCATTGCAGTAGCCATTTGCCTTGAGAATCTTATGTTACCACTTTGACACCTCAGAATTTCTCAAAACATCTTACTGGCATCGCATTGGATGACCAGGGGACTGGTCATGGGGGAAGGGAGTAAAAAGTGAAAAGAATCGTTTTGTATTTTTGCGCGGGAATACCAGATTCCGCCTGGCTTTACTACAAACAGTTTCTTTCAGTAAAAGTTCCTTTGCTTTAACTAAATTGAGTCATGAGTCTTAGTTTCCTGAAAGAGTAGACTGGGGCAAGTCTGACACTTGAATTGTACAATTAAACCTATATATGGCATTGATAGGGGGGGGGGGGGGTAAACACTGGCCTAGTGCTTATTCTCAAGGTCTAAATATGTCTCATCATGACCTGCATCATACACGATCATACTCTAACCTCTTCCATGCCATAATGTGGAGAGGTTCCTTCACTAGGTACTTTAAGAAATGGGTCAGACATGCATCTGCTGCCACAGCAGACATAAAACCTTTGCCAGCTCATGCAGAGTGATCCATTTCCATTAGTTAAGATGCTCTCCAGGGAGAAATATTTTTACCAGCAACTGTTTGACACTGCTGTAGGGAATGAAAGCCCTTGAAAATGTGGTCATGGGCAAAATCTGGAGATTTCACTTGTTTGAAGAATCCAAAAAAGAACTTTGAAAAATAGACGTGACAAAAGGCCTGAGATTGCCTCCATTCTGATAAAGCCAATCTTATAAATAATCTGCCTCTGTGCTATAGCTTCAATCTTCTTTCATGTGGCTATCCTAGAAAAGATAAACTTAAACTGGGGGTACACAAGAGCTGTATTCACCACCATCCTATTGGCCCCTCTGCCATCACACTTTGTACTTAGTTTACATAGTACATATACTGCTGTACCTTGCAAATATCTCTCATGCATTATTTGTATTTTATAACTCTTTGTACTCTACCAGAGTCTGCTTCTTCCCAGTACATCACTTATTTTAAGAGCTGAATTAGCATTTTTCTACATTTATCTGAAATCAGAGCCAAGCTGAATATTTTCTGCAATGTTGGGACTTTGGGCTTTGCTCTGAATTCATTGCCCCTTACAAGCTCTAGTATCCAGTGCAAGGAAACTAGTGGATAAATAAGGCAACTTTATCAGTTAATGCAATCTTAGCCCTTATAGCTAGCTTCTCAGTGCCTGTTTTTAAAAAGGGCCTGCCTTGAAGGCTTATATAAGCAATACTCAAAAATCTGCTTCACCATGCGTCCCATTCTGAGGGCTCAAACCAGATATTTCTTCTCCTGTCCCCAGGCTCTTCGTTACAAGTACAACCAAGCTTAGAGGTATTGTGACACATATCTGGTTGCAACAATCCTATGTGTTATACTTCTGGCATCACTACTACTAGAGGCTTTTTAAAAGAAACACAAGATTGTCCTAACTGCATGGTGATTCCACACACACCACTCCATCTCCCAAATAACTGTTAAAAGAAATGCATGCTAAAACTGTGGATTGGAAGAGTTGTAGTGATCAATTGTATTTTCCTTTTGTGTGGTGTCAAGAGGATTTTGATGAGTTTAGGTACTCTGGCAGCTTAAGGGTTTACTCCCCCCCCCCTTTTTTTTTAAAAATTATTTTTAACATTTTAAAAAAATTATTGAGTTACTGAATGGAGAACTGACTGATTTGTGTTGTTCCCTGCCTGTTCTCAGTGTTCTGAAGCCAGCAGAAATTAAATCCCTGAATGAAAACTGAAGACTTTCATAGGTTACCGGTCCTGACTTCTAGCAACCAAAATGCAACTGATTCAGATCCGGATGACCCAATCAGTCATAAAGCTTGGTTAAAGAGCCTCAAACAACTAGGATTGGGGTCATGAAGCTTAACACAGCTTTTTAAACATCGCTGATCTATCTTAAGAAGCGGAGACTTGCCTTTGTAATATATCTGCTCTCTGAGAGAATGCAGTGGGTCACATAAATTACAGTTTCCATGAGTGTGATCTTTTCAAAATATCACAAATTCTGTACATGCGAGTAGGTTATTTCCTGAAAGTGATGCAGATGGCACATTTTGGAAATGTACAAAGGTCAAAGCATATCATGTTGAAGCCTGTCCTTCATTAGAAAAAGCAATGGCACTTAGTGCATTTTGTTAGAATTTCCATATCAAAACTGGAAATTGATGGCACAGTGCAGCCTTGCCCAATCTGCATGTGCTATATATGCTGGACTACAATTCAGATCACTCCAGTGAACATGACTAAACTAGTTGGGAAAACATTTATGGGTTAACACCAGGGGTGGGCTTCACTTACCTTCGCCACCGGTTCGCGTCGCAACGTTTCATGCACACGCGTTCCCTCGTGCAATTTCACTTCTGCGCATGCTCAGAAGGTGGATTCAGCCCGAAACACAGCTGAGGAGCTCATCAGCTGTGCTTCGGGCAAAGAAATAAAGGTCAGTATTAACCCGGGGGCAGGCGGGAGGGCTTTTTTCAAAGCACAGAACGCTGTGAAGCCATCCAAACACAGGAAAATCGGCCGAAAATTCAGAAAAAAAGATGGCGGCGAGCACGGACCGGCACAGACAGAACCAGATCTTTGGCGCCAAAATTACATCACCAGCGGGTCGCTAACATTTTGGGCGATCTGGTCCGAACTGGGAGGAACCCACCCTTGGTTAACACATAAAACAAGCAAGTGGTCTTTCCATATTTTTTATTACCAGCTAGCCAGGGAAAAACTCTCATCGTAAGTGCTACTTGAGTTGAACAAAGGAGTAGATGACTCTTTTTACAACATAAAGGTAAATACTAATCAGAACATTATAAAGGAGATATACTGTAGATACCTCCAGAAGTTGATTCAAATGAGAGTACATGTGTTGTTGGTGTTTGGTTTACATAATCTATTATTACTGAACTCCTTCATTAGTTTCACCTTCGTGTTTCTCCCCAAGTTGGTAATCCTTTAAAGTCAATATTTAATACAATATATTATATATTACTCTATAAGGTACTTAATATATTAGTATATTAGCAACTGTATATAATTTATAAACAAACCATATTAGGCTGCATGCTCTCTTTTTTTTTACTGATAAGGGTGTACAATCAAAAAAGATTGGAGATTTTCGTACAAGGTTCTATAAGGTTCGAAATTGTACATAGTGATATGTCCCAAAGCAGGGGTGGGTTCCACTTACCTTCCCTACCGGTTTGCACCGGGTCAGAAGCGCGTTTTGCACATGTCCTATGCAGGGGTGGGTTCCACTTACCTTTTGCTACCGGTGCGCATCGCACTCGCGTCCCACCGTGCGATTCTACTTCCGTGCATGCGCAGAAGGAAATTTGAAGCCAAAACACAGCTGAGAAGCCATCCAAACCAGAAAAAAGTGCAGATTCTACTTCTGCGCATGCGCAGAAAGATATTTCAAGCTGAAAAAAGATGGTGGCGTGCACAGACCAGGAAAGACGGCACTGGAGCCGTCACACCTAAGTTGCGGGCTGCTACCGGAGCGCAGGACCGGACCGCACTGGTAGAAACCCACCCCTGCTCCTACGTCATGTCACGGAAATGACCCTCTGCGCATACGCAGAATCCTCTGTGCATGCACAGAGGGTTCTTTGCAAGCCACTTTCAAGGAGCAAGGACCGGAGGACCGATTTGGGGGCATGGCCAGCCAGCCATCGCTACCGGTTCGGCGAGTGGGGGGAAATTTCCGTCACCGGTATGGGCGAACCGGTCCGAATGGGCAGCAACCCACCACTGGTCCCAAAGTTGGTTTTTCAAGAGGCAACTGGATTTTCGGGGGGGGGGGGTGTTGAGGACATTTTGCTTCTTATCCAAAAAGCTTCTTCAGCTCTGAAGAAGTTGAAGACGCTTCTTGGATGAGAAGTGAAACATCTTCAAAGAAAAACCAGAAAGTTGCCTCTTGAAAAAGCACCTTTGGGTCAACCGTGACCTGGATGACTGAGAATCTCCATAGATACATAGTGATATGGTAGCTCATATCTGCTCTAGTAGGCAGTGCAAATTTCAGTTGTTCAGGGTGGGATCCATAAGAGAGTGGAAACAGTGATACTGCAGCAATAGCATTATTATTATTATTATTTAGGATTCACAGATATTGAATTTATCAACTCTTTCTATTAGTTTCTATTAGAGAAATATGTTTAATATGTTTAAATATGTTTGCACTGCCTACTCTTTGAAAAATCCCATCATAGCATTTTTCCTACTCTAAAGCCTCCATTGGGTATATTTCACATTCATCCCTCAGGATAAACATACAAGACCTGAGGGATATTTAGGACAGATGCCTGCTTGAGAACTGGTATGAAAAAGCTGAATTTGAAAGAAACGTTTTTGTGAATGACCTTTGGATGGATGACAAAATTCTTACTTGTTGATAATACCTGCTTTTGTCTGCCCTTTTGTTCTTACCAGCTGTTTTTGATATGTTCTGATGTTTAATAAATAAACATGAAACTATATTTTTGCTAAATGTCTATGGAGATTCTCAGTCATCCAGGACATAGTTGTCCCAAAGGTACTTTTTCAAGAGGCAACTAGACTTTCTGTTTTTTCTTTGAAGACGTTTCGCTTCTCATCCAAGAAGCTTCTTCAGCGAGCTGAAGAAGTTTCTTGGATGTGAAGCTAAATGTCTATATTTTTGCTACCATACTAAGCAGGTGTGCCTGCTCTGATTTGGATATAAGAACTGATTAACAATGTGCTTGGTGAAACTTCAAATGGAAATTACCCAGAATAGTAATGGAAGATAAGTCCCTCCCCAGCTAGTCATGCCTAGCATATACCGTATTTTTCGGAGTATAAGACGCACCTTTTTACCCCCAAAAAGAGGGTGAAAACTTGGGTGCGTCTTATACACCGAATGTAGCCCCACCCAGCCACCCCCACCCTTTGGCCTCTGCCTGCCAGCAATTTACCTCTTTGCAGCAAACAGGGCAAAGCACAAGAAGAGCACAAGAAGAGATGATCTGCCTCCCGACCTACAGCTGACTGAGGCTTACAAGCCACGTGGTAAAATGAAACTGAAACTAAGGTGGCTGTGATGAGACATATTGCTGGGAGATAAACTGCTGGCAATATTAGACTGCTAAAATTGCAAGAAGGCAAGCTAGAGCTGCTGTGGCTCAAGAGATAGAGCTCTTGCCTCACAATCAGGAGGTTGTGAGTTCTATCCTAGGTACAGGCAGATTCTGTTAATATGTTGTTTTGTTAAATGTAGAGTGTTCAAATTCTTAGACTTATTTTTTTAAAGACTGCTTTATTATTGTTCTAGATAATAAATATCTAGATAATAAATATTATTGTTCTAGATAATAACTTAACAAAACGAAGAAGCTTTTTAAAATAAATGCTTGCTCTGAAGAGGCCCAGTGCTATTGTATCTTCTTTTAAATAGCAGAGAATACTTCCAGAAAGCCACATCAATTTTAAAGATCTGTAAAAGTATAATCTGAAATGTCCTGTTTTAGTATTAAGTATTAGTATTAAAATAAGCCAGCTGAGAAACCCTGCCTTAGTCATGTTTGGAGTAGATGTATTTAAATAATTAGAAGGAGTTAGTGTGATTACATGTAAGAAAACTTTCTGGGATTAATATACTGCCATAATGTACATGTCTCCAATTCTTTGCCATTTCTATGGGTCAGGCACACATGCACAGAAATACACAGCAAACAGTGTATATCATTTGTGCTGTTTGCTGTTTGCTGTTTGGCAAATTGCTGGGAGGCAGAGGCCTTTTTTCCTTGTTTTCCTCCCCCAAAACTAAGGTGCGTCTTATACTTCGGTGCGTCTTATACTCCGAAAAATACGGTATGTGCTACCTCCAAGTTAAGAGATGCCTTCGATACCCATTCCCTGGGCAAGAACAAGGCAATATGTGGTCCTTATATCCTGCTCAGGAATTTCCCTCAAAAGTTGATTGGCTATGATACACTGGAGAGCCCTTTGATCTGACCAATAAAACTGTTCTACAGGAAACAGTTTAGGAATGAATATTTACAGATGTGATTCACACAAATTGGTTTGTTTAAAGTCAGTAAAGTTTGTTTCCCAGTTGATATAATACAGATAAGTAATAAGCTAAAGCTTTCAAGCCACAAGATCGGCTTCATAGGATCTGTTAAGTCAAAATGAAGCTTGCTTGCTTGCTTGCTTGCTTGCTTGCTTGCTTGCTTGCTTGCTTGCTTATTCTCAGATTTATACAGCTGCCATCTATTGAAAGAAAAAGAAAAACACAATACAATTATCAAAAACCGTTAAAGCAAAAAATACTACACTGAGACCCCAATAAAACTCACATCAAGCAACCCATACCAGCTCCATTAACATCCTGGCTCAGTGCATGGAAGAAAAGCCAGGTCTTCATTCTTTTTCTGAAATTCAGTAGGTTTGGGCCTGCCTATATCTCTAGAGGAGATTGTTCTTTAAGGCAGGCTCCAAATAGAATTGAATTGAATTGAATTGAATTGAATTGAATTGAATTGAATTGAATTGAATTGAATTGAATTGAATTGAATTCTTTATTGGCCAAGTGTGATTGGACACACAAGGAATTTGGTCTTTGGTGCATATGCTCTCAGTGTACATAAAAGAAAAGAATCATTTGTCAAGAATCATGAGGTACAACACTTAATGATTGTCATAGGGTACAAATAAGCAATCAGGAAACAATCAATATTAATATAAATCGTAAGGATACAAGCAACAAGTTACAGTCATAAGTGGGAGCAGGTGGGTGATAGGAACGATGAGAAAAACTAATAGTAATAGTAATGCAGCCTTAGTGAGTAGTTTGACAGTGGTGAGGGAATTATTTGTTTAGCAGAGTGATGGCGTTCGGGAAAAAACTGTTCTTGTGTCTGGTTGTTTTGGTGTGCAGTGCTCTATAGTGTCATTTTGAGGGTAGGAGTTGAAACAATTTATGTCCAGGACGCGAGGGGTCCGTAAATATTTTCACGGCCCTCTTTTTGACTTGTGCAGTATACAGGTCCTCAATGGAAGGCAGGTTGGCAGTAATTCAGAAGTAATATGAAAAATAAAGCATATGGATTATGGGATAGTCTAATCAAAAACAGGTTCTTTACATATAGCCTATGAGATAGATTTGTTTTTGTTTTTTTGCTAGCCTGTGGCGTTTAAAGCCTTATTAAAGCCACTGGTTGCTTGCAAGAATCAGGCTCACCACCATTTTAAATTGTTGAAGCCTGACTCCAAAATCTGGCTCAAAAGTTCCAAAGCTGCAAATAATGACATGGCTGCTACATCTCACACCTACAGTTTAAAATTGCATTTAAAACTGGAAACCTTTACATTTTAAAAGCTGGATTTAAAACGGTAGCTTGGCAATTGCAGCTCTGTGCCTGTTTTTCCAACATTCAGGTTAATGAGTTTGATGTCCCAATCCGTGTGACTAGGATTATAATCTCAGTTAACACACTAGGAAAAAAATACTACTTCTCAGCAATGCAAGGCTGAAATGTCAACTTGCCCCTGCTTTTTGGAGACATAGGAAACATTCCTATGAGATGCTTTTTGTGATGAAGCCCACTTCAAAGGCTTTCTCAGGCTGCCTCTATATTGCATTGACATGCACAGCCATTCTACTGCCAGTCATGATGGAAATTTGCCCTTTAAATGCTTTGCACACCTCTCCACTTTTTCTCTCTACCACAAAATTTTGATGCACAAAATTGCACTTAGCAAATGCCTGCCTCTGATGCATTGATCAGAGAAATGACAGCCTTTTTCAGTACTTCCATTTGCCAAGATTCACACAAGGCTCAGGGCCCATGAGGCATTGTTAATATGCTACATGATCTGCCACCCCCACCCCCCAACTGCCAAATTGGTTTCTTATTATTCTTATGAGATCAGGAATATGAACTGGCAACATGGTCAGGCAGATCTGTAAAATCCTAAGGCATCAGAAAGTGCCATTCAACTAACCCATGGGCCAAACATTTGCTGCAACACTCCTGTTTTGGCTTGGTATTGGAATAGCTGTAAATAGCACCATTTCTACCTATAGAAGGTGAGCACTCCGTAAGATAGGGGTCACATCAAACTTCCCAACAAGAGGACCCAAACAGGCTGTCTGTAGATGACCAATCAGGATAGGCATATTCGATTTTAGCAAATTAAGGCACTACCTGATATAGGTCCGTGCTAAAAAGGGCTTTAAAGATGTTAACCAGCATGGTTTGTAAGCTATTAGCAACCAATGCAGCAACTTCAGAATAGGTGTTCTTCTGCAGATGTTATTCTGAAGGTTGACCCTTCAGCTTCTCGATCATTTCCAAAGGCAGCCCAGCATAGAGAGACCACTGTAGTAGTCTAGCTGTAGACTAGAAGAGACTAGTGCTAGGAAGCAATGTAAAACGCAATTGGGGCAGAACAAGAACAACAAAAAGAGGAAAAAAGTAGTGAGTGGATTTTTATGGGGTGGGGGAGAGAAACCAGGTGAATAAATATTGTAAGTAAATCTTGTCCAGCAAGGGGTATAAGACAAGAAAGTTAAATGTGTTGGGGAAAGTTATTTTAAATTTTAAAAAACCACTATGAGTTTAAAGAAGTAGAAATTTTATTAGATGATAAGACTTTAATGTGACTTTTATACTCTGCTCCTAAAAAACTTTACTTCCATTAATACTAATTTGCTATTTTATGTAATGGGTGATTTGTGCCATTAGCTATTTAGTAAATGGCCATATGCCACGATAACCATGTTGTGATAAGTGGTGGGGAAACTATCCCAATCCTCTAAATGAGCCTACTCACTCAAAAAGACTGAGATCCTTGTGTACAAACTTTTTGATCCAGGATACATTGAGTAGCACAGCTCCTTCCCATTTTGGGGTGTATTAGTACGCATGTCCACATGGAGTCATTAGTTTTACAGCTGAAAGAGTTCTCAAAAAAGTAGCCCAAGCTCTTTCTTGCCATAATAAATGACATGGCAAATGATCTTGTAGGTCAGTGTTTCCCAACCTTGGCAACTTGAAGATGTCTGGACTTCAACTCCCAGAATTCTGGGAGTTGAAGTCCAGACATCTTCAAGTTGCCAAGATTGGGAAACACTGTTGTAGGTCATTTAGAGGGCATCCTCTCAAGTTTTCTTGGTCACCTTGAATAAAATTGATCTGGCATTGATGCTTTTTACACACTCAGACCTGTGTGAGTAAAAATGACATACAGTCTAGCTTCTATTAATGTTACAGTACTTCTCTCCCTCCCACCCCCCACCTCTCTCTATTTCCTTTCTAAATCCATCATAAAACCAACTGAAAATAAATTTGGTTTTCATGCACATCATTCATCTCTGGCATATTTGACAACGGCAAATATCCCAGCTTTTCATTTTGTTGGTTTTATTAGTCAAGACAAAGCACAAAATACACAACCCCTTCTCTACAGAAACTGACACTTGCTGTTTTTCCTGTTATGGATTAAGATTAATCCATTTCATTGTAGTTTAGCTTTCAGCACCTACAAAATCACTGCGGGGGAAAAAAATAATGTTTTCCAAACATGGGACACACTTCAAGAGTCACAAATGGAGTGCTAGCAAGTAGCCTGGTGCAACGAGAGGCAGGTTTTCAAGGGAGTATTTACCCTTCAATGGAAAGTAAAATGAAGAGTCATTTGGGGATTATTTCATGTTTTCTTCATCAATTACCAGGAGTCCACAACCTAGAATGGGAGTCTTGGTGAGTGATTTATGTTGCAAATTAGAACTGTCAGTCTCAACCTGGGGGAAGAAGGGCTGCTTTCAAAGTTCAGATCAATACAACAGCATTTGAAAAGTTCTTCTATATCTAGAGTGGAGATGAAAGGTTGCCAGGCATCTTTAGATCTTCAAACTGCTCTGATCTTCACTACTTAATTAAAGGCCTCATGTTGCAAGCTACAAAATCCTTAGGAATTCTGCACACCTGTCTCTTTTGCCACAATAAATTGGACTTCAGTGGGTCTCAAGACCTCCAAGCCCATTATTTTTATAGATGCGAAGGCTGCATAAGATGCCATGTTCTTGGCAAAGATGACAGTGGACAGGCAAATGGGATGGATAATGGGGAATCGTTGTAGGTTTAAAGACTTAATAGGGACTGGATTAGGAAGTGTCTCATTTTCCTCTGTTCTTTTAACGTTTCCTAACTCCGTGTTCTTGTTGTAAGTGTAGGGTGAAAATTGAAGTTTGCTGTAGAAGATTGCCTACGTATCTATCCTGTATCCATCTCTCAGCCTGGATGATGTTCCTCACCTCTTCCTCTTTGGAGAAACTTTCTAGTGTTTCACAGTGTCTTGAAAAAATAGCAGGCTGCTTTATAGCAAAGTGGGAGCGTGGATTGTGACATTTAAAAGAAGGCTACAAAAGAGTTAGAGCCAGCATCAATGAAATAGAGCTTGAGATGTCATTACGTGGCAGTGAGAAAGCCACATCAACACTTTTTCCCTCCAGATAGTTAGCAAACCAATCTCCTGGGAAAAGGGAAACTCACTCCTGGATTTATAAAAAAAAAGATGCCAGAAGATTGAAGATGCTGACTGGAGAGCCAAACATTTAAAGAAACATGTATAAATCAGCTTTGTGCAAGACAATTAACCCAACAACTGGCAAGACTATAAAAGATCTAAAACAGTAGCAGACATTTGAAGCAGACTTTTGTAGAAGTCATTTGACCAACTTTGGTTGCAAGAGCCAAGTGAATAATTGGAAGAATGAAGCTTTGTAACCGGTGGAACTCAGGATGCTCTTAAAGAACCTAGCCACTCTTCTAACTAGTGCCCAAGGGAACATAAGGAAAGAAGCCCCACTTACCGTAATGTTGGGTGTAGGTTATCCCTAAAATCCTTTTTTCAAACATTTTCAAAATGTAGCTTCTTCAAATGCCCAATCACCATCCCTTGTGAACAATTAATCAAATTCAGTGAGAAGAGCATGAGCACATGCTTGAAGAAGAGAGAAAAGGAGAGTGACACTAGGACTCATTAAACCATCAGGCTAGGCAGAATTTCAAAGGCAAATTGTGTAATAGGATCCACTGCTTTATTAAGTAAACTTGAGTGTTATTCAGTGTAATAATGAGCAATGAACAAGCCCCCTGAGGGTAGGGCAGGGTAGGGTAGGGTAGGGAAGGGAAGGGAAGGGAAGGCAAGGGAAGAACTGTTCCTGTTCAGCAATGTCTGAACATGAGACGAGAAAAAACATGTCACTACCTTATGCAAACTGTTATACACATCTGAATATACATATATATGTACATATGAAAGGACATGCATATGTTTGTGTGTGTTTATGTGAGTTTTGTGTATGTGCTAAGGAAATCATTTTTGATTGTACAGATATAAAACTTTTGGAAAGTAACACTATGAGTCCATCTGCTCAGCTTCTAGGAGATTTAGCTTGGAAACATTGGAAATCACCATGCTGTGGCTATTTTGGCATTCTGGATAGAGTTGTAAACAGCCTCAAATGATTGAGATTATCTCTCCTCCCCTTCCCTCCCCCCTTGATATTGTTATTTGGTATCTTCTTCAGACACGTCCTGAGATTAATGTTATCGCTGGAAAATGAAAAGCTCTATTAATCTTTTATTTTCTTAACTGAGTTTCCCCAAAGTCAACGATGGGTTCTGCTCAGTATCTGTGTGGCTGCACATTAGCTGCTGTTTTCTCTGGCTGGCTCCAAGCAGCAAGCTTCTATGAGCAGAATTATATAATTAAATTCAAGAAGATGCAGGAGGATTGGCTACCATTTTTAACTGCTTTATTGCTATCAGCACTCTTGGAATTAGCCCATCGAAGTACTCTAGTGCAGTGGTTCTCAACCTTCCTAATGCCATGACCCGTGCCCTGCACCCACACCCTCACCGCAACCCACCCCACCGCCGCGCCCACCGCTGCGCCCCCCACCCCGCCGCCATTTGGGGTTTTTTTACCCTCTGCGCATGCGCAAAGTGTTCTGCGCATGCGCAGAGGGTAAAAGAACCCAAATGGCGGCATCCGGGTGAAGGCTCCCAACCCCTGTGAAAGGGTCATTCGACCCCCAGGTTGAGAACTGCTCAAGTGGGTGGCAAGACAGCGCAATATGCTGGGTGGGTATTCTGGGGAGTTTTGTTTTAAAAGGTGAGCTTCTTTAAACCAATGTTATTATATGTTAATGAAATATACAGAGTAACAAAAAGGTTTTTTAAAGGGGTCATGGGATCAAAAGAGGAAAAAAGTTTAAAAGTGACAAGTAATATTCAGAGGAAATCCACGAAATTGCATTTAAGAAAAAAGAGGCTTCATCCAATCCTATCATAGAACCTTATGTACAGATAATCCTCAACTTACAACCTGTGGTTTAGGGACCATTTGAAGTTCCAACAGACCTACCTGAGACCTACCACCGGTTCGCATCGCGATGTCTTATGCGCGTATCCCCTCGTGCAATTAAGCTTCCGTGCATGCTCAGGAGCTGGAATCAGGCCGAAACACAGCTGAGGAGCTCATCAGCTGTGCTTCAGGTGAAGAAATAAAGGTCACTATTAACCCGGGGGGCGGGTGGGAGAGCCCTTTTTCGAGCTGCTGAATGGAAAAAAAGATGGCGGTGCGCACGGACCGGCACCAGCCAATCCAGTAACATGACGTCACCAGTGGATCGCTAACGGTTCGGGCGATCTGGTCCGAACCAGGAGGAACCCACCCCTGATGTGACTACATTTTACAATGGTTTTATCAAAAAATGGCATTTACTTCCAATTGTTGGCAAAACCAACCCCTAGCAAACCATGAAGTTCCTTAATGACCATGGTGATCACTTAACAATGGTGACAGTTGCTTTTCAACCACCATGTTCACTTCACCACCACCACCACAAAAAAAGTTCATAAAATTGAGTTGGTCACATGGCTAGCCCAATTTATAACAGTTAGGTCAGTTATATGCAGGCTACATTATGGTGATAATTCAAGGGTAACCGATGTCTGTATTATTATTATTAACCAAAGTCAGGCTATTAAAATAAACTATTATGGCCACCACAGACTCAACTACAAGAATATTAACTTCTATAAATATATTATAATTTATTCTACAAGGAGGCAATGTACCATATAACATAAGATGTTCATAACATCTTTTTGATGTTGAATAAGAAGAATAAGAATAAGATAATATTAAAAATATATTATCTTTTAGGTTATAGGCAGATGTTGACTTTATTGCCCTTGTGACTCCTGTAAAATGTTATGTTTGACATCTTAGGAACATAGAAAAAATAATATTCCTGATTTTGTAATGCCCTTGATTGGTACTGTAGACATTCTTGTTATTGTGTTCTGCTCGAGGAAAGGAAGGAAGCTTGGCACTTAAACTTGAAGATACGGTATCTCTGGAACTTCAGGTAGTGGCATGGCTTAGTTTTATGACAAACAGAATTAGTTGGGGGAAATTACTTGGTCTGTGAGTGAAGTTTTTCATAAAATATGAAATGGTAGCTCTGAGATTACTCCTTAATATTATGCTGTTTTCATCCAGATATCAACTACTACCCCAAGATCTCTTTCTTGAACCCAATTGTTGTAATGTTTTTGGCCTGCAGATTCCAGACTTCAGTTAGAAGGTAGAGCTTTTTTAAAAAAAAATATTATTATTAAACTTGTATGTTGCCTATCTCACCAGACTCTTTTTTCCCTTCTATTAACGTGAAAATTGATCTAACTTTCTATAGCATTCCTGCCTCTAACTGCCATATATAAAATGTCTGGCTATATCAATATAAGCTAGTCTAATATATCTTATGGTGTTTGAACAATAAAAACTGGCCTTTTATCAAAGAAATATAGATATGTGATTTCCCATCCCCTCCTTGCCAAAACATCACAACTTTATTCACAATATCGTCATCAATTGATTTTGCCGTTCCAAAATGTGTAATTCTGACATGGGCAGCCTTAGACAACATGTTTTGATTTGGCTGCATCTTCAGCAGGGTCATAGTACTTCCCATGGATGAAAGTTAAATCTAACTATTCTGAGAGCCAATTAGTCTGTTCAAGCCAACAGCATGTGTGATTCAAGCAATTCCTTTTCTGATTGTACTGCAAAAGGGTGGGTAGTGGGTGATGCAGAACCTTTTAAACAAGGTCACCACAGTAGATGTTAGCCCCACACTCCTGTTTCATCAGAAATGGAAGGACAAATCATTCATACCTCATCCTATCCTCCTTTTGTTATACACATGACCTCACTTACTCTTTATTGCTAATGTTTTCTTTTCTTTTTCACACTTTCCTTGCACTCACAGCTTGAGAAAGTAAAGTGCTGAAGACCAAAACAATGTACGTGCTTCAGATCTCATTGACACTAAAGCAAACAAGAAACTTTTGATTATAAGATCATTTGAATCTATGTCTTCCATAACAACTAACTAGAGGCACTGTAATGGGAAAAGTAGAATACTTGCCTGCATATTAGCTTATCGTAATGTTTTTGTGCTGAATATTGTTAAATATTTCTTCTTTATCTTCTGTTGGTGATCTACATGTAAGATATCTATGGAGATTCTCAGTCATCCAGGTCATGGTTGTCCCAAAGGTGCTTTTTCAGGAGGCAACTGGACTTTCTGGTTTTGTTTTTGAAGATGTTTCACTTCTCATCCAAGAAGCTTCTTCAGCTCAGAGCTTCAAAGAAAAACCAGAAAGTCCAGTTGCCTCTTGAAAAAAGCACCTTTTGGACTACTTGTAAGATACATATATCTAGTCAAGTTCTATCTCAAGAGAACATGTGAGATGAGCTAAGTTATCTGGTTTCCCCACATTGATTTCCTCTGTATTACTCAGTTTAGGACCAAGCAATTGGTGCATTTAATATAGACCATGAGATTTTTTGAACATACAATCAGTGGCAATGATTCAGCCCATATGATTAGCCATGTTTAGGTAGAACTTGTCTGTGTACTTCAGGATGTGATATTAGGGAAAGAGGCAGCTGTTTTAAAGAGCTACAGTCACACCTCTGTTTTCCCCAAAGCATCTGTTTGCCAGTTGACCCCCAGTCTCCAGCTTGTGAATCTTTAACAGACTGTTGCTTAAGGTCATGTACCCATGCCAAAACCTTTTCTTATCCCTAGTCCATAGCTGAGGTTGGCTAGCTTTGGGTTTGTGTTATTGTTATTTTTGTTTTTCCTGAAATGATAGAATGGACAGATGGATATGGAAGTAATTCTTCTCTTGATACACATTTTGCTTTTGTTATACGGACTGATGCTTGGTTGGTGACAGAGCTGATAATACGGTGGGAGGTTGTTCCTATTGGCCGCTTTTGACAGACTGCACATTATAAGGGTACAGACAGCACTCACAATGCCCTCAAAACAGTGGTGAGGTCCACTCTACCGCACCAGTAGCGGCTGGCCGATGACGCAATTTGCGCGCAACACCGGTCCATCGTCTTCACCGGTCACCATCTTTTTTTCAGAATTTTTGGGCTTTTTTTGTTTCCTGCTCATGCGCATCCCATCTCGCGAGGGGATGCGTGCACGAGAGAGATTTTGATGATTTTTTGCTTCCGCGCATGCGCGAAAGCAAAAAAATTGCCGAAATCACGGTGTATGCATCCCTTCGTGAGATTTTGCTTCCGCGCATGCACGGAAGCAAAATCTCACAAGGGGGACATGTGCGTAGCGTGCACGTGCGCACATGAAATGTGGAGATGCACGCACAGCGCACCGGTAGCAAGGTAAGAGAGCAACCCACCGCTGCCTCAAAAGAAAAGGGATGGCATGTAGTCCTAGTTGAGAGTCAGGTAGGGCACACTACATGAGCTGTCAACAGCAAAAGCACCCTCCTGTCAGCAAATATTGGATCACTGCAGCACTTGGAGTACTTGGTGATCTATCCAATGAGCAAGGGCTTTCTAGTAAAGCAGGAAGAGAAAGGGTTTTTTTTTGTTTTGTTTTTTTGCTTTACCAGGACGTTATCTTTCCCAGCATCTGATCCACAGAGATAGAATGATAGAGGACATCCGGGTCTGCATTATTAGTTTAATCCTTGTACTGGTTTATCACAATTAACTACAGTGATGATGATGACCTGGCCATTCCCATTTTTTATCTCTTCCTAAGATTTACATGAACATAATTACATCACCACACTGCCATATTTCAGTAGCTGCAGGAGATCAGCAGGGTGGTAGAGACTTCCCGCTAAAATAGTAAACTTGCCCTGCAGATGAGGTAGTAAAAGGTAGGGAAACCTACTATACCAATCACTGTCAAAACTCACTTCCTCCTCCATCCAGCTTGTACATATACAAATTAGGGGAAATAGTTGGTGGATGTTTTTCCCACCAGCAGGAAAACCCACTAATTGCTGCAATAACTTTCCCCATAGTAAACTGTTAGAATAATACAACTCACTGGCTCATTAATGAGGCAGCATGCAGACCACCTACTGTATGTAGACAGAACAAATTTATGCTGACATACAGTACTTTGTTCCAACTCAGGGACTGGAGGAAAGCACAGATAAGCAGCTGCTTGGATGGCCCTTTGAATGGGAAGTACTGCATAGAACCAAATACCTACCAATTAGCTTAATAGAAACTACAGCTTCCCAAAGCAGTATTAAGCTAAACAGGATTGGAATTTAGAGTCAAACAAATGGCTCATAGGAGATCAACTTTCTTTTCCTAAAAAAAAACAACTTTGGAGGAAAAAGTTGCAGTGTATGATAGAGAGCATAAGAATTCTCCTCTCCTCCCAGATCCATGGCCTGGATCCAGATTTGGTTTTTGGAAGGAAAAAAAATTGAATGGGAGAATCACCTAGATCTCCCTTGTAATATTACTTTGGTCCTGATTGTTTTGTGAATATCCAGAACCACTTCATCACTCATGACTGGAATTGCTGATCTTGCTAAATAATTTAGGGTGGTTAAATGCAAAACTGCTCATTCTGACCTGGGGCAATGAGCAATAAAGGGGCAAATACACATCAATATGAGTAAGAGGTGGAAACATTTCACTTTCGAAGATAAATTGCCGTATTTTGTAAATTGCCTTGAGACAGATAGGCAATGGTTTATAAATGTTTAAACAAATAAATTAAAATACTGGGAGATATTGATTTAGAGAGAAAGGCAACTAAGAAAAGATTTTGATAAGCGTTCATAACATGATGAAAAAATATGTTCCAGTTGCCCCATTCTATTCTTGCTTAATCCAATGTTGGGAGATAACAGGACAAGTAACAGATCTTCACATAGCCCATTGTGTAAGTTGGGTCATTTGCTATTACAAGATGTACTGAGGGGCACCAATGTGGTCAGCTTTATGTGAGATTATTCCTCAAATTCATGAAGAATAATGGCTACCAATGACTACTATTTACAATAACTGTTGTCTGCAGTATCAGATATGGTAGACCTCTGTGTACCAATTAAATAGGAAATAGATTTATGAAAATAATGAAACTGTTTGGTTTACATAGCTGTTTTCCTCCCATCCATTTGTGGCAGTTCCAAAGGCAAGATGCCTAATTCTTCCTATGACTATTCAGGAGGTCCTCAGTGACTATATTGATATGGTGCTTCAGCCTTCAGATCAGGTTCAGAAGGTAATGTTGGGGAACTGAGGTTCAGCATTATTGCCATTGATCAAAAGAGTCTATGCTTCCTCTTTGTTTTTAATACATAAAATGGCTGGAAGATGTCATCTGAGACTTTAATAAGATGCACCACTGATATGTTAACCCATTCACCTTTACTATCCTTTGTTGAGTCGAAAAAGGCAGCCAATACTCTCAAACGCTATCTAGATTTAACCACACGCAGATAAAGGTAAGATTGAATCCCAGGAGGAGTAATTTGCTGTTGGTCACTAGAAAGTCTGTTAGGGAATGAGATTCGATTTATTCCAGAAAGGGTTGCGCTGTGTTCAACTCTTGTTGGATTTTCAAGAGAGAGTTGGCAAGGAATTTGCAGGATTGGCTGTGTCTGACCAGGAGGTAGCACCTTGGAGAAAAAGCTGGATCCACATATTAAGCCTCTGCTATCACTAGAACTTTACCCTGAAAAACAGTCGGATAACTCAGCCATCCTACTAACCTGTTTTTGCAGGAACATGCCTTTGCTGCTGGCCTTGACCCAATAACCATGTATTGAATAAACATACAGTATCTAAAGGGAAATACAGCTGGGCTCATTTGTGCTCCCTGCTATCTCACTCTTTGGACATCTGTCCTTGGGGGTGGTACTTGCACCATCAGTCCTTGGGGAGCCATGGTGGCGCAGTGGTTAGAGTGCAGTACTGCAGGCTACTTCTACTGACTGCCGGCTGCCTGCAATTTGGCAGTTCAAATCTCACCAGGCTCAAGGTTGACTCAGCCTTTCATCCTTCCGAGGTCGGTAAAATGAGGGCCCAAACTGTTGGGGGCAATATGCTGACTCTGTAAACCGCTTAGAGAGGACTGGAAAGCACTATGAAGCTGTATATAAGTCTAAGTGCTATTGCCATTGCTACTTACAGAATGGGCAGTCTGAAGAACACAACCTTATTTCTCTCTCCTAATGTGTGCAATGTATGCTGAGTTTAAAAAGCCCTAAAACATGCTAGCTTATAAGCTCAGTGCCAACAATTTGTGTCACAATTGCCTCTGAATATAGTTCTTCCTTTACTGAATATCTAATTTGTAGTCTCAGCACAACAGGTGTTGTTATTCATTAATATGTTTCTCTAGCAATTGAGATTTTGAGAGGCCAACATGAAAGACGCTTCCCCTTTGTTAAGCATTTTCTTCCCCTTAATCATGCTAGAAATTTCCCATGAATAATGTGAGATATAATTATTACCTGCAGCTCTGTTGAGCCTCCATAAGCTGCTCCTTAAAAGCCATTTTCTTTTTATTGAATTTCAGATGACCAAGAGCAAAATTATAACCACCTGCTATTAAGTACTGCAAACCAGACACCGTCACATGGTAAGACAATAAGCAAGAGATGATCAAAGTTACCAATGCTGTAACTTCTCCCTTCCTGCCAGTTATCCTTTGCTGGTGAATTGTTAAACCAATGTCAATAGAATATTTTATGAGACAATTCTTGTAAAAGAAATATTTATTCTATTGATGGTATTGCATGACAAGTCACATTGTGACACAATGAGAAAATAAATGCGACCTAGTTACTCATATCCAACAAACAAAACTATATCTAGAATCACATACCTTTCCTGCTTCTCAGCTGCCACCACTGTCTGCCTTGGTTTATAAAGACAGATGCAGTGACTTGCTTAGATAGGACAGAGTTTAATCATCACTGCATATCAATATTATGCTGATGGCACTTACTAAATGCAATCATAGCAAATTCATCCTCCAACATAGCTACTATGGGTACTGAGTCTAGAGAAATGCACACTATAAGACTAGCTAGATTCATCTCCTTCCTCAATGAATTCTCATACAATCTATACTGCATTTTCAGAACCATGGTTGAAATTTAGAAATGTTTTCCTTTTGTGATGCTTAATATGGATGGGTTTGAGCTCCAGAATTAGTTCTTCACTTTCAAGCGATGACAGATCAGTTGGTTGATTTATTGCATAAGAAGTGTCCAACTTGTAATAGAACTAAGCTAACCAATTGACAAAAGGCAGGAATAGCAACCCAAAGTAATTAAAGAGATGGTTAGGGAACACCTGGCTCTATGGATGAGTTTAATTCTTCAGGACCAGACTGATTAAAGCTAAGAGTTTTGCAGAAACTTGCAGTTGTCATCTCAAAACACTTTTCTATAACCTTTGAGGTGTCATCAAAGATGAATGTAATGCGAGAAGATGGGAGAAGGCCTAATGATGTTCCAATATTTTAAAAGAATAACAAAGAAAAGCCAGATAACTGTAGACAAATCAGCTTTAACATCACTATTGGGCAAAACTCATAAAATCAGTCTATTAGCATTTAGGAAAGATGCCTTGCTTGTAGGAGCAAGCATGGGTTTATCAGGAACAAATCATGTCAATCTGACCCACTCACCTTTTTTTTTTGACCGAGTGACCAGTTTAGTTGGCCATAAGAATGTAATGCTTGTATAGTTGATTAACTTCAGTGAAGCATACAGCAAAATCTCACAAGAGTTTCTATAGAAAAGAGGGCAAGCCAATCATAACCAATGAGTATACAGCAATGGTTCCAGCTGGGTGACCTTGGGCCAGTCACTCTCTCAACCCAACTGATTTCACAGGGTTGTTGTTGGAAAAATAGGAGGAGGAAAGTGTGTTAGATATGTTTACCAGCTTGAGTTATTTATAAAAATAATAAAGGCAGGATATAAATAAATAAATAAATAAATGAAGCTTAAAGGAAGCATTGAATGACAAACCACAAGGCTGCATTCTAGGCCCTGTGTTGTTCAACTTATTTATAAATGACTATGTTGAAAAGTTAAAAAATAAAGTATTCAGCTTTGCAGAATATAACAAAGATAAAGAGAAGGTGTTTTTTTTACTTATTAAAAATAACTCGCAATATGAGTCTGGGTGGCACATAACTATAAAACAGATATCAACAGCAACAAATAACAAAAAAAAACCTCAAAGTATACACTTTTAAAGACTTTTCCCCACCTTTATTATTTTTATAAATAATTCAAGGTAGAGAACATATCTATGTTCCCTCCTCCTCCTGTTTTCCTCACGAAAACAATAATCCAGTGAGGTGAGCTGGACTGAGAGGGAGTGATTGGCCAAAAGTCAAACAGTCAACTTTCATTCCTAAAGTGGGATTAGAACTCACAATGTCCTTCTTTTTAACCTGGGTCCTTAACCAATAGGCTAATCTGGCTCTAACAACACATTTGGGATGTAACCACATATATTCAACATCTCAAAATGAGCCCAGCTAACATCCTATCTCCAGCACTTGAGAGATAACAATCAACCTTATAGGATAGAGGAGAATTTTTAGAAGCTGGAACAGGGGTGGGCTGCTGGGGGTTCACAGGGGTTCAGGAGAACCTCTAGCTAAAATTCTGTGCAGTTCGGAGAACCCCCAAATCCCACTCCTGGCTGGCCCTGCCCACCTCTACCCTCCCAGGAGTCCCCATGCGGCCTGTTTAGGATGCAGGTAAGTGCAGGGCATGCACGGAGGCTTGGGGAGGCCAAAAAACGGGTCTATCGGAAGTTCAGGAAGGCCAGAAACGGGCCCATTTCTGGCTCCAGAAGACCTCCGGAGCCTGGGGAGGCCATTTTCGCCCTCCCAGAGGCTCGGGAAAGCCTCCAGAGCCCGGGGAGGGCAAAAACACCTTGGTGCAGGAGGCTGACTAGGCCACACCCACCATGGCTACGCCCACCCAGCAACTGGGCAGAAAACCCTTGCTAAAATTTTTGAAGCCCACCGCTGAGCTGGAACAATGGGCAGTAACCAGCAAGATAACATTTAACAGTGACCAGTCAAAGCCTTCCTTGCATTTGGGTGGGAAAAAACAAAGATATCATATAAAGGTGGAGGAAGCATATTTGGCAGCAATGCAAAAAGGATCTGGTGTCTTGGTGAAGCTGAACATGTGCCAATAAGGTGATGCAGCTGCAAAAAAAATGCAACTCCAACATAATTATAATGTCAAGATCAGGAAAACATTGTTTCTCGCTCTTCTGCATCAGTCAGACTGCACTTAGAATATTGTAGGCATCATCCTAGCATAGAAAGGACATTGACAAATGTCAAACAAACTGGAGCTGATCTAGAAAGAGCGACGATGACAATAAAGGTCCTGGAAAAAAAGTAAGAGGTAGAGTTACAAGCTTTTGATATGTTTAGCCTGGAGAAGAAAAGCCTGCAGGAAGATGTATGATATTGACTTCAGGTATTCAAAGGGTCGTCATATAGGAGATGGGCAGGGGTGGGTTCTGGATTATCCTGCTGCCGGTTCATTCAGGGATGCGCCGCGTGGGTGCGCACGCATGTGCAGTACTAAAAAAATGCTTCTGCGCATGCCCAGAAGCAAAAAAACCTGAGGTGGTGGTGCCGTGGGTGCCGTCAAGAGAACCGGCTTGGGGGCGTGGCAGGCCTGGGTCGCTGCCAGTTCTAGCGACTCAGGCCGCCAAGTTACTAATGGTTCTATAGAATCGGTTCAAACCGGTAGGAACCCACCTCTGGAGATGGGGAAGAAATTGCTCTGTTTTATTTCAGGAGACAGAATAGGAAACGGGTTTACATTTCAAGAAGCAGATTTTGATTGGACATCAGGAGAAATGTTAAAGAAATGTTCTTGTATTGGAAGAGACTGCCTTGAGAAATCCTGAACTCTTCTTTCCTGGAAGGGTATAAACTGAGTCTGGATGGATGCATGTTGGGGATATTATAATACAGGTAGTCTTCGATTTCTGTTCGAGTTAACAACAATTTCTGTTGTTAAGTGAAACATTTCTTAAGTGAGTTTTGCCCCATTCTACAACTTTCTTTGCCACAGTTATTAAGTGAAACATTGAAGTCGTTAAGTTAGTAACACGGTTGTTAAGTGAATCTGGCTTCCCCGTTGACTTTGCTTGTCAGAAGATCACAAAAGGGGATGACGTGACCCTAGGACACTGTAACTGTCATAAATATGAGTCAGTTCCCAAGCGTTTGAATTTTGATCAGATGACCATGGGAATGCTGCAATAGTTGTAAGTGTGAAAAATGGTCATAAGTCAGGTTTCTTTAGTACCGTTGTAACTTCAGAAGATCACTAAATAAACTGTTGTAACTCAAGGACTACCTGTAGTAGATTCCTGCACTGGACAGAGGTTTTGGCTAGGTGATCTCCAAGATCCCTTCCGGTCCTTACATTCTATGATTCTATAAACCCCACCCTTCCCCCCCCCCTCCAAAAAATGTTGCTGAAATTAGATCCCACCCTCACCACTGAACAGGAGCATTGGGACTGCTGGATGTTATCATTGAGCCAGGTCCGTACATTTTCCTCCTCTGTGGGCAATGAGGCTTCCATAGAAATTTATTGAATCCCATCATCCAAATCTAATAGTTCCATTTTCCCATGAATGTTTTTAACCTTTTTTTGCTTTCTTGCTCCTGGGGTTTCTTGCACAATCCGGAGTTGCTTTTCCTCAGTGGCTTTCATCACTTACTCTGTCGCAGCAGGTTCTCAACAAACCACCTACTTTAACCCTTTGCTCTCAAGCTTGTTATATAGCCAGGGCTGCTTCTATAGACACAGAAAGATGATTCAGAGATTGAGGCAGACAACTCCCACACGCACATACAGAGTTGCCCCTCCGTAATCTCTCTTATTGGCAGCCATTTTGTCTTCTTTTCCATTCAAAGCAATTCTCGGGCGTAGTATGCAGCAATGATCGCTTTTCTTCACACTTATTTTTTTCTTCCTTAATGTATTCCTCCCTATCCTTTCATTGATTTCTTTATACCAGGAGAACCACTCTTGTCTGTATGTCTCCGATAAAAGTCCCAATCAGTACTTGTTTCAATCTCTTTTGCCATCTTGTGACACATACAGTACTTTGTCCGATTCATTATTTCTAACGTACCGTATTGTTCAGAGTATAAGACGCACCAGAGTATAAGACGCACCATAGATTTTGGGGAGGAAAATAGAGGAAAAAATCTGCCTACCAGATATTCATCTGGCTAGCATCCTTAGTCTGGTCAACTTCAGCACATTATTTTATCCCATGGTTAGGGCTTTAAAAAACCTTATTCAGAGCGCAATGAAAAAAAGCCTGCAAAGACTTAGGGCTGGAAAAAACCATCTTCGGAGAGAGTAGCAATGAAAAAGCCTGCAAGCTGGTAAGAGCTGGGAAGGTCATTAGCGCCTCGTTAGGGCTGGGAAAAAAAGCTTCGAAAAAGCTACATTCAGAGTATAAGATGCACCCAAATTTTCAGCCTCTTTTAGGGAGGAAAAAGGTGCATCTTATACTCCGAAAAATATGGTAAGTTAGTCCCCAACTTATGATCACGATTGAGCCCCAAATTTATGTTGCTAAGTGAGACATTTGTTAAGTGAGTTTTGCCCCATTTTACGACCTTTCTTGCCACAGTTGTTAAGTGAATCACTGCAATTGTTCAATTGGTAAGATGGTTGTTCAGTGAATCAGGCTTCTCCGTTGACTTTGGTTGACAGAAGGTCGCAAAAGAGGATCACTGCCCCCCTCCCCCCGCAGGATACTGCAACTGTCATAAATACGAGTCAGTTGCCAAAGGTCTGAATTTTGATCACGTGGCCATGGGGAGGCTGCAATGGTCCTAAGTGTAAAAATCGGTCATAAGTCACTTTTTTCCAGCGGCGTTGTTAATTCAAATGGTCACTAAGTGAACTGTTTAGTGTAAGTCAAGGACTACCTGTACAGTGAGATGTTTTTTAAGTCTATATATTCAAGGGTGCATATCTGCATAAATAAGTATATAGATCCATACATTATGAAGGTATTCTTTAGACTGGTATTTAGTTTGGTTATCACAACAAACTTCATGAATTGTTGCACTTGAAACCGTTCAGTGTTTTAAGTGGTGCTTCTACAATACATTGCCTTACTAGGTCATTTTCATAATACAGCAACCCAATTGTTGTATTTTTGTCAATGTGTCATGGTCAACAAAATAAGAAATATGTCTAGCAGCAAAGCCAAATATTTATGCCGAATGCGAAGTAAATTGGAGAAGGGCCTTTAAAAAAAGTTAGCTTCACAACATCTCCTTTAGTTTTCGTGACCCCAGTGCAGCAAATGATAGGTAATAAACAGGTTCTTTTTACAGCTATTGTGCTGCAAAATTAAGGACTAATAAGTAAATCCAAACACAGTTTTGCAGTTTGTTACCCAGAAAAAGAAAAACTGAGATGCTGCTCAAATTCAGTGTGACAGGTTGCTGAGTCTGATGGCTTGTATGTGGTCTGAACTTCCTTGTGACCCAAGAAATAAATCCAGTTTATACCTTCCCAGATTCAACTTTGAAATTCAATTTCCAGTTTCATGCATTGTTTTGAAATATAATACTTAGAAGCAAACTTCAAACAACATATGAAATATTCTTAATTTCCTCTTCACATTCCAAATGTTAAATTTTATCTGCAAATGTAGCATTCAAGTGCTTTAAACCTCCTGGGCTGGTTACTTTGAATTGGATACTCACTTAAAAATGCTGCCAAACACTTAATATCACTGCAGGTCATCTCCTGATAGGAATATAATTATCTCCCACATGTCCCATTCTGCCTATTCATATATCCACTATCAAAATACTGTTATCTGCATTCCAACATCACAGGCTGAAATGGAACAAGAACTAATTTTAGGGTGACCTTAATTGAGTCAGTATCTCAGATCACACCTGCCTTCCAGTATATATAATTTTCCCTAGAATTTTCATAATATATAAACTTTGTTATACATTTTGATCACAAAATTCTATAACAAAATTCAGAGAAATGCAAATAACAAAGGATAATTGTGTTTCCATCTGTTATTTGGAAAACAACCCAGTTTACATTACAATGCAAATCAGGCTATTTTTTCCCCTCATCACTCAAAAGTAGTTTCAATTTCATTAATGTCTGAAAATACGATGGTAAACCCAAGCTAGTAAATACACATTCTGCTCATGACTTTTTAATTTCTCTCTCTCTCTCTCTCTCTCTCTCTCTCTCTCTCTCTCTCTCTCTCTCTCTCTCTCTCTCTCTCCCCCTCCCTCCCTCCCTCCCTCCCTCCCTCCCCCTCCCTCCCTCCCTCCCTCCCTCCCTCCCTCCCTCCCTCCCTCTCTCTCTCTCTCTCTCTCTCTCTCTCTCTCTCTCTCTCTCTCTCTCTCTCTCTCTCTCTCTCTCTCTCTCTTTTATGGTCTATTTTGTCATAGTTTGATAATGGCCTGTTGGAGGACCAGAATGTTATCCATAAATCTCTTTGAGTTTGAATCTGCATATACTGTATCTGTGTTTATCTGAAGGCAGCATAAAGGGAGCCAGCTTTTGGAAGGGCTGTGGCAAGCAGATGCTGGAACAGTAGGCAAGAGCTGGCAAAACATTGAAGAGAATCAAATTCCTGAACAAAGTATAAATAAAAGAGTTAAATAAATTGGCATGGGTCTGAGATGGCCAGACCCAGAAAAGAGAAGATATTCCTTCCCATACATTTCCTATGATAGCCCCAGTATACGTTTCAGTGCGTATGTTCTACTCTGCTTAATAGATGACTCTACAGATGGTTTACTCCTGGTTCTCCTATTCTTCTTCTGACAGTTCACTCAGGGTATCTGTCCTGACAGCCCTCTCCTGATCTGTCCCATCTCCTCAAGACTACCCCAGGTTTGAAGCCCACAGAATAAGTACTAACTGAAGGAAGGCTTTAGCTGGGGAAGAGAGAGGTCCTCTTGGAACATTCAAGAATAAAAAGAAAGGCTGAGAGATATTAATGCTGACAATAGCCTCAGTGCCTCAGCAGAAAGGAAAAGACTCCTATAGAAGAATTCAAGGGAGTCTATATCCTGAGCTAATCTGTAAGCAGGCTGAGAAAATTACCTTGAAGCAGCTAATCTTACAGGAATAAGGACTAAACCTATGGAATGCTTTAGCTTCAAAGGGGAAAGTGCTGTCATAAAGCATCTGCATCTTTTCTGTTGCAAGGGCTATTCTGTGATTTCAGCCATGTGTTCACAATTTAAGAACAGCAAGACAACTGAATGATAAATGTGATCAGTAACGTTAGTTTTGGAGAAGGAAAGAACATGCACTTTTTTACTTGATGGGTTTTAATTGTTTTTCATCATTGCTTTCGTGGTATAGTTTGAAAACCACCTCCGGACCCTTTGGCAGTCTAAAAATGTTTAACTGAATAATTAAATATTGGGTTTGTGTTCACTGTCTGAACACAAACTTCCATTGTCTCTGGAACTCTGTAGCAAGATCCGCATTGCCTACAACAATCTGTCTACAAGCAGTAAGTTACAGCTCAATATGGTTTCATTTCCAGAAAATTTTTCTGACATTGCTCAGTGTAGCTCACAATTGTCAGCTGCATGCGCTTCATGGTCAAAGAGGCAAAGATGGCAGAGAGCATCTGGAAATTCAAAAATAATTCATCAGTAGATTGCTATTGCTCTTTCTAAAAATCACAGGTATCGCCCTAGTTCTAGTGTTATTGGTTCAGTTGTTGCTTCAATTGCTAGAAGAGCCACAAAGATGAACAATTCAAATAGGCAATAATTTTCTTGAATCTGTCAATGCTCCAAATTTAATTGTTATGCGTTATGATTCTAGCTGTTTTTTTAAAAAAATAGAAAGAATCGGACTTCCGGTTTTGGAGCGCTTCATCGCAGACATCCCTCGTTGGATGCCTTTCCGATCTTTGTTAAAAGCCGCCAGAACAGCTGTCTGGCGGCTTTAAAATCTCTTCCCCGGGCAAAGGGGAGAGATGAGAGCCTGACAGGAGGGGTAGAGCCCCCCCAGCGCCTTAGGAGCCATCTGGTAGGGCGCGAAGGGAGAGCTCCCCATGCAGCCTGTCTCCAGCTCCGAAGATCCGGAAACCTCTGCCTTTGCAGAGCTAGATGGAGTGACCAGCCGCTGCTTCAAAAATGGGATTTATAACTACATTTAAACTATAGAAGCAGACAGAGAGAAACAGGCGTGAGATGGGCAAGTACTGAAACCTCTTTTTTTCCTTTTTTTTTCAACTCCTGGGTAAGCTTTCACTTCGGCAAGGGAACAAAGGAAACAGAGTAACAATATGGCGATTGAGAAGTGAAAGTGACTTTCGTTTCCCCAGAGGCTTTTTTTTTTCTTTCTCTCTCTCTTATGGAAACTTTTAACTTGGAAAAATGGTTTTTTCTTTCTCTGTCTCCTAACTCTGGATTAAAGTTATAATAGAAATATTTTCAATAATAAAAGACTATCTGATTTTTAAACTGGAAAGAACTTTAATCAGGCATCTGGCTTTCTTTCTTTTTTGTACTCTTTTGAAACACCAATGGCTTCAAAGTTTGGAAAGACTGTTTTGACTAAAAGAAATGACTATTCATCTGGATATATTTCTAAAATGCAACTTAACACTGAGCTAACACCTCCACAGCTTTTGACACCTGAAAATTTATTAAATAATTTAAAGATTATGAAACATGAACTTACTTTGGAATTTAACCAGAAAATAAGTGAGATAGACCATAAGATGCAGGCTGCTTTGAAGAATATGAATCAACAACTAAGATTTGATGTGTTAGAGGTTTGCAAAGGCTTAGCAACAAATATTGAAGTTTTGGCAGAACGTATTGAAACAAATAAACAAGCTTTGGCAACTTCGGTGAATTACATAGATAAAATCCAAAATGACATTGCAAATTTTGAAAAAGAGGTCTTAATGACTCAGTTCAGATCTATGGAAGTTGCTATAAGGATTAGAGGTTTGAAAGAAGGATTATATGAAAATTTAAAAGGCAGGATGGTTGACATATTGGATCAGGTGTCTGGAATTTCTAAAGCGGAATTGGCTACACAAATCGACAAAACATAAAGAATCAACTCGTGGTACGCCAAACAAAAGCATCTACCAAGGGATATTGTCATATATTTTACCACAAGAGCTCTACGGAACAGAATTATACAAGCAACGTTTAACAATAATCTTATGGTGAATGGTCAGGAACTAAAGATTTGGAAAGAAATCCCCTCTAAAATGCTTAAAGCCAGGAAAAGCTATACTTTTTTGATTGATGAATTTAAGAGATTAAATTTACAATATAAATGGGAAGCACCAGTTGGAGTAGCAGTGAAATTTTCTGGAAAAAGATACCGGCTCAACACGATAAAAAAAGCTACTGAATTTTATGTCAATGTTCTAAAGGCTGATATATCCAAGATTCCAGAGGAAGGGTGTATGAAAATAAAAGAGGAGGAGGAGGGGAAGCCACCTTCGATGGATCAAAAAGAAATAGACTCAAAAATCCAAAAGGAGTGCCTGAATCAGATAGCTGGGGAAAAGGAGATGGAGGTTTGGGAGCAGACGGGAGACGACTCGACAAATTTGAATTTATTGAACTATTAAAAGATGAACTATCAAGATACAAAACGATGTGATGTTGAAATATATTGGATGGATAGAGACTAATATGATTGTATTTTATCTTTTCCCTATCTAATGATTACTTATGCAATATTTAGTTAAGTTTTATATAATTTTGAGGTTATTTTTAATGTTGATAATATTAGATATATATAGTTTGTTGAAGATTTGTTTATTGTTTATTCTTCTTTTATTTTCTTTTTTTGTTTATTGAAGTTAGCGAATTAATTTAGAATAATATTATCTTATTAATATCATGATGAAATTTAATATTTGATGATCACTTATGTAACATTTAGTTAAGTTTTATCTTAGAGGTTATTTCTAATGTTAATAATATTAGTTTAAGATTTGTGTATTTTATATTTAGTTATTACTTATGTAACATTTACCTTGTATAAGATAGAGGACTGAAGGGAGGAGGTAGGAGGTTTGTTTGTTTGTAGTGTTAAAGAGTTTTCTCTTTCTTTCTTTCTTTTTTTTATTCTCTTTCTTTTTTTTCTCTCTCTTTTTTGTATCTTTACTATTGTATACAAATGCGATATATTAGTACTGTATAGTTTGGAGTTGAAGTTTTTTTAAAAATAGTGTTCTTTTTTTCCTTTTTCCTTTTTCTTTTTATTAACAATTTAAACTTATTATTATGCCCTGTATTATCTCTGGGAAGTCCGGGGGGGGGGGGAGGGGGGGAGGGAAGGGGGTGGGTTTGGGGGGGGGAAACAAAAATGTTTGTACTTTAGATTCAATATTTTGTTACCACTTATGTAAGCTTGTACTAATAAAAAAAATAGAAAGAATCAAATGTGTTCTGTGTGCCGTATTCAGTTACACTATTGATTAAGCAATTAAACTGTCAATTTGCATGAGAATAAAAATTATTTCAGGAGGAAAAAAAGAGGCACTTTCTGTTGGTTAATTATGTCCCTATATGCCATATCAAATTTCCTATCTAAATAAGTGCTCCTATGGCAGAGAAAAGAAGAAATAGCTTTATTTAGGACAATATTTCCACTTACACTAAGGCAACATTCTCCTCAGGGGAAGGCAAAAGTTCCAATGACAGAGCAGATACAACAATGCATCTTTTGATTCACAATTCATCGTTTTTCCAATGATTTTATTGACGATTATATTATACAAATAAAACTACTTACTGTGGAAATACATTAAAAATTAAGAAATCTAAAAAGTGCAGAAAGAAAAAAAAAGTAAATGATAGAAAAAGAAACTTCCCCCTTCATCTCCGGCAAATATAACAATATTAACATATCTTAAAATACACCTGAACACTTCTTCATTCCATACTTCATCCCATTCTCTATAAGCCCATCTCTATTTCTCTAGATTATTCAGAAAAAGATCAGTAAGGATTATCAGAGATAACAACATAAGCATTTACAAACTGCCTCTATTATATCTAATTGGAATCCTTCCTTTTATATTTATATCTCCACTTATTTAAACAAATCCCCATTTCCTCTCTTTAAGTAGTCAAGATCCAATCCCAGTAAAAGCAAAAATTACAAAAATAACCACAATCACCCAGTCCCAATTTAAAAAAAACCCACTAAACATCACCAGAAATAGCAACTCAATGTTATCAAAAATAACTTATCGCAAACTATATCTATTATGCCCAATTTAAATCCTTCCTTTTATATCTCCATTTCTATTTAAACAAATTTCCCCGTTCCTTCTTTTCAAATAGTCAAGGTCCAATCCAGTAACTGTACAGAGTACTCTGTATTATGATAGACTTAGTCTGCCATGCTCCCCTATACCATTTACGCTTGTACCCTTTTTAAATTTTTTGTAGATTTTTGTTTTTACACTTTTTAGCTTTTATAAATAATGTTTACTCTGAGGCATCTTTCAGGATTTTTCATTCTCTGTATTCCACCAACCCCCTTATGTTGGTCTTTAACTGTAATAAAGGTTTGGTTTGCTTTTACTAGTCAGAATTAAAGTGAGTAGTTTAGATTCAATCCCTGCTAGAGATTTATAGCTCAGATTTTTAATAGCCTTTTGTGCAAATTTTGTGCAACAATGAAGCTATTACCAGATATGCTTGGGCCAACAGGTGAGAAATGCAGGCCCAAGGTAGCTATAACTGAGGGCTTAACTGACTCAAAAGAAATGTGGTTGGTATCCTGAAGAAGTAGAAATGCTGAAATTTTGCGACCATAGTAGCATTCCTTCCCTAACAGAGATCTCAGTGATCTCTGTTAGTGATCTCATGTTTGCCTATGAAGCTAATACAGAGGTAAGCTTCCACAAACGACCATATCATCTACCCTAACTCTAACCAAACTCTAACCCTAATTCTATCCCAAAAGTCCTAACTTGCTAAATTGCTACTCTAAAAGATCAGGATAACACAAAATAAATAGGGGGAAGTCCAAACCAAGGACAGGCAACTGTTACCTGATGTTTAGGGTTAGTGTTAAAGTCCTCATGTTCCAGAAGAAAAAGTTATTTTTATTTCTTTGTTTAAAAGACAAGTGCAATAAATGCTTTCACACAGGACAGTGAATGTTTTGATAAGAGTTTCTCTTTTTATTGTATTGCATTCATTCCAGTACATTGGACCAATTACGTAACTTTATTTTTTTTTTTTACAAATTACAGTAGAAGTGTTGCATTTCCTTACACTGCATGCTAAAGTAATATACAGGTAATCCTCCACTTACGATCACAATTGAGCCCCAAATTTAAGTTGTTAAGTGAAATGGTTGCGAAGTGAATTTTGCCCCATTTTACGACCTTTCTTGCCACAGCTTTAAATGAATCACTGCAACTGTTAAGTTAGTAACCCGGTTGTTAAGTGAATCTGGCTCCCCCATTGAGTTTGTTTGTTAGAAGATTGCAAAAGGTCATGGTCACATCATCCGGGGACACTGCAACCGTCATAAATATGGACCTCTTACGAAGCATCCAAATTTTAATCACATGACTATGGGAAGTCTACAACAGTTATAAGTATGAAAAGCGGTCATAAGTCATTTTTTCCGGTGATGTAGTAACTTCAAATGGTCACTAAGTGAACTGTTGTATGTCAAGGACTATCTGTACTAGTGAGGCTATGTCAGTTATAATTCTGGCATCCATTTGTTTTTGTTATTTATTTATTTATTTATTTATTTATTTTTGTTTTTTTAATTTAAACATTTCATCTTCCATTAAACAGTGTGTCTTCTGGGTACAAATATCTCCGTGCAATCAGAATTTACAGTATTCATTACATTGGTATTAATTCTCTAATCTTACAATAATAAGCATAATAAACCTATTCATTTCTCCCTCTTAACATATCTTCTAATAAGAATATAATAGTAATATTAAACACAATAGTCTTAACAGCTATTTATAAGAATCATCATATTGTTTACATCTCTATCTTAACATATTTTCTATATTTCACTGATCTCCATTTATCTCTAACTTCTGTTTTTGTTCTCCAACCATCCATAAAATAGCTCCCATGTCATATAATATTCAGTTTGTTCTTTCTCCTGTATAGCCAGCATTAATCTATTCATTTCTGCACATTCTAATATTCTCCTAATCACATTCTCATCAGTAAGGATCTCTTCACTATTCCAGTTTTGTGCACATGTATGATTAAATATGCATTCCCTTTACTATAGGTTTCGGGCAAAATCCCCAACAAAAATATTTCTGGTTTTAAGTCAATGTGCTGCTTTGTCATCTTTTCCAACCACCTTCGTATTTTTGTCCAATATTTTTTTGTTTCTATACGTGTCCACCACATATGATAATATGACCCAGGTATCTGGTGGCATTTCCAACATTTAGCAGATTTATCTTTAAACATCTTTGCCAACCTCACCGGTGCAATTCTGGCATCCATTTGTGTGCATAAGAGAGAGATTGGTGTGTGAGAAAGAAGGGGAGGAAGGAGGATATTACATGTACATTTAAATAATCAAATAAGTTTGTTGAGACTAGAAGCCTACCACTTTGTTACTTCATAATCAAATGCAGGAATTGTGCCTTCTGAAAAAAACTTATCAAGACATTGACCTTGATTCTCAACTATATTATGCA
The DNA here is from genome assembly GCA_023053685.1 of Diadophis punctatus similis. Lineage (NCBI taxonomy): Eukaryota > Metazoa > Chordata > Lepidosauria > Squamata > Dipsadidae > Diadophis > Diadophis punctatus. The sequence continues at coordinate 152,140,122 of JALIGW010000002.1, forward strand.
TGAGGTAACTCCTTGAGCCATTTCAAATTGTTCTCTGGTGCTACTAAATACTGGGCAATTCTGTTTCAAGGTGACTTTTTATTTGCAGCCTCGCTTCATTTTCATTCCTAGTTAACAGCGTAGCAAGTCAGATAGTGAAAAACTGCTCCAATTTCATCATCAAGACTCTTTTAATAAATGAGAGCTGCTTAATTCTGCATACTTTGTGTTAAGGCCATGATTTGCTAGTCAGAGTCTGTAAAGAAAAGATGCCATTTAATGTCACAATCCCCAGTGCCTTAGCAATCTTCAGCTTTGCTTCTAAGGTAGCTTTTGCCCGTTCCAAGGAGCGCACATCAATCCTGTTTTGGCAGGCCTCTTTTATCACACGTCTGCAAATAGAAATATGCTTGCACATTTCTGTTACTGTGCACTAAGTTTCTTTGGGACAAGTTTGGACTCGCATATGCATTGCTCAATAGCTCACTGTTCAATCAAGAATATGCCTGCTGGTGACACTGGAAAATATGATATTGGAGACAGAATTACTATTTCTCTTGCAGAGGTTGATATGAAGCTAGGAAGATGCCCACTGAGGCAAATCCGCTGGCCCAGCCCTGTCTACTTTAACTGCTTTGGGTCTTCTGAGTCTTAGGACTTTTCCAGTCCAGTCCTGGTGATTAAGGCCTCCAAGTAGAGCTGCTAAGGATCTGGGTCTGTGACTAGTAGATACAGCCTTCCCTGTCTGCAATAGCTTGTTCACGGTGGAAAAATATTGTGCCTTGATGTTCCCCTGATCAAATGGCAAGATGTTCCTTTGTTGTGGTCAATCGGAGGGCTGTCTCAACTCCTCTCATTTCATAATTGGAATCTACAATTTTAGCAGGATTCTCTCTCCACCGCTCTTATCCAGTTTTAAACTACAGTATTGACTTACATATGCTGTTTTTAGATTATCAATAATTCCAATGCAAATCGCTTGCAATGTTACTTCTTTCTGGAGCCCTGCTGAAGATGTATCCTTCTGCACTGATAAAATTTCTGTTTACAGTGTTATGTTGAATCGATGCTTCCTGTTGCCTGGTAAATGGGAGGACTTGTACCAGTTTATTAGATGTGGGTTGAAGTATTTGGGAGGCAAAACTGAACATTGGCACACAGCAGGGAAACAAAACAGGTGGTTCCATAATTAATAAACGGTGGCAGTAGATGAAAGCAGGACCTGTCACCCAAAGAGGTTAGCAAGACTTTGTAGTGTTAGCAGTAGGTAGCAAGCTTATTTAGGAACAGGAATAAATTCAACTTTGCTTCCGTCAGTGAAAGATCTTGAGTGGGTCTATTTTAGCAGGAAGAGCAGAGTTCGGGCTCCTGGAATTCACTGGGTATTGGTTTACTAAAACCCCACATCTATTAGTCAAAGCCAAGTACAAATTAGGAGCAGGAAGAATGGAATCAATCATCTGCTATGTTTCATTTTAAAAAATGGGTCTTCTTGAATTTAACCATGAATACATACATATGCAGATATGTGCGGTAAGCTAATTTTCCATTTTTAACAAATCTTCTAGTTGCTTAGGCAGTTCTTTTGTCTCCATCTTACTATCAGATAGACACCCAACCATCACAGTGTAAATTATGTGCAGCAGTATATAAAGACCCACAAGAGATAACATAACGGGAGTTGGGCGGCATACAAATCTATTAAATTAAATTAAATTAAATTAAATAACAGTGAGCTCAATATTATATCCCAGTGTAATTGTATACAAATTATAGGAAAGCAATTTAAATCTTCCATTAGATGTTTAATTACAGAAGACATATCCTCCCAGTAAATCATAAATAATTGTATATAAATTTGCAGTTATAAGCGAATGTCTCATCTGTCATTCAGTCTCTCGATTGTTTTCTTTGTCCAGGACATCTATACAAGGGACTTGTTATGCTCAACCAAAAGACTGAACTGATGCCTCACCAAAGCCAAAGAAATACTCCCAATGTCACATGCAGGGTCCAACTATGTGCATTTCTGTCCATGGGTATTTTTTCATCTTGGCTAGCTGCATAAAAAATGATTGACAAAGGACCAGCATAATTTCCAATTCTTGATAGGATGAATTCCAAACAGATAATTGGCAGTATGGTTGGTGTCCATGCCTACGCTGCATATTATATAGTGTGACAATATACTCCGTGAGATAAAATGCCTTACTACTGACTTTTGAACTTTAATGGTGTGATTGTATCTTCCATAAATGTCTATGCATGGAAACAGAACATCCATTTTTGTGATTCATAAAGCAGAGTCCAAGAACACAATAATTTGGCAGCTCAAGAATATGCTTGTTTGAGGGCCAACAATTTTTTTGGCTGTTAAAATCTGTGTATGTGAATTGCAGATGTAATGATGAAGTGATTATGGAATGGCTTTGACACAATTCAGTAGATATCCAGAGATCCAAATCTATTTAACACTTCTTCTGCCAATTAAGTTGGCTATATCAGTTCTCAGACGTTCACAGATGGGCAGGGCTTCCAGTAATCTTAGGAATACACATTTATGCATCATATTCTCCTTGATTTCTAGCCCCTCAGTGTCTTAAAGAGCTGTGCTTCTTCACTTTTGTTGTAATTTCTTGCCTGGGAATATGACCAGGGCACATTAGATGCAAGGGTGAGCAGCTCCCCCTCCATATCCTTGTGGTTTCACCATTTTAACTACTGTTGTTTTTAATATTATTATCTCTTATATGTATTAGAACTGCTATGACCTGTCAGATAGACTCTCCTCTAGTTTGAGCTGCTGAAAGTTGATTTAAAATTTAGCCTTTAATCATATGATCTGATACAAGCAAAGGAATGTGAATTCAATATTAAACAAACCCTTTAGTTGTTCTTCAAGGTATATGTGTAGGAAATGTGTCCTAGCACCACAATTCATTACTTGGAGCTACCTCGAGTCTGAAACACCACATAATGTATCTGCACAATACGATATGTGCTCTGCCCGGTGAGGTACCATCTTTCCAAGTATTGCTAAAGGATTCATAACATAGATAATTAGTTTTTTGTATTAGGAAAAATGTCACATGATGAATTAATGTCAAGAGCTGCTGTGTTTAGAATACAGAATGTTCACCTTTGTGTTCAGTTATCCCATGCAGCCAACTGCCTTCCCATAGGCACATAAGAAGTGGCAATATTGTGGAGAAAGACCGTGGGTTGCTTTTTCAACAGAGTAGGTTATGAAAAGGCTATAAACTAACATAGATAGTGTTTGCAATGGAAAACTATTCTTCTAATCTCCAGCTAGAATTAAGGTCCAATGGAACTGCAGAGAACCCAGCTGGGAAGAATTGCCATAGTATGAGAGATGTTAAAACTCTTTTTCAACTATCTAGATTACAAAAGCTACTGTCCTATCAGATTTTCTTAATTCTAAGAGTCTTTGTAAACAATAGGTCTTACTCTTACTGCTCTATAGGTATACTATACAGAGATTATTATACTGTAGTGTAACTCATTGAAATTCTTGTATTTAGCAGTGATTCTCACCAATGGACCATGCTAAGTTCTATATGTCCTGTATATTCTGTACTTTAAGAATAACTCTTGACTGTAAAATGACAAATTGCAATGCATGCTAATAGAAAATTACATTGGGTCTGCATTGAAAACACTTAAGGGCTCTCTTTAGATATTATCATCGTCATTATCTCCATAATTACAAGCGATATTTTTTTAAATGCATCCACCAGAATGAGTAATGAAGAATCATTTGTCTAAGCATTTAAAATTAGGGAGACAGGTTTGATTGCTCCTAATTCCCAAAAGTTAGAATAACACATGTGAAAATGCAACTGGAGAAGAGATGAAACAGAAAGTTTCTTCTGGAATGAGAATCAGTTCATCTGACACCACCATTATCAATGCATTGGGGAAATCTTTCCAAATCCTTGCCATATGTTTTGGATTGGAAAACAAGCTCCTTTAATTCTTTACTAGAATGGCCCCAAAGTCCAGTGGAGCTGGAGGGAATCCAGTTGGGAAGAACTGCCTTAGGGTGAGAGGCAGTTGGAACAAAAATATGGCCTTCAGGTAGCTGGGGTATAAAACTGCAAGCTGAGTCCTTAATTGCGTAGAATTCACAGAAGAAGTGGGTTGGGTTTAAATGAGCTGAAAAACTTCCCTTATTATGGATTATTATTGTATTATATTATTTGAAAAAGATTTTGAAATTGTGTTCATGTCCAGCGTGAGCCAGACATGTCCAGCGTGAGCCAGACAATGTGTATAGTGTGGGTATATTTAAAGGTTGGATAGGGGTCTAATTATCTTCCTAGTCATTGGGATCATGCAGTTTGTACAGATAGTAAACTCAAAGTATCTTGTCCGGGCATACCGGGATGCCAGGTGGACTTGTTCATGCTCATCTCTCAAACAAAAATGAACATTCAATAGCTACTTCATTTTCACTTGTTCACTCCCAACAAGAGGCCTGTCTTCTTAGCATTCATTTGACAAAGGGCAAGGGTTCTATGGGGTTTGAATCAATGTACAATGCCTTCATTAACCATTGCAATGGACTGAAGAAACAAAGCCCAATAGAGCTTTATTTACAGCATAGGTAGCATCAGCTTGAATTACTTCATTATGCAGAATTAGACAAGTGAATGGGTGCAATTGAATCACCGAATCCAAGGGCACTGCTATTCTTGTAGCTTCCTTTTTTTCTTCCTCTTTTTGTTGCAGAAAAACCACGGATGAACAGTATCCTCACCTCTGCTACAGAGCCCTATGATTTGTCCTTCTCCAGATCTTTCCAGAACCTCTCGCACCTCCCTCCATCGTATGAATCTGCAATTAAGACTAATCCAAGTAAATATTCTTCTCTGAAGAGATTGAGTAGGTTTCATTTCATTAACTTGCTATGGTTTTTGTTTATTTATTTATTTTGGATGGTTTTTATTTATTTATTTATTTTTGAGAAAGAGGGGTGGTGGAGGGAGTACAGTACCTATAAGCATCTTTGTGCTGTGGCTGTTTCATTCTCTCTTCCGGTAGCAGAGAAATCTCATCTATCACATCAACCTGCCTCAATGGCCTCTTTTTCATACCCATTAAAGCACACTGCACCAATTATTATTATTATTATTATTAGAGTTGGAAGGGACCTTGTAGGTCAGTGATGGCGAACCTTTTTTTGCTCGGGTGCCAAAAGGGCATGCGCATGTGCAATAGTGTGTATGCGCGTGCCCACACCAATAATGCAATGCCTTCCCCCCCGCATGCACGCACAACCACCACCACCCATGCTGCCTCCCGGCGCATGCATGCAGGCATGTTTTTCGCCATCCCCAGGCTTCAGGAAAGCCTCCTGAGGGTGAAAAACGGCTCAATGGGCCAACCGGAAGTTCATTTCCGAACTTCCGGTAGGCCCATTGGGTCCGTTTTTTGCCATCCACAGGCTCCGGAGACTTTCCTGAAGCCTGGGGAGGGTGAAAACGGCCTCCCCCCGCCCTCTGGAAGGCCGAAAATCAACTGGCCAGCGAGCGCATATGCGCTGGAGCTGGCATAGGGCAACGTCTTGCGTGCCCTCAGATATGGCTCCGCGTGCCACCTGTGGCACGCGTGCCATAGGTTCGCCATCACGGTTGTAGGTTATATAGTCCAACCCCCTGCTCAAGCAGGAGTTCCTACACCATTTGAGACAGATGGCAGTCCAGTCTCTCCTTGAAGGTCGCAAGTGTTGGGGCTCTCACAACCTCCGCTGGCAAGCTGTTCCACTGGTTGGTTGCGCTCACTGTCAGAAAGTTTCTCCTCACTTCCAGGTTGAATCTCTCCTTGGTCAGCTTCCATCCATTATTCCTTGTTTGGCTTTCTTGTGCCATAGAGAACAGCCTGACCCTCTCCTCTGTGGCATCCCCTCAAGTATTGGAACACTGCTATCATGTCACCCCTGGTCCTAGTGAGTCGGCCTCAATTCAGTACGATCTTAACACATCAGATTATTAAGCAGGTTTATACATTTCAGAAGGCCAAACATTAGACTATTATCAGTAGCAAGAATACAATTTATTAAACAGTACCTGAGAGCAATGATTTTGAGAGCAATCAAATAATAGCCAGTTGATCGTCAATGGGAACTGTAGCTGCAAAAAATATCTGAGGCTATAATGGAAAACAGTACAAAGGGACTCCTAAGTTATGCCACTGGTGAGAATCTTCAGTTTAGTTACAGAAGGATGAAGAGAGAGTTCAGAAGAAGAAGAAAAAGCAGGAGATTTCAAGAAGTGGTTCACTTTAATGGACCATACACCTAGTTCAGCAGAAAATAAAGATGTAGCATTAACTCTCCTTGCTACAGCCAAGAAGGAGAAATGTTCAAGTCTTCCTGATAGAGCACGAAAGGCATAAGATTTAAGATGTAGCATTTACAAACATACACAGGTGCTAAGGCGGTTAGGTTCTTGAACATGTTGCAGGGCACAACTTATTTGAGGGATAAGGGGCGTGCATAAGTGCACCAGGGTGCCTACCGTCCCTGTCCTAATGTTCCTTCTTATCAGTACCCATCTTATGTAATGTTATCTATGGGATAAAGAAAGAGGCTGCCTCCTTGATAAGAAAGCAGGAAAAGAATCGGGGAAGGAGACAGAGATTCAGAGAAAAAGAAATTACCTTTACAGTTTTGCTGGGCTGGTTTTGCCAGTTTAATATGATGGAAGATGCCTTAGCTTCTTTTCAATATAAAAATAATGCAGAAGCTGTGGAGAACGAGATAAATGTTTGAGTTAGTTATACAGTTTATCTACTGTCTCCTTCCTCAAGAACTCTCTAAGCTATTTCCTCTTATTTTCTGAAATGTTTGCAAGCCACCTTTATGATTTTCTTGAGAAATTCAGCAAATTAAATTAAATCCAGTGAAATAATCACTATGGGTGTGATGCAGTAACGATTTCTATGACTCTTCTTGCCCCTTTGTTGATATCCACAATTTTACAATCATTTCCTCAGAGGATAGACAGAATTGGGTCAATCTGTAGGGGTTGCAAATATCTTGGGAAGAATTTGCCAGTGTTTTTGCCAAACTGAAATGGAGACATTCTTTCCAGCTGTAGATTGTTTCTACCTAACACGTTAAAGCTTTTAGTTATTCCCCTTGTTGATAATCCAACAGATCAAGGCAGCCATGTGTTTTCCTATAGAACTTTTATGGTCTAGTTTTATTACAGTGGGGTACATTACAACAAAGAAAATCAAGACACAGCCAAGAAGAAGAGAAACTCTTTCTACTTGAACAATCAAATTAAATACAATTAATTCTAACACTGTCTCTCTTTTCTAATTCTTTGTTTCTCTTCTGCAAGAAAAAAAAATAGAAAACTGATTTCTAAAGATAAAGATTAAACCCCCAAAGCAGACAATATTGGAAAGACAGAGAAAATCTGAATTTAGAAAGGTTTTCTAACATAAAACTAAAATAGTTGTCTGCCTCCCAGAGTCATTTTCCATCAAATGGAGAGCCATATAAATGTGATTAATAAATAAATTTATGAAACTCATTATTAATGAAGCAAGGTTGCATTTTTTTTAAAAAAAAAGTCACATTGCAGGCAAAGCAAGGATATACAAGTATTGGGGTTGGCATCTAGTTTGGTTGATGGCATTTCCTCTAGACAAAGAATATTGACAGAGAATTTGGGTATATGCTTGCTTGCTTGTCAAAACGACTTGCCATACATACCAAATGCAAATATCCTTCTGTTAAATTTGCAATTGTCTTGTATAAAATTCAACAATCAGTCTTTCAAATGGGGAATCTGGGAGGATGTTCCAACAATCTTAGACTGAAAATATCATGCTTGGGTCCTTTGAATAGCATTTTACTCATGGCTTGACCAAGCAGTGCAAAAAATCTGGTGGGTATAAAGTGAGAAGGATAATATCTGCCAGTACCCATAGTTGAGGCTCCAGGCTTTAAGGTACAGTATATGCCTTCTTCAGGTTGATCAGTCATTCATTCTTTCATTCATTGAATCATTCATTCATTCATTCTATTCAATTTGAATGCCTCCTGATCTTAACCAACTCTGGGATGCTCCCAACAACAGAGTAAAATAAAAACAAGATACAAAACAATTAACCAGAGGAGTTGCTGTTTCTACTTTGTAGTCTGGACATCTATATTTTTATCATAGAAATGCTGTTTCAAAAGGATGCTTTGCTTCAGTTATGATTTTTTTCAGAGACACCTTTGCTTCATAATCCAATGCACCCCTTCACTCCACAGTTCTGGAAGTTAGAGCTGCAGGCTCAACACATCTTGAGAGTGCAACACATACTGAAATGTGTTTGAATATTAGTAGCTCGGGTTGGTACCTAGGCTGTTGGTTTGAGCTCCGAGTTTGACAATTTGGTTGCAAACGTTTTGTCACCATTCGAGGAGAAATCATCAGTGCGTTTTGAATTGTGAGCAATTCAAATTTGAACAATTCAAAATGCACTGATAATGTCTCCCCGAATGGTGACAAAATGTTTGCAACCAAATTGCCAACATCATAGTCCCATACTGATTGGACATACAGTAAATTCATATGAAAGGGTGTAGTTCACAAGTAGACACTGCCAGTATGGCAGTGCTTTTGCTTACTGCCTTTACACCCATTTCATATATTGATTATTGATTATTGTGAAAAAAGATGCGGTACCCCCTTTTTTTTTACTTTCACCTCTTCTTCCAGCCCTTTATTTTATCTTTCAATTTCTCTTTTGTCTATGTAGCTGACAAGGACGCAGAGGAATATTACTCTCGAAAGAGGCACCTTCCAGACTTAGCAGCAAGGGGGACCCTCCCTCTCAACGTCATCCAGTTATCCCAGAAACAAGTCAGCCAAAGGGACCGGCCACGCCGTGTAATGCGGGCCATGTCCCAGGACCGGGTGTTGTCCCCAGAGAGAATCATGCCTGAGGACTTTAGTATGTCATACGAGCAGATCCTCTCAGATGAACAGCTGTTGTCTACTGAGCGTCTTCATTCCCAAGACCCTCTGCTTTCTCCAGAACACTCAGGTTTTGGAGAGCAGTCCATGTCACGAGCCTTGTCCCACTCAGATGTCTTTGTTTCAACACCTGTCTTGGATCGCTACCGGATGACTAAGATGCACTCCCATCCCAGTGCCTCAAATAACTTGTACAACACCTTGAGTATGAACCAAACCTCAGCCAAGCGCCAAGCATTTGCCTCCAGGCGACACAACACAGTGGAGCAGCTGCACTATATCCCAGGACACCATCACCATTACCGCACAGCCAGCAAGACAGAGGTGACTGTTTGATCAGAGAGACACTGTGTTCCTTGTAGATAATTCATGTGGACCAGATGGTTCAGTGCCGTATACTGCAGCGGCCTTATGGCCAAGATAACCTCTAAGACAGACTCTTCCAACAGTCCTGTCAGTATTGTTTTGAACATTCATTTTCATGTTATTGACAAAAAAAAAGGGAAGAAGAAAACCTGAATAAGGAGAGATTATATACATGAAGTTTTCTGACATGCTCAGTTTCTGTCAAAGAAAGCCATGCTAGTGATGGCTTCTTTCACAGGCTCACTAACACCAATTTTTTCATGTTTACTAAGTCGGGCTATTACTTTTATAACCATTATGACAAACAATCTCGCAAAATTAGCAGAATATGATACTAGTTCAGGTTTCTCTCTGGCACAGTGAAAGTCTATTATAGTACAGTACTTGCTAGGTGCTGCATCTTCCCAAGAGTGTCCAACAGGTGTTTTTGCTGAGTTCTGTTCCAACTGTATGTAGTCCACCTGTTAGAAGATAATGCATTTTCCATGTGAGCATATTTTTTCCTGATTTGGAGAGAAATCGTAGTGGCAGACAATATTAACTAGCTTAACAGAATTCAAGACAATTGGTCGCTGTGGTTAAGAAACCACTTAGTTTTATATATCATTGCCAAGTATACAGTACATAAACCCAGGAGTGTCATGATTGCAGTAGGTACAATAAGTAAACAAATAGCAGAAACTACTCCAGTGCCTAGAGATAAAGAGTCCCAGATGCAAGAAGATGTGAGAAGGGTTTAATTATAAGCACAACTATGCTAAGAGTGTTTGCCACCGTCCCCCTTTTCATTTATATTCTAAATTTCCAACATTCGAATGTATCTATATATAAATTATTCTCTCGCGCTCTCTATTAACAAGAGTGTCAAATCACCCATTTTCACTGGGCAGTGTATCATTTTTATGTCCAGGACATAGTTGCTTCTGAGATCCAATAAGATATATGGAGTAGGTTTGGCTCAACTAGCATTCTATGAACATTTGGTGACAACTCCATTTTGGCTTGGTTTCTTGCCAGACTACAACTTTTATCCAACTGTTCTTGGGAGTTCCTTATTTTACACATTTTCTTAAAAAGAATAATCATCCTAAAGCCTTCTCACAGCGAAATGATATCTTTGAACTGCCATTTTTTTCTTTGTCTTAATCCCATCCATCAAGTGAGATGCTCAAGCATCTCAAGTACCAATTTGGCATATTGTACAGCCATTATACAGTGGTAATTAGACACTGGGTGTCTGTAAAGTCTTTCAAATAAATGTTTATAGATCCAGCGTTTGTTGGATTTTGTACAGTCAGAAGAGATATTCTAATGAGCATAGTCCTAGAGACCTAACCCCAAATGTTCCTACCTGGCCCTGGTCTCTGCCCCTAAAAGAGCTAGAAGGTCTGTGTGAATCTCGAAAATGTTGCTTTGTGCCATTATGTACTTGTATCCTCATATTACAGGAGTATTGCCAGGTTTGCCCAGTAGCACCTGGACATCTTGCATCAAATGAGATTCCACAGAGCTTCACGATCCAAATAGGTACATTGATCAAAGGTTCCTGATATACGTGGCTTTCTCTGGACAGAGATCCTTCATCCAATTTTTCTTCAGGTTCTCACAGTGTTTTTCAAAGAAACAAACATGTAAATAGTAATATTTGTCCCTTTTTCTTTTTTCTTTTTTTTAGTAATATGACTTTGTTTACAGCACCAGCAAGAAGTAGCCAAAGGACTGTTTTTGCTGGCATATGTGATGTTTGTAGACCACAGACTGGAGCCATACGAAACACTGTGCTTTGCTTAACAGAAACTGGGCTAAGAGGGAGGAAATGGTAGTGCCTGCCATAATTGGCTCTCCGCCTTCGAGTGACAGATGTGAGTTTTGGAGGACTTCTCATTAACTGTAATGCATGTAAGGAAAGCCACAGGAAGGTGGCAACAATTCTCTGAGTGTTCTGGAATTTGTACTATTTTCTGCCCTCCGTGTAGCTGTCTCCAAGCATCTCTGGCTCTGTAGGATATGGATAATACAATGTCTGCAATTTACACAAATAGCATTGTTCCCCAGAAGCGTAAGAGGTCACATTATCTGGCATGAAAAGCCAGGTACAGTATGTAGGTATTTTGCTTCAATCTTCCTTTACATAAACTGTGAGAGTATTAGCTACATGGATTAACCCGATATCTGAGAATACGGTCTCTGGGCTTTCACTTGTTGAAGCAGTGAGCAAAAGATCCATTCAGTCATTATAATGTGAAGATTTCATATCACCTTTTCCAGCAGGGGTGGTTTTCTGTAGCAATTGTCGTAGTCTTTCACAACCTTCAACAAGAACAAGCAGACCTTGTCCTTTCAGCACCTAACATGTTCTATATATGAATCACCAGCACATCTTTCCTTATTGGCTCTCTGAGGACACCGTAAAAGGGACATGGGGTATGTTAGGGTATTGCTGAGGTCAGTTCTGCCTGGAATTTGATTTAAAAATTACTTTGATGTATTGAGAAAATTTGCTAAGGTCAAAGCTGGACTGAACACTCCTTTCTTGAACCAAGGATCATAAATAGAATAGAATAGAATAGAATAGAATAGAATAGAATAGAATAGAATAGAATAGAATAGAATAGAATAGAATAGAATAGAATAGAATAGAATAGAATAGAATTCTTTATTGGCCAAGTGTGATTGGACACACAAGGAATTTGTCTTTGGTGCATATGCTCTCAGTGTACATAAAAGAAAAGATACATTTGTCAAGAATGGTTGTCATAGGGTTCATAACCTTGACTGGTGCATTGACAGGGGAAAAAGTGGAACTGCAAAAAAGAAAATGGACAAAGCCTGGCCAAAACCAAACACCTGCAAAAAAAAAAAGCCAATCCATCTGGAGTATTTTTCAAACTGCTATTCCTTTTTTCCTACACTTTATTGATTAATTTGAGATTTTCCCCCATATTCTGAACCTCTTTGCTACATCAGGTTATACTGAAATGTGGAGGAAAGAAGTATGGCCTGCCAGTTGCTCCTTTATACTATGAAGTGAGCAGATCTTGTTATTTTAGCTTCTTCATAGGGTCTTCTATTTAACACTATCACAGCTGGAGATTAATCTTTCAATTTGATTGGCTCATCAGACTATTGGAATGAAATGACTGGTCTTCCATATCACTTGAAACATGCAGACCTAATACAATAATTTCAGTAGGTAGGTTTTGCTAATCCAATTTTTTTTTCAACTTCTCAACATAAAGCAAGGACTTGATGAAAAGGACAGTTAGCAAGGAATTAAACGGAATTGCTCGTTGCACGGAGTTTGACAAACCTCCTCTCCACTAAATAACTTCCAAAAAGAATTTGAGGTGTGCTTCAAAAATTCACAGATAATTTTGAGGGGAGGAGGGAACAAGAAAATAGGATGCAGTCCTAAAAAAAAGAGCTGGATATTTTTTTAAAAAAAAAGTTGCCCCCATTGAATTATAGGACTGAAAAAGGCAAATCCATTTTAGCTTGAAAAGCAGCTTGCCCAAGCTAGGAGCTGCAAGGCAAACATCAAAGGCAGCTGGATTGGGTTACATAATGTCTCCCCCCTCCAAAAAAAATCAATCAGCCAGTCCACCTTGTTTGGTGTGTTTGACTCAGAGTTGGCAGCAACAAGCATACCAACTGCCATTGAAAGGGAGAAAGTGTTCTGGTATGAAAGTTATTTACGGCACTCGTGTTTTTAAAGTGTGGGATTGTTTGCCTTTTTTTCCCCCCACCTTTTCTAAAAAATTCCAGATGGTTTACACTATATCAACAGTGCCAGAAAATGTATGAAGAACATTGATTATTCCTACATTGTAGCAGAGTGAGCAGAATTAGGATTGGTTGAGAAATTGCTGGGTATTTTGCCGGGAATCTGTAAATGCTGCTGACTCCCCTTTTTCCAATTATAGCAAAAGCTAAAAAGTTGCTGAAAAAGAAGGCTTGGGGAAACCCTAGAGATGAATGATGGGTGCAGGACTTGCTACCAATCATGTGAATGTGCTGTTCCATATTTATGCCCCATCTCCTTATCTCAGCCCTTGTTTTGCACCAGACTTGGTTAGTGTATCCTAAAGTGTATAATCAGTACACAAAGGGAATCTTGCACATCTCAGGTCTTGCACACTGCAGTTTTGGCCATAGCTAGTGTGGGGAATCTAAGGCTCTCCAGATAGCATAGGAAAATTAGGGCCAAGGCAAGTCATAATCCAGTTTCAGTGTGGTTCTGAATCCTTACCCTGCAGTTTCAAAGGAATCTTTCTTAACCCCTGGCATCATTGGGTACTGCTTCAGGGGTGGGTTCCTCCCGGTTCGGACCGGATCGCCCGAACCGGTAGCAACCCGCTGGTGATGTCACGATGGCGTCACGGATCCGGTTCGGTCAATGCCAGTCCGTGGGCATCGCCATCTTTTTTTCCCGAAGTTTTTTCCTCTGCTGCTGCTTGAAAAAGGACCCTCCTGCCCGCCCTGGGTTTATACTTACCTTTATTCCTTCGCCCAAAGCACAGCTGATCAGCTCCTCAGCTGTGTTTCGGGCTGATTCTTGCTACTGAGCATGCGCAGAAGCAGAATTGCACGAGAGGACACATGAAACGTCACGATGCGAACTGGTGGCGAAGGTAAGTGGAACCCACCCCTGTACTGCTTGCTCTCTTTGGTATTTAGTAGGGGGGAAATCAGGAAGGGAAACTCAAGCTCATATGAGAAACAGTATGTTTAAACTGATAGATGTCCATCCTGAAGCAGAGGCTCTTCTTATGAGGCTTACAATTTCACATGCCTATAGAAGAGGCTTGAATCTTGTCTGTGTTTATTGAATAGGAGGAATACAGACATATATTTTGAATTTAAGCTCACAAGGTTTCAAGGGAGCATCAAGGGGTATTCTTTCCCTTCTATTTTGGGATCTTTTTCTTGTCAACTGTTCCAGTATGTGCCAAGAGCAGCCTGTGAAACTACTGATCTAGCCACCAGTACAAACCACTCACCTAAGCAAAGCCCCAGGACAACCAACTGATTCAGAGATTGGTTTGAAAGGACATTGATAGATAAGTGAAGTGGCTCCAGGAATCACAATTGAGATACCATTAGCTGGCCTTTTTGACAAAGGAGCTTGTTTTGCGAACCCAGCCCATTCACCCATACCAGTTTCTTATTTCACTACAAATGTGAAATCAAAGGGCAAAGTGGACGGAGCAAAAGGAAAGAACCCACTGGGTGTATCTATTTGTTTGTTTGTTTGTTTGTTTGTTTGTTTGTTTGTTTGTCAAATGTACAAGATAGCAGGTATAGGTATAAACATAAACATAAGCAAAGTAAGTACAGATAAATGAGGACAATAGAACAGTAAGACAGGGACGGTAGGCACGATGGTGCGCTTATGCACTGAGCTAAGTGAAGTTATGTACATTACAATCTTTGGTGTACAGAGAAGGGTGGAGTTCATAATGTTCCAGGGGTTGTATATTTTGAGCAACCTTCTTCTAGGCTATTGTTGACTTGGCGAGGATAAGAAAAATATACTTTTCAATGCAAGTAATCAATAAATTAGTTAGATATTTTTTGGCTAAATTAGCCAGCTGAGATATCTTAGCAAGAGAATGACGTACATCAAACCACCCCTGAAAGCCACTTGAAAGCGTATCACTTTTAACGTTTCATAATGCTGAAAACTCCAGAAAATGTCAAACTTTTGCTTGCCCAGAAAAAAATTTACCAATAAAAATTTGGAGAGAAATGGTTTTCAAATAATAGCCACCTGTGTGTTGTATGTTTAGTGCTAATTAACCAGCTGATTTAGCATCCTTTCTGAGCTGTAGAGGCAGCAGCAGGTGGAATCAGTGGTGGGTTGCTGCCGGTTCGGACCGGTTCAGCTGAACCAGTGGCGGAAATTTGCTCCCGCTTGCCAAACCAGCAGCGATGGCAGGCTAGCCACGCCCCTGAACCGGTCCTCCGGTAGCCACTCCTTGAAAGCATCTGGCAAAGAACCCTCTGCACATGCGCAAAGGCTTCTGCGCATGCGCAGAGGGTCATTTCCTTGACATGACATAGGTGCGCACGCGAGCGAATCGAGCGCACGCAAAACACACACTTCCGACGCAATGCGAACCGGTAGGGAAGGTAAGTGGAACCCACCACTGGGTGGAATCCATTTCAAGCATGTATTTCATCTGCTGAAAGCTAGTGGGAAGGAAAGGAGGCAGATCTAGTCCTTAGGATGTTTATGTAAAAGGGGGGGAGGGGTGCTAATAAGACCCATTATCTCATTAGTTAGCAAAGCAATGCCATGTGGTGTCCCGTTGTGACCTTTCATAATTTGTGGAAGCTCTGGCCACGGGTACAGACCTCCGCCTTCCTGTGGTACTAATCGCCCGCTTTGCAGCTGCTGCTTCTTTAAGCCTCCATTCCACTTGCTGGTGAGGGATTCTCACACCCAGAGTTTCTCTACTCTGAAGAAGCCAACTCATTATAACTAGTTTTATTTGGAGAGCCTGTTTCTTGAGGGGAAGATTGACTGTCTGACCCTCTTTGTGCTTTAGCCCAGTTTATGGAATCCATGTTTATTCTCCAGTAGTTCTGATGAGAAAGTACATTTGTATCTGTATCTTTGCACAGACTCTTGGGTCTGCATTAAGCTTCAAGGCAGTAGTATTTGACTGTTTTTCTCTGTATTATCCTCGTTGTTATACTTACCTGTAAAAGCACATTCTGTAGGTACTGTAAACAAACCTATTACCAGTTTAGTAAAAATTTAGAGTATTAAGGATTTTTTCCACTTTTGTCAGTAACAAATATTTATGGATTCAGAAATAAAGCAATTTCAGCAGAAAAAAAACCCACCTGTTTTCTCTGTTGCTACCTACATCTAAAGACCACTATTTTTTTCCATACCTGCCTCTGCCATTTTGCAAGCAAGGATGACTATGCATGGCTAATTTCACATGCTGCAGGAAACCATGGTTTTCTTTATAATGGTTTATTGAGTAAACCACAGTTGATTTGATTCGTACTCTACTCCTAGCATAAACCCTAATGCAACTTCTGGTTATTTCAAAGCCATACTCCAAAAATGCACAGTATCATGTTTTCCTTAGTTGGATTTTCCCCCTTTATTATTCATCATGTTTATATGTATTATTTGGGAGGGAGTTATAAAAGGAAGACCCCATCAAAATAAGGTTGCACTTGTTTTTCTGCAGTGGAAACAACGAGACACTTTCTTCAGGGTTATGAATTCCTCTATTGATAAAGTGACCAGATTTTTTTTTCTTCAAGCAGGACACCATTGACGGGGGTGGGTTTCTCCATTTGAGTTTTGCCCTCTGCGCATGCGCAGAACGCTGCGCATGCGCAGAGGGCAAAACAGCAAATGTCGGCGTCCAGGTGAGGTGGGGGGGAGGGGGGGAGGCGGGAGGGCGCTTGGATACCTGCAGCTCACGACAGGTAAGCTGCCTCCTTTCCCCGTCTCCCGCCTCCCGTTCGTTGCTTGCCAGCCCGGCCGAAGGGAAGGCGGGAGGCGAGGAAAGGCCTCCCGAAAGGAGGGGAGGCTTCGGGAGCCCACCTCCCTTTCGGCCCGAAAGGGAGGCGGGCTCCCGAAGCCTCCCCTCCTTTCGGGAGGCCTTTCCTCGCCTCCCGCCTTCCCTTCGGCTGGGCTGGCAAGCAACGAACGGGAGGCGGGAGACGGGGAAAGGAGCAGCCGGCAGCTTACCTGCTCCAAGCATCCAAGCGCCGCGGTCTCCCGGTCGCCCGCCCGGCCCCAGGGCAACGGCGGCAGCGAGGCGACGGGGGGAAGAAAGTGGAGGGGGACGAGGAAGGGCTGTTTGCGCCGCTCGTGACGTAAATTCAAAGCGGCGACGGCTCCTTGTCCCTCACCCCTCCCAACAGCAGCGGTGCCTCCGAGGGCGGGGCTAGGGATGGGGCGGGGGAAGGAGAGGAGGAGCAGCCTCCCTTCCCCCTCCCCCCAGCTTCCAGCCGCCGCCGGAGGAGTCAACAACACGGGACGCCCGCCCGCCGCCAACGCTGCCCACAGCCGGCCCGAGCTGAGAGGCCTGCTGCCTTTCAGGCCGATTTTTTGAAAGAATGCCCTAGTCGGGCATTCTTTCAAGAAATCGGGACTTTTTAAGAGGGCGGGCGGGACGCGGGACAAATGGTGAAAAAGCGGGTGTGCCCCGCCAAAATCGGGACGTCTGGTCACCTTATCTATTGAGACAAAACACTGAAACCTTAAAAATCAGAAATGCAATTCAGAAATGCAATTCACTGAAAAAGGGAGTGTGTGTGTGTGTATAAAAAGTCCCTTTTTTTGCCTTTGGGGGACTTTAGTAGTCAAAACATGTACCTTAAGCTTCAATTTTCTCTTAGTATATTAACAAGAGGGGAACCCACCCATTTTGGGAAGGCCTAAGGCAGTGATGGCGAACCTTTTTTTCCTCGGGTGTCAAAATAGTGTGTGCGCGCTGTTGCACGCGCGTGCGTGCCCACACCCATAATTCAAAGCCCCCACTCACCCCACCCCCCTGCACATGCATGCGTGACCCCCCACCCCCCCATTTACCGACTTCCAGTGGGCCCGGTAGGCCCGTTTTTTACCCTCCCCAAGCTCCAGAGGCTTTCTTGGAGCTTGGGGAGGGCGAAAATGCTTCCCCCCCCCGCCACCCCAGAGGCCCTCTAGAAGCTGAAATCACCCTCCCAGAGCCTCCGCGTGAGCCAAAAATCCGCTGGCAGGCACACACATAGTTCCATAAGTGCCATAGGTTCGCCATCACAGGCCTAAGGCATCCATTTCACTTATTAAGCCACCCAGCCCCCAGGATTGGGAGGTTACACCAAAGCTTCTGTCAGAGATGTGGCCTAGAAGCTGCCTTTTTACACCACTGTCACAAACTATGGTTTATAAACATGGTTTGATTGCACAAGATCTATAACCAAAAAATCAAAACATTCACATTATGACTTAGTGTGTTTTCTGAATTTAACTTGTGTTCACTTTGATCTAAAGAAAACAGCCTAATTCTATTACTTAATAATATGATAAAGCACCTAACAAGAAGAGAAATAATTGAAATAGTTCTGTCCAATTGACACAGAACTCAAACTGTAGACCAACTGGGACAATTCCAGAAAGATTCTTACTTGCTGCAGCAAATGGATATTACTTGTCAAGATTTGGAAACCTGCAAAACTTCAAGCCAAAACAAAACTCCATTTTGTTTTGTTTTTTGGACAAACTCAGAGCCTCAATGACAGAAGTGAGGATGCTAAGAACCTTCTGGGTCTTGGTGGTATAAGATGTTCGACGAGGAGGAATATTGGAATCAAAAAATCATGGAAATGAGCCCTCAGACCATTACTGACCCACCTTTGAGGAATCTTGGAAGAGAGATTTTTACCAGTATCTCAGTCTCTCAGGCATGACATTATATAAAGACATTTCATGGAATGTTTTAGCTGCTTTAATCACTGGGGTTTTTTTAAAAAAAAAGTTTATCTCTTCTCCCTACGCTGACTCCCAGCAAAGGAACAGCCACATCTCCCTTTGCACAAAATTACCTTCTCAAAACTCACCATCAACATGGTCAACAATATTACATTGTAGTTTATAACCAAATATGGCAAGCACTTTTATTTTATTTTTAAAAACTGTAAATTTAAAAGCTGTAGTTTATGCAGTAGTGTCTCATAAACAGTGTCACCAGCTTTAAGGCAATGGGAATTAATCTATGGTTTGGTGAGGAAGGATTAAATTCATATTTTGAGAGGGCCTGTACGTTTCTATTGACATCAAAATGAAATGAAAGGGGAGGTCAGGATGCATCCTTGCTTCATTCCCTTTGCACAGGGAATAATGCCAATGGCACTATTGATAGCGCATTTAGTTTACATGAAAGTCTTCTCCTGAAGCATTATAATTAGCCACAGAAGCTGGCAATCAATAAAGGAGGCAGCTAATTTCTGCCGTGGGCGCTCATGAGGGATCAAATCAAAAGCCACCTTCAGATCAATTAATGCGGCATAAAGGATCCCTTGCGGGCAACTAGAACATTTGGGGCTAAATCTTTTAGAGTGATGACAAGGTCATAAATTGAGCAGCTTGTTCTGCAACTAAATCATATCTTGAATCATCCAATCCATCCTATTTCTCACATCTGTTTTGATATTACAATCAGTAGGACCCACCTGATTTAATTGCCTCCATATGACACTTGGTATGCAGAGTTCATATTCGCATTGCCTACTCTTTGTGAGGTCTGGGCTAGAACCAAAGTTATTTGCTTTTTATCTGATGACTTTAATGACATCTGAAATCTCTAGGAATCTAGCAAAGTTGTTCTCAGTCACAATCCTCATTAGAGAGCCCTGGCTCTGATCTCTACCTGGGTTGGAGGAAATGTTCGTTTGTTTTCCTTAAATTTCAGAATATTATTGCAGATAAGTGCAGGCTTTGATAAGACATACCTTGATTTCACACACTTTGGCCCCCTGCCCCCTTGCTACGTTTGGCACATAAATTTTGAGTAATGTAATACTTGTTCCTGAAGGGAATGAAAAAGAAAAAGAAAAAATGATCTTTAAACATACAAGCATATACATACCTCCAAATATTAACATCCATTTTATATTCCTATGGGCAAAGTAAAACACTTCATGAACTAACACCAATTAATTGTTGTGGCTGGAAAGAGGGAAAAAATAGAAGAGAGTATTTGTAGCTCAGGGATGAGCTACAAATATTTGTAGCTCAGGCTTTTTGTGCTCTCTGAGCATGTTTTTTTTATTGCAGACATTTCATTACTAAACTAGGTAACATCATCTGCTAGTAGGGAATGGAATTTCCTCTTATTTTATGCACTACTAGCTTTCCCTGTCAGTGATGGTGGGGATGGTCTTGGTAGTTCCTTGATTGGGCTGTTGTTTATTCTTGGTCTGAGTTGGTAGGTCCTTGGTTGGAGTATTGTTTCCTTCTTGGCTGTTGGTAATGTAAATCTTGATATTAATCTCTGCTCATCTGAGCATTGATTGCTGATGAAGAGGTGTTTTGGTCTACACAGCACACCTGACCAAACCAAACATTCCAAGATTGACATCATGGAGTATCATGACTCTTAGAATCATGGATCTTAGCAACCTTTGCCTAACCACATACCTTCAGTCTGTTAGACAAATATATCAACAAATCAAAGGAACACCCAAGGGCTCACCATTTTAAGGACTATAATGCAATGCCTGGAATCAATAGGACTCCCATGCATACATCCCAAAGTTTGGATCTGGTATGTAGATGACACTTTTGTCATAATTTAAAAAAGGATCAATTAGAGAATACACATCAAACAACACCATCAACAACATCTTTAAAGAAATAAAATTCACTAGGGAAGAAGAAAACAACATGTTACTCTCCTCGGAGGTTCTCATAAGCAGAAGCAGTGATGGCAAATTAGAAACAGAGATTTTTAATTGTTCCACTACCAAAGTAACAACCAAACCTCCCACAAGAGAAGCTGTGTAAGAACATTATTTAGACAAATGCACTACAGGAATTCTTAAGTGCAGAAAAAGTAAACATTTTCTATACATCTATACATTTTCCAACAAAACGGATGTCCATACAATTTCACCATAAAGTGCCTGACCACTCAACATAGCACAGCCAACACAAACTGTTAAAAGAATTACACTGCCATACATAAAAAACACATCAGAAACCACCAACAGACTATTACAACCACATGGCATTATCGCAACACACAAATCAATTAAAGTCCTCCAAAACATTCTAACTTAACAAAAATACCCAGCATCCCCAGTAGAAAAAAATAGGAAATATCTACAACATACAGTGTAAGGATGGCAACAATTTCAACTGTGAAACTGTGAGCATCCTAAATCAAGCCAAGTCTAAAAATGCCTGGCTATTCAGACAAATCAGGCACATAGAGATAAATATATTCATACCATTCCAAAGAGACAATCAGAAAGCCAGGAAGGACACAAACAGACCAAAACACTTCTTCATCAGCAATCAACAGCCAGATTAGCAGAGATTAACATCAAGATTAACATTAGACCAACAACTTCTGCAAAGCCTTTGATTCATAGATACATGACAAACTACTGTTAAAACTAAGCTCTTATGGCATTTCTGGATCCCTGCGCAAGTGGATAGCCGCGTTCCTGTCAAACAGACAAGTAGTCAAAATAGGGAGCGCCCTATCAAACCCTGCACCAGTTAACAGTGGTGTCCCCCAAGGCAGCGTATTAGGACCCACACTCTTTCTGCTTTACATAAATGACCTTTGCGATCATATTATAAGCAGCTGCGTCCTCTTTGCTGATGACGTAAAACTATTTAACACCACAAACAATACTGCTGCCCTACAAAGCGACCTTGACTATGTGTCAGAATGGTTGAACAATTGCCAACTCCAAATCTCAACTAACAAATGCTCTGTCTTACACGTTGGGAACAAAAATCAGAACACCAAATACAAGCTGGGCGGATACGACCTCATATAGTAGATGACCCTCACTCTGTCAAGGACCTAGGAGTATTCATCTCAAATAATCTAAGCCCCAGAGCTCACTGTAACAGCATTGCCAATATGACATTAAGAGTTGTTAACCTAATTTTGCGAAGCTTTTTCTCCAGTAACACTGTACTGCTAACTAGGGCATACAAAACCTTTGCCAGACCAATCCTTGAATACAGCTCGTCTGCCTGGAATCCACACTGTATATTGGACATTAATACAATCAAGCGAAAAATACGACTTCAGCAATAGAGTGGTCAGTGCCTGGAATCCTCCATCTGACTCTGTTGTTACTTCCTCAAACCCCCATAGCTTTAACCTTAAACTGTCTACCGTGGACCTCGCACCATCCCTAAGAGCTCTGTAAGTAAATAAATAAATAAATAAATCAAGAAGCAAACAATACCCCAATCAAGGAACTATTAACTTGGCAAACAAGCTAACAGTAAACAGCTCAATCAATGAACCATCAACACTGACAGGGCAAGCCACTACCATATATTGAGAGCAAGCCTATTCCCTACTAGCACTGATCGTGTTACCTAGATTGATAATAAAAAGCAAATAGGAAAACAACCATGCTCAGAACCCAAGAACCCCACAGAAGAAAAAATGTCAGAATATTAATCTCAGTGAAACTTAAATTGAGAGCAAGTACCTGTAAAGTATATTTACAAAGTTAAGCTGCCAGACTACTGAATTTCTTTATCTCTCAGTCTGTTTGCCTGTCATCTTTCTCCTAGTGCTATAGAATCACTGCCTGTCCTACTTGCTGCCATAGATAAAAGAAGAATGTCAATAGGAAGACAGATAAGAAATACTGTTTCCAGTCTCTTGCAGTATGCAAGTGTGTAAAGTTCACAGGGGAAGACATGGCCTGCTCTGACCTATACAGTGCACAGAACTACAGGAAACTAATAGGTGTGCTAGTAGAAAAAGGCAGAATTGGGCATTGGATATGGGGCTGGGCAGTCTTACCTTGCTAACCAATGAGTATAGATTTTGTGGTCCAACTTCACAAATAAGGAGGAACACCGGAGTGCTTGGCAGGCAGGGGCAGCGAAGGATCATGTGTCTGCATGCCAAGCTGTCTGTGGGGCCAATGTCAAGCACCCAGCAGAGTGCTTGTGTTGAAGGTTAGCTGGAGAGAGACAAGTGCCAGGAGGATGCCTATGAGGCGAAGAAACAGGAATGGCATTCCTAGAAAGGAGTGTATGGGACATGTGTTTCCACGCCTGTTCCTTGAAAGCCAAGAAGGAGATATAAATAAGGTTGAGCAATCTGAGATAATAAAGCATAGAATAGTCTTGGAATGCTGCAGAATAAATCAGAGTCAGGATCAGGAATAAGGCAAGACCAGGAGCAGGATAGGAATCAGAGAGAAAGCGTGAGGCCATATGCCTCACTTGTTTTCAGTTGGTGCCACGTATTTGTGAGGCACCCACTTCCTGAATAGGATGGGAGTATTTACTGAAGAGATGGAATGGCAGCCTGTTGCCATTCCATCTCTTTTTTTTTCTGATGAAGAGCCTTATTTCCAGCTCAATGAGCACATCTGAGGCCAGTTGCTCCTAAGGGTCTAAGTTGAGTACATAGTCATAACTCACAGGAAGATGCTTGGCCTTCTTGGCATCCAAGGCATCATGAAACTTGACCAGTATGAGCATGTGTACAGTACATCCTCACTTTCAGACATGAATGGACCACATTCTCTATTGAATGGTTAGCTCACAATATCATTTAATAGAGAAAACTAATGCACCCTTAGGCCAAGAAGTGTAAGGTAATCAGGGGATATATCCATCAGATGGATATATCTGATCTATATCACAACAATGGTTGCCTAAAAGAAACCTGCGTCCAAGGCAGAACTATAACCAGAGAAAATGTCTCAGACAAGACCATACCTCGTTCTCACAGAGATAAAGGGAGGGAGTCGAACCATTCTAGACAAAGTCCCAAGCAATTCATTTGAATTAGGAGGCATGCTGCACTATGGGACGCATCTTTTCTGCAACATAATATGTTGTAGCATCAGCCTTGGTGAATTTGATGGAACCCTGATGGAAGCCTTGTGTACAATCTTCCCATCACTATCAAAAATCATTCCAAAACAACTTTATCTTTTCTCATTTCCTGCTCACTTCCATCGCCAAATGATAAGCGAATTTCCTCAAAGTCAAGCTATATAATGATATACCCATTACTCAAATGTTAAGAAAGATATCAATAACCTCCCCCCCTTTTTTAAAGCTTCTTCTATACCTGACTACCATCAGAGTTTGGTTCTTATCCATTATTCAGTACTACCTCTGCGGACAGCATTGTGTCACAGGCCACCTGAAGATAAAACAGTTTCTCCTGGCTCTGCAGCTGCTGATATTTATTCCTTGCACAGCATTTAAAATTAAGTGTCTGCCATGTAGCAATCTATGTCATTAATTTGCTCCTCCATTGTATCCTTTCAAATCCAACCTCCTGAATTGCTAAATAATTGCCTGGATCCTCAAACTTTGATGAAAGTGTTGAACTTGCATCCAGGAAATACCTTGCAACAGGTACCTGGAAGCTCAAATGTTTTGTTTTGTTTAAAGATTTGTTTATGAGATTTTTCTCATAAATGAGCAGGGTCTATTTTTCTTCCACAACCATATTTAAGAATTGGGATTTTGCAAGAAGATATTAACTCTGTCTATTTTGGCTGATGAGTTATTAAAGAGATTTCTTGAAGATCAGGTGGCTAAAACACTGACAGCTAAGGCAGTGGTTATTATTTTTGAGCAACTAACTTGAATGAATTAAAAGATAGGCATGTCTTTGTCTATTTTTGTCATGAAAAAGTAGAAGTTATCCATGACAAGGACTGCCTTTTTTAAAAAGAAGAATTGCCAGCTGCAGATGAACTATGAATTGGCCCATCATTCTTTATGTTAAACATATTGCAATTAAAAGAGGAGGCGTGAACTTCTCAAAAAAAGCAATTTTATTCTTTTTTAAATCAACTCATATACTGTCACATTTATTGTGTGATCTTGGGGAAAATGGTGCGGTTTCTAAGTCTAAATGCTGACAAAAGAACTCCATTAACTTTTGAAGATGCAACGATCCCACTGATGCTTTTCAAGTTGAAAAAAAAATTCTAGCAGATACTCCCTAGATGTGTGTTCTATGATGAAAACACAGGTTCACTGCTAGTATGAAATGGCTCAACAGAGGCTGGTTAGCTAATTATAAAGGAGCCCTCATCTCAGATAATAGTACAGAGCCAGTGACTTTGAAGACTGATAAAGTGGAATGCCTCTGAGAGACTCTTGCCTCACTTATTGTCTCAGAATGTTCAAGACATATATAGAGCACCTTGCTAGACATGATCTCATGGACATTTAAGGAAGACTTCTTCACTAACTTGTTACAAAAAGCCAGACAAAGATTCTCCATAGATTTAATGAGCTATCACTAAAACTGGTACATGGGACTGCTGATGCTCTTCAAATATTCCTGCATTCAGCAACCCAAACAACATCAGATGGTACAAATTCTCATTGGGAAGACAGAAGAGCTGCTTACAATCTGTGGTTTCAAAAGGTTGAAAAGATTACTCTAAGCCAGCGGTTCCCAACCTGGGGGTCGGGACCCCTTTGGGGGTTGAACGACCATTTCCCAGGGGTCGCCCTGGCATCCTCAGCTCACCCCCCCCCCCCACTGCCACAAGCCTGGCCATATCGTGCCCCACAACCCGCGCCCCCACTGCGCTCCACCTTGCTGCCGCCATTTGGGTTATTTTACCATCTGCACATGCGCAGCACGCTTTGCGCATGCGCAGAGGGTAAAAGAACCCAAATGGTGGTGGCGGGGTGGGTCGTGGTGGGGGCGTGGGGGCGGGGCATGGGTCGCGGCATTAGGAAGGTTGGGAACCACTGCTCTAAGCCAAAGCAGATATCTGAATCTTTTAAAATATTGCAAATTGTGTTTAATAAACATAAAAAACAAAGACCTTCTTCCACAAGAAATTACTGTTCTTGGAAATAAGAAACTCTACCAACTATTCCACTACATAGAAGAAGGCAGTTGCCAAAATATAGGTGAACTCTCCCTACACGAACTCTTGCCCATTCATATATATGTTACATCTGCTACCTTTTGCTCTGACCAGACAACACATTGCCAAATACTGTATGTTGATCACTAATTCTAACATAGCTGTAGTAGTTTTACCCATTCAGTTATGTTTGACTCTTGGTGACTTTATAGGCAAGTGCTCTCCGTGCTACCCTGCCAAGCACAGCTTCTTTCAGTTGTTGGATGTTCATCTTTGTATCATCTATGATGGTATCCAGCCAGCAAGTTCTTTGCTTTCCCCATCTTCTTGATCCACTAACCAATCCTAGCATTATTATCTTCTCAATAAATTTGCACGCAATTCCAATATCAGAGGAAAGCTAAAATATGACCTTGGAGAAAGAGTCAATGATTCCATGATACTGACCATGCCACTATTTGGGCATCCTTAAGCAGAGGAGCCCAAAATGCTGCCACAAGTGAAAAGCTTTCTCCTCTTCTACTGGAAATGTGAATGGAAGACCTCACTGGTATGCCGGAACTCATTTTATGTCCTATTATTGCAGTTCTCTATTGTTCAAGCAGGCCTGAAGAAAAACCTTCAAGTTCTTGCCTTCTGTCATAAAAAAGAAAACATGTAGCTAAACTAAACTTTAGTTATATTAAAACTAAGATAACTAGGTAGACCTACAAATTCTAACCTAATATCATTTGAGGAAGGAATGGCAAACTAGCACATCTCTAAATGAGTGGAGACAATAATTGTTGCAAAGACTGAAGAACTGGTGAATATCCTGGTCTTACAGAAAGCTCCCCTGAGAAGGAGAGGAGGGGAGATTATCCACATTTGCTCTGGATGGCTGCTCCTCATGAGGAGATCACAGGACAGCAGTCTCCTGCACGTTTGAGCATCAAGAGACAAAGGAAAACCATCATTCTCTATTTGACCGGATCCTCAGAGTAACTACCGTAATAGTTCTGGATGGTTATATGTCAGTTTGAGAAAAGAAATTATCTTCAACTCTGCAAATTCTCAAGGCAATCTTTCATTGTCTTGGATTTTTGCTTCCACAGTGAATGCCAGATGTAGACTAAAAAAAAAAAAAGATTTGAATAGAAGAGTTACCCTTTCATAGCAAAAGGCTATAGAAAAAAATCTTTAACCTACTTATTGTTTAATGTTGCTTCTATTGTGTATCAAACAGCTTTTTCTTATCCAAGCTAAATGTTTTACCCTAGAGGCTTTTCAAAGAAAATTCAGCAAATGCACAGATCAGAGCAGATTTGTCTACGTGAAGTCAAGGAATAGAATTCATGTGGTACTGCCCCCTTTACATGGATTACATGCTGATCCAAAAATATCTATTTTAATAGAATAGAATTTTTTATTGGCCAAGTGTGATTGGACACACAAGGAATTTGTCTTAGGTGTATATGCTCTCAGTGTACATAACGAGAATAAAATACATTCATCAAGAATAAAAAGATACAACACTTAGTGATAGTCAAGGTTACTAATAAGCTATCAAATCGTACTAGGAAACAAATAAAAACAATATAATTGAAAGATACATGGTTATAGTAATAAGTGGGAAGAGATAGATACTAGTAAGGAAGAGAAGAATAATAGCAATATAGTCTTAGCAGGGGTGGGTTCCAACTTACCTCGCTGCCGGTTCACTTCCTCCCATGCCGCATGGCCGCGCCTCATGGGAACGTGCACGCATGCGCAGTACAAAAAAACCCTGAAAAAATTAAAAAAACCTCCTGCCAAAAACAAAATGGCAACCACATGCACAGTGCTGGAAACTCTGCTTCTGTGCATGCGCAGAAGGAAAAAATTACATTTTTAAAAAAAAAATTAAAAAATTAAAAAAGATGGTGGCACCCATGGACCGGCACCGACCAATCTGGTTTGGTGATGTCATCGTGACATCAGCAGCAGGTCGCTACCAGTTCGAGCGAACCGGTCCGAACCAAGAGGAACCCAGTCCTGAGTCTTAGTAAATTATTTGACAGCAATGTGGGAATTAGTTGTTAAGCAGAGTGATGGCATTCGGGAGGAAACTGTTCTTGTGTCTAGTTGTCATGGTGTGCAGTGCACTATAGCGTCGTTTTGAGGGTAGGAGTTGAAACAATTTATGTCTAGGATGTGAGGGGTCTGTAGATATTTTCACAGCCCTCTTTTTGACTTGTGCAGTATACAGATCCTCAATGGAAGGCAGGTTGGTAGCAATTGTTGTTTCTGCAGTTCTAATTTTTAACCAGATTTAAATTAACCAAATGTAATGCAAAATAAATAACGAGCATGCAGCTCATGTGGTACTACATCATTCTTCAGTTATTACAATGAAGGTTACTTAATTCTGTTCTTGTCCCATTTCAATATGTGGTTAAATGTTAGATAAATTTTAATAGTTTAAATTTGATTCCTTGAGACTATTGGAGTATTATGAGTGATGATGAGCCAAGGTGGTGCAGTGGTTAAAAGCAGCACTGCAGGCTACTTCAGCTGACTTCTAGTTCAGCAGTTCAGCTGTTCAAATCTCACCAGGCTCAAGGTTGACTCAGCCTTCCATCCTTCTGAGGTGGGTAAAATGAGGACCCAGATTGTTGGCGGCAATATGCTGAACTCTGTAAACCACTTAGAGAGGGCTGTAAAGCACTATGAAGCGGTATATAAGTCTAAGTGCTAAGTGCTATTTTTAAGCTCAGTCAAGCTGAACCTTTATCTTGTGTAACTTACGACTATCATTAAATAACAAGAAAACAAGTCCTCAGTCAGGAGCTTTTCTTTTACTCTAAATACTTCTCCAACTTCCTTTATTTATTTATTTATTTATTTATTTATTTATTTATTTATTTATTTATTTATTTATTTATTTATTTATTTATTTATTTATTTATTTATTTGAATTTGTCAAACAAAAACGAGAACAAGAGAATAAAAATACAATGACAGGGATGATAGCAGAGGTGGGCTCCTCCCGATTCGGACCGGTTTGCCCAAACCGGTAGCAACCCGCTGGTAACATTATGATGACATCACAGAAACGATTCTGTCGGTGATGGTCCATGTACGCCATCTTTTTTTTTTACCCAAAAAAGAAAGGTCGAGCGGCTGCAAAGTAAAAACCGAGGCCAGCTGAAGGAGAGAAACCCGAGAGCTGACCAAGACCAGACAATGAAGACAGTGAAGCAGAGGGGCGATTTTGAGAGGAGAGAGAGAGAGTAAGATCAGCTAAACACATCGCATCCCATTCTTTTTGGGGGGGTTCCAGTTTTTTTTTCTTCTGCGCATGTGCAGAATCGAGTTTCTGGCACTGTGCATGCATCGCCATCTTGTTTTCAGCTTTTGGGGGGATTTTTTTATTTTTCGGCACTGCGCATGCAGTGGCCGTGCCGCGGCGTGGGAGGAAGCGAACCAGCAGCGAGGTAAGTTAGAACCCACACCTGGATGATAGGCACGTTAGTGCACTTATGCATGCCCCCTCTACTGACTACTTAAGTATGAAGTAAGGTCCATGGAAGTCAATTTGTGACTGAAACTATGAAAATTTGTAGCTGAGACAACTGAATCAAGTAGGCAGGGCAATCCAGACTTTGACAACTCTATTACAGAGATAATATTTTTTACAATCAAGTTTAGAACGATTTACATTGAGTTTAAAGCGGTTGTTCATGCGCGTACTATTGCAATTAAAACAGAAAAAGTCATTTACAGGTAAAACATTAGTACGTATAATTTTGTATGCAATACCTAGGTCTGACCGCAAGCGATGCAGTTCTAAGTTATCCAAACCGAGAATGATTTAATGTTGAATTTCTATAGCTGCAACACTGCAAACAGCTCCAAACCTATCTGTTTGCTTAAAAGATAGGCTTTCAAACACTGAAATAGCCAATCTGGATATACTAGTGGACATTCCTCAGAGGACAATGTTTCATGGCATAAGGCCTAGTACATTTGAACACTGCTATACAAAAATTTTCTCTCTCAAAAAGCATATGTTTTTGAACACTGATAGGCAATTTCAAGAAACAGAATTTGCAAAATTCCTTTGAATTTAAATTGCCAAATGATCATCATAATAATCAGCTCCCATATTATGCATCATCAGAAAGTCTGGAGATAACAATCCACCAGATTTGGGGTTCAAAGCAATCATTGTTTTAAACAACAATTCTTCTACATTAATTTTAATCATGATTGTTTTCTGTTCTTGTAGAGTTCTGACATCAATAGCTATAATATATCTCTAAGGAGTAATGATATAATTTGAGCCCTGAATGCTCACCAGATATCCATTATACCTACCTGCTGATAGCTATATAGAATAGAAATAGAAATAATAGAAATAGAAATAATAGAAATAGAGAGTAGAATGTAGTACAATGTATTATGATGTAAATATAATATAATAATATAATATAATATAAATATAATATAATGTAATGTAATGTAATAATATAATATAATATAATATAATATAATATAATATAATATAATATAATATAATATAATATAATATAATATAATATAATATAATATAATATAATATAATATAATATAATATAATATAATATAATATAATATAATATAATATAATATAATAATATAATATAATATAATATAATATAATATAATATAATATAATATAATATAATATAATATAATATAATATAATATAATATAATATAATATAATATAATATAATATAATATAATATAATATAATATAATATAATATAATATAATATAATATAATGATATATGATATGATATGATAATATGATGATATGATATTTAAAAAATAAAAATAAAAAGTACAGAAAAAAGTAACAGAAAAAAAGAGAAAAAAAGAAAGAATATAATAAAAAGAAAAGATATATAATATAATATAATATAATATAATATAATATAATATAATATAATATAATATAGTATAGTATAGTATAGTATAGTATAGTATAGTATAGTATAGTATAGTATAGTATAGTATAGTATAGTATAGTATAGTATAGTATAGTATAGTATAGTATAGTATAGTAATGTAATGTAATGTAATGTAATGTAATGTAATATAATGTAATAATATAGTATAGTATAGTATAGTATAGTATAGTATAGTGTAGTGTAGTGTAGTGTAGTGTAGTATAGTATAGTATAGTATAGTATAGTATAGTATAGTATAGTGTAGTGTAGTGTAGTGTAGTGTAGTGTAGTGTAGTGTAGTATAGTATAGTATAGTATAGTATAGTATAGTATAGTATAGTATAGTATAGTATTGTAATGTAATGTAATGTAATGTAATGTAATATCAATAATGTAATATAATGATATATGATATGATATGATAATATGATGATATTTAAAAAATAAAAATAAAAAGTACAGAAAAAAGTAACAGAAAAAAAGAGAAAAAAGACAGAATATAATAAAAAAAGATATATAAAAGAATGACTTCCAATCTTCATCTCCTATAAAGTTATAAACAGAGAACTCTTTATCCCATATCCCATCCTTTACCTATAAACAAATCCATAAAACATTAACTTTTCAATCCTTATAGCAACAAGAAGTTCATAAAGGATTGTCAGAATTTTGCAAAAAAAAGTTTTCTTTTAATCCAAATAAAATAAACCAACTTTTTTTTGAAAAAATGATTTTTTCCCTTTTGCTTCTTTTAGTTATCTTTTGAATATAGTCCATCCATAGAATCACAGATCATTACTGACAGTATCATATTTACTGATCATATTGACAGTATCAATCACAGATCATTACTGACAGTATCATATTGACTCCATTCTTCAAAGATCTCCTTTAATGTTTTTGATGACATAAATGACTTTATGTCATTTTATAAATCCCTGTATTAACTGACATCAAGAACAGGCTTTTCCCCCTTTTCTGCTTAGGGTTGGGTTTAGTCACACTAGTGTCCAGTTTCTAAAATCATAAAATAAATTATCTTTGTTATGGTTTACAATAGCCAGGATTGCCAAAATAAGTCTGTTTCCCAGACTAATTATTAGCTAATTTTTTTATAGTTAATTCAAAAATCTTATAGTACAAGTCAGTATTCCAAACTAATCTGGACTCTTAATTCATTTGCCTTATATCAAAATCTTATTCAGCATTTTTTTCTATTTATTTCAAAGTCTTTGAGTTCTTAAGCTAATAATTTGTCTTTTGTTCAAAGTTGAAAATAAACTCACCCATAACTTTTCAAATTTGTCCTAACTTTAAGATTGTTAATAGGCAATTGTTTTCTGCTTCTGCGCATGCACAGAAACTTTTTCGCTTCTGCGCATCACAGAAGCTCGGTTTTTAGCACTGCGCATGTGCCAACACACAGCGTGCAACATGCATGCGCCCACACGGCGCGTGAGGAAGTGAACCGGCAGCGAGGTAAGTCAGAACCCACCCCTGCTATGCGGTCACTCAGAGTCAATATGTCAGCTGCCATCTCTCACTTGTGCTTCACAACCATTTGATAACAGCTGCCAGAAACTCTAGGGGGGCTGAATGAGAGGATGCTTTGAGGAAAATGAAACTTAACTATATCTCACTGAGATGGGCTTCCAGGACACCTGGCTGGGAATGGAACACAGCTGCATACCAAACCTATGCCTGAAGTGATCGTTCAAAAAAGCATCTCATTTGAATTTGATTGGACAAGGGAGCCCAGTGATGGGAGGTAACTAAGGGAGGAAAAAGTTAGACTTGGGGATTTTGGCACACAATTTCAGTTCTGGCTATGTGTCACTGTAATTCACTTGACTTCTAGTAAACTATACCTTTCTCCATAAATGGAGTTTATGGACCATTCATACTTAGGAGTTCAAGCTGAGGCAAGTCTGACACAACACTGATTTGTTGGCATATAATCAATCAATTAATATTCTAGCCTATTCTAAAATGAAGGGACTAAATTATGGGGGAGAAGGGAGCTAATGGAATTGGAATTGGCAAAGGAGGCTGAAGGTTGACTGCAGGAAATCTTATGGCAGTATGGGTTCCCCTGGAAATCTGATGGAGAAAAAATGAAATTGCAGTACCAGATTGCTTATGCTGTGAACACTCATGGTATGTTCAGCCACAATGTACTTAGCTATAAATAAGCCTTATATCGTAGAAGCTGCATAAGCCCCTATTTCCCTCTTCCCATGGAAATTGGACCCTGCACTGGCACACTTTATCTTAAACTGAGGTACACGTACGTAAGAATGCTAACAGATTAATATGTCAATATATGATCAGTTTTGGTTAATTGTAACGTTGGCATAACCCTACCTACTTTCTCATACTGTGCAGTCACCAGTACTGGAGTTTCATATTAAACTTCTCAGAAGCTGGACTTTATGATTGGGATTCACCCGATTCAATTGTTTGAGCAAGTTCCAATAGCTTGAGAATGTCTGCAAAGAGGAAGCTTTCAAAGCACAGCTCTTTCATGCAATTGGGAGACAAATGCCTACAGCCTATAACAAACAGCAGTTTGTTCCTTTATTGGACTTATATCCATCCTTCCCTCCAGTAGTTTCAGGAGGCACACATAGCATTTCTTCTTTTTTTCCCCCACACAGCAACATCCCTATGAGAAAGCAAAGGCTGAAAAAGAGTGACCAGCACGAAGAGCTTCCATACCTGTTTCCAAGGATTCAGATGGCTCAATCTGATTATACTGGCCCTAATACCAATCATTGGGCAGCATGGTGGCTCAACATTTAAGATTGGGCTTGTCTGCAGCCCAAGTTTGAGACTCAAGTGCCACATGATGGGGTGAGCTTCCATCTTTTCCCCGGTTACTGCCAACCTTCCTGCAGGCGGGGTGATTTTGAGATGACCCCCCATCTGACGTTTCCCCCACATATGTATGATGTTATATGTTTGTTTTTAAATTGTTTTTAATTCATTTGTTTGATGTTCCCTAAAATGTTGTACGCTGTCCTGAGTCCTGAGGGAGTAGGGCGGCATAGAAGAACCTCAAATAAAATAAATGAAATAAATAAAAACCTAGCAGTTCAAAAGCAGGCAAATGCGAGTAGATAAATAACTGGGAAGGTAACAGCGCTCCGTGACATTACGCTGGCCACATGACTATGGAAATGTCTTTGCATAGCACTGGCTCAATGGCCTTGAAACCGAGATGAGCACCACCCCCTAGAGTCAGCAAAGACTAGCGGTGTAAAATCCGCAGGGACTCCTAACACCATTCCTTAACCACTCCACTGCACTTACCTAAGATCTATTATGCAAAGCAATCTTTGATTCAATAACATAGTCATCTCCTTCCTCCATATTCAGTGGTGATTATACTGCTGATCCTGAACCACTAATTTGGGTGCAGCATCTGCAATGTTCTTGAAGGATGTCCCATTGATTTTGTGTCTGGCATCTGCTTGGACTCTCTTTACAAATTGTCTAATTTGGCACTGCTTCTTGCATATTTTCTTGGGGTATAACATGATGCAAATGTTTAGTACAGCATTTCTCCCACAGAGGCTGGCAAAGGAAGGAGGAGTAGGAAAAACAAAGAATTTATCCTTAAGTTACCTTGAGGATCATTTAATACCAGGTGCAGCAAAACCATCTTTAGTTCTCTTGGCTAGGAATATGAGCAGGGATAGGCTGTATTATGAGGCCCCTTGAAAAATTCTACAACAGTAATTCTCATGACTGTATTTCTTCTTCTGCCATAAAACAGACATTTTTGAGCCCCTCTTTCCAGATAAAATCTGCCTGCTAAATGTGGGTGAGCAGAGAATACCTTCCTTTCAGAATATCTGTTCTCCGAAAGCACAGAAGAAAACCATTTGGGGGGGAAACTTCTTCTGGAGTAGCTTGCCCAAAGAGTTGAGAGAAGTCCCTTCCCTCATGATTTTCTGGAAACTTGTTAAAACCTGGTTGTTCTGGAAGGGGTTAGCAGAGCATTGTCATTGCAGTACTTGATTGTACTGTTTAGCATATTGTACACAATGCATACACTATGCATGTAATTTTGATTGAAGTGGTATAGAATATTAGTCCATTCATAGATACAGAGACAGACCAGACAGACAGAATTAGGAAGAAAGCCAAAGGACAGGGAAAATACTTCAATCAAATGCTTCCTCATTTCTGCCTAGAATATGACTTAGGTGATACTTCTCAGCAACATCCCAAAAATTATAATGTCCAAGGATCTTATAATACTGATACAAAAAGATATGAAATAGTTCCCAGTTGCTTGCTTGGCAAAATTTAAAGGATTATATTAATTTTTAAAACCCAAAATAGTGGGAAAGCCTGAATATAATAGAATATATTATATATATTCAGGTCACCTCCCAGTGTTCTTGACCTGATCACTTATCACAAGACCCATCACAAGACTCACTGATGACCCATCACTAGACCCTCACTTGGCATACCCACACCTCAAGCCCTTATAAACAGAACACTGATACTTGACATCCCCTAAATTCCGCTGATGATGTTACCTAGCCTGGTAACAATATGTTCGGAAACCAACCCGCAAGTTCAGAGAATGAACCTTCACCCTCATAATGGAATATATCTCCCATTGCTAACCTGTCCAGGTGTTACAATATACAAACTGATTCTTCTGAAGATGCTCCTGCAGTTCCAGGCTGCAAAAGCATCAAGATACTTTCAGGACCATCTACTCTGTTCTCCATTCTCCTGACCCATCAAGGGGGGATCCTCTTAGTGGTGCCTGAGTTCTATGAGGTGAGGCCAGAAAGCTCTGCTTTTCCATTGTGATACCTACACTCTGGAACATCCTCTTTTGAAACTAGACTAGTCCCTAGTAATGATTTTCTGGTCAACAGAGAAAATCAAACTCTTCAACAGGGTCTTGGAGAAATGATTTACAGTATATTGCTAAAATATATTGTTATTTATTCATTATAGGTATTTCTATTGTATTTTAATGTATTATGACTTTTTGCGCTGAGGATATATGCTTTTTTTCAAGACATAATATAACATAACATCATAACAGAGTTGGAAGAGACTTTGGAGGTCTTATAGTCCAGCCCCCTGCTCAGGCAGGAAACCCTATATACCATTTCAGACAAATGGTTGTCCAATCTCTTCTAAAAACCTTCAATATTGGAGCACCCACAACTTCTGGAGGAAAGTCATCCCACTGAGTAATTGTTCTGTCAGGAAATTTCTCCTTAGTTCTAGGTTTCTTCTCTCCTTGATTAGTTTCCATCCATTGCTTCTTGTCCTAATTTCAGGTGCTTTGGAGAATAAGTTGACCCTCTCTTCTTTGTAGCAGCCCCTTAGATAATGGAACACTGCTATCATATCATTGTAAGCTACAGTGAGTGAGGTAGGAATATGGGGCATAAAGATTGATTGATTGGTTGATTGGTTGATATTATTATTGCTATTGCTTTTATTCTAGCCCAGGAAAGAGGGATTTCTGCTG
The DNA here is from genome assembly GCA_023053685.1 of Diadophis punctatus similis. NCBI lineage: Eukaryota > Metazoa > Chordata > Lepidosauria > Squamata > Dipsadidae > Diadophis > Diadophis punctatus. Next base: position 152,176,517 of record JALIGW010000002.1, read on the forward strand.
CTTATAACTATGGACTTCAGGAGTTGTCCAGGCATTTATGCCTGACTTTCTCTGTGCAACCAAGAAGCATTCATTCAACAGTTTTTCAGGTGTTAATGAATTTTGATACAGATTTTAATCCATGTCTTTAAATGCTCTCTGTTTGTATGCTAATTGCTGTGAATTAAATTGAATTTAGATGAACTGTACTAAATAGTTGGAGATAAAATAATTGGACTTGAGAGGTAGGATATAAATCTAGTAAATTGATAAATCATCACAAGTCTTGGAAGAATAATTTCCATAAATGGCTTATAAGATATAGACAAAGTACTGTTTTGCTCAATAGGTATTTAATTGAAATTGCAAAAGTTAGCTTGCCTACTTTCTGTGCCTCCCTGCAAATGAGGTGCCCATGAAATAGGGGAGAAGGGGAAGCACCTAGTGATGAAATAGCCTTTCCAGAAGGATTTGCTTTGCATTCTATTTTGTTTGATAGATGGATTTGCTTTGCATTCTATTTGTCGTTTGATAGATGATCTTTCAGTTCCTGCTTTGAAACTTGTATTTGAACTGGCTGTCTCCGTTCCAAATTCCTTGCTTCAACGGGTGGCTTTGGATTTAATGCTGAGGTTTTTTTACTGTTTTATGTTATAGTCTGATTTTATATCAGACCTTGCTGGCCTTCCGAAAAGCCATTAAGACATGGCTCTTCCTGCAGGCAGGGTTCTGAGACATTTTTACATCTGAGGTCTCCCCCATGTATGTATGGTGTTGTATGTGTTTCTCTTTTAACTTTTTAAAAATTGTTTTTAAGTGTTTTTATTCTCTGGTTGTTCTTTAAAATGCTGTACGCCGCCCTGAGTCCTTAGGGAGCAGGGGGCATAGAAGAACTCCAAAATAAATAAATAATAAATCAATCAATCAATCAATCAATCAATCAATCAATCAATCAATCAATCAATCAATATTTTCCTGTGAGCAGCCCAGAAAACTATCATTAGGAAAGGGATGGCTTTCTAAATACAGATGCAAATCAACCAATAGCACAAATCAGTGCTGGGGGGGGGTCAAACCTGGCAAGGCAGAAAGCTCTTTTGTTTTATTTCATACCTCACATTGCTTAAGATTCTCAGTCGTTCCATTGAGACTGTGAGCTCTTTTTCTTCTGATACTTCCAACAACAGAAAAGCATGAGATCTGCTGCTCTGAGCTGAGAAAAGCCTTTGCTTGCTGAGTTTCTACCTGTGGTGTAGACAGAATGATCAACCTGCAAATGGGGAAAGGAGGGGGGTGTTTAGATTCTGTTCATCGTGTTACTTAACATGTCGCAACAAAGAGACTGATGGAGCTGGCAAATCCTCCCTGGGCTGTTTTCCACAACCTCAGACTTTCCCTGGTAAGCTTTCCAGCAGGATTAAGTGATGTACAGCCATGCAACCTGGTGTCTGCATTTCAGGGAGATGAGAAGAAAATTAAACACAATCCAACTGGCAGCAATCAACAGACCCTTCAAAAATAGATCCTCAGTCTTGTGTCAGAAATACACACTGAGCACAGTGATCATAGTACGGTATTGAAATACTGCCTGGTAGGGAAGATGTGCCACTATAGCTTGTTGTCTATTCCCCTTGGCTTTCTTCCCCAGAAGTAAAGAGTTTCTTACCCAACATTTATGAGGAACAGGACTAGATGGGGCCCTGGAACAAGCTTGTCAGGTCCCACCCAATGTACCTGGTGGGGCTTTTTCCATCACACAGGCATGATATCTCACTGTAGCTCAGTGATGAAGGAAAGTTAGTGTAATGGTGTGTTGAAATGACCTTGGTGTATCTTGAGAGACAGAAGGAAGAGCTACAGATTGGACAATCGCCATGTAAATGACGTCTCAGCTCACATAAGGATGTCATTAGACTGATATTAGTCCTTCCAGATAGTCCAGTCAAGAAACATAGTCATTTCTTTATTGTAAGGTTACTTTTAACAGAATCTTGCAAGACTGAAAGTATTTCTCTCCTCCTTTCCTTTTACTCTCCAGAAAACTAGGAAGTGAAGTGCTTTCCCTCTCCCCTTCTATCTATCTGCCTATCCTTTTGTCTGGGATAATGAAAGATGGATACCCAAGCTCATTATGACATGGGTGTCAGGTGTTAATTCTGCCTCTCTTTACATAAAGGTCAAACATTGTCTGCTTGTCAGCTCTCCCAGGTAAAACAGACAGGAAACATGATTAAATGAACTAATTACTTTATTGTAAGAATACATTAATAGAATCTTGCAAGTCTCAAAGTACAAACTTCCCAATACCACTTTTAATAGAATAATAGAATATAATTTTCATTGGCCAAGTATGATTGGACACACAAGGAATTTGTCTTGGTGCATATGCTCTCAGTGTACATAAAAGAAAAGATACGTTCGTCAAGAATCATAAGGCACAACACTTAATGATAGTCCAGGTACAAATAAACAATCAAATCATATTAGGAACCAGTCAATGTAAATCGTAAGGATACAAGCAACAAAGTTACAGTCATACAGTCATTAGTGGGAGGAGATGAGTGATGGGAACGATGAGAAGATTAATAGTAGTGCAGCCTTAGTGAATAGTTTGACAGTGTTGAGGGAATTAGTTGTTAAGCAGAGTGATGGCATTCAGGGCGGAAACTGTTCTTGTGTCTAGTTGTCTTGGTGTACAGTGCTCTATAGCATCTTTTTGAGGGTAGGAGTTGAAACAATTTATGTCCAGGATGCGAGGGGTCTGTAAATATTTTCACAGCCCTCTTTTTGACTTGTCCTCAATGGAAAGCAGGTTGGTAGCAATTTATTTATTTATTTTATTTATTTAGTAAAATTTCTATGCCGCCCAACTCCCGGAGGACTCTGGGCGGCTAACAACAGGTATAGAAACATATAATCAATAAAAGCAATTTAAAAAAAAAACATGTTAAAATACTATCAATATTTTAAAAAGAACTTTCACTCATACCCTGCCTGCTGGAAGAGCCAAGTTTTTATTGCTTTACGGAAGGCCAGCAGGGTGGGGATAGTCCTGATCTCCGGAGGGAGTTGGTTCTAAAGGGAGGGGGCTCCCACAGAGAAGGCTCTCCCCCTCGGCCCCGCCAACCGGCATTGCTTGGTCGATGGGACCTGTTTTTTCTGCAGTGCTAATTATCCTCTGAAGTCTGTGTCTGTCTTGTTGGGTTGCAGAACCAAACCAGACAGTTATAGAGGTGCAGATGACAGACTCAATAATTTAATTTAAACTATCTGATCCATTAGAGTGAGTCCATCCTAAATTCCTTCCTTTTGAAAAGCCGCTGCGGTCTCCTGCCTCTCTTGTCTGATTGTTTCCTAGCAGCATCCCTTCCCCTCATTCCCCAAGGTTATCCACACTTTCTATTACAATGCTTGACTTTTACTCTAAGCCCAGCATAGATAAATATTGGGAAGAAAGCTGCCAATGGACCAGATGTTATTTGTTTCTTCTACAGGGAATTATATGAGTCTATCAACTGATGATTCACCCCTTAGATTTGTTTGAGCCACTATTTTGACCAGTAGTCTCTCAGAAGGACATCAGCAGAGACTCTAACTGGAGAATGAGTTTATGAAAGAGTGAGAACTTTAAGCAAGGACCTCAGAAATTGGACAAAACTGCTTCTAGTGCAAGGATATCATTATATATCCAGTATTGTGGGTTATGTACTGTTTTGGCTTTGAAAACTGTAATTGCTATAGGCACATAATTGTTTCCCTTAGAATTTGTGATATCTGGGTATTTATAGGCCTTTATTCGGTTTGGATGTTTTGATGGTTCAGATATGAGGCATTGTAGGTTGCTACACCACTTAGTAAATACCATCATCCTCATTTGGCAGGGTTACTTTCCAGCATTTGGATCTGGCAATAAATGCTAGCATGTGAAGGCTTTGTCACAACCCCACAAGGGACACATGAAGGACAACAGCAGCAGCAGCAACACCCTAAATACAAGCACTGGATTTGAGCTAGAAATTTGGCTCTAATGAGACCCATAGTATCAAGACTACAAACTACCTAGTCACTAGGAAAGTGACTAAATTCTTTGCCATGACAATTATATGCATGTTTGATTACCAGATGGAGTAGAGATTATCTTTCTCCATAGTGGGTGGACCTAACCTCCAAGATTGGGTTAAACCTGCCCTCTAGCCAATCAGGACTGAGTCTGAATTAACAAAACCCTTCGTTGTGCGTCTATACCCCTTTTACTCAGTCCTTAGCCATAAAAGGACACGTGCCTTCTGCTCCCATCCTCGAAGACCATTCTATCATCTGTAGGTGAATTCTTTGCATCGATCAAGATTCCTGCAGTGAATTCCACCCCAGTAATGACTGTCTTAACTCCTGGGTTGAGGGCGGCCACGGGCCTTGGCCTAGCCGCTTGCCGGATTTCCAGCCATCCATCATAGCAGAGATGACAATCATCGCACCACTTGCAACATGTTTCAGAAAAAGCGCTAGGAGGAAATGGAATTCCCATCAAAAGAATCGCTAGTCCAAAACCTGCATTTGGACCTCCAAATCATCAATTTCACAACAGCGCTAAAACATGCTCACATACATACCCAAATTATCAGTCTGGAAAGATTATAGCAGTACTCCCTGACCCTAAACCTTGATTTCAATTCAGTCATACTCTATGTCAGGAAAGACGTTCCATTAGTATGGATATAGAAGAGAATGAATAGAAAACTGATCTGGGGATTTATGATCAAGACAAACCTACAGCACTGATCATTTTGAAGTCTGTTATTGACAGAGTTGCTCCATGTGAGATGAAGTTTCTATGCACCTCACATCCATTTCCTTTGGTGATATTTCATAAAATTTGCTGCAACCAATATAACATGATAACCACAGAGATATTGGGAGGAGGGGGTACCAAAAACAATGGACAGTTGGTCTTTGAAGAAAATGCTACAGAGAACTGGAGCTTATGAGCTTGCTGCACCCCAGGGGCATAAACTGGAAAAGCAAGATGCTTCATGTGACCATTGACAAAGAGACTTTTTAATATTTTTCTCTTTCGTGACAATGTGGATAAGGATAGAAGCTATACTTAAATATACATCTGTAGAGTGTACCAAAAGTCAGCTCCCATAGGCCAATCATAATGTTTTATTAATTTTTTTTCCAGGGAAAATGTTACTGTACTAAGAAATGTTCAAAGGTCATGCAATAAAGTGTTTAGAAGAAAATGGCAAACTATTCAGACTTTTAATGTGATTAAAGACTTATAAGTTCTCTATGGGGCCTCGTTTTTGGTATGCCCTATATATCGAAGCAAACTATGTATTCAGAAAGGAAGGCACCCATTCTTCACTAGAATAGAAGTTGAAGGAGAAAATTAAGGTCCATTTGTGACTCATCAAATGGCGCCAGCGTTATTTGAATCATGTATTAAAGTTCTGTCACAGTGTGAAAATTGTCAGTTGTATGTCTATGCAGGGTGATGCACCCCTATTCTAATATTATGGTATATTCCAATACAAGCAGAACACGTGATATGATCTTGTACGCATGTCCACATTCCTGATCCACCATTAATCACTTTTGACTTGGCTCTTGACCAGAACAGTCGCATTTTCTTAGCAAAGATGTAATTATTCAGGATTTATTGTTTTTGTACCGAAATAAATATTTCTATTAGACTTTTAATCTCGGCTTTATTTCTAACTGCCTGAATTCCAAGTAAAGATCCAAATCGCCTCTATGCGATTTTATTCTCACCCAACAAGTTCACATAACATGTGGCAAAATTAGAGAGACTGAAAGACAGATTACAGAGAATATGCTACTTCATTCGTTTACCTTTGCTAAAACTAGAGCAAGAAAATATGGATAACTCAAGAGATATGAAGAGCAGGAGGGAAAACATTATCACTTGCCTGTTGCAGAAACAATTACAAATAAAGTCCACAGGAATTTGATACTAGCTGGCCAAATTCAGCCTCTTCACATATTATTGGAATTGTTTCCTTTGTACCTCCAGCTTCAAAAACATCATCCAAGTAGGGCCATTTTTATAGAGAGAATTTTATGCCAGCTTGAAAGCAGTTTAACCCCCTACATTTTGTAACAGAGGCTGTGACAGAGAGATGAGCCAAATTCTTTCTGGCTTAGCTGTGGGATATGTAACATCATACCAAAAAACAAAACAAAACACCAGTATTGTTGTATTTAAATGTTGCTGTTGTTTCCAGCTTGTGGGCAGTCTGCTCCCCTTTTGAGGAACTCCTGTCTTACAACATTTCATGGCTCCTCGTGAGAGGTTGTTTTATTACATTTTTCAAGAACGAGACAAGAACACTCAAAATTAAGGACATGGATTGGAGATGAGTCATTTGTGTTCTATCCCTTTTGGAGGGAGGTTGGGGAACCTCCTTTCGGGAACAGGGCAGTGATTTTTGCTGCTTAATTTCAAAATAGCCTGTTTTGAAAACCCTTGCAGAACTACAAAGTACCCTGGACATTTCAGCAAGCAGAAGTGGTGCTGGTGTAGAAGTTTGAAGACATCCGATGGTTTTCATGCATGGTATATTATGGTCTCTAGAAAGAGGAAAGCCCATCCTATATGGCAAGAATGATACTACTGTTGAGTCAACTCAAAATGTTGAGTTAAGAACGTAGGAAAATGCTCAAGCAATTGAAGGAGTGCGAACTAATACTGCATGTGAACTGAAACATTACAAGATAAATAAAACTCTGTTGTTAGATAAATAAGATAACTTATTATAAAACATTAAATTTATCCAATACCACTATGTTCAACTAGAATTTGGAGGCAAGATATTCCATACATTTATCTATGGAAAACAATACAATTGAAAAAACACAGTTCATAAAATTGGATGTCATGCATCTGAGACAATTTAAAGACGACACGTGTTACAAAAATCTATCTTTGTTGCTTTTTCCAGAACGTCATTGAAACAAGGAGAATGAGATTGGATGGAAACTATTGGATGAAGCTGATTCATCTCATGCTTTATTTTCCAGTCTCAGGATCAAAACTAGGAGAAAGTGTTGACCTAGTTCCTGCAAATAATTAAAAAATACAATTTTAAAATATATTATTGGACAAGAAAATATAATACTGATAGCCAAGAGATCACTGTTGTTATTTGAACTGTAGAGAGGAATTAAGGGTATATGACAGACCCAATTTTTTAAAGTAACAAAATCTAGGTCTCAAAATATTTATTGCAAGATATACTAGTCTTCAGAGGCTTATATTATTTAAAATAAATAGATGCATCCTTGGGCCAAGCACTAGAGGATGTATGTAGCTTTGTAGTGTAAGTCATACTATCAGAAATGCATTTTAATGTAGATTGCCTTATACATTCCAAATAATAACTTGATGGAGGTTGGAAGTCAAATTATTTGAGCCTCAGTGGAAATGTTATCTACTTCTATTAGTTTATTAATCAAAATATACAATAGCATCCTTGAAAGCATTACAAGCAAAATAGTAAGTCATAGCAAAACTGAAAATCTATATTTATATGATGTTCAAATATTTAGATTTTGAGATGTTACATGGATAATTCAGAGACACTTCAAGAGAGAATGTGTGAAGGGATCAATTTTAAGCAAGTTTCTTAACAAAACAAAGCACAGTGGGGTTAGTGAAAGTAATAAAGGATTGTGTGCATGCATGTACATATGTATATGCATAATCGAAAGCATTCTGTGAAAACTTTAAAGGTGTGCTGTCTCCATAATATTAAATCTTTCCTGCTGTGCTAGGTAAGGATGATAAAAATATACTTTGCAGCAATGACAAAAATGATACCCTTATAATTATAAATAAGTCACCAACACCCATTTATTTTATTTTATTTTATTTTATTTATGGTTTCTTATATGCCGCCCCACTCCCGAGGGACTCAGGGCGGCTTACAACACAGGAAAAAAATACAAGAAAACCAATAAATTCAATTTAAAATCAGAATACAAAAATTAAAAATTACAATATAAAAACACCATTCAACCGCCAGACATACCCGGGGGAGAGTGCAGATGAAATTAGGCTCTACCCCCTGCCTGCAGGAAGAGCCATGTCTTAACGGCTTTTCGGAAGGCCAGCAGGGTGGGGATGGTTCGGGTCTCTGGAGGGAGTTGGTTCCAGAGCGCGGGGCCGGCCACAGAGAAGGCTCTCCCCCTAGGACCCGCCAGCCGGCATTGCTTGGCTGACGGGAGCTGGAGGAGGCCAACTCTGTGGGCCCTAACCGGTCGGAGGGAAGTATGAGGCAGAATGCGGTCCCGGAGATAACCTGGTCCTAAGCCATGAAGGGCTTTAAAGATGATGATCAACACCTTGAATTGGACCCGGAGACTAATGGGCAACCAATGCAGCTGGCGGAGTATAGGTGTCACGTGGGTGTACCCAACACACCCAACACAGCACGCGCAGCCGCATTTTGCACCAACTGGAGTCTCCGGATACTCTTCAAGGGTAGCCCCATGTAGAGCGTGTTGCAGTAGTCCAAACGGGAGGTGACAAGGGCATGAGTGACCGTGAGTAGAGCCTCCTTCTCCAAGTATGGCCGCAACTGGTGCACCAGGCGAACCTGTGCAAAGGCCCCCCTAGCCACAGCAGTAAGATGGTGTTCCAATTTTAGCTGTGGGTCTAGGAGGACCCCCAAGTTGCGGACCTGATCCGAGGGAGTCAGTTTCTCTCCCTCGAGAACCAAGGAGGGATAGTTGTCACAATCCTTAGGAGGCAATATCCAAAGCCACTCAGTCTTGTCGGGGTTGAGTCTGAGTCTGTTCCTCCCCATCCAGATTCTAACATCGTCCAGGCATCGGCACATTACATCGGCTGCCACACTGAAGTCAGACGGGGTGGTGATGTACAGCTGGGTGTCATCAGCGTACTGATGGAAACACACCCCATGTCTGCGGATGATCTCCCCCAGCGGTTTCATGTAAATGTTAAACAGGATAGGCGAGAGAACCGACCCCTGAGGCACCCCGCATAACAGGGGCCTAGGGGGGGATCTCTGCCCTCCTGCCAACACCGACTGCATCCTATCGACGAGATAAGAGGAGAACCACCGTAAAACGGTGCCTCCCACTCCCAACTCGCCGAGACGATGCAGAAGGATACCATGGTCGATGGTATCGAAAGCCGCTGAGAGGTCAAGTAGCACCAGGATGGAGGAATTTCCCCCATCCCGGGCCCGCCAGAGATCATCCATCAGAGCGACCAAGGCAGTTTCTGTACTGTAGCCGCGCCTGAAACCCGACTGATAGGAATCTAGATGATCTGTTTCATCCAGAAGCCGCAGAAGCTGAGTGGCCACCACCTTCTCCACAACTTTCCCTAAAAAAGGCAAGTTGGAGACCGGACGATAGTTCTTCAAGTCAGCTGGATCCAGGGAAGGCTTCTTCAGGAGGGGTCTCACCACCGCAGTTTTTAATGACTGCGGTACGGATCCCTCCTCCAAAGAAGTGATGACCACCGCCCGGATCCAGCCGCGTGTCACCTCCCTGCTGGCCGAAACCAGCCAGGAAGGGCACGGGTCCAATAAACAGGTGGAAGCCCCCATCGCCCCCATGGCTCTGTCCACATCCTCAGGAGAAACAGGCCCAAACTCCTCCCACAACGGTGGACTAAGACTTGCCCCTGTCAACTCCATGGACTCTGCCCAGCCAGAGTCCAGGTTTGACCGAATCCGAGCGACTTTATCCGTCAGAAACTCGGCAAATTCCTCAGCTCTGCCTTGCAAGTGCTCCTCGCTCCCCCCTTTTGCAAGGAGGGAGCGAGTCACCCTAAACAAGGCGGCTGGGCGAGAATCTGCGGACGCAATAAGAGCGGAGAAATAGGATCGTTTCGCCGCCCTTATCGCCACTAAATAAGATCTGATGTAAATTCTTAATAGTGTTCGGTCGGAGTCGGTTTTGCTGGACCTCCAGCGGCGCTCCAGACGTCTCTTCTGGCGTTTCATCTCCCGGAGCTCCTCGGTAAACCAGGGAGCTTTCCGGGATCCACTGCCGCGGAGAGGTCGCAAAGGCGCAATTCGGTCTAAAGCCCCTGATGCTGCGGTGTTCCAACCAGCCACCAGGGAATCAGCCGAACTGCGTACCAGGGTTTCAGGTATTTCCCCAAGTTCCCTCTGGAATCCTTCTGGTTCCATTAGGCGCCTGGGGCGGAACCACCTAGTCGGTCCTGCCTCCCTGCAGGGGAGGAATGGAACTGCAGAATCCAACCTCAGTAGGAAATGATCTGACCATGACAGAGGGGTGATGACTATATCCCTTATCTTCAGATCATCTCTCCACTGCCCCGAGAGAAACACTAGGTCGAGCGTGTGACCACCCTCATGAGTCGGACCCTGGATTACTTGGGTCAGGTCCATGGTTGTCATGGAATCCATGAACTCCTGGGCTAACCCGGAGGTTTCACCAGCAGAAGGCAAGTTGAAGTCCCCCAGCACCATAAGCCTAGGGAACTCAACTGCCAAGCCGGCTACTGCCTCGAGCAGCTCAGGCAGGGCCTTGCTTACGCAGCTGGGAGGCAGGTACATTAAGAGAAGGCCCACCTGTACCCCTAAGTCCAACTTCAGAAGAAGAGTCTCACACCCAACGATCTCCGGGGCAGGGATCCTACGAGGATGCAGGTTTCCACGTGCTATTATTGCCACTCCTCCCCCCTTCCCTGGGGTCGGGAATGATGCTGCACTGAGAACCCGTCCGGGCATATCTCGGAGAGAGCTACTCCTCCCTCCTGGCCCAGCCAGGTCTCAGTTATACAAACCAGGTCAGCCCCCTCTTCCGTGATTAAATCTCGGATCAGGGGGGCTTTGTTGGAAATTGACCTGGCATTAAGCAGCAGCATCCTGAGCCCAGGGCCCTGAACACCCTGGTTGCCAGGTACTCGGGATGAGCAAGATGGAACCACATCGGAGGGGCCGGAACAAGGGATCGCTTGTACACAGCGAGGTCTTATTCCCCGAGAGCGGCCCTCCCCTCTGCTCCCGCCATACCTGCCTCTTCCCATAATGACCGAGATGTTCCGGCTCTCATCCCTACCAGAAACCCCCTCCCCCCCGCTGGTCTCCCTCCCTCCCTGCAGGCCATACACACCATTCTCACAAGATAGGGTCACTGAACCCATCCCCCCGCTTCTGTGTCTACACTCAGCGGGGGGGAACGGAATTTCAGCCTCCAGCTTTTCCATTTTTTATACACACATTCTTAAATTATCAGACATTCAAATCACTCATCCCCATACATACACACATCCATACCACAATTTTTAGAGGAGGGGAGTATAGTTAAAGGTCTTTTCCAAAAAGGAAGGCAGGATCCTCCAGGTAAGGGAGTGCTGGGGGAACAAATTCCCTGGGTCGGCTCCACCTCCCTGTTGCTCTGTATACCCGGAATGGAAGGGAACCTCGTTTACGCTGATGATGTTGGGAATATAAAGTCTTATGTCCCTCAGAATGCAACCAATTTCCGACCGAGGAGAGATTCCACATCTTCACCCTGCTTGCAATAGTCTTATTCCCGATAGTCTTAGGGATGGACAACAACATCCATGGGCGCAGGGGTGATATTAGGCCAAGCAACCGGGGAGATGTTATCACCATAGGTGTGGGAGCAAACAATAATGGTGGGGAGTTCACGCAATCTTTCTTACTTCCTCGGGCAGAGAGAGGTAGTACTAATATCCGGCGCACTTCTCCACCCACCTGATGATGTCGGTGGGGGGTCTCGGAACTCAGCACATTTCTGGACTGATAAACAGTGCTCACCTCCCTGCTCTCTTCCCTGCAGCGGGGGCTCAGTTTGCCAAGTGCCCCCCCCGCAGCGCACATTCAGTCAAGCCCCAGTCGGTCTGCACCTGGGAATCCCGTTTCGCTCTTAATCTTCTTAGCCAAACAAAAGATAGCAGGCAGGCGGAGATCGAAAACCGCTGCCTAGTTGGTCTCACTCTAAGAGCATAATCAACAGCAGAGCTCTCAGCTGCCGATGACAATGATGAGGCACGCTGTCCGAGCTCGCTATCTCTCCACTCTGATGTCGTCGAAAGCTGGAACTGTAATAGCAGACCGCGATGAAAAAGTAACAGCATCAGCGGCAATGCTAGTTCGAAAAGAGCCCAGCTGAGAGCACTCAGCTGGGAGAGTCCAGCCCGAATCTTTAGCGGTCAAGAAGTCAGACTCAAATCCTCGCCGAAACAATGCCAGTCAATCTGCTGTACACACCTGGCACCGCCCGGTGTCCTCTCCTCCTCCCATCACCATTATTTGGTTGTGCAGGTAATAATTGGAACTCATACAAGTGGCCTGAAAACGTTCGGAGGAGTGAAACTCACAAACAACAGCAAGGAGTGAAAAGAATATGAGAATAAACATGAGTTGAAGATTTATTTGTTACTGGAAGGATAACAGACCTAGAAACCACAAAAAAAAAATTCCTCCAAAGTTGTTCAAAATGCTCAGGTAAATAAGCCCCAAAGCAACTTAATAACTCATTTTGAATTCAGTTATTTCTATTTTAAGAGTTGTGCATGTTACCTAGTATCAGTTCCACACTTCCATTTTCTATGTTGACGTTGCAAATTTTCTATCAGATCTTATACTTCTTCAACAAGGTCAGTGATGGTGGAAAAGCTGCCCAACTCAATTGAAAGGATTTAGGTGGTACCGATCCTACTCTACCATAGGACAATTCAGCAGAGTGCATGGTTCTGTTTATACCCAATCAGGGGTGGGTTCCTCCCGGTTCGGACCAGATCGCCCGAACCTTTAGTGACCCGCTGGTGATGTAATTTTGGCGTCACGGATCCAGTTCTGTCTGTGCCGTCCGTGCTCACCACCATCTTTTTTTCTGAATTTTCGGCCAATTTTCCTGTGTTTGGATGGCTTGACAGCGTTCTGTGCTTTGAAAAAAGCCCGCCCGCCTGCCCCCGGGTTAATACTGATCTTTATTTCTTTGCCTGAAGCACAGCTGATGAGCTCCTCAGCTGTGTTTTGGGCTGAATCCACCTTCTGAGCATGCGCGGAAGTGAAATTGCACGAGGGGACACACGCACACGCGCGAGTGGAGCAAGTGAGCGCGCATGCGCAAAACATCGCAACACGAACCGGTGGCGAAGGTAAGTGAAACCCACCCCTGTACCCAATGCCTAGTCAATGCCAACGTGTCTATCTTTTGAGGATTGTTTCTTCTGCAATAGAATGGAACTCCTCAGTGGACACACAGTATAGATACGGTTCCTTGAAGGAAAAAGTTTGAAGCTTTCCAAACTGAGATGGTAAACAGAAACAGATGTTCCAGCATGTAAATGCAGACCCTCTACTTTCTCCACTGTTCTCTTTAAGGTAAAGCTATTGGATATTCTTCAACTTCTTGCCACAGTGATCTTCACGGTTTCATCCAGGTGAGTGAAGCTGAAATCAGAGCTGCTGCCAAACTGTCATTAATCAGAGACTCAATTATCTCTTCAAAGCCAGGCAATCTTCAGCACATACTCAATAAGATCCCACAAACAGCAATTTATCTCTAATTATCTAATCATCCTTCTCTAAATCTGCCACTTCTTATCAATAATCTTATTACTGTAATTAATTGCAGAGTTCATTAAGTACACAGAGCACGGTAAAAGTATACACAACACCCAAATTCCTCCCACATCGAACAAGGAGTAAAATGCCTGAAAAAGATATCTTCATTCCAGAAGAAAACCCAGTATGATCTCTTTAATATTAATAAAGGGGAGGGATAAAAATAGAATGGCAATTCTCCCAGGTCTCCATAACGACTCTGATACACAGTCCTTACCTTTAGTGAAATACATCACTATTCCAAAGTCACACAAAATTGTTTCAGTGTAGGTGGATTTCAGTAGCAGTTGTGTTCACAGACCCTTATGTTCTCTAAAAATAGTAGAGATTAGCGATGGAATATAATTTAATTTCTGAATATGAAATAAGAAGACTACTAAATCATATTTAATTGAGTTGACAAATGTCTATGAATTTGAAAACAAAGCGAGACCCTTTAAACATAAGATACTACTTCATACATATTCAGGATACCCTTATGTAGATAGAAATGCACCAGAAGAAAACAAAAAATAATAAGAGTAAAAGCAGCAATAGCAATAGATTTTGAAATGGCTCTATGAACTTCTGTAACCTGTGGGTTTTCATTCAGGATATAAATAAATCTATTTTCTTGCTAAATTGGTAAATTTAGGAACCTTCTAATTCCTTAATATTTCTAAGGATTCATAAGTTATCTTGGGCACAACCATCATTAATGAACTTTTTCCCCATTATTCATAAATCTGCATTATTGTCTAAAAAGACTCTGCTCAGTTCTCCACAAGAGGCCTCCATACATTTAGGAAACATTTTAAATTAAGTGCATTTATAAATGCAAGCACTGAATTATCTGGCCAATTACAGACATTTAATGAACTAATTCTAATAAATAAACCGTGTGAGTCTCAACCCAGTTTTTGGTATAAAAGCACTATTGCCACCTAAATACAGTAGGAAAGATGTCCAGGATTGAGAGCTGTGTTGCAAATAATATATGAATTATATATAACATTTATCCATCAATGAGTCAGATGGGAATCAAGGTTATTTATTATGCAAGAGTGTCAAATAGAAAATTAAGAAATAAATTCTGTTTGTCCCTAAAGAACCTGTCTGTCTCATAAGACAGTGCCAATACAGCTTTCCTTAAAAATCACAAATCGTTTGTTTAAAAGTTGTCCAGATTTCTCAATTCCCATGAGTGTGTTTTGTTGATCAGACTTGGAGTCCTGTCTGGACTTAAGCCCAATGGTAAATAAATCCCATGGTGTTTAACATTACTTATCCCCCACTTTAAGTGGCTACAGTTCAATTGGCTAAGACAGATAAGGTACTTCTGGAAGTACAGTCATGCCCATCAAGCCAGGATCTTCTAAGGGCTGGTTTCTCCACTCTGATGTCCTGCAGATACACAGAAACTAAAACTCCCACAGCCTGTGGTCAAGGTATCTACAGCCTCTGAACACTGCCATTTATAAGCAGGTTTTTAAAAGGAATAATAGTCCATGTCTCCCTTTATATGTGGATTGTAAAAGCTCTATTGGTCACTTACTTTGGTGTCAGTTCAGTGAACCATTAGCCTGAAATATGAGCGTTTGTGGCTGAGATTGATAGCGTTACATCCAGTGGTGTATACATCCAATGCATTAGGATTTGTAATTGGCCTCTGGATTATACTGAAACTGAGATACCTCTTCAAACAGAACACCATGAAAGTGAACAGGCAGGATGGACTTTCCTATCTATCATCTTTCCAGCCACTGTAATCACTTGATTTCCTTCCAAGGTAATGGATAAGAACTCCTTAATGATTTTATCAACGTTGAAGCTCTCCTTGGAGTTTATCAGATAAGGTGTTGGAATGGAGGAAGATGTTATTTTAACATCAATACAGCTAAGGCAGGGGTGAAATGCTACCGGTTTGGCCCAGTTCAGGAGTACCAGTAGCGGCGGCTGCCAGTGGTTTGGAGAACCAGTAGCGACGGCTGTGAGAGGCTCCGCCCACCTGCCCGGACATCATCATTTTCTTTTTTTAACCCTCTGCGCATGCGCAAAGCCTTTGCGCATGCACAGAGGGTGGAAAAGTGCATATGTCGGGGACGTGCACAAAGCGCATGCGTAAAGCATGCACAAAGCGCAAAGCGCAAAGCGCAAAGCACAAAGCACAAAGCACAAAGCACACACTTCCGAACCGGTAGGGAAGGTAAGTAGATTTCACCGCTTGCTAAGGGTCATTTAACTCCAACTGAATCAGAGACTGGGGTATGGAAAGGAAGTAGTGCCATAGGAATACAGCTGGACCAAAATGTTTTCAGGTCATATTTGTGCTAGAGTCAGGTGCAAGTTGGGAAAGGCCTAAATCCTCACATCAGTATCAAGTTAAGGGTACCTTCTTCAGTCTTCTGCATCCACAAGTTGTCAGCAAGAGAAGTCAAGAATTTCCTGGATGGACCAGACAGAATCAGTCAACAAAGCTTCCTATCGTTGCTCTTTTATATTGCAGTGGCATTGAATATTGCAGTATTCATCACCTTAGAGCCTATGTCTTCACACTTAAAATCTCGAGGTCACTTCATGCCTTTCCCCCCTTCTTTGTGTGTTAAAATACAAGTGCTCTAAGAACTATTTAAAAAAAACCACCCAGGTGTTTAACCTTGCAGTTTGTCAAGCTTTCGATTTCAGACTTACCATAGTTGGCCTTTAATATGCCGTACCTTTCCCATTACAATTCTCTTTCAAGCCACCATAATGGGGAATATAGAACAAGACTGTGCAATGCCACTGAGACCAAATTGCTTCCACTGAGTATGGATGACCAATTCATCCACTGTGGCGGCAGCTTTTACCAGCCTTTTCATCATGCTGTTCTGTTGAATAAAGGGAGCTTGCATTTCAGAAGAGCCTAAAATATTAAGATTCAGAAAGTCAGAACTTGCTTTTAATACTCAAATCTCACTTTAATTCCCAGAAAGCTATATTATTATAGTGCTTGATATCTCGCTATGAAGAATGGTACGGTAAGTGGAAATCTACACAGAAGGATAAAGACCGTTTGCTATTTCTTTGTAGAAATAAAGTGAGCACAGTGGGGAACTTTTAAAAATGAAACTAATAGTGTCATGATACCAGCAAAGGTTATTATTGAGTTCCTTTATTAATGACATTTAATTTTTCATCAAAGCAGTGAATTGCAAGAGAGTGCATTACATATCTAGTTGGTGTAATTACTCATATGTGTATCCTGCCATATTCCCTTATATATCCCTTAACAATATTTTTTTAAAAATAGAAACACAGAGGGAGCTACAACTCAGTTTCTCAAGCATGGATTTTAAAGTGTTAAGATTTTTTTCCTGATATTTCCCCCCCCCCCAACAAATGCTTAAGCTTCTCAAAATAATAAGGCTGTGTTTGTGCTAGAGATTTAAGATTCTTGGTGCATTGTGCAAAGCAATTCAGATTCTAACAAAGCATTTGTACTGCCAATAATCTCACACGCTAAGTGCACACTGGTATTTCTTTGTCAGTAATCAGATACATTCCTTGGAGACAAATAGATCTGGCCTCTTGCCATGGATTTTGATAATAGTTTACCAGCCCCCATCTGAATCAGCTATCATAGTTGGAGATTGTTTTGATGACAAGTTATCTCCAGAAAAAGCCGTTTTCATTCATTTGGGGGGGGGGAATGTACAGAGGTGGCCGTCACATACTGTAACAACCGGTTTGCCCAGCACCGGAATTGTGAGTGTGCACGTGCCTTCCGCACACGCGTGCGGTGTCAAAAACACAGAGATATAGGATGGGATTTCGTGCGGGTGGGTGTGCAGGTGGGCGGGCCCACCCGGGCGGGCCCACCCGCAGGTCGCAACTACCGGTTCGCCCAAACCGGTCCGAACCAGCAGCAGCCCACCACTGGAAATGTATGCTGTTACTCTTCTATCACCATTGTTGATATTTTATTAACAATAATTAGGCATCCGAATATTGAATAGTCCATATTAGCAATATGAGACATTCTTATCTCATATTTTCACCTGATGGGGGAACAGCATGTTTAACTATAGTGAAAATGTAAAAAGAATCCTCATAGAAACTTCAAAAACAACACACAGTATTATAACAAGGAACTGCTGTTTTGAAATTATGGGATCACTCAAGGAGAATTACAGGAATCCTTAGTTAAGCTTTTAATATGAACTCTCTTCTATGGTTTTCCCACTAAGCCAAAAAGCTGGTTTGGACAAGCAGGCATGAGCTTAACATGTGCAATCAGACACATTTAATTTGAGCAGTAAGAAAACACAGAATCATTGCAAAGTAGGGTGCAGGAGAAGGCCATCGTTGACAACAGAGTAGAAATAAAATTTTTATAAGCAAATTAGTTCCATTCCAAACTCTTCCATTTACTTTCCACATTACAGATTTCACCTGTAAAAGTGACCTTGTCACTTTTTCTCTGCATTGCTAGGGCATGAACCATCAGTAAAGAAACATCTCAAATGTTTGTTTGTTTGTTTGATTGATTGATTGATTGATTGATTTGTCAAGCATATATGATTAAAGCAAAGTATAAACAGTAAAAATATGATTGTGTGTGTCTGTATATGTATATGTGCGCTTATGTGCGCTTATGCACGCCCCTTACCGACCTCTTAGGAATGGGGTGAGGTCAATGGTAGATAATCTAAGGTTAAAGTTTTTGGGGTTTGGGGAAGAAACTACTGAGTCAGGTAAAGTGTTCCAGGCATTGACCACTCTGTTGTTGAAGTTGAATTTTTTGCTATCAAGTTTGGAGTGGTTTACATTAAGTTTGTATCTATTGTGAGCTTGTGTATCATTGCGGTTGAAGCTGAAGTAGTCGTTAACAGGTAGGATGTTGTGGCAGATAATTTTGTGAGGTACACTTAGGTCAGATCGAAGGCGGCGTAGTTCTAAATAAATTCTAAATAAGTTTTAAATAAATTCTAAACGTATTCATTTACGCCTGCCTCAAAGTGCACGAAAGACTCATTTTTAAGCCAATGCCAAAATTTGGCTCTGGAGAAGAAGAAAAATCCAGCACAACAGCACTTTCTCTTTACATCGTGCAATGGTAGTAGTAGGAGTACTAAAAAGCATTTTCTGCATTTGCAGAAGCTTAATTAGCAAATGCAATTATTCAGAAAATCATGTTTGAACTGCTTGCTGTATGCTTTTATATGCAATTCAACACAGTGGTATTGATCTTCCAAGCTTCTCATGGTTTAGGACCAGTACACCCAAAAGACCTTTCACTTCAAACACTTGTCCATCTGTTCCATTCTAGGCCTCCTTGCCAAATGAACTGTGGCTGAAAGGAAACAGGGAAGAGAAGCTTTTTAGGATCTGGATCTCTGTTGATGGAATGGTCTTTCCATTGAAGCTTGTACAATATTTATGTCACCATTCGAGAATGTTTTGACTGAAGCCAGCCTTTCTCATGCTGGCAGTACACTCCAAGTACCCCAGGATTACGACTTCCAGAAATATCAATTAGCACAGCCATGCTAATTGGGAATTTTGAGAATTATAGTCCCAACATATCTGAAGACCTAAGACTGGCTTACATGAATTTCTATGCCTGTTTACCTATTATTTAAACATGTCCCCTGTTTTGTAAATTGGATAATAGTTATTACTTATTTATGGTACATAAACCAAGTAGGCACCTTTTATTTAAAAATGTAATAAACTTGAAACCCTGTGGTGTGCTTGAAGATAATTCAACTCGTCTTTTTTTTTTCTTTCTTTCTTTTTGAAAGATGTATACAAGCATGAAACAACACTGGGCATTAATTCATTATCTGAAGCAAATACCAAATAAGAAAATATGACTTTTTTTTTTTTTTGCTAGAGAAAGAGAAGTGAACTGAAGTCTAAACTTGCAGGAGGAGAGCAACCCCTGCTAAAATCCATTTGGATGGTTTCTCTTTAGTCTTCAAGTTAAATGTCCAAATATAGGTGGGACCCCGTTGGCAGGTTTTATATACAGGACAAGGATATACGTTGCGTGTATCTTGCTTGTCAACAAGGATGGCTTTGATGAAAATAATTGGCATGGGTGGAGTCAAGTCCTTCAGTCTGGCATCAGCAATTAATCCAGTCTGCAAAGAGTAATTTTAAAAAATGAGATATTGCAAACTCTGCCTATTCTTCTTACAGAGATGAATCATTCTGAGCACAGAACTTCATGAAAGCAACCCGTTTTGATTACACTACCAAAATATTCATAACAGCCAGCTTCACACTAGAAGCATCACATTTGCCTCAAAGCAAGACATTTCACGGTTACACACTTATAAGTGATTCAAAGTAAAATATTTTGCACACCTTACCCCTAATGCTGTGTCCAAAAACTTCTGTGTGAAGTATGTTAATTTGTGCAGAGTTTTGAAAATAATGAAGCAACTATGTAATCACTTCTGTAGATATTTAACTGTTCTGAAGTAGCCAAGTTTGAACTCCTTAAAATAGGTTAATCCTTGCAAACATAAGCCCGAACAATAAGTGGACCAGAAAGCAGAGCAATTTCCAAGTCACGGAAGTATTCAACAGTGTCTCATTAAATACTACCTGATTCTCGAGAACAGAAATCCAACCAAATATGACTGAGACACTCAACACTAGATGGAAGGTAAACAATACTTATGTTTGTTTTTTCATTGTTAATGCTAATAGCAGCTTCAGAGAGGGCAACTTAGGTGAAGAAAATATGACGCACATGTACATGGATTAAGCTCCTCTTCTCCCCATGCTGCTGCTGTGATCAGATTTGGACTTTTCTGCAGTTGTTTTTAATCAGACATTAAAGCAGTGCGATATACTGCTTGAAAGGAAACTTTGCCTTTGCATGCAAGCATTAGAAATACAAACTGGTCACTGAGTAGGCAAGGACAAAGCAGACAACAGACATCAAGCTGGACTCAAAGAGCAGCACCTCTAAGTACAGAGACTAGAATAAAAAGTGGAAAGGATCACAGAATTATAAGAATATATTTATTTATTTACCAAATTTATTGCCCGCCTGTTTTGGCCTGTTTTGGCCTGTCGCCAGCCTCTCCAGTAGCCGAATCAGATGAGGAGGAGGCGTGGGAGTCAGGGTCAGCATCAAGGCAACCTGAGAGCTCCGAGGAGGAAGAGGGAATGGAGCTGTCAGAGAGAGAGAGACAGAGGCAGAGCCTGGGCCGTCCATCAGCCCTCAGATGGAGAGTCAACAGCCCCCAGGTCTGGAGGTGGCTGATGAGGAAGAGGAGGAACAGCTGGGTCCAGTGCCTGACACGCGGATGCGCAGAAGGCAGAGGAGAGCAATGGAAATCCATGGGCCGATCCTTGGGAAGGAAGAGCCACCACTGCTAGCAAAGCCCCACCCTAGTTCTGGGGATAAAAGGCAGGGGGCAGAGATAAATAGATGTGGCAGATAGCTGGATAGACTTGTTAGCCTGCGGTGAAAGAGAAACTTTTTGCAGGGACTGCTGGCGCTCCTAATATAGGAATCATTGCTTCAACTATAGAGGGTTTGCTGTGTTTGGGGAGCT
Source organism: Diadophis punctatus similis (assembly GCA_023053685.1). Taxonomy (NCBI): domain Eukaryota; kingdom Metazoa; phylum Chordata; class Lepidosauria; order Squamata; family Dipsadidae; genus Diadophis; species Diadophis punctatus. The sequence goes on from JALIGW010000002.1 coordinate 152,197,659, forward strand.
GGGTCAGAACACCGCCCATCTTACCACTGGGTCATTCTGGGCAGCTTACGGTATTAAATTGTAATTATATTGCCTAGTCAAAACAGGTAGTCCTCAACTTACGATCACAACTGAGCCCAAATTTATATTGATAAGTGAGAAAATTGTTAAGTGAATTTTGCCCCATTTCATGACTTTTCTTGCCATATTTGTTAATGAATCCGGGTTTGGATTCATTGCAAACCTTGCAAAAGGTTGCAAAAGGTGATCATATGACCAATGTTCCCTCTAACATTGAAAATCACTGCGTGGCAGTTGGAAACTGCTGCACTGCGTTTTCTTTTCTGGAGGGACCGAACCTGGACGAAGAGTAAGCTGGTGGGCAGCAGCCTTTGATCTCGCTCTCCTCCTCTCCCTAGCAGCGGAGCCCGCCTGGGGAGGCAAGAGTTAAAGCCTCCGCCTCTCTTCGTTGAAGGCTCCTTTTCCCCACCCCCACCCACCCAGATCAGCTGGTGATCAATGTTCCCTCTGCTCGGCATTTTCTTATCATGTGCGCGGCCACGCAGCCGCGCAGCTTAGAGGGAACATTCATTGCATATGACCCCAGGACATTGCAACCATCATAAATATGAATCAGTTGTCAAGCATCCGAATGTAAATCACATGACCATGGGGATGCTGCAATGGTCGTAAGTGTGAAAAATGGTCATAAATCCCTTTTTTCAGTGCCGTTGTAACTTCGAATGGTTACTAAGTGAAGTGTTGTAAATTGAGGACTATCTATATAGAAACATGGAAAAGAGAGATGAACAAAGCTATTAAAATGATATCCCACAAATCACTGTTTCCTCCGGTATCTAAACACCTCCACCTTTCCAACCAATGATTAAAGATAGCTAATGAAGATGGAAGAGGAATCCCTGCATGGATAATTAATGGCAAAACAGGAAATTCACTAACATTCTATTCCTGTCTTTGCCTTAATTAAGGCAATGCTTATTCTCTGGAATATACCCTTCCATTAGCTAGAAGGCAAAGGCAACCTGATGATTAATTAGCAATACAGATCAAAATGAAAGGGATGGTGTAGAAGTCTTGGCTGAACCCAATGGGTAAAGTCCCACCTGAGAATGAGATTTACTCTAGGCTTTTGTGCTTTATAGTGTCTTGGAAATCTCTCCTTAAATCCTGTTTTAGTAGTACAAACTTGCTTCCATAAAGTTTCCTTTGTTCTCATCTAAATACACGAAACCAAAAAAAAAAATTCAAACAGCTGGCCAGGCCTAAACCTGGTGTAAAGGAATTATAAACAATCCCTTTGGGGAACAATTCCACTTTAGCAAGACATTCCCTTTTAAAATGATAGCTACAATCAATGCTGACAGTTCTCCTCCCATCCTTTCCAAAGATTAATTTCTAGTGGATACATATCCCAGAAAGATTGGCTACACATCACAGAGTAACTAATTTTTAAGCTGTCATCCATTTGACCCTCACAAGAATACATATGTTGCTACTGGATGGAAAATCAGGTGGTTTACTTTAACACAGAAATGCTTTTATTCTCTCACTACATATATCCCTAGTTGGAAAAAGACATGCTTAAGCACTAAGAAAGAACATAATTATTTTTATGTTGTGCTTCACAGCAAAACATATCCATAGGAAACAACTTTAAAATAGGTATTGTTTGTTATTGTCAAAGACCAGGTGAAGTCCCCACTGATTTTGCCTCAATTGCATAAAGTGACCAGATTTTTTTTTCTTCAAGCGGGACACCATTGACGGGGGTGGGTTTCTCCATTTGAGTTTTGCCCTCTGCGCATGCGCAGAACTCTGCGCATGCGCAGAGGGCAAAACAGCAAATGTCGGTGTCCAGGTGAGGTGGGGGGAGGGGGGAGGGGGGACGCGGGAGGCCACTGTACGTCCTACCTACCTGGGACTTTTCCCGGTAGCTTCAGTCGCGTTCCTTGCTAATAGCGCCCAGAGCAGAGCAGCCCCTCCCAGAAGATCGCGAGACGTTATCTTTTGGAAGAGGCTGCTCTGCTCTGGGCGCCAATTAGCAAGGAACGGGACTGAAGCTACTGGGAAAAGTCCCAGGTCGGATGCGCGCCCCGTCCCGTCCGCCAGTCCTGCCCCGCCCCCCCAACCCCCAGCGCGAGACGCGCGTCCTACCTGGGACTTTTCCCGGTAGCTTCAGTCGCGTTCCTTGCTAATAGCGCCCAGAGCAGAGCAGCCCCTCCCAGAAGATAACGTCTCGCGATCTTCTGGGAGGGGCTGCTCTGCTCTGGACGCTATTAGCAAGGAACGCGACTGAAGCTGCTACCGGGAAAAGTCTCAGGTAGGACGCGCGCCCCGCCCTGCCCCGCCCCTTTTGCCGCGGCACACTTAGCATGGCCTCATGGGACAAGTGCAAAGTGGCGCTCCCCCCCCCCAGGGTTCGCTCTGCCCCGCCCCGCGCCACCCTGTGAATAGAGGGGACTGAATCGGAAGCCTGTCGCTCGGGCGCGCGTCTGGCTGGAGGAAGAAGCGGGGGCTCAAAAATCGGGACTTTTTAAGAGGGCGGGCGGGACGTGGGACAAAGCATTAAAAAGCGGGTCTGTCCCGCCAAAATCGGGACGTCTGGTCACCTTACAATTGCAGGGCTGATGAGCTCAAAGGGGAATTTGTCAGAGTTACGCAATAAATCAGAAGCTTCAAAAGATAACTGCATTTTGCTGATTCAAATAACTTCTTTATAAGTAGAATAAAACATTAACAATACCACACTTTGTTTCAGATCACATGTTGAGATGTTTTCACAGCAATCTTTAATGGTGGACTGAGTAAACCACGCCCTTCTTCTTGCTAAGTTTCTGGACATGCTCAATTAACACTTCAGCCAGATTGGCTGACTCAATCACATGGCTCTCCCAGTCATGAATATTCCAACATTCCTCCCTTCATTACTGGGAGAGACATCAAACCTATTGGATTTAAACATTTCCTATAATGGACGCCACCCAATGGTTTGGTCATCATGTCTGCTAAATTATCCTCTGAAGAACAATGATGTAAACTTATTAATTTTTCTTTTACAGCTTCCCTGACATTACAATACTTAATGTCCACATGTTTGCTTCTGTTCTTCACTCTGTCACCTGTTGCCATTTTTATACAGGCAGCATTATCTTCATAAACAGTTACAGCTTCATTTACATTTACATTTAAATCTTGTAACAACTGTACATACCAAACTACTTCAGAACATAACTCAGACAATGCAATAAACTCTGCTTCTGCAGTTGAAATAGCAACCGTTGTTTGTTTTCTGGACTTCCAAACAATTAAAGCCCCTCCAAACATTATTACAATTCCAGAATTAGACTTTCTGGTTTTTACATCATTTGCATAATCACTATCAACGTAACATTTCAATTTTAATTCTTCAGTGACCTTTATTTGAAGACCCAAATTCACAGTTCCCTTCAAATACCTGAGAATTCTTTTCACACCCATCCAATGCAACTTTGTAGGTGTAGCAGTAAAGCGACTTAAGATGCTCACTGCACAAGCTATGTCTGGTCTGGACCACTGTGACAGATATAACAGACTCCCTATTGCAGAGTGATATATCTCCTGATCACAGGCTTCACTTTTGTCCTCACCCAAACTATTGTAAAAATCTGTGCTCATAGGTGTAGGAGCAATATTACAATCTTTCATGTTATACTTCTCTAATAATTGTTCAATTTTTCTCCTTTGACTGAGAATATAACCCTTTTCAGTTTTTTGTATCTCTACACCGAGATAATTCTTTATTTCTCCCAAATTCTTTAATTCAAATTTCTTTTCTAACTTATTAGCAAATTCTTTAACTTGCGATGCATCCTTTGCAATGAAACAAAGATCATCCACAAATGCTAATAGTAGACAATTCCCACCTTGTAACTTTCCAGTGTATATGCAACCATCAGCTTTGCAACTCTTGAACCCAAGACCTTTCAATGCAGTATCTAAACAGATATTCCAATTTCTGGCTGACTGCTTCAGCCCATAAATGGCCTTGCTCAATTTATACACCATGTTAGGCTTTTTATTTTCATACCCTGGCGCTTGAACCATATAAATTTCTTCCTCTAATTCAGCATTGAGAAATGCAGTGGTTATATCAAAATGCCAAATTCTATGCCTGTATGCTGATGCTAATGCCAGTGCTAGTCTTATGCTCTCAGCTTTTACAGTTGGCGCGAACACCTCATCATAGTGCACATTCTTTAATTGAGAAAAACCTTGTGCCACCAATCTTGCCTTATACTGTACTTCATTATTGGGTAATACCTTTTTCTTATATACCCACTTACATCCTACAGCTTTCGTACCCTGTGGCAAAGTCACAGATGTGAACACTTCATGATCTCCCATGGATTTCATCTCTTTATCCATGGCTTCCTTCCACTTTTCTTGTTCAACTTTTGGTAATGCCAATACTTCCTTATAGTTTCTTGGCTCATACCACACATTACACACTTTAACTTTACTGGCAGAATACCTGTCTGGCGGAACCCCTCTGTTCCTACGCTCTGACCTACGTGGCATTGCCTGTACTTGTGTTTCAAGCTTTTCTGTCTTCATATCTTGTTCAGACTCTCCTCCCTGAACATAGACACCTTCAGTAAATGATTCACCATCATTAAATGAGTTATTGTCACTAAGTGGATCACCGTCGCTAAGCGGATCACTGTCGCTAAGTGAGACATTTTCAGAATTTGCATCAATTCTGTTCCAATTTTGTTCTGCAAAACTAGCAGACCTTGAAATCACTATCCTTTTACTTCCATCACTAAAGCGATACCCTTTTTGAGCCTGGCTCATAGCCCACAAATCTGAGCTTTCTAGCCTTTTGTTGTCCCTTTCTTCTGATTGCCTTTGGAATATGTACCCATGCAGTACTTCCAAATATTTTTAAATGTGCTAGAGAAGGCTTTCTCCCATATAGCATTGCATATGGAGTATTATTGATGGATGAACTCCACAACCTATTTACTAAATAATTGGCAGTCAGTATGGCTTCACCCCAATATGACCTGCTCATACCAGAATCCTCCAGTAATGAGTCTTTCATTGTTTGCAAAACACCATTCCTCCTTTCAGCCACTCCGTTCTCCCCCGGTGTGTAAGGATTTGTGCGCCTGTGTCTTATTCCCAATTGTCTCAACCATTGTTGAAAATTTGTTGACATAAACTCAGAACCTCTGTCAGTTTGCAACTGACATACCTGTTGTTTGTACCTTCTCTCTACAAAGCTTAACCATTGCTTAAATTGCTGTAGCACCTCTGTTTTACTCTTAAGTAAGTAGCAAAACCCAAACCTGCTGTAGTCATCCACAATGACCAGCGCATACTTTGCTCCTCCCAAACTGGCTTGCATAGGCCCAATTAAATCAGCATGCACCAGTTCTAGAGCTTTTGTGGTTTGTCTTGTGCTAAACTTGCTCACTGGGAATGCTTTGGATTTCGATGCTTTGCATACTGCACAATCCAAATATGCCTTACATCCCTTCAAATCTAATCCTTCTGCAAATTCTTTCATTTGTTGAACAACCTTAAAATTAGCATGACCAAGTCGTCTGTGCAGAAGATGAACACACGAATTGTGTTCTGTTACATTTTTAAATATCTGGGAACAATGTGGGACCTTTTGTCCCTGCAATACATAAAGATTATCCTCTTTTATGCCCTGTGCACAAACATTCCCATTTCTTTGGATGAGACACTTCCCATTAACAAATGTGGTTTCATAACCTTGCTTGTCTAAACTAGACACACTTAACAAATTATGCTCCATTTCAGGTACACATAACACATCAGTAAACCTGGAGTCCAAATATGGAATTTGCACATCGCCTCTTCCAATGATTTTAGCCTTTTGACCATTGGCTAAGGCCACTTCTTCATGGTTTCCTGGGAAAAATCTGGAAAATAAGTCAGAATTATTAACAATTGTTTGACTAGCCCCACTGTCAATCAACCATTTGTCTCTATTGTTATTATAACAAACTTTTGCAACTGCAATCTGTCCTTGCAAATAATGTCTCTTGTCTTGCATATTTCTTCTCTGTGCACAGCTTTTCTGCAGATGATTGGTTTCTCCACAAATGAAACACGCTTTCTTATCTTGCTTGCAGAATTGTTGCTGTGTAACTTGATCTCTCCTGCCTCTGCTCTCCTCTTGTCTGCAGACATCTCGGCTGTTGCTAGAGATAGGCAGCCTGTGGAAAATTTTGCTGGAGACTTGCTGTAAATTTCCACTGTACTCCTTGTTGGGCCCCCGCCTGTGGAATTTTCCATCAGCATGGCTGAAAAGCCTTTTCTCATATTCATTCAATAAACACGATTTCAAAGCCTCCAAATTCAAATCTGCTTCTGGCTTACTTTCAAAAATAGCTGATACAGTCTCCCAGCTTTGATCCAAACTATTTAACACTAATAAAACTTTTTGGGACTCTGGAAACTTTACTCCACGTTGCTCCAATTCTAGAAAATTAGACTGCATTTTCATTAAATGATCTTCCATAGAATCTCCTGGCTGCATAATGGCTCTGAAAAGCTTTCTCGAAAGTTGGACCACATTACACGCAGAAACATTGACATGTACTGCTTTCAATTTCTGCCATATTTCTTTTGCAGACTTTAATTCAGCTACATTTAAGAATTGATCATCCCCCAGACTTAAAAGAATATAAGCCATAGCTTTGTCATGAGCCTTTTGATCTGCTGCTCCAAGCACTTGTGGGGGGTCTGCTACGATGTCCCATAATTCTTTTGCTTTCAAAAAACATTCCATTTTTGCAGCCCAAATTAAATAATTTTTCTTCCCCAATTTAGGTATTGGACTGTCTTTAAATTCCATAGCAGCCATCCTGCTTTATTTTTCTTGTCTGCCTGTTCCTTTAACAACACAGACAGCTTCTTATCAGCTTTAAATTACAATGCAGTTTTAACTTTACTTCTTGAGCGATTTCTGGGCCCATAACCTGTCAGAGTTACGCAATAAATCAGAAGCTTCAAAAGATAACTGCATTTTGCTGATTCAAATAACTTCTTTATAAGTAGAATAAAACATTAACAATACCACACTTTGTTTCAGATCACATGTTGAGATGTTTTCACAGCAATCTTTAATGGTGGACTGAGTAAACCACGCCCTTCTTCTTGCTAAGTTTCTGGACATGCTCAATTAACACTTCAGCCAGATTGGCTGACTCAATCACATGGCTCTCCCAGTCATGAATATTCCAACAGAATTGGTTTTTTTTGGGGGGTGGGGGAGAATTGATCCTGATATGTTTGAATAGTTTTGCTTGAAAAGTTTTGTTGCTGAGAAATTCTTCTTCAGTGAAGTAGCCAGGAACATCTTTTGAGATTTCTTTTCATGTCCCAGAATCAATCTATTTTATCCTTTCTTCTATTTTATTCCGGAGTATGCCCAAATGCACAAAATAGTTGCTCTTTTGAAACCTAGAACTATTGTCAAGTTTAGATAGCTTGTGTATTCATGCATTGTAGAATTCAGTACACACAAATGGGAGTTTATCCTGCTGCTCCAAGAATTATCCATTTCCTGCTCAGATGCTTAGATTGTTTTCAGTGCTGCATTTCTTTTCTCTTCTTTCTGTTTTCCTTAGACCCATGATGGCGAACCTATGGCACGCGTGCCACAGGTGGCACGTGGAGCCATATCTGCGGGCACGTGAGCTGTTGCCCTAGTTTAGCTACAGCACGCATGCGCAAGCCAGCCCTGCCCACACCACCCCTCCCCTCCCAGGAGTCTCCACGTGGCCTGTTTTGGATGCCAGGTAAGTACAGGGCTTGCGCGGAGGCTCTGGGAGGGCGTTTTCGGCCTCCAGAAGGCCCTGGGGGGCGGGGGGCGTTTTTGCTCTCCCCAGGTTCCAAGAAAGCCTCTGGAGCCTGGGGAGGATGAAAAATGGGCCTAGCGGGCCTAGCGGAAGTCTGGAAATGGACAGTTTCCGGCTTCCGGAGGCTTCAGAGAGGCCTGCTAGGCCCAAAACGGGGCGCAGGGGGTTGTTCACACATGCAGGGGGTGGGGCAGCACAGGGGGTGGGGCACATGCATAGGGGGTGGGCATGTGGGGGACATTGAATTATGGGTGTGGGCACATGCGCACGCACACTATTGTGCACACACCCGCGCTTTCGGCACCTGAGGAAAAAAAGGTTCGCCATCCCTGCCTTAGACCATCCAAGGACATCTTGTTTGTCCAGAGAGCAGAGGGTTTTTTTATAGCCTCCAACAGATTGATTGCCATCATGCAGTCCTTATTTTTTGGGGTGCCTTCAATGAATCAATAAACTTTTAACTTTTGGAAACCACCTATTGTGGCTCAGTCTGCTTCCAGATGGATATTGTCTTGAGTCCCTTGGACATCCATGGACTGCCCAATTCTGACAGGTAAAGTCAGAAATAAAGCCTTGTATGGACTTACATGTGGAGAAGACAATAAAATATGATCTTGTCTCTTATACCATCACTTACTCCCTTGCTGCTGCTTCCTCTTATTATTTCCTTGAATTAGTCAGATTCCATTACTTTTTGGCTCTCCATTACAAATTTATTCTACCCTCATTCCAGGATGGTTGATAATGATCTACTCAGATACTTAATTTCCTCAACATAGTTTGTGTTTTATGGCCACGAGTATAACCCTTGTCCCTGCCAATATTACCTCAGAATCATCTCTGGATAGGTAATCATCCCATGATGAATTAATGAACAAAATTTTTTATTCTCTGTTTGATCTCTATACATTTCTAAATATTCATCATTCTGTAAAAAGGTACGTGTGTCACCTAATTTCTCTAAAGATCTCAGTTCTCCTTAACAAGGAGGAATAAGGAATAACTCTTAATTCCATATCTTCATTTTTCTCTATCTCTTGTATATTGCTATCAGGAATATTTGCTAATCCCAATGCTAGAATTACTAACCCACTCCTTTCCTATTATGAAAAATTGGGTGGGGAGAAAAAGAGAGAGAGTGTGTGCAGAAGAGGGAGGGAGGGAGGGAGGGAGGGAGGGAGGGAGGGAGAGAGAGAGAGAGAGAGAGAGAGAGAGAGAGAGAGAGAGAGAGAGAGAGAGAGAGAGAGAGAGAGAGAGAGAGAGAGAGAGAGATATGCCAGTTCATGTAGTGCAATACCTGATTTCATTATCGTTTGCCAGTCTCAAATTAATTTTCCCCATCTGCTGAAATACAGTGCACACTCTGCTATGTTTTGCCATACCTATAAAATATTATTACTGTTCTACAATTCTAGTTCTCAAACTACATATCAGTTCACGCACATGTGAAAGAGGACATATGGTCACATAAATATTGTAATGCAATATTTGTTAACTTGGATTACCTTTTTTAAGAACATAAAGCTTTTTTTAAAAAAAAAGAACAAATGAAAAAAAAAACCCACAGAAATAAAAAAATGTACATAATACTGGGATACATAGGTACACAAATGCAAGCCAGTATAAAACAGTTTCTAATGTATACTTTTCTGACAGTCTGCAAATTGCTTGTATACTTTGTTTTCCTCTTTCCAAAAGGGGTTGAACTGAGGGGCCTAAATAGCCCCTTCCCATTCTGTCATTTGATGATACTTCAAATCGTACTTAATAGGTGCTAATCTTCAGCAGATATACCTTATTACTCTGGATAAATATTTCATTAAGTTTCCTCAAATTTGACATTATGGCACCTGGAGCCTAATTCTCACTTTCAGCCTACTGTATTTCCACCAGAATCATAAATGCTTAATTTTTTAAAAATAGTCTATGTTTTCCAATATTATATACCTTTGACTCCCAATAGCCCACAGGCATGAAAGTCCTATCCAGTCTGCCACTTTTATAGGTACAATTTGAAGATATAAAAGGAAGAGATACATATGGACAAAATATGTACAGAGGGCAATCTAGGCAAAAACATATAAATAATAAAGAATTAACATCATCTTTATTTTTCACTGGACTCCAAAAGGCTTGTTAGAATGATCAGCATAATCAGTTCTAAGATTGCTGGTACACATTTATGTTGTTAAGGTTAACAAGAATCAGACGATTACGAGTAGCTGGTATAGTCTCTCAAATATTGCTTAAATATTTTTTAGTTATTTTTTGCTTTATTCAATGATATTTTTAGTGCATCACCCATACATTGGGAAACACAGAGTCTAGGGGAGCTATGGAGAACATTTATATTATTACAAAATCCACCTTTCCAAAACTTTTAATTTTATTGTTTTCATTGTTTATCTGTGTTCATTTTGGTGTTTGGATTTTGGGGGGAGGTGTGTACATTAAGATTGCACCAAAAGTTGTGATGGCAAAACTTTAGGAACCCCTGTCCTAGAGAGATACAACATCTGAAGGGCAATTATTAAGGGAAAGATATCCTAGAAAAACAATCAAATACAGTTGTTATATGTCCTTGATCCTCCAGGTGGACTTTGAAGAGGAAAGTCTTGGGGGTGGGGGAAACAGAGGGGACAGCTGCCTCTAGATGCAGCTCAGCAGACACTGCCGGATAGAAAGTGCTTGGAGTGAAGCCATGTTTATGAAAATGATTCCCAAGAATCACAACAGTCTGAAAAAGAGATTCGGAGAAGTCTGATGTTCTTCCCAGCTTTTGCTACTCCTCTGAGTTTCTAGTTATCATCCAGGTTCTTTAATACCTTATTCTGATTGCTGGACAAGAGCATCACTGTTACTCTGTCATTCATTCAAGTATCTTGTCCTTTTTACAGGAAAATGAATGCCATCCTTCACTGTTCTCTACCTGCTCAGTCTTAGCCTTTTTCAGCTTATGCTTGTACCTTTTGGAAAGCTCCATAGGGCGCCCAGCCTCCGAGCTCCAAGCCTTGGTTCCTCTTGCTGGGGCTCATGCAAGGTCAAAGAACTGAGCAATGAGATGGCTCTGGCTGATACTCTGAGATGGACAAGGCTAAAGAATAAAAGACATTGATTGGAATGCTTCAGAAATGGGATAAGAGCCAAGAAGCTTTTCAGCTTCAAGGCTAGCAGCACCAGCTGTTCCTTTGGCAAGGGTTTTCTGTGTTTCCTGCCAAAAATAAAGAGTTGTGGAGTGGGAGGTAGAAGAGGTGTAATGCACAATGTAATGCAGGTGTAATGCCTGTGGAAATACAAATTCTGATATCAGTAATTTTGCCTCCTCACTAAAGCATGGGATTTTGAAATAGGTTTTTTAAGGTCTCTGGTGGGAAGAGGATGGAAAAATAAAAGTTCACTGAGAATGCAACAATCAGAACAATATCAAAATAGTTTATATTAAGTACTATTTTGTTGAGCAATTATTTTAGGCATACTTGCTTTGGTTCCATCCATTACATTTAATCTAATTTTCATCCACACCCTGGATGATTGAAAGCAGCGTCAACAAGCCCTGCAATTTCTTTTTAAAATCCAAAATGCCTCCTGTGCTGCTTTCAAAAATACCTCCTGTACTACTGGGACATTGAAGCAGTCTCCACTGATGCCAATTGTCAATTGGAAAAATTAGAGGGGAGGGCGCAGGATCACAGAAGAGATGGAGTGGAGAGAGCAGCTATGGAGAATCTAAGCTCCCTAGAATCAACCTTTGGGTTAGTTCGGTTCTGCAACCCAACAAGACAGACACAGACTTCAGAGGATTATCAGAACTGCAGAAAAAACAATTACTACCAACCTGCCTTCCATTGAGGACCTGTATACTGCACAAGTCAAAAATAGGGCTGTGAAAATATTTACTGACCCCTCGCATCCTGGACATAAATTGTTTCAACTCCTACCCTCAAAACAATGCTATAGAGCACTGCACACCAAGACAACTAGACAACTAGACACAAGAACAGTTTTTCCCCTGAACGCCATCACTCTGCTAAACAAATAATTCCCTCAACACTGTCAAACTATTCACTAAGGCTGCATTACTATTACTATTAGTCTTCTCATCGTTCCTATCACCCATCTCCTCCCACTTATGACTGTATGACTGTAACTTGTTGCTTGTATCCTTACGATTTATATTAATATTGATTGTTTCCTGATTGCTTATTTGTACCCTATGACAATCATTAAATGTTGTACCTCATGATTCTTGACAAATGTATCTTTTCTTTTATGTACACTGAGAGCATATGCACCAAAGGCAAATTCCTTGTGTGTCCAATCACACTTGGCCAATAAAGAATTCTATTCTATTCTATTCTATTCTATTCTATTCTATTCTATTCTATTCTATTCTATTCTATTCTATTCTATTCTATTCTATTCTATTCTAAAGGAGTCGGACCCACAATGGCAAATGAAGATCCAGATTAGGCTTACACCCTGGATATGTCCCCTACCTGCTTTATAGGCTCCTTAAGCCTATAACTCTATGTAGGCTGATGGGCTGGACAGTTCTTTGGGTCACAAACTAGTTGGCCATCTAGCCAGAGAACTACAAAGAGACTTCAGAGTAAAAAAAAAAATTGGTCACAGTTCTTTCCAAGCTGCCATAAGTGTTTCACAAAGGAAAAGCACAGAGGAATTCTTTTGAGGTCTTTGCTTCTTGTTTAGCTATTTGACATAGATTTTCCTCCTCTCTGAACATGCAAGCCGCAGCACAGAAAAGAAAACCCTTTAAAAAGTGTAAAAGCAAAAGCTAGGTAAAACAAATTGGTAAGGCATTGAAGTTTATCCTCCCCATCCACGTTACAACCACCACCTTCTGCTATCTGTTTTATTTGCCACTTGAAACAATGATCAGCTCTTCCCTGGCTTTAAAGATTGTGCCTGAAATGTTCCACACACTATGTTTTTAATGCAACCTTCCCAGTTCATGATTGTGGTTTTTAACTTAATCCATCTGCAGTATCTTAACATGATGAATTCCAGGAAAATACCAATTTTGTACTTGTAGAAGAAGGCTATGAATATGCATGGCAGAACTCTTACCCCAGGCTTTTAGTGACAAATGGCATACTTCCCGGAGGTGAGTTTGAATTCTCCCCAGAGAAGTGGCAAATCTAAGTTAATGGTGAGCCACAGTCTTGGCCATGCACAGTATAATTATTCTGGGACTTTTGTTTCACAATAAGGAATGCCCCCTTCCCTGATTTTTTATTTATTATTTGTCAAACATGTATAGCAGTGTTTCCCAACCTTGGCAACTTGAAGATGTCTGGACTTCAACTCCCAGAATTCCCCACCCAGCATTCGCTGACTGGGGAATTCTGGGAGTTGAAGTCCAGACATCTTCAAGTTGCCAAGGTTGGGAAACACTGATGTATAGGATAGTAGTAGTTTGTATAAACATAAGTAAAAAGTAACGATAAAAGAGGACAATAGGACAGTAGGACAGGGACGGTAGGCACAGTGGTGCGCTTATGCACGCTCCTTACAGTAGCAGCAACCCGTAAATCTTTGCATTTACCTGCATATCCCAGCGTGCACCCTCCATGAACAAGCCATGAATATATGCGCCTTCCCGTGGAGGACTGGTGAACTCTTCACGGTTTTTCTTAGTCACATCACATTGCAGAGTCATTTTATCCAGAGGCCACTCATTTTTTCGGGCCATGGACTGCATGATGGCAGTCAAGAAAGACTGTGGATTAAAGAATCCTGCCAGCCACACCACCGATGGTAGCACGAAGTCTCCTATCCATGTTTCAAGCTCTCTGATGCGATTGAGAAGGTCGGTGAACCAACTGCCTAAACCAGACATGGAAGGATAAGCTCTCCTGGTCCATGATTCAGGCACTATATCTAAGAAGATGGCATTCTGTAAAGTCTCCATGTCATTGGTCATGGTTAATTCACCCTAAAACGTGCAAGAAAAAAAAGTATGACAGACACGTTTCAGCCAAAATGCACTCAGCATGGGAAAACAGCACATTTGGTAGGATTTGCAGTACATCTGAAAATCATTCACCCTTCAGTTGCAAACAAAGGTAGAGAAATGGAAAATCAACTATTAATTTATTTATTTAATTAATTTAGTTTGTCGTACATGTACGAGATAACAGGTATAAGTATAAACATGAATATGAACACAGGAAATGGGTACGAACTAGTTTTAACAACTTGAAAAATTCCTAAAATACCTGGGAGATATTTGTGGAATAGTTTAGATACTTCTGCTATATCTCAAACTTTTATCATTATTTGATTGAATTGGCATTTTCTAGCTTTTGCTTGGTTTTTAAAATGGCGATAATGCAAATTATTAGCTATTTTCTGTATATTTATGTATTATATATTTATTCCACCTTTACTACTTTTATCAATAACTCAAGGCAGTGAACATTCATAATATTCTTTATCTTCCTATTTTCCCCACAACAACAATAACAACAACTGTGTGACCTGGATTGGAAGAAAGTGACTGGCCCAAAGTCACCATTCTGGCTTTATACCTGAGGCAGGACTAGAACTCACAATCTCCTAGTTTCTAGGCCAGCGCCTTAACCACTACACTAAACTGGTTCTTTTTATTTACATTTATTTATTTACATGGGTTTATACATTCTTTTTTTATAACATTAGCTTTCTAATGGTGGTAGGCTACCCCTCATAAACTGAGTGTTTTCCTGTCATCTCTAAATTGTGTTCAAAATTGTACGAAAAGAGAAGGGGGGGGTGTCTGTACCTTCAGTCCCAGGTCCAGCTCTCTCAGTGACCGCTTAATCTCACAAGTGAGAAAGTTCATGCGTTCGCATTCTTGGAAGGCAACCACAATGTATGGTGTTCTCTCTTCTACTTTGGCCATCAGCTCAGGAATGTTAAACTCATCCGTTAATTTCTCCAGGATGTCATCAAGCAGTGCCTTCACCTATATGCCAGAGTGAGGGAATATTGCTGAAACTTACCTACACAAGTTATTAACAACTTCAACTGGGCTTAGAGAAGTTAATTTCCCCTTACTGAAGAAAAGCTGAGTAAGTCCAAGCTTGGCTCCTTTAATCAAGTCATCTGACAGACTATTACATCTATAAGCATTCATGAGGTTCCATGTACATAAATGGTTTTGAAAATGGCCACACAGTATGCAGATATTCTTCCCCCCCGCCCCCTTGATTCTCTGTGCCTGTGCCTCAATTTCAGTTCTAATCTGAATATAGATGAAGTTATAAAAGGAAGGGGGGGAAGAAACATTGGAGCACACCTCCTTAAGGGTCATTTTATTCAGCAATTGTCAAATGCAATAATTCAGAAGCAGTGGTACTCTGGTTTTATTTTATTGTGAACCTTTCTTTTGCTTCAGGCTGCAATTTGGCAGCATCAATTGTTGGATTTGGAACTTGGACCACTGCTGAAAGAGAATGAGGAAGGCCCAGGGTGAAGATCCCTGGCACCAACCTACCTAGGTTAGGTCAATGGAGTTTGAATATCTGAGCAGTATTAAGACTTCACATACACCCCATGAAATGTTCAGTCTGTCTGCCAGTGATTCAAAGGAATGGCCTCAAATGTGAGAGGAGGTAGGTGACTAATAAGCTCCATTTGAGGTGAGAGGCAAGTCGGGGTTGAAGCCCAACTGCTCAGGTATAAGTGACAAAGTCCCTGAAGGCCCTGAGGGTTTGCACCATGGTAATGTAGATGTAGGAGATAACCAGGCTGAGCCCGAGGAAGGGGTCAAATGCATCATCAGTCTCGAGTCCCTTCGCATCCACAAGAGATCAAAGTCCAGCCTACCTGGAATTCTGTTGACTCTTATCTATCACCAATTTGCTTTGATCATTAGTAGTTCAGATTCTTGTAGGAAGCTTTAGCTTACAATAAACCTATACATTCATTTGAATCAGCCCGGACTCCTGATTTTCTACACTTGATGGTAGGAAGGGTGGGATATCTGTACACAAATGGGATTGGTTGCAAGGGGGAGGCTAAGCTGATACTCCAATAATTGGCCTGATAGTGAAATGGATGGAAATATGACAGAAAGCATCCTATACACATAGCCGTCGCTTAATGACCAGTTGCTTAGCATCGTTCAAAGTTACGATGGAGGTCCCGAGAGCTATATATGACCGAGTTCCAGCGTTACAACAGCCACACCCTCCTGCATGCTCACATGGTCACATTTTGGGTGCTTCACAACCAGTTCACATTTACAGCCATTTGCAGCATTCCGCAGTCACAAGAGTTCCATTTTCAATAGTTTTTGCCAGTTTCCAGCATTTACTTCCAGTTTCCGGCAAAAAACACCCACAGAAGAAAATGGGTGGACTTAACAACTCTGGCATTCACTTAACAACTATTTATATGCAGGGTTATAAAAACAGGCAGAGTCATATGGTGACCCACTTAATGACTTACAAACATAATTCTGGGCTCAATTATGATCATAAACCAGGGACTACCTGTAGAGTATTTCAGAGGAAGAGAGACTTCCAATGTGGTAGCAGTGCCAGCCTGGTGTTGTGGCCCGCCGGCAGCCAGCAGAGCTGGCAGCAGAGTCGGACAGTGAGGAGGTTGGGGAAGAACTTGGGCCAGTCCTGGGGGCTGGGGAAAGCTCGGACGAGGGCTCTGTATAGGAGGCAGAGAGGGGGCCAAGGCCATCTGATAGCTACGTGCAGCCTCTGGAGTCTGACAGCAGCGAGGCAGAAGAACAGCAGGAGCCTGTTCCCAGTGTGCGCATGCGCAGAGCTGCCAGACAACAAGAACAATTAAGAAAACAGGGTCAGCTTGGGAGTAAGGCTTGGAGATGATTGGCCCCTCCCATAAGATATAAAAGAAGAGAGAACGGGACGTGAGCTTTTTCAGGAAGCAATTAGTTCATCTGGCCGATTCAAGATTTGAAAATTCTGTTTGTGACTCTGTGCCAAGTTTGGCCTTGCCCTGCGTCTGGAAATTAGCTCTCTGACAGCGTTCCACGTGAGATAGGTGGGTGTTGATAACCTTCCTCTGAAAGACTGTTTATCAAGTCTTGCAGATTGTAAATGAAAGTAATTTAGTCATATAAATAAAAGAGGTTTTGTGGGACTAAGATTGTGCTTTATACCTTCTAAGGAAGCCTGGGTCAGAACATCTGGTTTTCCCAACCTGTAAGCCAGGTAACTGCACTGGTGGTGTCCTTGGCCTCCAGATGCTGATGATTAATGGCAGATCTATCTGTAATAAATGTAACTATTTCATAGAGCATTCTGTTAAGTTCATGTTCTGCACCATCTGTTATTCTATTTTAATATTCAGTAGCTAAATTGTGTACTCGTTTTAAGGGTGTTATGACTGTTATTTAATCAATTATTTTAACCATAGCATAAATGTTTTATACATCCGTCTAAATTATGCAATATAGGCCACCAAGAGTTGTTACATTGCCGTGGGATACAAATGCAATCAATCAATTGTAACGTGAATCATTACATCATGCTACAAACTATACAAGAAATATAGCTTAACTGCCAGATTTTGGATGAGTTGGGTGATAATGTAATTAGCATCCACTAAATGAGACAGAAGGAGCTTCAATCTTCTTCCTAATATACTTTGAAGCATTCCTTGCAACTACAGAAAATGTATCTCCATTTGCCAGCCCATCATTTCTAATCAGTCGGAACTAATAATCACAAATCAGAAACTGAGTAAATCCATCTAAGTTTTGGTTCCTACAATAAGGGTATGTAATTTTCCCTGGGAAGGCAACTAAAAGCAGCTTTTCAGTGACATGTCAAGAGCTACAATCCCAAAAATAGTAGGAGAAAGAGGAGGCAGGACAAAAAATGAATTTGAAGGGAACCCCCATAAAGAAATATGAGGCAACAAAACCCTCATGTTTGTGTTAACAAGAATGAATATTGAAAAATAAACCCCTGATAATGGAAGTAATATAGAGTAACTAAGAATTATTGATAGTTTTATTTTGCTTGACTGGGCAAAGCAACAATCAGTCTTCCCAAAGAAGTGAGTTTGTATATATCCTCCACATTCCATGAGAAAAGTGTACTACCAGACAATATTCGACAAGATATCCAGATTACAACTATCCCAACATTCCCTCTGTTGGCAACTCTGAACTGTGCGGTAAAATCCAAGATCTTTTTAATTAACAAATTATAAATAATTGGCTTAACTAATCTGATTACATAGCTTTTATTTGGAGTTCAATATGTGCAGTTGTTACATTCTCTTAGTTTTCTTGGAACACTGTGACCATTGTTACACTGAAGATGGCATTTAATTTCGTTGTACGAGGTGCAATGACAATAAACTAAACTAAACTAAACACTGGTTGCGCCGCATCCGAATTTTGATCACATGACCCTGGGGATGCTGTGATGGCGGTAAGTGCAAGGACCAGTTGTAAGTCACTTTTTTTCAGTGCTGTTGTTAACTTTGAACAGTCACCTAATGAATGGTTGCAAGTTGAGTATGACCTGCCCATCTTGCCTAGCCAGAATTCCTAGCAGTGTCCTAGTTCTCCATTATTGCCAAGTGGTCTAAGGAAGTCCTGTAACTTGCTAGGCTTTTTTTTTTTTTTTTGCAAAGCTACCCGAGGGGCTTCATCAAAAACCAAGGCTCTATATTTTCCCAGCACAAATTTCCATTCTTTTCCTGCACATTGCAGCAGCAGGCATGAAAGGAAGATCTGCTTCTTCCATAACTGTAAATAAGTACAATTCGTTGCATGTAAATACATGCAACAAATTGTACTAGTTTTTTTAAGAGCTTCCTCTGCTATTTAGAATAACAAATCAGCAGAGGTCATAAAGCATAGTTGTGTATTATGTCTGTTAAGGGGATGGCAGCCTGATAGAGAATGTAGATCTTCCCTAGAACCCATGATGACCCCATATTGCAACTATCTGGCTAATAGTGAACTCCCTGTGTGAGCATCTCATGACCTGAACATCTTGGGGATGAAATGAAATCAGATAAAATAAAATCATCTACATGGAAAGGAAACAAGTATGGTGCAGTGGCCTAGAGGTGGAGCTCTCGCCTCACAATCAGGAGGCTGTGAGTTTGATCCTAGGTAGAGGCAGATACTTCTCTCTCTGGGCATGTTGAGATTATATCTGCTGAATATAACTCCGCATTGGCGACAGGAAGGGCATCCGGCCAGTAAACACTAAGCTCCATTCAGTTGCCCCAGGCTCCACCCTGCAAGGGATTATGGGGTCATATGATGATGATGATGATGATGATGATGATGATGATGATGATGATGATGATGATGATGATGATGATGGAAAGCAAACCAGTATGTCCTCCTCACTCACCTTCTCTTCCCGAGTGGTTCCTACACCTTCTCCAAGATTAGTGTCTCGAGGTTGTAGCTCCAAAACAGTACGAAAAAGTTTCTCTGATGTTTGGGTTAAGAAGCCAATTTCTGCATTGGGGTGGAGGCCATATAGATATGGAGATTCAGGAGGTAGAGCATCATCTATATACTAAGCAGGAAAAGGATATGTACACTCAGCAAATGACAAGTACCACATATTCATTCACTCACTCACTCACTCACTCACTCACTCATTCATCATATTTATATAGCTGCCGATCTCATAGTTAAGTGACTCTAAGTGGCATATAATGCCCTCTGTCATCTGCAGTTTTATTGAACCTCTAAGTTAAACTAAATCATCATTATGGTGCATTTGTAAGCAGATGAGCCCTGGCCAAATTAAAATTAATTGTAATTAATTAAAAATAATAATTAGGCATTTTCAACTGAGATACATTTTTCAGTATATTTTGGTATGCATCAGTCTCAGTCCTAATTAGAATACAGTTTTGATGACTGAATGTCCAAGGTGACACTAAAGAGTCAAAAGTGTAAAATTTTCAAAAATATTCTAAAATAATAATAGTGAAGGTAAAGACTCCTGCTAGGAAATTCCTACACACGTCTACATATAGTATAGTACAGGTACAATGACAGAGAAGTTAGCATCTTCCAGATATTTTGACCCAAATCCCCTTAGTTCCAGCCAGCATGGTCAGTAGCAAAGATCGATGAGAGCTGTGTCCAAAACATCTAGAGAAACTTGATACCCTGTATTGTAACTATTTTTGAGTTAACAGATAAACATTTTCAATAGGACTCCTAAAGCTGGAGAAACACCACCACAAATGTTTTTTCCCCCTATCCTTTCACGAACTGGACACGGCGGACATGACCAACTGTCATTTTACAATCAGAAAGCATTATGAAGACAAAAACAGCAGATCTTGCCAAAAGCTCTGAATCCCTAAATTGCTTCCTTGTATGGCTATGAACTCCAACACAAATCAGGGCAGGTTGAATAAATGCAAGACTACCTGATGATAACCATTGTAGTCCATGTTTCCTGGGAGGGGAAATCCAGAAGCCAATAAGAACTCTCCCTCCAGCATTTCAGGCTTGATAAATTCTTCTAAGTAGGATTTACAGAGACGCCTATCCCAATCATCTGTAATGTGACCCCCGTACATGATCTCTCCAAAGAGATACCGGAGGTCATCATAGGGCACCTAAATGCCAAAAAGGAAAGTTAGTTGGGACAGTTCCTTACAGCTTAGCAGCAGGCAATTCTTTCTACACAGCCTTTGGAAATCTTAAAGCAGAAGTTTGTTTTTGTAGGAAACTGGGTGCAATATAACAGTTATACAACTCCAGGCAACACCAGAGAGATTTCATTTAGAGATGCCCCAGACTGTGGAACAGACTTTGTATGTGTGTATAGATAAATGTGTGTGGAGAACTGAAAAAGAGTAGGAGTATCGCTGAAAACAAGTCTTTCCCCATTCCTTAGACAGAAACACATTTATCTAGGCACTCAAACAAATATTTTTCAGAGAAATGTCCTAGTACGAGCATAACCAGGCCAGTTAGGAACATTCACAGAAATAGGATGATTCGATGAAAAACATATTATTTTCCGAAGTCACAAAAGGAAGGAGGGAAAGATGGCACATTGATAGAGAACGCTGCCCCACCCCCTCAAAAAAAAACGCTCTAGTGATTAGAAATTGCTGCACATGATTCTAGTATATGATTCAGTTCACCTTAGAAGTGGCCTCCAAGTAATTGTATAGAACATTGACAGAAATGGTGAGGTCCCCAATGTTAAATGGGTATGAACGATTCCAGCCCTGAGGGCCAAATTTGCGCCTTTCTGCTACCACAGCGTGGAAATAACAGAGAGCAAAAAGGATGCTCTTGAACTCATTCTCACGGGTACACATCTCCAGCGTATCCTGCAGGAAAAGAGAAGTTGGTTTCCATAATAAGTACCAACTTAGTCAGGTGTGTTCAACTCACAGCCCTGGATAGCTAGTAATGCGCCCCCACAAGATCGTAATAAAAAATATTTAAAAATAAAGGAAGTTTGTTAATTAACTAATTAACTATATTAACTATATTATACAGTATATTTCATATGGGGTCCAAGACAATTCCTCTTCAGTCAACGCAGACCAACCAAAAGGTTGGACAACCATGATCTAAGTCTTCAGGTAGGAGCCAAATGAAATGAAGAGGAATAATGACACTCTGATCCACACAAAGAATTGGATAACAGTATATGGGAGTATGAAAATCTCCAGTCATCCTCATTACTTACATTGATCTGAGAAGTTGTGAGAAAGCCAAAGTTGACTTCCAGACTTACTCAATTTGTTTTCCATTGATAATCCATTTTGGTACCTTTCATGCTAACATTTTTTTCACTACTTATTAATAAATAAATTACTTAAAGCTTTTTCTCTGTACCAATAAAATGTCACTTTATGGTTGTCACAATGCTTTTATCTGGTTTTTAAAAAGTCATCTAAAAGAATGCTTTCTGAATATTTGTAGCTGAATAAATACTCTCTCATACAGCCTGATCTTTTATGTTGCATAGGAATCTCTATTAGGCGATGGCTCTTCTTATAGTCTGCTTATAGCATGGTTTGGAGACTAGATGGATAATTGCAGTAGTGATGTGATTGACAAAAGTGCAACAAAAAAGGGCTTGTTCTGTTTCAATTGTTTAGATAACTTTCTGCTCTAAATAGTCATGGGAAAAGAATCTCCATGGACTGGATTTGGGATCAATGAACATTATCAATTGATCAAATTTATGCCCCCCCCCCTCTGCCATAACAATGTTCAAGAGCACTCTTGATTGTTTGTGACAGATTAACTGAAAATCAAAGAGCTGTTGGATGGTTAGCCAACACTCAACATTATTTCCCATGTAAGTTAGAAATAGTGCTTACAAGCCTTGGGAATAAGTCTTTCCCACAAATGTGCTTAGCCTCCTAGATGAAAAGTGAGACAAAGGCCTGAGTCATAATATTGGGACAAATATACCCTGTGCTTATTTATCCTCACACATTTCTCTAGTTGCAAACTTGAAAGAACCACAGAATGATTATACAAACTAGGTAGCATAACCTACCCTTTCTGTTTAAAAGGAATGTGGTAATAAACTCTTTGTAACCTTGTTTGTTTGTTTGTTTGTTTGTTTGTTTGTTTGTTTGTTTGTTTGTTTATTATTTATTTATTTATTTATTTATTTATTTATTTATTTATTTATTTATTTATTTATTTATTTATTTATTTATTTATTTATTTATTTATTTATTTATTTATTTATACTTAATATAGCCACCCATCGTATAACCAGCTCTGGGCTGCTCCAATTATGTTTCAGCATCTATATGTGAATATGTCTTGTACAGATTGAACTAGAAGCTCTAAGCAGTTAATAAAGGTACAGAGGTACTATCATAGCAGTATTGTAGGCTATGAAATGTTTTGTAAAAAGAATCAGCCATTTTGAGATACTACCTGATTTGCAGAAGCAAGAAAAGAAATATTTCATCTCACCTCTCTTTCTGGAATATAGAATTTGTTTGTTTGTTTGATATTTCACTTTTATTTTTTTATAAATCTCAAGGTGGTAAACCTACCTAATACTCCTTCCTCCTCCTAGTTTATGATGAATTATGAATGACAGAAGATGGGAACAAAAGAAGCATGTAAGCATTAATCCCCATCCAACCATGCCAACTAGTGCTTTTCCCGAAGAGTACTGAGTAACTGAGTACTGAGTGTTAGAAAGCTAAAAAGCAGAGCCCTTTCCCCAAAAAAGCAAAAATGCCAATGCTTCAAACCTCCTACATCCTAGACTAGGCTGGCTGAGAGCCTTAGATTCAGAAAATTCATCCCCTTCTTCAAAGCAAGACTAGTCAACATACAAGAGGAAATGCTTGACTAGTTTAGACAAATAATGTTGGAAGGGACTTTGAGACATGCACAATTCAATTATTGAGATGAGGTTCCAATTATGAGAACTGCCTCACTCCAAAGAGCTAATACCTTGACTTACATTATAATAGGCCTGAATGGAGTTATCTAAATCCAGTTGCATAGCATTTCCTGGCCCTGATTCTAAAACAGCGCACCAAGAATCTCCCTGAGGTGGGAGCAAGGGTAGAGGGATACCTGGTTGAAGTTGTCCAGAGCCTTGTGCAGATTGGCATGCATCCCAGTTGGAGGTTCATTTGTGATTTTGATGGAATTCTCAAGGATCCCCTGTGGTATCAGATGGCTTTCAGGAGAAGCTGCAGGTTCTGCACTGATAAAGATCCGGAAATCAGGGTGACTACCTTTGCTGTGCTGCTCTAGTTTCTTCTCCATAGAACTCAACCACTTGGCCACCAGGTGAATGTTCTAGGAGAGAAAGGCAAGGTTATTAGATCCTTCTCTTAAAGCAGCTGCTGCATCAATATCTTCCTGAAGATAAGAAGCACTGTCATACACACACACACACACACACACACACACACACACACACACACACACACACACACACACTACAAGAAAAAAAACACCTTGCCTAATAGCTCTGAGCACTATAATTCACTTCCCCAGGCATTAGAAGCTCAAACTGCCCAAGGAGCTGCTGATACAGTTCTACAGAGGAATTATTGAGTCTGTCATCTGCACCTCTATAACTGTCTGGTTCGGTTCTGCAACCCAACAAGACAGACACAGACTTTAGAGGATAATCAGAACTGCAGAAAAAAACAATTACTGCCAACCTGCTTTCCATTGAGGACCTGTATACTGCACGAGTCAAAAAGAGGGCCGTGAAAATATTTACTGACCCCTCGCATCCTGGACATAAATTGTTTCAACTCCTACCCTATAGAGCACTGCACACCAAGACAACTAGACACAAGAACAGTTTTTCCCTGAACGCCATCACTCTGCTAAACAAATAATTCCCTCAACACTGTCGAACTATTCACTAAGACTGCATTACTATTACTATTAGTCTTCTCATTGTTCCTATCACCCATCTCCTCCCACTTATGACTGTATGACTGTAACTTGTTGCTTGTATCCTTACAATTTATATTAATATTGATTGTTTCCTGATTGCTTATTTGTACCCTATGACAATCATTAAGTGTTCTACCTCATGATTCTTGACAAATGTATCTTTTCTTTTATGTACACTGAGAGCTTATGCACCAAAGACAAATTCCTTGTGTGTCCAATCACACTTGGCTAATAAAAAATAATTCTATTATCTGCACATAAACAATGTGGATTTTCTATACTTTGAAATGCAAATAATCAAGACAAATAACTAGCAATTAAGGAAAAAGTTCAGAGTGTTTGTTTTCTTAGGGGTGATGATGGTATTCTATTTGTTAGAATAATGTACTGTTACTGAAATAACATTATTTCCTCCAGACAAAACAAATTTCCCGTAAACAGCTGAAATAAAATTGCTTGATTATTTTCAATGAAATAATCCATCCTTGAAATCTAAGCTAGTTACCAGAAAATCAGATTTCACATCCTGCTCGGCTGAGGTCTTCAAATATTTGCAATGCTGGTACTTTTGTTCAGAATTACTCATTTCAGTTTTCCACCATTCCAGCATAGATTAGGCTGAGAAAGACTGACTGACCCAAAATCACCCAGTGAGTTTTATATGGCAAGCTGAGACTGGATCTTGTCACCAACTTTGATACCCACCCTATAGCATATTGTCTGATAGGTTGGAAGGACAGGAACTTTTGATGTTATCTGAGAAAAATTTAAACATGACACCAATATGAACACTATAAAAGAAAACATTGTTTTCCTGGTTCTTTGTATGAGTAACTCCATTATGGAAGGCAAAAGCAAAGAGATATTTCTTTGGATAAAAATAAATAAGAAATAAATCTAAATTAAGGAACCTTTTATCAAACATCTAAACTTTGATCTATGAGTGAAATGAAAGGAAGGCTTAAATTATTCTTCAAGATCGAGAAATCCAGAGCAGACATCTATCTCAAAGCCAGAAATACGGATGCACAGAACCAAGGAGTAAGGATTTACAAAAGCAGGCAGTTTCTAAACAGGGCTTGCTTGTTTCCAGCGCACAGAAAAATCTAATTTCCGACACAGCCCAGATTTCAATAAATAAGCAACGCTCATAACAATGGCGGGACGTTAGAGAAATATGAAACTGAACACATCTTCAGCAAGGCATATTATTTATCACAATCCACAGATCAGAGTGATAGCTTTAAGCTAGTAGAGAGCCATCAATTTAGATAATCAGGGTCTTTGTGTGAGGAAGAACAGCTGAAAAGTGTGGGGAATTTCTTATCTTAGAAATGGGAAGGACTTTAAAAACCTTTCACTTCCAGAATAAAAAAAGGCTATTGTTTGGTAGCTTTCAGGTACAAATTAAAGCTTAGCTTCTGGGGATACATCTAAAAGACTCAAGAATACAACACAGCACAATCCTATTGCTAATAGAAGCTAATGTTCCTTTTTTAAAAATGTTATGGCCTTTTGGGAATGAGCGCTATTTCAAAAGCCAACTGCATGCCAATCCCCGGTAAGATGAAGTGCAGCAAGTCAAAGTGAAGCCATTCTAGGACAAAGAGAAAAAAATTATATTGGAATTTTCCCATTCGCTCATATCAGAGAACAAGTCCGTCCTTTTATAGAAATGAAATGCAACTTATCTGTGAGCAGAACTAAAGTTATTGTGCTTTCTTCAGGTGGGTCTGGTATCCTCATTTTTAGGCATTGATCAAACTTCACCAGGACTTTTTATTGGTAATATTGGTAGTATTCACACAATGGAAAAAAAAGTGTTGAACGAGGCACTCCATCCCAACAAAACAGCATTCCCATCCAGTCTAGTATTTACTGTATGCTGCAATTCTGGAAGGCAGAGACTCTTTCTGCGCCAACTCAGGAAGCTCAAACTGCCCAAGGAGCTGCTGATACAGTTCTACAGAGGAATTATTGAGTCTGTCATCTGCACCTCTATCACTGTCTGGTTCGGCTCTGCAACCCAACAAGACAGACACAGACTTCAGAGGATAATCAGAACTGCAGAAAAAGCAACTGCTACCAACCTGCCTTCCATTGAGGATCTGTATACTGCATGAGTCAAAAAGAGGACTGTGAAAATATCTACCCCTCACATCCTGGACATAAATTGTTTCAACTTCTACCCTCAAAATGACGCTATAGAGCACTGCACACCAGAACAACACCAGATCAAAGAAGAACAGTTTTTCCCAAACGCCATCACTCTGCTAAACAAATAATTCCCTCAACACTGTCAAACTATTTAAAAAGTCTGCACTACTATTAATCTTCTCATTGTTCCTATCACTCATCTCCTCCCACTTATAACTGCATGACTGTAACTTTGTTGTTTGTATCCTTATGATTTATATTGACTGTTTCCTAATGTGATTTGATTGCTTATTTATACCCTATCACTATCATTAAGTGTTGTACCTTATGATTCCTGATAAATGTATCTTTTATTTTATGTACACTGAGAGCATATGCACCAAGACAAATTCCTTGTGTGTCCAATCACACTTGGCCATTAAAGAATTCTATTCTATTCTATTCTACTCACTTTCTAATTTGAAAAGCACGGAGAGGGGCAGACTTACATTTCTGTTGTCTTATCACCACAGAATAGGTCTGAACTACGGGACATATCCAGACATAGTCAAATTCAGCCTGTCTTCCAGTGATGTTTCTGCCACTTCAGCTCCTGAAGTCATCAGAGAATCAAGGGCAACGTGGGATTAGCCAAAAAAGAGAGGCCATTCAGAAGTGACTTTGTCAAGGAGCCAGGATGCTGTCTCAAGTCAGCAGTGAATCGGGTCCTCAAGATTATCAGGAAACTCCCTAAGTGCATGCTGGAAACCAAGTGAATCCATGAGACATCTGAGACAGATTCTCTGAATGGACTTGGCCCTGTGGAGGAAATGGGCAACAGTTGTATCCGGATCAGAAAGTGTTCTGCCTCAACAAAGGGCAGATGGTAATACTTTCCACATCCGGATCACCAAACAACTACTCAGAGGAAAAGACATGTCCCTCAAGGCCATTCCTTCTGTCCTCTGCACAGGGATACATGCCAAATCTGCCCATTCATCACCACCAAATTGTGGATGGATGTTGCCTTCTAATAAACAGACCTGGCCTTAACCAGCACCAACTGAAGGCCAGGTGGTCCAACTAACCAGTCCCCAGATCTCCTGGTGGAGGTAATCAAAGAAGAAGCTACCAATAAATCGGGTACCTTTCTTCCGCTGAAATTAACTGGTCATTTGATATTATGTATGTGTATATGGGTTAGACTATATGTGCTTGTGAATCAAATGACAAGAAAAAGAGTGAAATATATTCACCAACCAATAAACGCAAGGAGGAGCCAATACCTCATTTTGAAAGAAAGTCCCAAAGAAGAACACAAGCTAGAGTTTTGTGGGAAATAAGATTTCTACTTGGGAAAGAAGATTTAAGGTTTATATGTACTGCATATTCAGTTATTATAAATAAACTAAGTTATTACTGGTTTAACTAAAGTTCTGGGACATTTTATAAAAAAAACAAACCACAGGTTAAAGAAGAATGTAGTAAAATTAGAAACATGAACCCTAAATGCCTCAAAGGATATACAATAGCAGAATTGAATCAAATACAGCATTAGGTTGATCAGCATGGTAAACTGACTTAGAAAAGGATTTCTATTTGGATCCAGAGCATTTCCAAGTGTTGCACCACAAATGCACTGCCTGGATGCATAGACATTTCATATGCTTGAATTGAAAGCCAGCGCCCAAGACTGCGTGCACTGGATCAATTAATGATAAGTGGAACTGGAAGAACAGAATGTCTTTATGAGCAGCAATTGAGCTGACAGTCAGCAAAATCTTTCTCATTTCAATTAATAGTTCAGAACAGCTCCTAGAGTTCCAAATTGCAAGAATAAGACAAGAAACAAGAGTGTGGGCACAAGCTGAAGAGTGCAAACAGTCCCTCAGATTTCTGAGGGGGGGGAAAACCCTGACAGAACACCACAGGCACTTGTATACAGCATGATTAAGACAGCATAATTTAGGAACTTAGGCTTTTTACTGTGTCTCCCAGGCAATCTCGGGAACACAGCTTTCATCATAATGAACTAGGCTGTTTTTCTTCTGTTGCATTACATTTCTGGAAGATTATTTGGTTCAGCTGCCTGGATGACATGTGACTGATTAAAATTGTCCAGATGCCAAGTTTTGTGTATCCCAAGACAGTTCTTGGAGCTTATTGGTGTTCAAAAAACAACAGACACCCACCCACACACCACTGAGTTATTTCTCACCAATCTGCTAAAGCCACTTTACTGTTGCACTGCAAAATGGTGCAAAACCCACCCGTTCTTGCTGCTGAACTTGGTGGAGTTTCTCTTGTTTATAACGAACTCTCTTTTTCTAGATTATTTGCAGAAAAGACAGTAAAAAAGAGAGTCAAAGGATGAATGACTCAGAAGTCAAAGGAAAGGTCGCCCTCGACTTATGATTGTGATTGAGCCCACAATTAAAGTTATAAGTCATGCCACTCAGTGTCATGAGTCATCATGTGACCCCATCTGATTTTACAATCTTTTTTACAGTGGTCATTAAGCAAACGCATAGTTGTTAAGCAAACTCATTTTTTGCTATGGGCATTTTTTTTTGCAAGAAACCAGAATTAAGCAGAAGGTTCTGGCAAAACAGCATAAATTGCAGCCACCTGACCATGGACATTGCAAACAGCTTTAAATGCAGGCCAGTTGCCACGTGCTCACAATGCAATTATGTGAGCACAGAGCGGAGGCAGCTGTTGGAACTTTGATTCCAGATCTTAAGTAGCTTCTGGGGCATCCATTGTAAGTTCAAATGGTCACTAAGTGACTGGTTGTATGTCAAGGACTACCTGTATGTATTGAACATGTTTTACAGATAGTCCTTGACTTATGGCTGGTTGCTTAATACCCATTCAAAGTTATAATGAACCTCTCCAGGGGTACTTATGATCTGGTTCTGAAGTTCCAATGGTCAGGATTCCCCTGCAGACACAGGATTACTTTTCTCATCCTCTGCCATCCCCTTCTCCTTTTGCCTTCAATTGATATGCAGAATTAACTTCTTAATAAGGAATTAGTCAATGAGTTAAATGGTTTTTGAAAATTTTAAAACTTACATTTCATTAGTATGTTTTTCCTAATTCCATGGTTCCATGGTTCTTTTAAAAATGTTAAATTTAAAACAAAAACCTACTTCTTCTGCAAAGGTGTGATCATCGGCTATTCCTGACTTTTGATATTGAATATTTCACATAATGTGCATGTACTTTCCCTTCGAAGATTAGCTTTGCTATGTGGGAGAATCTGAGCATATACAGGCATGCTCCTGTTAGAAAGGCACCCAGCGAGTAGTATTGAAAGGAAAGAAGCTGCTTGTCTAATTTACCAGGGAAATGTCCAGAGACAGAAAAGGGAAATGCACATACAATAGACATATGTAGGTACTTGTTTTAAAATATTATTTGAAAAAAATGGTATTGCAATGGACTTCCATGGAAACAATGGTGGACACTGATTTGCTTTTTGGGGACCCGACAACATGGAGAACAATTTATTGACAAACAGATCAGTGTATCAAAATCCCTCTCTAGATAAAGGGGAGGAGCTGAGATCATCCATAGTGCTCCATACAGATGTCCCCTACAACAAGACTGTAAAACAACAATCTCTGTCAAGTTTTAGAGTCCTTGGAACCAAGAGAGTCGGCTTTGCTTAAGCTGTGCTTTTGAGCCTTCAAAAGGACACTGTGTTTGCCTTAATACCCTTAATCGCTTTAAGGAATGTTTCTGGTTTTTTTAATTGTTGTTTATTTGATATTAAGAACCTTCAGAAGAACAAGTTACATCACACCAGGTGATCCTCCTCTAATCCTTAGTGAAAGCAGCTTCATAAGAGCATTAAACCTTTAAAGCCCTACATGGCTCAGGGCCAGGTTACATCTGGGACCACATCCTACCGCATACCTCTCTACGACTGGTTAGGGACCTGGGACTGGTCTGGACCTGGGTTGGTCTCCTCCAGGTCCCATCAACCAAGCAATGCTGGTTGGTGAGACCACGGGGGAGAGCCTTCTCTGTGGGAGCTCCGTCTCTCTGGAACCAACTCCCACCAGAGATCCGGACTATCCCCACCCTACTGGCCTTCCGCAAAGCTGTGAAGACATGGCTCTTCCTGCAGGCGGGGTGAAAAGAGATCCTATTCCCCCATGGATGATTGGTTTTCTTTTTTAAATTTTGTAATTTTTTAATTTTTTTTTATTATATTTCTTGATTGTTCTTATTCTGCTGTACGCCACCCTGAGTCCTACGGGATTGGGCAGCCTATAAGAACTTTTAATTAAATTAAATTAAATTAAAAATATTCTGAATATAAGCAGCAAAAGGATGTTTGGAATGTTGACTTTAGAAAGTTTTGAACAGTCTAAGATAGGGGTGTCAAAATCACGTCATCATGGCAGTGTCATGTGATGTATCAGGACTTTTTTTTCCCTTTGCTAAACCGGCCATGGGCATGGCCAGCACGTGATGCAACCGGCCAGCGTGCCGGGAGTTTGACAGCCCTGGTCTAAGGGATCAGATGGATTTGAAATAAGATTGTGAAACTAATTGTAAGAATCCTTCATGTGGGTTGTTTAAAATTCTATTAAAATATACTAAGGTGTAAAAAGAATTTCTGTAGGAAAATATTGAGAATTAGACAAAAACATGATATGAGGGCTAGACACTAGAGGCAACTAGAAAGAACTAAAGATTATAATTTAAAAAAATCCACTAATATAGAATGGAGAAAAGTATACTAACTTTGGAAGAATTAAAGGATATTTGGCAACAGTACACTCAGAAATATATTTTAAGACTGTCTACTACAGTGATGGCGAACCTATGGCATGGGTGCCACAGATGGCACGCGGAGCCATATCTGCCGGCACGCGAGCCGTTATGCTAGCTCAGCTCCAGTGCGCATGTGCGTGCCTGCCAGCTGATTTTTGGCTCATGCAGAGGCTCTGGGAGGGCAATTTCGGCCTCCAGAGGGTCTCCTGGGTGGCGGGGGAGAGCGTTTTTGCCCTCCCCAAGCTCCAAGAAAGCCTCTGGAGCCTGGGGAGGGTGAAAAATGGGCCTACTGGGCCCACTGGAAGTCGGGAAATGGGGGAGTGGGAGGGTCATGCACCCTTTCCCAGGGGGGTGGGACGAGTGAGGGGCTTTGAATTATGGTACTCTTTTCAAATTTGGATACTGTCCTCTCTGTAAACAAATTACTAGTCTATGTGGACAGATTATCTATCTAGAATCTCTAATCTGTGCTCTGCAAGCAGAAATAAGGTGCCAAATTCAGCCATTCCACTCTAATGAGCTGCCACACTATCAGCCCCCTCTACCACAAAGACCCTGCAGGAGAAGGGCAGTATGGACAACTGTGGGATCTGGCAGGGTGAGAGCTGTGAACCAGAAGCACAGAGCTTTTACTGTGTCCCAGCATAACAGATATAGTGCCCTTGCTGACCTTAACAGAGACACTAACGTGACAGGTCAAGGTACTTGTGATAACAATAACTCAAATAAGCAGGGGAACGTGGTCCGAGATGAAGAACTTAATTTGGAAAGTGGAAAGTGTGAATCACGTATTACACATCAGTCACACAAGAGCAGCAAGGTATCCAAAAAGAGAAGCCACCTTCTGGTTGGTGATTCAATTGTAAGAGATGTAAATTTAGGAAAGGATATCGAGGTTTTGAAAGAGGTCAGGTGTCTGCCAGGTGCTACTGCCAGCAGAGACAAGAGGCGTATTCTTAAGATAGTCAAGAATGCCAGTAAGGACTGTGATGTTGATGCTATTATACATCTAGGCACAAATGATCTGTCCCAAAAAGATGTACTTTCTGTGCAGAATGACTTCCAGAGCTTGGGGTACGAACTTAGTAGTATAGGTTGTAGGCTTATCTTTTCAGAGGTTTTACCAGTA
The DNA here is from genome assembly GCA_023053685.1 of Diadophis punctatus similis. Taxonomy (NCBI): domain Eukaryota; kingdom Metazoa; phylum Chordata; class Lepidosauria; order Squamata; family Dipsadidae; genus Diadophis; species Diadophis punctatus. The sequence goes on from JALIGW010000002.1 coordinate 152,229,991, forward strand.
TATAAGGAACAAAAAGGGAAAGGCCAACGTGTAGCAGAGTTTAATGTGTGGCTAAAGGAGTGGTGTAAAAGGGAAGGCTTTGGTTTTATTAGTCATGATATCAGCAGCTGGTCCAATGAAAAACTGTACAAAAGAGATGGTTTGCATCCATCAAAGAAAGGGACTGAGCTACTTGGTATTAAATTCAGAGATTTCCTGGATAAACATTTAAACTGAGCAGCGGGGACAGAGAATTAATTGATACAGATCATTTCTGTCCCCAGCAATCTAAAACTAATAGGGTTAACAGTGCACACAACATAGATATGTGCACTAATCAAACAGGTGGCAAGAAAGTAGGGGCAGTCAGGCACAACACAGGTTATGTAGACAGTAAACACAGGGTCAATCCAAATGGACTTAAATGTCTATACACCAATGCACAGAGTATGAGGAATAAACAGGGTGAATTAGAAATTCAAGTAAATGACGGAAGATATGATATAGTTGCCATTACGGAAACTTGGTGGGATGAAACTGACAAATGGAATATACAGCTAGAGGGATTTAAATTATTTAAAAAAACCAGACCAAATAAAAGAGGAGGTGGAGTTGCACTATATATAAGAAATAACTACATCTCTACAGAAATAGAGCACAACAATAATGAAAATCACCTCAAATGCATTTGGGTCAATATTAAAGGGGGGCGAAATGACATTGCCATAGGTCTATACTACAGGCCACCCAACCAAACAGAGGAAGTAGATGAACTTTTTGCTAGTCAGCTAACTAAGGTATGTAGGAAGCACATCACAATAGTAATGGGGGATTTTAACTACCCTGACATCAACTGGGAGACAAACTCTGCACCAAGTGGAAGAGCCAACAGGTTCCTAACAAACCTAGCAGACAATTTTGTTACCCAAAAAGTAGAGAAGGGAACAAGGGGATCAGCCATATTGTACTTAATTCTCACTAACAGAGATGAAATGATAGAAGGTGTTGAAGCTACAGGAACCTTGGGGGCAAGTGATCATGCAATATTGGAATTCAACATTATGCAAACACAAACAGTAGAACAAAGTCAAACTAGAGTCTTGGACTTTAAGAGGGCTAATTTCAATAAACTCAGAGAGAACTTGGGAAAGATTCCATGGATGAGAATCCTCAAGGGGAAAACAACTCAAGAAGCTTGGGAAATTTTGAAAAGTGAGATTATAAAAGCCCAGACTAGCACAATACCAATGAAGAAGAAAAATAATAGGTCTCAAAAGAAACCAGGATGGCTGCATAAAGAACTCTCTGACAAATTGAAAGACAAAAAGGACAAGTATAAAAAGTGGAAAGAAGGGGAAATAACTAAGGCAGAATATCAGCAAATAGCTGGAGCCTGTAAAGATGAAGTGAGGAAAGCTAAGGCTCACAATGAACAAAGGCTTGCGACAAAAGTACAAAGTAACAAAAAAAGCTTCTTCCAACATATTAAAAACAAGAAAAAAGTCAAGGAAACAATTGGTCCATTACAGGGAGAAAGTGGCAAGAAGATGACAAGCAACAGGGAGAAAGCAGAGCTACTTAACACGTTTTTTGCATCTGTCTTTACACAAAGGGAGAAAACAGTCCAACCTATCAAAAACAGCATCACAAAAAACATATTAGGAACACAAGTTAAAATAGGGAAGAAAATGGTAAGTGAACACCTGTCTACCCTAGATGAATTCAAATCACCAGGACCAGATGGATTACACCCCAAGGTTCTGAAGGAACTGGCAGACGAGATCTCAGAACCACTGAACTATATCTTTCAAAGATCCTGGAGCACCGGGGAACTGCCAGAGGACTGGAAAAGAGCTGATGTAGTTCCCATCTTCAAAAAAGGAAAAAAAACGGATCCAGGAAACTACAGACCTATCAGCCTGACCTCAATACCAGGGAAGATTTTGGAAAAGATAATCAAGCAATGAATCAATGAACACCTAGAAGCAAACAAAGTAATAACCAAAAGCCAACATGGGTTTGTCAAAAACAGATCATGCCAGACTAATCTTATTGCATTCTTTGATAAAGTGACAAAATTAGTGGACCAGAGGAATGCTGTCGATGTGCTTTACTTGGACTTCAGTAAGGCATTTGACAAAGTAGATCATAACCTACTACTAGATAAAGTAGAAAAATGTGGGTTAGACAGCATCACCACCAGATGGATTCGAAATTGGCTAACCAACCGCACTCAACGTGTAGTGCTCAATGGAACTGCATCTACATGGAGGGAAGTATGCAGTGGAGTACCCCAAGGCTCTGTTTTAGGCCCAGTACTCTTCAACATCTTCATCAATGACTTGGACGAGGGGATAGATGGGGAACTCATCAAATTTGCAGATGACACCAAACTGGCAGGAATAGCCAACTTTCCAGAAGATAGGCTCAAGATACAGAAGGATCTTGACAGACTTGAACATTGGGCGCTATCAAACAAAATGAAATTCAATGGTGAAAAAAGTAAGGTTCTACATTTAGGCAAGAAAAACAAAATGCACAGGTACAGTATATGTGGTACCTTGCTCAACAGTAGTAACTGTGAGAGGGATCTTGGAGTCCTAGTGGACAACCATTTAAATATGAGCCAGCAGTGTGCAGCAGCTGCCAAAAAAGCCAACACAGTTCTAGGCTGCATTAACAGAGGGATAGAATCAAGATCACGCGAAGTGTTAATACCACTTTATAATGCCTTGGTAAGGCCACACTTGGAATACTGCATACAGTTTTGGTCGCCACAATGTAAAAAGGATGTTGAGACTCTAGAAAGAGTGCAGAGAAGAGCAACAAAAATGATTAGGGGACTGGAGGCTAAAACATATGAAGAACGGTTGCAGGAACTGGGTATGTCTAGTTTAATGAAAAGAAGGACCAGGGGTGACATGATAGCAGTGTTCCAATATCTCAGGGGTCGCCACAAAGAAGAGGGAGTCAAACTTTTCTCCAAGGCACCTGGGGGTAGAACAAGAAGCAATGGGTGGAAACTAATCAAGGAGAGAAGCAACTTAGAACTAAGGAGAAATTTCCTGACAGTTAGAACAATTAATCAGTGGAACAGCTTACCTCCAGAAGTTGTGAATGCTCCAACACTAGACATTTTTAAGATGTTGGATAACCATCTGTCTGAAGTAGTGTAGGGTTTCCTGCGTAAGCAGGGGGTTGGACTAGAAGACCTCCAAGGTCCCTTCCAACTCTGTTGTTGTTGTTATTATTATTATTATTATTATTATTATTATTATTATTATTATTATTATTATTATTATTATTATTATTATTATTATTATTATTATTATTATTATTATTATTATTATGGGTGTGGGCACGCACGTGCATGCTATAGCACACGCACACACTATTTCAGCACCTGAGGAAAAAAAGGTTCGCCATCACTGGTCTACTATCATAAAAATGGGTTTAAAAGAGGTGATAGAAGTGGATACAGCTGAGAACCAGCCTGTTTTGGATATGGATTTAAAAATGACAAGATATACACAAAATTATATGGGGGGGGAATGTTGTATTTTTAGAGCAAATGATGTTACTGTGTAAACTGGAAAGGAATATGAAACTGATTCATTTGATTAAGATTAAAATAGACATTTTATTTCTGGTAACTCTTACTGGACTTTTGCTGATTAAGACTGAATGATGAGGCTTTCTAATTTGTTTATAGATAAGAGATGAGATATGGGAAAAAGAGATCTTTGGCTGAAATATTAGAGAAAATGATAAGTTACTGAAAGTGTTTACAGTTATCCTGATAAAGATGGAAGTCATTTCTTTATACATCTTTTTTCTTCTATTTTTTATTTCTTTTCTCCCTTTTTTCCTTTTTATATTTTTTATATTTTTAATGTTTTTCTTGGTTTGCATTAGTTCTTTATCTTGTTTTTAAACTTTAGTAAAAAATATTATTAAAAAAGACATTGACGTTGCTATGGTAACTCTTAGAAATAGTAGCATACAAACCAATAATTTATCTTATCACTGATATTCTCCTACTCCAGTCAGTAGAGATGCAATGAAAATGTGTTGAATTCTTTCCATCTTTTATAGCTCAAACTTCCCCAACCTGGCACCCTCTAGATCATGGGTGTCAAACTCGCCATGCCACGTTGATGTCACATGATGTATTGCGATGTTTTTTACCTTCATGGAACTGGGGTGGGCATGGCCTGTGCATGATGTATCCAACCCGCAGGCCACCAGTTTGACACCCCTGTGTCTAGATCAGGGGTGTCAAACTGAAGGCCTGGAGGCCGGATCCGGCCCGTGGGGTGCTTAGATCTGGCCCATGGGGCTGCCTTGGAAACAGTGAAGAACAGGCCTATGGTACCTCTGCCAGTGAAAATGGAGCTTGGGAGGACCGCGGGTAGCCCTCCAGAGTTCCATTTTTTCTGGCGCAGCCCAAAATGGAACCTGGCAGAGCGCTTGGGCCACCACAGGTGCCCCCAACACGAGTGACATCAAGCTGTCCACACCCACCCTGGGCCCCCGAGGTCAAACACAACCCTCATGCGGCCCTCAATGAAATCAACACCCCTGGTCTAATGTTTGATTTCCATCTCTGAGGGAATTCCATTTCCAAAATATCTGGGGAATATCAAGCTGAGAAAGTCTGGAACAGACATTTTTGCCAGACCAGCTGACTGCATTGTGTATCATGATGCTAGCAGGATACCCAATATAGGCAACATAAGTTATAAAAATGCTGATTTTAAAAGCCACTCCTACCTTAACTTTAAAATAAATTAGATAAATTCATAGTTTGTTATCAATAATGATCAATAATGATTGCCTACCACATCAGAGGCAATAAGCCTCACAATATTAGTTGCCAATTATTGGATCATGATCAGAATGACTCCTGCCATTACTGTGACCTTCCTGAACACTTCTGATATATTACTGTAACAAACAAGATGCCAGAACATATACAATTTAAGTCTAATCCACCAGCTCTCTTCTATTTTGGGGAGTCTTTCCCTACTTGGATCTAACTGTGGCATAAATATGTCCTTCCAACCTTTTTTGTCCTCTTGTACTACTGTGACTTTGACTTCCATCTTTTCCCTAATATATACACCTAATATACTACAGCTTTAAGTTTTCCATAGGTGTTCCAGGGTTAAAGTAATGTTTTCTTCAGCAAGCAACAAGCCATTGGAAATTATTGTGGGTACAACCTCAGACACTTCTTTGACAAGTCTACTGGAGCCAAGGGATGGAATTAGCCCAACACCTTCTCAGCAATAAATGTTATGCCCGTGTGATTTAGGGTGGGTGTCTTTCAGTCAAAGGAATGGCCCATATATCTTTTATGGCAGGGGTGTCAAACTTTATTTCATTGAGGGCCACGTCAGGGTTGTGCTTGACCTCGGGGGGGGCATGCCCAGGGTGGGTGTGCCCAACTCGATGTCACTCAGTCTGTTTTCAGCTGCAACAGCCTCTTGCAGCCCTCTGCCAATGAAAATGTAGCCCAGGGGGCTACGCATGGCCCTCCTGGGCTCCATTTTTTGCTGGCAGAGGCACCGCGGGTCAGTCCTTCGCTGATTCCAGGGTGGCCCCATGGGCCAGATCTAAGACCTCCACAGGGCGGATCCGGCCCCTCGGACCTTGACTTTGATACCCCTATTTTAGGGGATGAAGGTACACCAAACCCATGAGCTTCGAAGCCTCTTTTGTGTAGTCTCCCCTCCTAGAATCCTCCAAAATACACTGGTGGGTTAAGGAAAATAAGTATGCTAAGCTTCCAAGCAGCTGCTGTAAGTAAAATTCCCCCTATCTTCATTCAAATATGGGAAAATAGGTCAAAAAGACTCTCGTCAGCTCTCAGCTAATAAAATAATAATAATTTTAAAACTGCAGGTCCAACCAAAAATAATTGCATGTCCCTGTCTTAGCAGTATATTTTTCATTTTACTGATTATTCTAAGGGAAAACTACTGCACTAAAGAATCCAAGTTACAGCATCCCCACTGGGCAGTTCGCCCCCCACACTCAAATAGACAATGCATTAAGTAAAAGCCTCAATAAAAGCCTCCATAAATGAATATGGAAACTGTTTCCTAAGATGCCATACACCTGTATCAGGTATCAATTGAGAGGGGAGCATTAACCCTTACTTTTCTGTGCATTTCAACAATTTCAAAATCTGCTTCTCAAAAAAAGGGGCCCCAAATCCCTTGATACACACTGAGTGTGGGTGTGCACATAAATAAAGAAATAGCCTTGCCTCGTGCTACATTTGAAAAACGAGGATGAGTTTTCCAGTGCAACAAATAGTCTTGTCATTCCTAAGAGGTAAAAAGCAGTGCAAATTTCTCCCAAACCGTTCTGTTTCCTATTTATATTTCCATTACATCACCTAAGGTGTTTTCTGACTGGAAAGAAAGCATCTCTGCAGAGTGCCCAATTGCATTTTATTCTGGTGGCGGGCAAAATATATAGTTTATTCATGCCAGAAGGCACATGGTGAGGTTTATTTATGTTAGGATGATAAGGCCCAGAGGTTTCTATTGGCAAAAGAATACTAAGTTACCTTATTTTGTTTCTTAAAACCTCTTCAGGGCTGTAAAGTTATCCTTAGAGGGTGATGCCTACAGAAGAGTCAGAAGCATGATGTACTGTTTCTACCCTGATGGCTGGTGAAAGCCAAAGACATACAAAATGACCATGTCCACCTAAATGCCTTTCATGTGCCCAATTTTAACATAATCTAGAAATTATGGAATACAAATTTGATTGGCAAATAATTCAAGGTTGAAGGTAATTGTTTCTTAAGGGGGGAGGTGTTTTGTTGGTTTCTTATGCAAACAAGTCTTCCACTTCTAAATGCTTAACAAGTAAACCAATTATTTAACATGCAACAGGGAAATTTCTGCCAAGTCTTTTGATCAGTGCACTGCTATGGTTGAGCAGTTCATTGTGATTTAATTTAGTACAGGAACCCAATTCAGTTTCCATATTAATGTATGAAAATGGGACAGAACATAGGAATTTTGTTAAGTAAATTGTGGAAGGAAGATGATGGCATTCTGATTAATAAGCAAATACTATGGTTAAGTTAAGAAAAGCTACAGTAGTGCCTAGATTCTTTCCCCCAAAATTCTGGCTTTCACACAAAGATGTAGTTCACAAATTAGGACAGGAAACAGGATTTATAGAAAGAAAAGAAAATTTTGGGTCAATGACAAACATTCTATTCTATTCTATTCTATTCTACTCTACTCTACTCTGCTCTGCTCTGCTCTGCTCTGCTCTGCTCTGCTCTACTCTACTCTACTCTACTCTACTCTACTCTACTCTATTCTATTCTATCATCAGTTTCTTCGCAGAAACAGCTTGCTGTCTCCAGGCCCTTTGCATAAGGTGCTGAAGAAAACCACAGAAATACAGACCAGAACAAATATTGCTGCAGCAAAATTATTATGGAATAATAATATGAATGAAAATGCACCATGAACTGCAGTAGAAGGGACCTTTCCATCTCATTTACTACATCCCATCAGTCCTCTGGGCTAGAAGAGAAACATACTCTGGAAAGTGTATCATTGACTAAATTCTTCAAAAACAGCAAAAATTAGGTACATCAGGATTGGTGGAATTCCTTAAACTTGAGTGCCTGATTAATGAAAATATGTACATAGTTGACATGGCTTTAATATTTAATGAAACCACTGAAATTCCCACCCACTCATCAATCCAGCCCCCATTTAAATGAGCCACATTTGCATGATTAAATAGAAAGAGCCAATATATAAGCAATTGTGTGGCTCAGTGATAGTTGCCATCCTCGTTCTTGAAGCTGAAATGCTATCATCACAACCTCTTCCCTTCTCCCTTGGCTGAGAACTAGAACCTCAATAGTTCAGTGTCTAAACCAGGGGTTCCCAATGTGGGGCCCACACCCCATAGGGGGGCAATTTGATTTTTAATGGGGGCAATTGGAACCTTGTTTAAATCAAGTTAATGGCCTTTTAGGCTTCCTCCGCATGAGTAGGAGTTCACTTTTTGAATAGTAAGAATTATATGTCATGGGGGGAATCAGGATTTTAGAGATGCTTAGGTGGGGCACAGTCAAAAAAAAGGGTTGGGAACCACTGCTCTAAACACAGCTCAGCCTTGGCAAAGAATTCAACTTGCTGAGCATTTCTTACACATTTTCTTTGAAATTAATTTCTGTACCTTAAAATTATGAAAGTAAATTGCAGTGAATCATGCCTGCCAAAACAATAAATGGTGACAGGGGAAGGATTTTCAGGGATCAAAGGGCAAAGCTTCAGGGTACACTTCACACTGCTCTCTCTCCTAGGCAGATGCCAGAAAAATGAAAAATATGCAGAATATTCACAACTAATTTCAACTTTTCTTGATGAAGAATTGAAACTCATGTTGGTACATCTTTTCCTACACACACACACACACACACACACACACACACACACACACACACACACACACACACACACACACACACACACAAATACACAAATACACAAATACACACTTATGCATAATAAAATAGTATACATAGTCATATCAGTCATTAGAATGTGAATTTTACATTCAGCAATGTATGTAGGTGGGTAAAAATCCCACCTGTCATTTTGGAACGAAGAATATAAACCTTCAAATTCTTCTCAAGGCCACAGCAGCAAAAGGAGAGTTTAACCAGTGGCTTTGTTTCCGTGGGCTATGTGGCCCTTTCTGAAGAAATTAGCCATTACACCAATTTGCAAATTAAATGTACAAAGCTAAATGAACAGCAGCTTTTCCCAAGACAGCACCATCCAGATGGCTTTTTAGTCTGCAAACTCCATTATTCTTAGCCCCCAAAATAAGGGTCACACAGGCTGGTATTTCTACAGAGTTCTAAGCAGCAGAAGACTGGGAGATTTGTCAAAGAGTGATTTCTTCTACTCCCAATTGCTCCTGCTTTCACCTCTCTGGATAACAGATGGCTTGAAGGCAGGCAAGAAACCTCTTCTCCCAAATCAAAAGAGAACACAGACCTGCAAGATAACCCAGTGTCCTTCTGATGCTGCCAGGTCGAGGGCATGTTCTGCTACTATCTCTTGACCTTGCCCCAGTGAGACATTATGGAAATTCCGGTTGTTAAAAGTGTAGCCAAGTTTCTTTCCTGAAAGGAAAAAGTAAACATTTCAGTCCAGAGAAAAACAGTGCCAGCAACTCACAGTACATTGGCAACCAGATATTTAGCTTTGTACCAGATCTACTACCTTGATTAGCTGTGCAGGCTGATCCTACCTGGGATTGCAATGCACAACAAATAGGGGTGTGTGGGTGTTAATCCTCCTCCATGTCTCTTCCTATCTAAAGTCTGTGACTAAGCCACATGGCCAAATCTGCTGTTTAATTCCCCAAGTGCAGTGCTGCAAATAGTGTTAGATTCGCACGGGAAAGAACGAGTGACACTCAGGAACAGTTCAGCACCTTTATTTCTCTAAAGCTGAAAGCAATACGAACTGCCGACAGGCTGCAGGGAAGCCGCTTTTAAGGGCTTCCCTGTAGTCTGCTGGCCACTGACAGTAGTTTATTTCTCCCGCCGCTAGATTAGCCAATCAGCGGCGGCTATGCAAATCTGTGCTCCGTACAGCAGTATGTAACACCCTTCCCCTCTTAGTTTGTGTAACGTCCAATCAGGAATCAACGTAGGTCACGTAGTCACATAAGTAAACAGGACGCCATACAGGCCTACTGGGCCTGTTCTACACCGCTCTACATCCTAAGATGATTATCTCCCATGGTGCTCCTGTCTGTTTCTTAAGGCAACTTCAGTAATTGCAATCCAAATTTCTGTGAGCTGACAATGGGGCCTGAATGGTTATCCCTTTGCTTCTTGATCCTCCCATCCATGCAAAGAAGACAAGCCTCTTTAGATGACTTCCAGGTAGTCTTTCCTAACAGTGCCTGTCTTTAAGGACTGTTCCATCCTCACAAATCTTTTTGCCTTTCCTTTGTTTTCCCAGATATTTGTACATGGATGCCTTCACACCCCAATTCCCACAGTATCTCCTTTTATACTACACAGACTATTTTTTTACTTTTTTCCTCCACTTACTGTGCAATTGTTGCTCTGTTGCTACAGTAATTAAAGGAAGAAGAAATGGGAAGTTCTTTTGCTCCTGAATTCTTTTGTAAGATAATGGCAACTTTCCAGTAAGGAGGTACTGTAGGAAAATGATGGGCTGGATGGGGTAGGAAGGGAAGGGGTGAAAAAAAGCACAGAGATCATGTACTTTTTTTTAGAGATATAGGTAAGGTTATATATTTTTTAAAAAATAGTTATTAATTGTTGGCCACAGTGACCAGCCACTGGAGAGAAAGAGTACACCAAACACCACAGCCAATTGGATCTTGGGTTGCCCCTAAAATGCCACAGGGGCTATCCATTTGAAGGGCTTAAGAGAGCTTGGGTCAGAAAACAGAAGTTCTGGAGCAAAACTGGAAGTCACTGGTGCTGATGCTGATGCGTTTGCAGTGGGCTGGGATTGGAAGCCAAGCAGAAAGTGTGGATCTGCCTTTTGTCCAATGCTCCAATAGCAGTTCAACTTGCTATGGGTCAAACGGAGAACAAGTGAGTCCGAGTTTAATGCAGTATGAGCAAACTCTTAGGTGGAATGAAGAGATTTTAGAACAACCCAAGATGTTTTGGGTTTTTTTTGCTACTGACCATTCAGAATTGCAACAAAGGTAAGAAAAAGAATGTTCTGTACAGGTGAGGAACTAACACACCTTTCTGTGATTAACTGCTGCAGACATTTCTAATGAGCTTTTCTCTATTTAGACTCATGCTCTTAGGAGTTGCAGTGCAATCAGATGTGCATTAGATCCTTCCAATTGAAATAACAAAAAGCTCAATGTCTTTACTGCAGTTGAACAAACAATTCATACATCAAAACCAGACGTTGACATCTGGATCTATATTGGTCCAGAGAGAAAAAATGAGAATAAGCCAGGGATTCTTTCACACATCTGAAATATACAACTGCAAAGATTTATGGTGCAAATCCATCTGTATCCTGAGTACTCTGATTGGCATATATTCCCATCTAAGACAGCATGCCAACACCAGTGCTTGGCGTAAAAACTGTGATTATTTTCAGAGGTACAAGTTGTGAGTTCAACAAACAACAAAGGGAAGGCTGTAACTCTTGTTGTGTGTTGCATATTAATGGATTATCATGACCCACAGGGTCTGCAAATACAGATCCATTTGCCAAGTTTGCACAATGGATGCTAACCTCAAAAGCTTCCTAATCTTTTTGATAACATGGCTTGCATACAAGCACACTGGCTTTGCATTGAGTCAAAATCCAGTAAGTTTCTCGGTGTCATATCTTTCATAGGAGTGGGATAAACATATGATTGCACATACTGGATCAAACTGAAATCCAGGTGGATCTAGCCTATCTCAGCCTACATTTTGCAGCTTTTCACTTCATCCTTTTGCATATCTTTATGAGGGTATATGATTTTGCTCAAATAACTTTCAAAACATCTTTGAGTCTTGATCTTTATTTTTTTAAAAAAAGATTTCTATTATGTTATTATAGCAAATTCCCCCAAAAGGGAATGTGAGATATTCGCATCACAGCTCTTTCATCATAACCACATAGCAAATTTCATACTAGTAAATATGGTCTATCTATATCTCGGACTCTTAGGATCAGGAAAAGTTTTCCCTTTGGGGTTATTCACTCAGTCTCAGGAGTTCCCAACACAATTGTACTTTATGTAGATCTCCGTTATCAGTGGTCTTCTCAAACCCGATTAAAACAGAGGTTGCAGCAGGCTCTGTTTTGTGCTGCTAGACACAATTCAACAGTCAGCGGAGAGATGTGAAAACAGGATTGCTGTGCCAGGTATTTGAGTGGAAGGGACAAAAAAATGGAGGTGTAAATAAATTATAAGATGGTGGCTTTTATGGCAGTGTGCTAAATTGAAAAGATGTCTCTCCCTGGAACCAACAAAGAAAGGGGATTTTATTTGTTTGTTTTTGATAAAGCAAGTTCATATGCAGTAGTGTCATTTGGTTTCCGATGCGCTGCATTTACCATGTTTCTCTACGTCTTTCAAGGGATCCACTCCAGGTGAGAGGATAAAGAACATGGGGGTCGCAGGTCCTGACTCTTCATACGATGTTGCAAAATCCAGAGATCGTCCTGCCACGTATTTGCTTCCAAGCTTTTCTTCCACAAAATCCCTGTTGAAATAGATTGGTAAAGAATTATAGGTGGGCAATTACAATGTGCTTATCAAATTAAGGAAACAAATTACTATAAGATATGAGAATTACTTATCCTAGACTGAAAACTCAATATCTCCACCTCCCAAATCCAATACCAGAAAAAAAGTAAGATGTGGAAGAACTGCCAGCTTATTCACCTAATATGCCAGTTGGCAATACTGAAGGAGAATATTGACTTGAGGTCCCAGAGAGAAAAGTGAATGGCTTTTTTCTTAAGCATTGCTTTGACCAATTGTATGCTCTGCCCTTGAGAAAGGTTAGATTTCCAGAAAGCTCAAGATTGCAATAAGATCTACTTTATCCATCTTATGAAAGCAATGGAAATGCATTTTAAACAAGAATTATTTATCTTTTTAATAAGAGGTCTTAATATTGCCAATACTGTGGCACCAATATTGTTATTGCTTATTGCTACAAACTACCCAAATTATTAAAACTATTAAAACTTTAGATGCATTGAATGCAAGATACTTAAACTTTAAGAGCCACGGTAGCGCAGTGGTTAGAATGCCGTACTGCAGGCTACTTCTGCTGACTGCTGACTGCCTGCAATTTGGCAGTTCAAATCTCACTAGGCTCAAGGTTGACTCAGCCTTCCATCCTTCTGAGGTTGGTAAAATGAGGACTCAGATTGTTGGGGGCAATATGCTGACTCTGTAAACCGCTTAGAGAGGGCTGTAAAGCACTGTGAAGTGGTATATAAGTTTAAGTGCTATTGCTATTGCTAAAATGGTATAGAGAACCATCAGAGACTAAATCAGGAAATGGTACAGAACAAGCTTATATTGCAATATCTTTGATATCAAGTCTGATACGCAATATACCATCATTAGTCATGATTTGGAAAAAGACAGCTATTGGTACTGCCATAAAATCTAACTTTTCTCAAGAATCAACTCGTGTATACAGATAATATTTTAAAAATATGTTAAAAAGGAATACCAATAAATGCATCTTCCTAGGTCCACTCCCTTCCTAAGCACCATTGCTAGAAAACCACCTTCTATCCATGGAATCTTCTCCAACACCAAAGTTCCAAACCCTCAACAGCCTTTCTGTTCTATTCTTTAAAATCCAGCTTTTGTTTCCATAAAGCATCATATCGAAAATCAGAGATGGGTTCCTCCCGGTTCGGACCGGTTCACCTGAACCATTAGCAAAACTCTGGAGATGTCACGTTGATGTGACAGAACCGGATCTGTCGGTGCCGGTCCATGGGCACCGCCGTCTTTTTTTTTTTTTTTTCAGAATTTTTTTTTCAGAATTTTTTTTCCTGAAATTTTTCCCGGTTTTTTTTTCTTTTGCATGTGTGCAGAAGCCAAGTTTTTGGCACTGCGCATGCATTGCCATCTTGTTTTCAGCTTTTTAAAAAAAAAATCAGATTTTTTTGCACTGTGCATGCACGTGCACGCCCATGAGGCACAGCCACATGGCGCAGGAACAAGCGAACCAGCAGCAAGGTAAGTTAGAACTGACCCCTGATTGAAAATGAATATCTTTTCCTTCATTGCTATTCTACCAAGTGCTGGTCTGTGTTGTATTTCTTGACTACTGTGCCTTAATACTTAATCCATTATTTTGATATCTTCATTGTCACTTTTAAGTCTGTTTGTTGTGGTTCTTCATATTTAATTTTATTCTCATTTTTCCCTATGCTTCTTGACTTTTATTATAACAGTTCCATGTCATTTGCATTTTCATCATTCAGAATAAAGTCATCAGCATGGTGAATTTATTGATATTTCTCACTCCAGTTTTAAAACCACACTCATTTTCCAATCCATATGTAAGAGGAGAGGAGAAGAGGAATAAGTAAGGGGAGAGTACTGTATACAGCTTTGTCTTACTCCTTTGCCAGTCTGGAGTCAATTTGTTTCAACATGTTCAGTTGATATTGTGACTTCCTAATCTGTCCATAAGTTTTACATTGGGACCATGAGATGTTCTGGGATTCCCATTTTTCCAAACGCATTCCACAACTTCAACATGATCTACAAAAAATGTTGCTAATAACATGAAATAGAAGTTCTTTTACTGCAGATGTCAAGGTTGGGAACCCACTGATAAATCCTCTACATTAGATGTGTTCAAACTGATTTTGAAGAAAACTCTGGGCAGACCATCAGATACTGCTTCTAATTCAGAAAGGCTGAATTAGATGATTGGTTTTCCAAATTTTGTGATTCTTTAATGTAGGTTATTGTCAATGATTCAATGATATGGAATGCCTATCTTGACATTATATTGACCAAACATCCTGCTCCTCTATTCTATTTAAGTTTAAAGGTTACTTGCTCTACTCTCTGTGTTTCATGGGTAAAGGTTATTTACTTATTCAGCTCTTCTATTGTTCTAGCTAAGAGCAAAAGGTTAAACTAGCAATCATGTGCTCACCTGCTTGCTTGACGTGATCTATCTGTATGCTGTATATTAACCTGTTACTAGTTAGCTATCTTTGGAGTAAGTCAATCATTGTAATTGTGTGCACAAGAAGTTTCTAGAAAAATCAACGCAGCTGTCCGAGCAAGCAGGGCTTCTGAACACAGAGGCTTCTCAACTCAGAGAGATTTCTTCCTAGCTCGAAAGGGACGTTGGTACTCACCTGTGAGACGTCCTTTCTCGTAGGGTGGAGCTAGCCTCCAAGGATGGGTTAAACCAGCCCTCTAGCCAATAGGACCGAGTCTTAAAAAAGGTATAAATAGTGCCCTCTGAGATTGGCACCCCCTCTTTTGATCGAGGGGCAAAGACAGACTCAATGTGCTTTTCCAAAACAACCAGACAATTTATTAACTATGTACAAAAAAACAACCAGAGAAGTTATGAACTATATATATAGAGAGGGAACATATCCCGGATCAGAGAATTGAATAACTATGTACAGCAGAAAAGGAGCAGAGCGCCCAGCCAGGCCCAGAATGAGGGAGGGACTTGGAGGCTAGCTCCACCCTACGAGAAAGGACGTCTCACAGGTGAGTACCAACGTCCTTTCTCCATAGTGGGTGGAGCTAGCCTCCAAGGATGGGACATACCAAAGCCTGGCGTCCCTAGGGTGGGCTCAACTGACCTGGCTGGGGAGATCGCCTGCTGACAATGCCTGCCCCAACACCCGCCGGCCAAAGTCCGCCTCCTCGGAGGCATAACTGTCCAATTTGTAATGCTGGATAAACGGCGTCAGGGAGGACCAGGTGGCCGCCCTACAGACCTCGGATACAGAAGCCCTAGCGTTCCATGCGGCTGTGGTGGCCGCACTACGGGTAGAATGGGCGGTTAAACCCGGTGGCCTGGGTAAGGACAAATGTTTGTACGCCAGAGAAATGGCAGTCCGAATCCATCGACCAATCGTAGCGGAGGAAGCCTTGCGCCCCTGGGAAGAGGGGCAGAATGTCACAAACAGAGTCTCTGTACGTCGAAGAGCGGATGTGCGCTGCAGATAAATGTCAAGGGCGCGCTTAACGTCCAGCATGTGCCATGCCCGTTCGGAATCAGTGGACGGGTCCTGAAAGAACGCAGGTAGGATGACTTCCTGCACTCTATGAAAATGCGCATTCACCTTGGGTACAAAGGCAGGATCTAGGCGCAGGACCACCCTGTCGCTGTGGAAGACACACAAGTCCTCCCTAACAGAGAGAGCTGCGAGTTCCAATATTCTGCGTGCGGAAGTGATCGCCACGAGGAACGCCACCTTGTAGGACAGATGGGACAGGGGAACAGCGTCCAGGGGTTCAAAGGGGGCCACAGTCAGGGCGGATAGTACCTTGGCAAGGTCCCATGTCGGGAACCTGTGCACTACCTGTGGACACAAGTTAGAAACCCCCCTCAGGAACTGCTTCAGGAGTGGGTGAGCAGACAGTGAGTCCAAGTTCGGACAGGACAGAATGGTAGAGAGAGCTGCCACCTGTCTGCGCAGGGTATTAGGGGAGAGACCCTTGGCGAGACCCTGCCGCAGGAACTGGATAACGTTGATGATCGAGAGTTCCACGGGCGAATAACCCACCTGTGAGCACCAATGACAAAATGTGCGCCAGGTGACAGAGTAGATGCGTTCCGTCGATGGCCTCCTGGAGGCAAGCATGATCCTGGAAATATCGTCCGGAACTAGGCGGTGTTGCAGAGTGAGCCGCTCAAGCGCCAGGCGGTCAGTTGTAGCCAGTGCGGCTCTGGATGATGCACTGACCCCTGGGCAAGCGACCACTCTGTCGGCGGGATCCGCCAGGGAGGTGACGCGGACAGGGACATAAGGTCCGCGAACCAGGTCCTCCTTGGCCAGTGAGGGGCCAGGAGGATAACCTCCGCTCTCAGCAGCAGGACCCTCCGGATGACCTTGGGGATCAGCGGGAGAGGGGGAAAGGCATACAAAAGCCCCTGAGGCCACTGGCAGCGGAGAGCGTCCGTGTGTTCCGCGCCCTGGGTCTGGAACCTGGTGACGAACCTGGGGAGCTTGGCGTTCTCCGAGGTGGCAAAGAGATCCATGACCGGCGGACCGAATCGCTCCACAATCTGCTGAAAGATGTCGGGATGCAGGGACCATTCCGCCGGGTTGATGGTGTTCCGGCTGAGCCAGTCCGCGGTCGTATTGCTCACCCCGGAGATGTGCTCCGCTGTGATGGATCGCAGGTGACGCTCCGCCCAGAGTCTGAGGGAGAGGGCTTCGTTCATGAGAGCCCTGGAAATGGTCCCCCCTTGCCGGTTTATGTGGGCCTTTGTCGTAACATTGTCTGTTAAGACCAGGACATGAGCATTCTGAAACTGGGCCAAGGCCAACCGGACTGCCCTGAGTTCCAGCAAATTTATGGGGAGAGATTGCTCCGATCTGGACCAGGTGCCCTGTGCGACCAGGGAACTGGAGTGAGCCCCCCATCCCGTGGTGCTGGCGTCGGTCATTACCGTCAGCCTCTGCGGTTCCAGGAAGTCGGTGCCCAGGTTTAGGGCGGGCGAGGACCACCATTGGAGGGACCGTCTGACCGTCACCAGAATCCGGACCCTTGCTGGGGAGTTGCTTCTTTTTGCCCGCTGGAAGGGGAGAAGAAACCATTGAAGGTCTCTGGAGTGCAGGTGCAGCCACGGGGCGATATGTATCGCAGAAATCATTTTCCCCAGGAGGGAAGACAGCTGGTTCAAGGGAACCCGTGTTTGGGCCAGAACGTGCTGGACTAACTCCAATATGCTGTCTCTCCGTTCCTGGGACAGGTAGACCCTGCACTCCAGAGAGTCAATAATGGCCCCCAGGTGGGTGACCCTGGTAGAGGGGGACAGCTGGCTCTTACCCAAATTAACGAGGAACCCGTGGTGTTCAAGTGTGTTGAGGGTTACCTGGATGTCCTGCTGTGCCTGAGACAGGGAAGAGGACTGGATGAGTATGTCATCCAGGTAACACTGAACACGCACGGGGATAGCCCTGAGATGGGCTGTCAAGGTGGCCAGAACCTTGGTAAATACCCTTGGCGCTGAAGACAGGCCGAAGGCAACGCCTGGTATTCATAATGCACACCTGCATAGCAAAATCTGAGGAATTGGCGATGAGATGCATGAATAGGGATATGGAGGTAGGCCTCCGTGAGATCAATTGAGGCGAGAAAGTCGCCGCGCCGAATGCCCGCCAGAATTGATTGCAGGGTGTGCATTTTGAATTTTCTGTACCTCACATATCTGTTAAGGCGTTTCAGATCGAGAATTGCTCTCCATCCCCCCGAGGATTTTGGAACCACAAATAAGATGGAATAAAATCCTTGCCCCTGCTGGTCCTCAGGCACCCTCTGGATGGCTCTGATATCCAGGAGGTGCTGAATGGCCTGATCTACGAGGACCCGTTTGGAAATGTTTGAAGACAAGGGGCAGCGTAAGAAAAACCTCGGAGGGGTGGAGATAAATTCTAGGTACAGTCCTGTCGACAGGGTTTGCAAAACCCATGCGTCATTGGTGATTTCCTCCCACCGACTGGCAAAGGATGCCAGTCGACCCCCAATGGGAGGGATCAGATCAGGATTACTTATACCAGCGGTAAGGGCGACCACCGGCTCCTTTAAAGGGCCGTTTGGATTGCCCACCCCGGTATGGCCTGTCAGAAGCGGACCGCTGACGGGGAACATACTGCCCTTGGGAAGTACCGTATTGTCCCTGGGAGGCCCCAAACTGACCCTGGCCGGATGGATACTGGCCTTGGTACCTATTATAAGGGACCTCAGGCGCTCTAGAACCTCTACGGTAAGGAGGGGCCTTGTTATAGGACTTCTTGGTGTAAGAGGGGAGTACTTTCCTCTTATCTTTGGTCTCTGTGGTGATACGGTCTAGGGCAGGGCCGAACAGCGACTGACCCGAAATTAGAGCGGCGGCCAACTTCCACTTATGGCGCAGGTCGGCCGGCCAACTGCGGAGCCAGTGCATCCGCCTGGCCACCACTGCCGTTCCCATCGCCCTGGCTGCAAAGCATCCCGCTTGTAGCGTTGAGTCAGATGTAAATTGGGCAGCCACGATCAATTTATTTATGTCCTGGTGTGCCCTAGTGTCCGCTTGCGGGATGTGGTCTTGCAAGCCATGTAACCACTTTAGAGAAGTACGGCAAAAAAACGATGCCATAGTAGACGCTTTAACTGCCCAGGCAGCCGCCTGGTGAGTCCGCTGGAGAATGGACTCGGTGCGGCGTTCTTCCGGGCACAGCAGGTCATCCGGGTCCCCCGGAACAGGAGCGTTGGAGTATAGTGCCAACACTGGTGGGTCGACTTCGGGGACTGGCAGATGTTGGGCCAGTTGCGAAGAGACGTTAAAGTAACGCTTATCCAAATTGTTGGGAGAAGGACCCATGGTGGGTGACTGCCATTGCTTGGTCACCGCTGTGACAAACAGGTTCGGTGTCGGGATCACCTCCGTTGGGGAGGAAGAGGCTTCGCCAAAGATCGGATCACCCTGGGATGTTGAGGCCTGAGGGTCAGTGGCCGATGGAGAGATGTTAGCTGTCGCCCTTGCTTTGTGCAGTAAGGAGCGAAAGAGGCTGGGATGGAAAAGGGCGGTAGAGGTGGATGGCTCCGGAGCCAGATCCTCATCGTCTGACAGTTGGGGTTGAAGATGATCATCCCCCAACTGTCTATCGTCCAGTTCACCCTCCTCCCGTTCCGGGTCGCCAAGTGGAATGGGCGAGTTGTGGACGGAATAATCGTCTGCCTCTAGTTCGTCTGGGGACACTGGAGCCGGGAGAGGTGAGTCGGCTCTGCAGGGGAGGGGAGGCTGGGAGGAGTGTGCCATAGCTCGAACTGCGGCCTCAATACCTCGTTTGATGGCCGCATCCATCCGCTGCTGTATTGCAGGGTCATCGAGCGGGTCCCTGTGGTCAGCTGCCGTGGGCCTGCGATGAACGACCTGCTCAGTAACCTCCGTGGTACCCCACACGTCTCCTTCCCTCAGATGGATTGTTGGACAGTCAAGGGAAACATTATCAGGTGATTGTGTATGTCCCGGTTTATGTCCATGAGTTACGTGTTTGGCCCCTCCCTGATTGGGGACTGGGGTCCCTTTGGAGTGGGGGGGGCCCTGGTGCAGCATCCCCGAGCCCCCTGAGGAGGACTTTGAAGAGCCCCTGTGTGCATCCCCCTTGGAAGACGCCTTGGAGGGCTTCTTCGCCTTTGGGGGTGGGGGGTGCTTAGGGGGGACCTGTCCCTGGCCTCGTTGGTGGTACGAGGTGATCGCGCCTCCTCCATGGGCTCTTCCAACGGGCAAGGCCTGCTGGACTTGGATTTTGCCTTGCCCGCCTTACTGGCCACTTCTGACATGATACGTAACAAGGTTTATTAAGCTGCTCCGGCTTTCTTCTTCTTCTCCGGGTGAAGAACGGAGCCTGCTGCGCTTGCGCACGCTCCCCGTAGCTTGGAGAGCAGGCGGCAAGGCTCTGCGATGACGCCCGACCCTCGAGGCTGCTGCGAAGAGGGGGAGTGGCGGACGGAGCGTTCTGCGCGTGCGCGGGCTTTCTCCAAGTCGGCAGGCACCCGGCAACAGCTTCGGGAGACACCGACGTCACAGCCAATCAGGGAGCGTGAGCCTCGGATCCAAAATGGCCACCGTGACGTAGACAGAGGCCGAAGTTTGTAACGGCTCTTCCCGCCACTCGAGGAGCGCTGCAATAGGCCTGCCGGATCACCAGCCTGACAGAAGAGGAACGCTGCAATGGCCCCGTCGAAAACACCGGCCTGACAGAGGAGTCTGCTGGAGCGGCCGGCGAAGGTGGGCCTGACAGAATTTTTATCTGTGGGGGCGGCCAGCTGTCGTAGGAGACGAAGCTACCGGCTGTGGGAGGAAGTGCTCCAGCCGGGGGGGGAAAGCCGATGGCCGCCCAAGCGCTGGGCTTCTGCGGCTTGCTGTTAATGACTTCTGGCTTTCTCCCCAGTTAATGATATTTGGTGATGGTAGGAATTGTCCCAGGAAACCAACCACGTAGGCTGTGGTCTAAGGGAGCAGCCCAGGCAGCCGCCTGAGCTGCGCTCAACCCAAGGAAGATGACAGCTGTCACTTGGGGAACTTATGGAGATAGCTGGTAAAAACTCACTCAGAAGAAGTCTGGATCAATAGCTGTGGAACTGGCCTCCAAGGATGGAAAAGCACAATTGCCCTTTGGCTACAGACCGAGATTAAAAGAGGGGGTGCCAATCTCAGAGGGCACTATTTATACCTTTTTTAAGACTCGGTCCTATTGGCTAGAGGGCTGGTTTAACCCATCCTTGGAGGCTAGCTCCACCCACTATGGAGAAAAGCTTTGCTCAAAAAACATGTCTCCGTGTCTATGATTACTACACTTTAATTCATGAGTATGGGATTGTTTTTCTACAACAATCATGCAGCTGCTGAAAATCAAATTAGAATCTTTGAGTCCAGGGACATAATCAAATATCCAACAGATGACTAAACTGTTAAACCATTGTTTCCCAAATTTGGCGAAATTACCCAAAATGGCTAAAGGTACTGTAGTTTTTCTTCAGGTAACAACACACAAACCCAATCACAACAGGGACATTTCAATAAGGACCTTCTGATCATTGGTTTGGGGTAATGAAGGAAAAGATTCTGGAAGTACTGTGTTAAACAATAAAGAAATCCTGGTGGAACAACAACATTTTGCTTTTCTCAAATCACTTGTACCATTGTTGTGTGCCTGCCTGTATATTGCTAAGCCTGTTTTATTAAATAACTTATAACCAGTCAACAGCAACTGGCTTCTTCATATTATTACTTATTTATTTGTGGGTTTTTTTCCTTGTAGGGATAAATAATGCTAGAAGACCTGTTTTTTTCACAGAACCTTGGAGAAATAACAGACAAAAATGTTACAATAAATTATAAAGCTTCCTTGTGCCAGAAGAGTTTATTTTTAACATTTGAGAGATAGAAGGTATATGTCTTGCCCTCAGATGTGCAAGAATGCAGAAATGTGCTTGTCATGAAGATGCCAGGACGGGCTATTCTTTTCCTTGCTGGCATTTTTAATAACAGAAATTATTGTAGAAAGGCAATAATGTTTAATGAGAAGATATAAAGGAAACCTTTTTGTAAAAGCAGTTTCATTTTGCAATAAGCCAGGAGAGTGCAAGGAGGATTGCACAGGATAGTCCAGTAATGATTATGATTGTTTAAACTGACATGCCGCTTTTTTTTTAACCTGATGCTTGACTTGCATGAAATGCCCCCGGGACAATTCAAAAACCTTACAAAAAGGCAAAACAGTAGGTATCAACAGTGGGGGGGGGATAACTTTAAAGTTATTTTTATGATTTAATTAAATGGTTGAAGAGAGGCTCATGTTAGCAAAATGTCAGGTTTATGTATATTTTATTGGGAGCATTTCTGTAGAATTTATAATCCATTAGGGAAGAAGTTTGGAACTTTCTCATGATTCCTCTCCTACAAATGGAGTCTAGATTAACAGATTAACAGAGTTGGAAGGGACCCTGTAGGTCATCTAGTCCAACCCCCCTGACCAAGCAGGAGACCCTACATCATTTCTGACAGATGGCAGTCCAGTCTCTTCTTGAAAGCTTCCAGTGATGAAGCTCCCACAACTTCTGAAGGCAAGCTGTTCCATTGGTTGATTGCTCTCACTTTTTATTTATTTATTTATTTATTTATTTATTATTTTTTATTTATTTATTTATTTATTTTGTCAAGTACGTATTGGTAATATACATAGATATAGCATTGTTTATATACATAAGATGGGTACTGATAAGAGAGAACATTAGGACAGGGACGGTAGGCACGCTGGTGCACTTATGCACGCCCCTTACTGATCTCTTAGGAATCAGGTGAGGTCAACAGTGGACAGTCTAAGGGTAAAGTTTTGGGGGTTTGGTGACGAAACCACAGAGTCAGGTAGTGAGTTCCAGGCATTAACCACTCTGTTGCTAAAGTCGTATTTTCTACAGTCAAGTTTGGAGCGGTTCACTTTGAGTTTGTATCTGTTGTGTGCTCGAGTATTGTTGTGGTTGAAGCTGAAGTAGTCGTTGACAGGAAGGATGTTGTAACAGATAATTTTATGAGCTATGTTTTGGTCGTGCCTAAGGCAACCTAGTTCTAAGCTTTCTAAGCCCAGGATTTCAAGTCTGGTTGCGTAAGGTATTCTGTTGCGAGTAGAGGAGTGGAGGACTCTTCTTGTAAAGTATCTCTGGACACTTTCTAATGTATTTATGTCCGATATGCGGTGTGGGTTCCAGTCAGATGAGCTGTATTCAAGGATTGGTCTGGGGAATGTTTTGTATGCTCTGGTTAGTAGTGTGATATTTCCGGAGAAGAAGCTACGAAAGATTAGGTTAACAACTCTTGAAGCCTTTTTGGCGATGTTGTTGCAGTGGGCTTTGGCACTTAGGTCATTTGATATGAGTATTCCAAGATCTTTGACAGAGTGATCACTGTCAGGAAATTTCTCCTTATTTCCAGGTTGAATCCCTCCTTGTTCAGTCTATAAGATGGATGAAAGGCTCCTCTTAAACAGATGCAATTCTGATTTTCACAACGCAGCTGCCCTATGCTTTATTGAATCCTGGCTAAACAAGGAAATTGATGACAATAGCATGCATATACCAGGGTTTCAGATACTTAAAGCAGACAGGATTGTAGAATTATCAGGGGGGGGAAGGGAGGAGGCTTATGTATATATATCAACAACAGCTGGTCTCAGGACTTACGTAACTATAATACAAAAATTCTGTGATGAAAACTTGGAGTCCTTACTTATCAACTGCAAACCCTTTTATTCTCTTCGAGAGTTTACTTTATTTCTACTAAATATATACCAATGACTGCATCTCAAACGATCCATCTGTTAAACTACTGAAGTTTGCAGATGATACAACAGTGATTGGTCTCATTCGAGACAACGATGAAACCGCATACAGACGGGAGGTTGAACAACTAGCCTCATGGTGTGACTGAAACAATCTGGAACTGAACACACTCAAAACCGTAGAAATGGTGGTAGACTTTAGGAGAAACCCTCCCATTCTACCACCTCTTACAATACTAGACAACACAGTATCAACAGTAGAGACCTTCAAATTTCTAGGTTCTATCATATCTCAAGATCTAAATTGTTCACCTAACATCAAAAATGTCATCAAAAAAGCACAACAAAGAATGTTCTTTCTGCGCCAATTCAGGAAGCTCAAACTGCCCAAGGAGATGCTGATACAGTTCTACAGAGGAATTATTGCGTCTGTCATCTGCATCTCTATAACTGTCTGGTTCGGTTCTGCAACCCAACAAGACAGACACAAACTTCAGAGGATAATCAGAACTGCAGAAAAAACAATTACTGCCAACCTGCCATCCATTGAGAACCTGTATACTGCACGAGTCAAAAAGAGGGCCGTGAAAATATTTACTGACCCCTCGCATCCCAGACATAAATTGTTTCAACTCCTACCCTCAAAACGACGCTATAGAGCACTGCACACCAAGACAACTAGACACAAGAACAGTTTTTTCCCGAACGCCATCACTCTGCTAAACAAATAATTCCCTCACTACTGTCAAACTATTCACTAAGGCGGCATTACTATTACTATTAGTCTTCTCATCGTTCCTATCACCCATCTCCTCCCACTTATGACTGCATGACTGTAACTTGTTGCTTGTAGCCTTATGATTTATATTAATATTGATTGTTTCCTGATTGCTTATTTGTACTCTATGACAATCATTAAGTGTTGTGCCTCATGATTCTTGACAAATGTATCTTTTTTTTAAATGTACACTGAGAGCATATACACCAAAGACAAATTCCTTGTGTGTCCAATCACACTTGGCCAATAAAGAATTCTATTCTATTCTATTCTATTCTATTCTATTCTATTCTATTCTATTCTATTCTATTCTATTCTATTCTATTCTATTCGGATACTGTAAGATCGACGCTCCCTCTTCTAGATTCCAGCCATTTAGCCACTGCTCCATTTCCTAAAAGCACCTTGATATGTGCCTATATTAGTGTTTCTGTGCCTTGGCCATTTTAAGAGGGGTGGATTTCAACTCCCAGAATTCCCCAGCCAGCTGACTGGGGAATTCTGGGAGCTGAAGTCCACTCCTCTTAAAGTGGCTAAGATTCAGAAACACTGGTCTATATCATAACTGTTGCATTATAAACGGTACTTTCTATTATGTACAGGGCTCTTTTCTGACTGAAAGGCTTTTAAGAATAAAATACATTGATAGGTTCCTTTATTCTAAAAGTAGTTGAAGAAATATCTGCTCAGATGTTCCTGTTGTGCATGGTTATTTTCCTTTTGATGTAGTGGTTAATACACCAGGCTGTAAAACAGGTGACTGTAGGTTTTATTCTAATCCTAGGCTCAAATCATGCTGACTTTGGACCAGTCACTCTCAGCTCTAGAAAGAACAAAGTGGTAAGCCACTTCTAGAAATGTTGCCAAGAAAATTGGAGGGAGTTGACCAGGCAGTTGCCAGGAATCAAAACTGACTTGAAAGTACACATTTTCTTTTTTTCTGTTTTAGGTTTTGCAAAGATATTATTATAAGTCCAAGAATTCTCAATAAAGTATTCAAACCCTAAAACCATAGACCAAATTCATCAGGAGATCACCAAGTTGGGATGCTGCTGTATAAAGCTACCCAAATTTTTACTGTGCATGGAAAAATTACTTGCATGTATTTTAAAAAAATCAAATGGAAATTGGGCATTAGAGAAACTTAGCATAATTTTCCAGTAGTACAAGATACTTTCAAAGACAGTTACGATGAAGATAATGCAATTATTAGCATCTAGTATCAGTAACACAAAACTAATGTGACTAGAAAATATCCTTACTAGAATAAATCAGAACTTCATTGTGCCTTGCACTAGTCAAGACCTTAAGCTAGCTAAAATCTGGCTCACAAACTTTGAGCAAACTCTTATGGTCTGTGTTACCTGGAAACACAGAAATAAATTTTCTGTATAAATCAGTCATTTTGAGAGAATAGAATTGAAGAAGCCGCATCTCCTCATATTATTTAGAAATATTCCTTTTAGATGGAAAATAAACATTTAATCTGACATTCAAAAGTGGTTTGAAATCTTTCATATTTAACATTTCTATATAAAACCCCTCTGGCTGGCTTTTAAAAAATAATTATTTAATTTTGAGTTTTTGAAATGTTGGAAATTTTGTGTTTTAATTAGAAAACCATCCAGTGTTAATTTATTTATGAGGGAAGAAAGGAAACAGACTAGACCATGACAATAAATTGTGTATTATTCGCAACCTATTCAGACAATCAAAGCTGAAAAGGGTAACAAGTAAATGGACATTATTAAGTCTGTTCTGATTAAGTGGAAAATGAGGAGGAAATCACAGCACAGAATTAAAAATGATTCACAGTAAACCAGAAATGGGACTCTAGAAGGACAAGAGATATGACTCATCTGACATTTCTTGGACACTTAGCATCAGAAGCTTAGAGTTTCACTCTATTGACTAAGCCAGGCATCGCTCAGTACTTTATGAACTCACCGGACAGCATAAGTCATCCGGTCAGGTCGTAGTGCTCTCATCATACACAGATGTTGTAAAGCTGACTTATTCTTCCACTCCTGAGGGAATTTCTCCTTTTCAGGGCATTCAGACTCCACCAACTTCTTCCAACGCTTGGCAGACCCTTCAATGTCATGATCCAGGTTCCGAAATTGTTCCATGGATGACAAGGCCTGGAAAAAGAGAAGTGTCCATAAATGAAAACTGGTATGGCTTCGCTCAATGGTTTCTAAAACCAATAAAAAGGAAACAACTGCTGTAAATTCAAGAATCAAGACTTAAAAGCATTTTGTAACATTGTTTTTTTCCCCAAAGATGGGATTTGTAGGTTTCAGAACTGTTTGGTTTTAATCATCCAAATTTTAGGGGCATCCATGCAAATTTCTCAGAACATCAACAAGTCTTTCAAATAACATCATTACAACAGAGCTATGCCCCCTTCTCAAGAGACCATTCTTGGACCAACAGT
The DNA here is from genome assembly GCA_023053685.1 of Diadophis punctatus similis. Taxonomy (NCBI): domain Eukaryota; kingdom Metazoa; phylum Chordata; class Lepidosauria; order Squamata; family Dipsadidae; genus Diadophis; species Diadophis punctatus. Next base: position 152,256,755 of record JALIGW010000002.1, read on the forward strand.
CTTCAATAATTATCATCCTTTCTCCAACCTTCCCTGTTTAGGGAACATTGTTGAAAAGGTGATCAGTTTGCAGTTCCTCTCTTTCCTTCCCCCACCCCCGTTCAGTTTTATTTTGTGTGGGGATTACTTGGATGTTTCTGTGTTCAAAGAAGTTATAAAAGCTTAATACTTTCTTTTCCTTTTGCCTCCACTTTTGCTTGGGCTAACAGAGGAAAGGGACAGATGGGTTATTCAGCCATATCCATTCCTATTCATTGAACTTAATTTTTATTAAAACAAATTAAAAACTTTAGAGAAGAAAAAACAGACTCTAATGGCATTCCCAAAAGGAATCTTAAACAGGAATGCCATTTAAGGAAGGGAATCTAATCTTTTATTTTCTGATCTCCAGCTGTTTAATCATATGGTCCAAATTCTCCTTATTCCGAACTGCATAGAGAATATTTCAAGAGTTTTCATACCGAGTGACCAATCTACTTTCACTATAAAACCACACAGAGAGAAAAAAAAGAAGCTGCAGGCATCTTTACATTAATCCAGGGTTGTATTTATTTACTCATCGTGACACCTGCATTCCCTTCTAATGAAATGCCATGATTATTTTATGTAGTTGGGATACCGCCTGGTAATCATCCACTCGAAACTATCCTTAACACCCAAGATGTCACAATGCTCAGGGGGGAGGGGGGAGGCAGCAGAGAACAGATAAAGGTCACGGAATTCATAATCGGTGCATTATATCAGAAAAGTTCTACAAAAAATCAAGCAACAAAATGGAAAGATTAAATTATGACTCTGACATTCTAGAATGTTAATATTTTTAACATAGCCACTCAATAAAGCTATAGGCAGATTTTATCATATAATCTTCATTTTTAAAAATGAAAGCATTAGCAAAATTCAGTGAGCATGCATACATGAAGCACTGAAGCAAAATTACTTTCCTCTACATTTATTACACAATACCTTTGCAGTAACTTTTTCATTTCTGCAAAATGATAGAGATGATTGGACTGATAGGGAAGAAGAAAATAATCCCAACTATCCAGGCATACTCAGCTCGTAATAAAGTGCTTCCTAACTAATCTTAGTTTGGTTGGGAGGTTAAGGAATAGGCCTAGCTAGGATTTGCAGAAGTGACCACCACAGAAAGCCAGGGTTTAGGATCCACTGGGAAAACAAAAGCATCCCAGAAGAAAATAACACCACATCACTTCTGCAATATTGTCAAGGAAAATGCACTGATGTGTCCATGAAAAGGACCAATGATCTGAATCCTTGTGAAGCAATGTCTATGTGAGAAAAGAAGGCAGAAATTGAGAAGAGATTTCTGCCTGAAGGAACTCGTATATGGAGAAAGTCATGCACACTGGATAAGGGGATTATCTGAAGAAATGTGCGTATGAGGAAAGACAATGGGGCCAAGGTTGTGTCCTATAAGGCCTCCTTAAATATAAATGAGCCAATAAATGCATTACAGTTTGTTAAATGAAGAACTCCTCCTACTTCTTAAATTAGATCTGCTCCAGAAGTTGTGAATGCTTTAACACTGGAAGTTTTTAAGAAGTGATTGGACAACCATTTGTCTGAAATGTATAGGGTTCGCTGCCTGAGCAGGGGGTTGGACTTGAAGACCTCCAAGGTCCCTTCCAACTCTGTTATTCTATTCTATTCTATTCTATTCTATTCTATTCTATTCTATTCTATTCTATTCTATTCTATTCTATTCTATTCTATTCTATTCTAATTCCTATTCCAATTCCTATTCCAATTCTAATTCTAATTCTATTCTACATCAGATCCAAGTTGAGATGTTCATGTTTGAAACTTAAGATCTACAAATCCTGACTTCTCTCTGTTTTATAAAGGCATACTGTTCCCATATGATGATCATTTATCTGAAAGTTGTTTGTTCTTAGTCAGGAGAAGGACAATATTTAGGAAATTGGCTGGTCAGATTTGGCCTTCAGGCCACTATTTACCTCAACTTGAAGTCAGCAAATGCTCAATAATATTTTCCAAAATTAGAAATTGAAGGATGCCCATCACCTTCACCACAACAGTTCTATTACCAGTGGCTATAGATTGCAGAGAACTGCTCATCATAAAGTGATTTAGCTTTTTGATTTTTCACTTCTATAGTTACAAAACCTACTGTAGGAAGCACTGCTTTTAGGGATGTTTTTTTGTTTGTTTGCTTGCTTATGGATGGAGGGATAGATGATTAAAGCAAATCTCTTATTTGATACGGAATACAAATAATCATATGCCTATAATTAATTTTATATTCTAAATCCCTTTAATTCACCCAAGTAGGCCAAGCAGACAAAAAACAAAAAGAGAAAGTGATGTGTGCAGAAGAATGAACTTCAGTTTTAAACTTAAAGTCAAAGCAGATGACCTACATCACTTTCAAACCATCAACCAGCCATCGCTGTACTCATCACTGTTAGTTTGACACCATGATAGATATAGTCACCAGTTTGTTATAGTGGTGAAGGTGCTGGTCTAGAAATCAGGAGACTGTGGGCTCTAGTTCTGCCTTTGGCATGAAAGCCGGTGGGTGACTTTGGGCCAGTCCATCCCTCTCAGCCAGCCTCTCACAGGGTTGCTGTTATGGGGGAAATAGGAGGAGGAAGGAGTATTACCGTAAGTATGTTCACCACCTTGAGTTAATTATACAAATAATAAAGGTGGGATTAAAAAAAAATCTAATAAATAAATATGAATAAATAAATAAAATAGTGTCTCTAGAAGATACTATAAGCTGCTAGTGGCTGAAAGACATCAAATATGCCACAGAAAAGAGTGTCTTAAAGCAAGAAACAAAGCAAAACAAAAAGCCTTGAACTACTTATCAAAAAATATGGTCAGCTCCACTAATAAATCTCAGGCAGAATTATAGATCTGATCTTCTGAAGCACTTCTAAAATTACAACTTTTGTTTTATTTATTTTTACAATGTTGGTGAATATGTTAAAAAAAACAGGGGGAACTTTATCATCACAAGCCCTGTGCTTAGTTCTGGTGCATAATACATGTATATTACATGTACATGTTCTTAAACTGTCTACAGGAGTAGACAAACAAAGATAGAGCTGTCTAAATATGCAGAATAGTTTTGGCTGAAGCAATGTTAAATGGAATAGAGTTGTTTGCTTTTCTCAAAATTGTAGCTAGGATGAGCAACACTATCTTAATTTGAGTGTTTAAAAATAATTTTTACAACGAACAACCTTAAGGGCATACAGAGAGAAAGAACAATACATCCCAAATTCATCAAAGGAGAACACCTTGGCAGGAGTTGAAATATTATCCACCATGCACCATATTTCAACTACTTTTTCCATCACTTGTAATTCAATGCAAAATATTTTTATTAATGAATATAGCAGTATAGTATATGCAGTTATGAAGAAGGTTTTATATCTATAAAGCCGTTAGTCCAGGCAGAGTAAAAAGGGATGTGATGCAGTTATACAACTTCTCTTATGCTATCCAGATCCTGTAACTGAACATTTCTTTATAGCTGCCTATTTTTAATCCAATTGTTAACATCAGAGCCTCTTGCCAATTTTGTCATTTCTTCACCTTCTGCAATCAATTCGGGGGTTTTCCCCACCAGAAACCCACTCTCTAAGACTATGTACATTTCTTACTAAAAGGACACCTTAGTTTCCCATTAGGGGCACCCAGAAAAATCTCACTTGAATTAGACCTTTGCTGAGATTTCTCCATTAAAACTGAAGAAGTCTATAGTTTCCCTCCAATAACTTTTTCATTTTCCTTGCTGAAGAGAGAAGCAAGAAGCAACACTGTAAAACCTCATTTATTTGAATCTCCCATAATTATTTAGGAAGTTAAATCTTTTTTTCCCAAAGGCAGAAATAGTCCATAATGGGGATAAGCAACGTTTTTGGCCAGGGTACATTTGGAATTTGGAGAGCATGTGGTGATAGGGACTTTGTGGCAGCAAATGTGGCACCAAACAACAAGGTGTATCAAATGGTACAACTTTGTTTTTCAGAGCTGCTCCAATTCATTGGACTCGGTATCAACATAGAAAAGCAAAGTTCTCTACCTTTATGCCTCCCATCAAGTCAGTTCTGCTAAGGTTTTCTTTGCCTGGCTAGTTGCCTCCAAAGGCAAATATGCACTGCAGTCTGTTGCAAGGTCAGCAAAATTGCCACTTCAATCCAGCACGGTGACTTAAGAACCTAGAAGCAGGGGCACTGTTTCCCTCTGTGAAAGTACATCCAAGTGGCACTTCATCAGAAGTTCAATCAAAGCAATGCACCTCTTGGAGGCATTTGACAGGCCTATTAAATTTGACAAGGGAGACTGATGCTTTGATTTGCATTTCATCACTTTCCTCTGTCTGTCTGTCTGTCTGTCTGTCTATCTGCCTGCCTGCCTGCTTACATGCCTATCTTTCTATCTCTCTAACTCTTTATCTATCTATCTATCTATCTATCTATCTATCTATCTATCTATCTATCTATCTATCTATCTATCTATCTATCTATCTATCTATCTATCTATCTATCTATCTATCTATCTATCTACCTATCTGTGTTTCCCCCCAAAATAAGACCCTGTCTTATATTTTTTTTAACCCTGAAATAAGCGCTTGGCCTTATTGCCATGCACTCAAAAGCCCGATTTGGCTTATTATCAGAGGATGTCTTATTTTGGGGGAAACAGGGTATCTGTCTATCTATCTATCTATCTATTTATCTATCTATCTATCTATCTATCATCTACCTACCTATCATCTACCTATCTATCATCTACCTATCATTTACCTATCATCTATCTACGTCTATCTATCTACGCCTATCTATGTCTGTCTGTCTGTCTGTCTGTCTGTCTGTCTGTCTATCTATCTATCTATCTATCTATCTATCTATCTATCTATCTATCTATCTATCTATCTATCATCTATCTACGTCTATCTATCCTCTCTCTCTCTCTCTCTCTCTCTCTCTCTCTCTCTCTCTCTCTCTCTCTCTTTCTCTCTCTCTCTCTCTCTCACACACACACACACACACACACACACACACACACACACATAGGTCAGGGAACCTGTGGACATTATATTACCTACTTCTAGACTATAAGGATGGTCAGAATCTCTCTTGATAACAATCCAATGGCATCTTGCTCCTTCTACAGAAAGTTTCCCTAAAGATCTTTGAAGATGTCTAGTACACTTCCAGAAGGAACAGCATATACCCAACTTAAAGCATGCTTTGACTTAATTCTTTTATTTATTTATTTATTTATTTATTTATTTATTTATTTATTTATTTATTTATTTATTTATTTATTTATTTATTTTGTCAAACATGTATAGGATAGTAGTTGTTTGTATAAACATAAGTAAAAAAGTAACGATAAAAGAGGACAATAGGACAGTAGGACAGGGACGGTAGGCACAGTGGTGCGCTTATGCACGCCCCTTACAGACCTCTTAGAAACGGGGAGAGGTCGACTGTAGACAGTCTAAGGTTAAAGTTTTTGGGGTTTGGGGAAGAAACCACAGAGTCAGGTAGTGCATTCCAGGCATTGATCACTCTATTGCTGAAGTCGTATTTTCTGCAGTCGAGTTTGGAGCAGTTTAACATTTAGTTTGAATCTATTACGTGATCTTGTATTGCTGCGGTTGAAGCTGAAGTAGTCATTAACAGGAAGGACATTTTGGTATATGATTTTATGAACATTTAGATCAGATTGGAGGCGACGTAGTTGTAAATTGTCTAATCCCAGTATTTCAAGTCTGGTGGAATAAGGTATTTTGTTGCGAGCAGAGGAGTGAAGGACTCTTCTTGTGAAATATTTCTGGACTCTCTCGATTGTATTAATGTCTGATGTGCAGTGCGGGTTCCAGACAGGTGAGCTGTATTCCAGAATTGGTCTAACAAATGTTTTGTATGCTCTGATTAGCAGTGTAATATTGCCAGAGAAGAAGCTACGCAAGATTAGATTAACAACTCTTAATGCCTTTTTGGCAATGTTGTTACAGTGGGCTCTAGCACTTAGGTCGTTGGATATGAGTACTCCAAGGTCTTTGACAGAGTGAGGGTCATCTACAAGTTTGTTTTCTCCAAGTTTGTATTTATATAACAGAACGATTATTTAAAATTGTTTTGACTAAAGCAAATCTTATTTCAATGTAGCCTGTATATTTCAGAAGTTTTCAAACTTCAAACTTGTTCCTAGCTTTTCTTGATCAGGTAACAGCAGGCCTAGGTCCTATGCAAATAAACACAATCTGCAAAGATAGCCCTGGATTTTATGACTATTCTAAGAGGTCAGAACATCCCTGATGAATAGTTTGAACTGAACCCATCTGAGCTACTCTCCCACTTTTACTTCTTTTATCTTTGATTGTCTTTGTTTCCAATCCATTCCAGCATTTGATGGATTGGATAAGAGATATGATGAGACCACATCTTTTCTTTTTTCCAATTCCATTCTCTAACAATTTAAGGCTCGACCCTGAGTTGTTAGGTAGAGTCAAGCACTTTCCTGAAGTTGATGAAGCAGGAAAGCATTTCCTTCTCTTCTTAAAAGAACATGTGAGGAATTTTGTATTGTAAAACTGATTGGCGCTATGAGACCAATTTAATTTTCATGGATCATTTTTCTACTTTATTCTTTCACGGAAGACACTGCAAAACAGTTTGCTGATATTGCAGCAGTTCTTCTGGGGGCAAGGACTGACCCATACCTACTTTACCATTAAAATATGAAAGGCTGTTTGTTGATACCACCATGTGTCTGTAAAATGCCCTGTTCCTATTGCAGATTACAGGTCAGAGGGAGGAGAAGGGAAGGAAGTTGTGATCTCTGGTTATCCAAAGTTTTTAAAAAGACAGCACCATTCCTCTGTATTATAAGACAAGAGCCAGGGATATGAGTCTTCATCAGAAAAAGCAGAAATATTGCTTGTTAGCAACCAAGAAATGTTTTATAAAGTCATGCAGAAATAGAAAAAAGTAGGGAGAAGATTTCTGGGGTGACAGAAGAGAGAAGGAGATGGTCATTATTAGAAAAGGTGTTGGTTGCTCCACTACAACCCCTCAAGTTGCCTTGATGACAGTCCCAAGATTCTGCAGTTGATGACTAAATCATAGAATTGGGAATCAGCCATTCAAAAATTCATCCTAATAAGCACAACAAATTGTCTTCTATTGTGGAACCTAATTGGAATTGACTGAAATGTGTCTGTCATGTCACACTCACTCTGCTTTGTTTGCCCAAACAGCATTTGTGACACTAGGTGACTAACATTGGGGTGCTTTTTTTAATCAAACGAATATCAGAAAATAATGTAAACATGAATTGCATTCAAAGGCAATAACCCTAGGCCCAACAAACACATGTATATACACATACAAAACATGTTCATCTGATATCTAGCCCCATGAATACCCAGGTCTTTAACACTTTACAAAAAGCCAGCAGGGTCAGGCCCATAAGAATCTCAGGGAGAATGTGTTCTAGAGAGCAGGTATCACCACAGAGTAGCCATAGGCCCAGTCAGATAGCATTTTAAAGTGTGTATGTGCATCTGAATGTGTGTTTGACCATGTTCCATTGACAAATAGCCTAACATCACTTTCTAACCTACCAAGTTGTTTTCAAGGATTTCATGACTGAAGAGGTCACCCTACAGTGAATGGATCAAAACTTCAAGACCATCATGGCAAGCAGAGGTATCTTCAAGGTCTCCATAATGAACGCTAGACATAGGTGGTCCTTGATTTACGACCACAATTGGGACCAGAATTTCCATTGCTAAGGCAGGCTGTTGTTGTGTGAGTTGCGCCCAATTTTGTGACCTTTTTGTCATGGTTGTTAAGCAGGTCACTGCAGGTGTTAAGTGAACAGGTAGTCACTAAGCAAATAAGGCTTATGACTTTGCTTGTCATTAGTCAGTTGGGAAGGTCACAAACATGATCCTGGGACACTGCAATTGTCATAAATACACTGTGGGGATGCTGCAATGATTTTAAGTATGAGGACAGGTTATAAGTCATTTTTTCCACTGCTGTTGTAATTTTGTTTGGTCAAGTTTCCCTATTAATTTGCTATCAGGTCTTCTGAAAATCTAGTTGACCTCTGGGATGGAGAGATAATTGACATGGTGGTTTCTGGGTCCTATCCTAAGTATAACCAAATGAGTTTCCTGATTTTCAAATGCAATTTTGGTAGAAAACTCCAAATAAATCTAGCAAACAATCTAACTCATAGTGGCTATTGTTGTGAAGAAATTGATCTTCCGTGTTACTATTACATCTGACAAAAATTATCCAACTGAATCTCTTCAGAGATCAGAACAGTGGTGGGTTCCTACCAGTGCGGTCCAGTGCGCAGTTCCGGTAGGGACCTGCCGATTGCGCAATTTGTGCGCAACGGCTCCGGTGCCGGTGCCGTCTTTGCCGGTCCGTCGCACTGCGCCATCTTTTTCCCTGAATTTTTGGGCTTTTTTTGCTTCCTGCGCATGCGTGGAAGCAAAATCTCATGAGGGGACACTCACGCGCGCGAGATTTTGGCAATTTTTTGCTTCCACGCATGCGCATAAGCAAAAAATCGCCGAAATCGTGCACACGCATCCCCTCGTGAGATTTCAGCATGGAAGCAAAATCACGTGAGGGGACGCGCACACGTAGTGAGCGTGCGTGCACACGAAATGTGTTGATGCACGTGCAGCGCACCGGTAGCCAGGTAAGAGGAACCCGCCCCTGGATCAGAATATTACTGCATTTTTTTCTATCTGATTATCAATTGCAATTACCCAATTGCATTCAAAGTTACATCAACTGGGACCTACATTAACACTGCTTTCTTACAATAGGAAGCTATTTCGTCATACCTAGAACAAAGAGTAACAATTCTGGTTTGTTGTTTTTTAATCATCCAGATTCCCATGTTGTTTGATAGTTTCCAACCATACTAAGGCAAGATATCCTAATATGCCACTTGGACAATTGCAAAGCATTTTACAAGGGCTGGTCCTGAAAAATGTTCAGAAATTTCAGCTAAAAGGTAATGCTGCCAGACAGGCAGAGGTTAGTTATAAGAAGCACGTTTTTTTTTTAAACTTCCTTGTTAAAAAATTACACTGGCCATTAGTTTATTTCTTGACACTCTTATTAAATGGTTCCAAAAAATGTAAGACTGACCTTAATAGTCACATAGTCCTTGACGTTTTCATTCAAGAAAGCAAATGTATTACAGGTCAAGACAAGAAATCCTCCTCAGGGCAGTCAATTTATGCTTTAACTTTTTTTACTTCTCTTAATCAGTTCTTTGTTTATTGCTGAAGGACAGCTTGAGCTCTTGTGATTAGCTGGCCATACAGATCATGCTTTTCCTCCCACTAAGGATGGTAAATGTAGCACAAAAATCTACATTCAATCACACCATGGTCTTCTTTTGCTTTAATAATTTGGCCTCAAGCTGGAAGCAGTTTAGAGTAGTGGTGAAGGTGCTGGCCTAGAAACCAGGATGGCATGAAAGCCAGCTGGTAATTTTGGGCCAGCCACTCTCTCCCTGCTCACCTCACCTCACAAGGTTATTGTTGTGGAGAAAATAAGGAAGGAGTATTGGTGTCCTTGCCACCTTAAGTTGTACATGGAAAAAATGGCAGGATTAAAAAAAAAACAGCTCCAGCAACTGGGGTGTAAAATGGCTTAATAGCAGAAATGTTCTGTCATGAAAAGTGTCTGTGTGTATGTATACATACATATATACTTACATAGATACATACATACTTATTTATTCAATACAATCACTACAGAGGTGGGTTCCTTCCGATTCGGACCGGTTCGCCCAAACCGGTAGCAAACCGCTGGTGATGTCACGGTGATGTCATGGAACCAGTTCGGTTGGACTTTTCTTTTTTAAAAAAAAATGTTTTGGATTTTTTTTTTGAAATTTTTTTTTGGGGGGGGGATTTTGGGGGGGGTTCTTCTGCACCTGCGCAGAGGCCCAGTTTCTGGCACTGTGAATGCGTCACCATCTTGTGTTTGGCTTTTGGGGGGGGATTTTTTCAGATTTTTTTGCACTGCACATGCCCGTGTGTGTGAAGCCATGCATGCCCACGAGGCATGCCCATGCAGCATTGGAGAAAGCGAACCGGCAGAGAGGTAAGTTAGAACCCACCCCTGAATCACTAGTAGTAAAGACATTTGGAGTATAAAAGTTACCTTGATGCCACCCCATGATTGATTTGTCAAAAAATCCACAGGACTGGTGACTCCTGTTTGGGCAGGATATCGCAGTAGGAAGTTAAGTTCCATTGCACTGATTTCTTTGTTCTTCAGAAGTATCTGAAACAAAAACCCAGATTGAAGTTTGCCAACATTTCCTGGAGGCTACAAGAGCAGAAGCAAGACTCCGGATGCTAAGAAATATCAAAATGCTAGCAAGTGGGTGGAAGAGAGATGCCGGGAATTGCAGACATTTCGTACTGAATTGTTTTGGTTCAATTTACTGAACCACAGTACAATGAAGAATCTAGAACAGGGGTGTCAAACTTGCGATGACACGTTGTCATGTGATGTATCACAACTTTTCCCCCCTTCGCTAAAATGGGGGTGGGCGTGGCCAGCATATGACACATCCAGCCCGCGGGTTGTGAGTTTAACACCCCTGATCTAGAACATTAATTTAACCATCAAGCAGAGACTCAAAGACAATGATCTACCACTGAAAGTGTTACAGAATTTCTTATTTACAATATGGTATGTCCTAAGCAAAAGAGAACATTATTTACTGGTGCATACCGCTTAGAAAGTAACTGGTGTGAGAGTTAACAAACCCACGAAATACCTGGAAAGTGACTTGGGCTGTGTAAGTCAGTTTGTCACATTCAAAAAGTCCACGAGTTGTATATTGAAACACTGAGAATGTGATGCTATCAATCAGATTGTTTACTCGCTCTTTCAGGATTTCATCTGGTGGCGCTCTTGAGACAGCTTTCTGGAAGACCACATTAAATGCCTAAATGTAGTGAGAAAGAATAGACAGTGAGAATGAAACACTTCAAATATTTTTAGTAGATTTCCAAATGCCCCTGGCTTAATAACCGGATAACAGAGTTGGAAGGGACATTGAAGGTCTTCTAGACCCTATACCATTTCAGACAAATGGTTGTCCAATCTCTTCTTAAAAACTTCCAGTGTTGGAGCATTCACAAGTTCTGGAGGCAAGTTGTTCCACTGATTAATTGTTCCAACTGTCAGGAAACTTCTCCTTAGTTCTTTTCTCCTTGATTAGTTTCCATCCGTTGCTTCTTGTCCTGCCTTCAGGTGTTTTGGAAAATAGGTTGGCCCCATGTTGATTCCATTCTAGCCTTGGAAATTACAATTAAAACAATCTAGTTTTTTATATAAGATGTCATTCTGGGTCTTATTCAGAAAATTGAGAAGAAAGTAGTATATAGCACTAGGTAGTATTCAGGTGGTCTAGGAATAAGTAACCTGCATATAAGGTTGCACCCATGCTTGGCTCACAAGATCTTTATGCAGAATGGAAGGATTCCAGTTTTCAATTTCTTGAAGGCCAAAGATACAAATCTGTTATTCTACTGTCATGGGCATTAAGGAAAGCATGGTTAAACAGAACTGGGCTACTCCTTCTTTGTCTTTTATTATTAGCAATGGTGTTATGCATTGTAGAAAAACTTGCCCTCATAAGTTAGCAGTCTCCTGACACACTCCATTGCAGCTTGGCCAAAGCAATCATTCTGCTTCAACTGCATGGCATATTTGACTCATTAGTTCAAATTTGTTCTGAGTTGAAATTCTGACTTAAAAGAAATAAAAGGAGAGAGGGGTGGGGGAAAGGAATCACTTAATTCTTTCACCTTACTAGGATTTTTTGTAGGAAACAGACACATCTTACAGGCATAGTAGAACTCCAAAGCTAATTTACATGGCTATTGCCTTCCTAGTCAGTATATCACATTTTCTGTGGTGCCTGAGCTCTGTTTTGCTCTGGGGATATATTGTGATTTTAGTTTTCTTGGCTGCTCTTTTCAACTGTCCATTCTTCTTTTCAGCCAGCCTTATGTTCTGCCCCACAATAATTTAGTATCTTTCTTTTTCAATTCCTTGCAGCTTCACCTGTCAGCAAATCATCATTTTCTTCTCTTCATATTTTTCAAATCCCAGGATTTTAGTCTATAACTAAAGCTTAACACTGGGGCAATTTTTATGGATCTCACCATGAATACATTTGGCATCAACCGCTGAACTGTCATTCTTGGTGGCAGGGATTACTTTATGCAATATGTCACTGGAATTAAACCAGGTCTACTCCTTACCACAGATTGGAAGAGCTCTCAAAACATATTTATTCTCTCAGGTCTTTTATGCTATTTGGCTTTTGTATTTTATGACAGTTATCCATTAGTTAGCCATTAGTTTGTGGAAAGCTGGCAGAAATAAATTGGCTTGCAGGTTAATTATAAGATTACAGGTCCAACTTGCATTGAATAGCATAAACATACATGAGAAGAAAATTGGGCAGTAGTTGCACATATGGCACACTGGCCAAAATGTGCCAGAACTGGCCAGTACTATCCTTCATGTTAGTCTGCAATGCTTCCTATAACAAAGGTAACACAATGGGTTGTGACCTAGTGTGTACTTTATTTATATTATTAAAAAGTGTCAAGTGAAAGCATTGTTTGAATGAAGCCGTAATGGGCACCAGAGATCAACATCTATAGGCATATTATGTGACAATCATGATATAAAGAGTATGAATTAACAAAAGAAAATAGGAAGGCAAAAAGGCAAGCAAGCAAGACAATGTTTGTACTATAAAGCCAAAAAATGCCAAAGAATGTAAGAGATTTAAATGAAGATGGTTCTTGAATCTTGGATAGTTGATGTATAAATGCATGGAAGTGAATATGAGGCTTAATTAGAATGAAAAGACTAAGATTAATATCAGAAAATATAGACTGATGTAACCTAGATTGTTGTGAGTACTTATAAAGCAAGGAATCTATAAATTAGTTATAATTACATGTTAGGCTCCAATGAATGATGATAAGAGAAGAAGAGTGAATTTTTCAAGAAAACTATACAGCATTTTAGATGAATATGATCCAAGGGAAAATCTCTGTTAGGTGATTTAAATCTAAACCTGTTAGGTGACCTGCTTGAATGGGTGGAAATGAAAGGATACAGAGGATATAGAGAAAGTGATTGGGCCATTCCAAAACCTAAAAATGGATGAGCAGGGTGACTCGTGGTGAATATGTGCTTACAAAAAGGTCTACAGTACTTATTGCAGATCAATGGTTTAAGCAAGATCTATTTATTTATTAATATCTAGAAATTAATATTAATTAATTTAATACCTATTAATATCTAGAAAAAGAGGCAATTGAAAAGTTTGATGGATTAGATTGCAATGAAAATTTGGGAGAAATAATGCACCCTTTCCTGGATCAGGAGTCCCTGCACTCAAACGTTCAAGCTCACCGTTGGACTACTTCAATGTCTTCTACTCGAGGCTACACTTGAAGAGTATCTGGAAGCTTCAGCTGGTGCAGAATGCAGCTGGATGGGTAGTTCTTGGGGCCACTAGGGTGGCCCATGTTACACCGCTGTTATGCAAGCTGCACTGGCTGCCAGTTTGCCCCCGATCCAATTCAGGTGGTTGGTTACCACCTTTAAAGCCCTGCATGAAAAGGGCCCAAGCTATCTGAGAAACCAGATCACCCTAATGGGATTAGCCCAGCCCACCCAGGCCAGCAGAAGGGGTATGCTGCAGGGGCGGGTTCCTAATTTTTTTACTACCACTCTGTGGGTGTGGCTTATTTTGTGGGTGTGGCTTGCCAGCCATGTGACCGGGTGGGCGTGGGCCTCAGGAGCTTGGCAGCGGTCGGAGAAGCGGGGGGGGCATTGCCCACCCGCAACGCAGCCCCCCGCAGCGGGAGCAGCAAGACCGCGGCAGCGGTTCTTCTAGGAGGCTCCGTCCGGCCTGAATGCTTCTCTCCATTCGATGATCCTAGGCTCCTGCCGCCCGTTCCCCCTCCCCTCAGCAGCTAGAGAAGCCTCAAACGTGCAAAAATGCTTAGGATTACACCACGCGTTTGTGGCTTCTTGGACTGCTGAAGGGAGGGGAATGGAGATAGCTCCTGCCGCCCATTTTTTCAGCATCTCATGTGCTCCCTCAGCCATCCTCCCCTGCTTGGACTCACTGTGGGGTAGGAAGGCAGCGCATGCGCAGTGCCAGAAGCTGGGCTTCTGGGCATGCGCAGAAGAAAATTTAAAAAAAATTTAAAAAATTTTTTTTAATGGCGGTGCCCAGGCACCGGCAACCAACCGCACCGGTACTGTGACGTCACCAGCGGGCCGCTACCGGTGCTATAGAGTGGACCGCACCGGTAGGAACCCACCACTGTGAACCCCATCAGCCAAGGAATTTCAGCTGGCAGGATCCAGAAGAAGAGCATTTCTGCCATGAAACATTGGAATTGTTGTTCTAATGTTTCATAGTGCATTTTAATTGAATGCCTGTAAGCTGCCTAGAGTCACCTCTGAGCAGCATACAAGATGAATGAATGAATGAATGAATGAATGAATGAATGAATGAATGAATGAATGAATGAGATTTGATTACCGGTACTCTTCAATTCTTTTTTATCCCATTGCACAGATTTCTTCAATGTTTTAACAAGCTTCTTTTGTAGATTCAATAAAAACATTTTCCATATCATTGTCTTGGTTTATTATTTGTATTTCCCTTTTAGTTTTTAAAGCTTCAGCCAGTTTCTTTTGCATATCCAGCTCAGTAAAACAGTACAAGTTTACTCCATTTCTGCTGCACTTTTGTGATTAGTGGATGTTTTTTTATTCTAGTGAAGAAGCAGGACAATAAAGCCCGAAGAAAAAACACTCTATCACAAGTAGCACATGCAAAAATCAGGATAGTACCCATTTGGGAGTGTTTTGGACCAGAAGCAACAGAGGCAAGATAAGGATTGGCAACAGAGACACAAATTTCATTCAGTTATTGTTTCTGCCTATTGAAGGCTGGAGTGGAGATCATATTATAGTATCTAAGAATTAGGGAAAACCTCCACACAAACACACACACACACACACACACACACACACAGACACACACACACACACACACACACAGTATCTACTTTCCTCAAGCAAAAGAATTGTTTCCCTAAAATGATCTATAATAGGCTATGCACTTTGCATTATATTTCCTCAAGAGAAAACTAAGTTCAATAAAAAAGCTGTTTTCATGTAAAGTATCCTTATGTACTTACTGCAGTAGCTGAAATATTCAAAACCAGAAAAACAAACAATTGAGGGGGGGGAACCCTGGGCAAAATAAAAACCATACACAAAAGTCATCAGTTGCCATCAAATGGAATATACAATAGAGCGATTATGGATGGAAAAGAATTTAGACTGAATTCTAAATCGCTATATCTTGCTCTTAAGTTAAATGCCTGCCATATTAACCCTTGAAGAATGTTGTTTCATAGGAATGAAAGTCTCAGCAAAAAATTAAAAATAGTTTCTAGTAATATTTTGTTTAGGCATGCAATATTGTTAAATTACTCATAGGACAAGTTTTTTTTTCCACTGAATGCTCTTGGAGCTTTCTGTAACGTGAGCTATTGCAAATTGTAAAGAACTATTTAAATCTCTGGTGGAAACTTAATGCAATAACATTTGTTTCTCTAGTCTTCTATAAAGTGAAATTCAGCAGATTTCTACAAAAGTTTAAACTATTTAATCTGCCGCATTCAGAGTCTGAATATTATAAAAACATGAAGAATGGCACAAACAAAGGTCAGGAACCTTTTTGTCATACATTTTTATAATGCACAAAAAGAACCGATTAAAGATGACATAATGCACAGGCCTGAATATCCTTAAATAACTATCTGAGGCCTAGGACATTAAAAAATGCAATCTCAATCTATTGACATATTTTGCATTGGCTGGTTAATGAAGATAATTAAGGGAGAGAGTGGGGGGAGTAAATAGGACTTCGTGGCTGACAGGAATGGTTATGAATCAGTCAGAATGTCTGTGAAGCGCAAACATAAAATAATTATTAAAAATGCTGAAATTTTATTGGAGAAAAACAAGATTTCACAATGAATACTGAAATCTTTCCAGATTGGGTGAAATTCTGGCAGCTTTGAATTACATTCAGCTGTGGCCTAGAGGTGGAGCTCTTGCCTCACAATCAAGAGGTTGTGAGTTCGATCCTAGGTAGAGGCAGATGTCAGGGTCTCCTGCTTGGGCAGGGGGTTGGACTAGATGACCTGCAAGGTTCCTTCCAACTCTGTTAATCTGATCTGATACCAAAATTCAGTGAAATTTTCACCTGAGATTACTGTACACAATAATGTTTAAAGTACTGGCAAGATTGCCAGGCCCCTCCTGGTAATGGGTCTCTTTAGTCTCAGACTCCTTATCTGCCTCTAAAATTTAGAGAAGAATTGGAATGGAAAAAAGAAAGAAGGGGGGAAAGCCAACTCTTATTGTAGATGGAACTATTGTACCTTTAGAGAAAATTGGTACATGGGATTGATGGCGTTGAGCTCATTCATGATGAAATACAGCAGGGAAGCACGAGCTGCTGCAAGACGGTAATGCTCCCTTGCCTCATTAATCTTGGTTTCTGTTATCTTGGATTCCTGGACCTGAAAGGAAGTAACAATAAAACTATGAAGAGGCAAGGTAGCCACACCTACTGTAGGTACTGATTTTCTTAGTTTGCATGGAGATGGTATGGTTTTGCATAAATTTGTGTATATGTAGCACGTGAAGTACCTCTCCTGCCTGCTTCAAATCCCAGCATTTCTGGATGTAGAGCACAACATACATTCAACCATCACTTCACCTATAAATTAATTATCAAGGAATTAACTTCCATCAGATTCTCCTTCTTTTTCCAAGGTCGTTACTATGCCCATATTAAATTTTCACATATCTTAAAACGGAGGTGTTACATAACTTATTCAGCAAGGATGTCTGAGTTCCAACTACCAAAGCTTTGAAAGTACCCTCTGCACAAATAGTTCAGAAACATCTCTCATTTGTGTTGAAGGGCAAACCTGGCAGTGCCCATTCCCATGGCTCTTCAGTGTGGTACAGGTGAAAGATGTCACCAGTATTTGCAAAGCAAATCATCTACATCAGATGAGTATTGAACAGATAATTTTCAAAGCCAAATGTTCACCCAGGGAGCAGCCAAGTTGCTGAATTCCAGCCAATTTAATACAGACCGTGGAAACTTCAGCAGATTCTGCCATACTGTGTAGCCTCCACTCGATTCCTAATTTAATTCAGTAAATGTAATACTTGTGAATTAACTCAAGTAAAACACTTTGGTATTAAACTTAAATGCTTTAAAACATCTTGTTAGAATGCTGTAGTTGTATGGTCTTTGCATCCAGACAGTGCTACTATTTCTCTTAAATTGCTCATTAAAGGCATCTGAACTAAAACAAACATGCTTAGTAAATCGTGCCAGAATGTGGTTTTATTGTGATTTCTAGCCTCCAAGCTGCAGAACAAACAAGATGCATTTAACCAATTCATTTACTTTTAAATTTTATTTACAAATTGCCAGAAAATTGACAAAATACCTAAATGTACCAACACAAACACATACGCAATTAACAAAACAATGTTTGAAGGAAAAAAATTGAAATTAAAAAAAGATTAATAACAAAACCTAAACAAACTAAAAATGAGACAATAAGGAAAAAAATCTATCTTATATATTATACTTATCAACAGTCACTAATATGTTTTTTCCCCCTTATGCTCAATCATGTCCGATTCTCAGAGACTGCCTGAACAAGTTCCTGCAGGGTTATTTTGGCAAGGATTTTAGAAGTGGTTTACCATTACCCCCTGCTTAGGGCTGAGAGAAAGTGACTGGCCAAGGTCTCCCTGACTTTGTTCCTAAGGCAGGACTAGAACTCATGGATTCCTGGTTTCTAGCTTGATGCCTTAACCACTAAACAAAACTGGCTATCAATAAATACCAACATTTAAACAATTCATATTCAGTCAGTGTCTCTTAACATACATTTTTGTTCCCAGTCACACACCAGACTCAATTTAGCATTTTTACCTTATCTTCAATTTCCGCAGCTGTTTGTTTAGTGACTTCCAGATTCTCCACCAAGGCAGTATCTGCTAAAAAGTTCCCTGAGGCAGACGAGAGACGGGACAGCAAGTTGTCCTCTAAAGTTTTCAAGGTAATTTTGTAACCATTCTGCTGCTTTGTGAGATCAGACTGTAAAAAGTTGAGATATAATATATATATATAGTACATTGTATCATTTTCAAAGCAAATCAAAGCAAAGATTTTGTTAAATCGGGGATCTCCAAACTTGGCAACTGTATGAATTGTGGACTTCAATTCCCAGGATTCCTCAGCCAGCCATGATGCTGGCTGTCGTAAAGTTGTCAAGTTTGGGAAAATGAAATCCAACGCGGCACAACCCTCTAAATTTAAATAGATGCTGTATTGGAGAACATTTACGCAGCATATAGTGTACTACAGTTAAAATTAAGAATTGCAGCTACCCTTCATTTCCATTCAAGGGTCCAAAGATCTATATTAGGATGATTGTTCCAGAGACAGTCCAATTTGATGCCTAGATCTGGCAAGAATTCTAGAAAAAGATATTAGGAAGGAAATCCACAAACAGATAAAATTCAGCTGAATTTTAATTTTATCTTTTAATGGCCCGTAATCCCTTGCATCAGTGTGGAGTCGGGGCAACTGAATGGAGATGAGTGTTTACTGGCCAGATGCCCTTCCTGTTGCCAATGCAAAGTTCATAGCTGATATTTACTCATTGTGCCCAGAGAGAGAAATACCTGCCGCTACCTAGGATCGAACTCACAGCCTCCTGATTGTGCGGCAAGAGCTCCACCTCTAGGCCACTGCACCACTAACACATTCAGCTGGATGAAAGTGGATAAAAAAATGTATAGTGTTTTAGCTTAAACTAGAATCTTATGCTCAAATTTTCCAGAATCTACAGGGATTTTCTAGGTCCCGAATAAATGCCAAAGACCGAGCAGCACTGGAGATGAAACAAATTGAAAGACCACAGATCTCTCTTAATTCCAAATATTTCTAATTCTAATCGGTCTAATGTCAATGTGTATTTACCCATGTAGTATGTCTATAGTATTATTTATTTATTTATTTATTTATTTATTTATTTATTTATTTATTTATTTATTTATTTATTTATTATCATTATCTTCTTTATTCCTCCTCTCCCCCCCCCCCGGTTATTGGGATGATGATGATGATTCTGTTGCGTTGCATGTACTGTACACTGAGAGTTTCTGTGTAGGACACGAATTCATTATGTGTCTAATTACACTTGGCCAAATAAAGTTTTCAGTTCAATTCCATTTCTGTTGCAATTTCTGTTGCAATGTGATTGATATAATCAACAATATGTTTGCTCATAATGATCATTCTGCTTTGAGAAGAGACCAACGATCACTGAATCTAAACCCCATTTGTTTCTATCACGGCAATTCACTCAAATGATAACTTGGTTTGTTCTCCTCTTCCCCCCCCCCAAGTGTTTTTAGAGATGGAGGAGGTACCTCTCCCTGCAATGTCCATTCAGCAAGAGCTCCAGAAGAAAGAGATTAGGAGTAAACATTTACTGACTTCATGAACAAACATCTCCATGAACGTCTGTTCTGAATTTCCCTCTTCCTCCTGCTGCTCCTCCACTTCAAGTGCAAGTTTGCCATTCTTACCTAAACTCTAACTTTGCTATTCTGACATTACAGATGGGAAGGGAAAAGTCTTGGATACGGGAAATGTGGAAACAGGCTTGCCGAAGGCTGGGATTTGTTTAAAACACAAATGTTTCCTTCTTTAGTTTTTGAAAATATTGTTTTAATTAAAAAGAACTTTTATTCTAAAAGCTACTATGATGAAGTAATTAATAACTTTTTTCTCAGGCCATAGGCTAACCATAGATCTTTTTGGGGGGAAAAGACAAAACAAAACTACAAAGCTTTTATTTTTCTTACTTCACAGAAGTAATTAATTTAACTGAAAAGCATTGCTTCTTCAATAGATTTAATGATTTTTCACAACTGCTTAGCCCAATTTGTTTTTTTTTTTTTTTTTTTTTTTTTTTTTGCATAGCCAGGTTGGGGTAAGATATATGGGATAAGAAATTTAATATGTAACTTCAGAATGTTACTTTCTGCAGTTTTAATAGTACAAAAGAGCAATATGATAAACTCAACCTTTTCCAACTTTCTCCATAGCAATACCAATTCTCTGAAATAAAGTTGGCAGCAATAAGAATAACAATAACCCAAAGTCCTGTTGTGCTGCTAAAATTAAAAGGCCTAAATCCAACTGTACAGGCAGATTCTCACATTCCCATTAATGATCCATTTCTTCCCAAACTCCTTATTCATTATTGTGAACTCTCTTCCCTGCACCTTCAGTCCCTAGAAGAGACAAGCAGATGGTTGGCAAACCATCCAGAAGGAAAATTTTTCAGTGCTATATATTAGGAAGCCTGATTAATTTTTAAACCCCTCCCCCACTTCCCAAAACATGGACTTCCTTCTGTGCATCTAGCAAGATATGGATTTTGCACAGAGGTGTGACAGAATGTATCCTCTTGCATTATACGAGTTGAACTGCTGTTTATATGAGATTTGCCCTCTCCCAACTTGGCCATCCGAAAGGGTCTGAAAATCTGGCTTTGCCAACTGGTTTGAGGCCCCAATGGGGATGTCCGATTTTAAAGGTGGCTGGTAGATTAGGATACGATTGCACTCAGTAATGGGTTTTAAAAACCATTACTACCGGTTCATGTGCATGCTCGTGTGCGTGCGCAATGCTTCTGCGCATGTGCAGAAGCGTCCTGGGTGGATGGGTGGAGCTTCCCGCCGCAGTCGCTACCGGTTCACAGAACTGGGCCAAACCGGGAGCAACCCACCGCTGATTACACTTCCATCCCGTCTACATATTGGTTCTTTTTATCCACTTTGTTATTAATTTTAATATTTTAGCTTTCAATGCCCAATGTTTTACTCTTTTTAACCTTTTAATTATTTAATACAGAGAGTCCTCAACTTACAACAGTTCATTTAGAGCAGTGTTTCCCAACCTTGGCAACTTGAAGATGTCTGGACTTCAACTCCCAGAATTCCCCAGCCAGCGAATGCTGGCTGGGGAATTCTGGGAGTTGAAGTCCAGACATCTTCAAGTTGCCAAGGTTGGGAAACACTGATTTAGAGAGTATTCGAAGCTACAACGGCACTGAAAAAAAGTGACTTATGACTGTTTTTCACACTCATGACCCCATGGTCACATGATCAAAATTCAGCCATTTGGCAACTGACTCTTATTTATGACAATAGCAATGTCTCAGAGTCAGCTTTTGCGACCTTCTGACAAGTAAAGTCAATGGGGAATCCAGATAACTCTGTTATCTAATTTAACAAATGCAATGATTCACTTAACAAATGTTTCACTTAGCAACATAAATTTTGGGCTCAGTTGTGATCATAACTCTAGGACAGTGGTTCCCAACCTGTGGTACGTGTACCACTAGTGGTACGCTAGGGCCTTCCAGGTGGTACGCGAACACTTTCGGGGTCATGAACAATTTTTAGTTAGTTATTTTTTACTTCACAAAAATGTTTACTGCCTAACACAAGATAATCTGGCAACGATTTGCAACTGTTGCCACACGCCACCCACCTGGTCCCAGCGGCCCAGTTGCTGGATGCACGGGGCCAAAAAAGGAATGGTACAATTATGGAAATAAAGTGATATCTGATCGAATTTAGTTTCTCTGGAACCAGATGGTATGCGGCGACTGTACGGGACCTCCAAGTGGTACTCGATCACAAAAAGGTTGGGAACCAGTGCTCTAGGACTACCTGTACTGTACCCTTTTTCATTTCACAAACGTATAGTAATTCCGCCTGAATTCTCTATTACTGTGAATTTGGAGACAGTTGTCCATAAGTCATAGAGTTTAATCTGAACTCCAAACACTGTAAGCACTAATTACAGAATTTCCCTATTTGTTTACCCAACTTTCTTTCTTTGATCCATTTATATAGTTGCTCTCACTCATCAAGTTACTCTAACGAATATACTCTCAGCATTGGATTTTTAAGGCTAATTTTACCAGCTTGTAGAAGGTTTCTAATTTTTAAAATATGCAAATGATATAAATTGTTACTGGAGATTTTGGCTTTTCCTGGTTTTGCAACACAAAATGGACCTTATGATTAGTTATTTTTTAGCTGACACAATATTCCCTGAGAAGCCAGAGAATGGAGAGAGAAAAAGAGAAATGATTTGCTACATTGAATGGAAAATCTTTATGCCATCTTGAGTTCTTCTCTAGGGGCTGTTGTCTGTGGCAGCAGGTTGCTCTGTTTAGCAACTATATTATAACGAGCCACACACAAATTTATTGCAAGGGCTTCTTATGTGTCAATAGCAACATATTGTTATGCTAGAAGAAGGAAGAGGACTAGTTTCAGTAGAACCAAAAATTCTTGGTAAACATGTCTCAATTTGCTAGAGTATTCAGAGGACGGGTTTAGTTTGTAATGTTTCATGCACAGCTTGAGAATTAATTGAAGTAACCACTTTAGGACATTTTATGTTTAGGACATTTTATGCGTGTTCTACTGCATCTCTCAGCATTATTACAACCTAGGCAATGGCATTTGCTGAGCTGTTCATTGATTCAACATATGTACATTTATTTAGTCAAGGGGGGAAAAACAATCAGTAGCAAGAAAAGTTATAAAATGCCTGAACTATGTAATTTTGTGTATCTCCTTTGGGTCATAGAAACACTCCAAAAAGCAGAATTAATGATGCTGTCACCAACTGTACTAATTGAAGGAGCCGTGTTGCCACCATCAAAAAAAAGTTTTATCTGGTTTGCCAAATGAAATTAGTTCCAGTGGTAGGAATCTTGAAAGCTATAGTCCCCATACTAGATGAAGGAGTTTCCAGCTTTGGATAAAGCCATACTAATAATCTATTTAATGTTAATTGCCAAGACTGAAAGTGCTGGCTCTAGTTGGCCGGATGTACATTAAACCTTTTTATAACTAGACACAAAATCTTTTTAACATGTTGATCCTAAACTCTACTAGCTTCGTGACTGGTGGGAAGGCCAAACCTGCAGAAATGCTACTTTAAGAATGTTTTCTTTACCTTTTCTTATCTCTGATAATAGATACAGACAATAGTTTAAAACATGGATAATGCTGGAAAGATCAAAAGGAGATTAATTCAGTCCATCTTGGATTCTGTTGGTTACCTTTAATTCTTCCAGGTCAGGCCTCTCCATGCTTACAACTGCTGCCAGCAGCTGATCTTCTAGGCCATCCCGAGTCACAGTAAAGTTGATGAGGGTGCACTGTGCTTGCATTTCTGGCTGGTAATGGGGATTGGCTAGTTTTGTATGAAGAATTAGTCGGAAGCTGGGATTGTACTCACATTCCTTATCTCCAATTTTAATGAACCTGAAAGAAGATCAAGCATGATTACTCATGCCTGCCGTATCAATATGCTATTATAAGATAATTAATTAGATTCCAGAGGTGTGTACAATTTTACAGTGCAGTGAGAATTGATCATTCTAAATCAGCTTTCCCTGATAAAATAGCCTCCAGATATAATAGACTGACTCCCATAATCACCAAAGGCCCTGCTGGCTTTTGAAATCCAACTTATTTGGAGGACACATTTACCATTGCAATACCTTCCTTGTCCTTTAGGAAAGGAACAAAATGTACTATGCAGCGGCTCCTATAATCTATGCCAATTAAGTTAAATCAAATACATCGGTGTCCCATACTGGGTTAAGGTATTGGACTACAGGAGCTCACTGGGAGAGTTTGGGACAACCACTGTCTGTTAGCCCAAACTATCTATGAGGAAAATGAGGACAAAGGAGAGTTATGAACACCAGTTTGAATTCCTCAATGAAAGGTAGGATATAAATAGAATCGATAAATATTAAATCTATCCATTAGACTGGTTGTGAAAAGTAGTTTTACATCGATTTTGAGGGCTTAAGAAAAGTTTTTGAACCCTGATACTATAGGTTCAGGGGGAGGAATAGCAGATGTAGGCCTTGGGGGGGAATAGCAGATGTCATGAGCATCTTTCAGAGGATAATGGTCACAGAACTATGTCATTCACTATTATCTCACCTTCCTTTTTTTATTGTCTCTCGGCCCAGCAATGGACTTAACACTGGATCGACGGATTCTTCCAAATTCTCAATCAGAACAACTTCCCCAGCAGCAAGAGCTTGTTCCACAATGTCCAGATACCTAAGAAATACAGCATCAGGATGATACATGATAAGGAAAATCCTGAGAAACTCCCAGAGTAAAGCGAAGGATGAAGTTATTACTAAAGGCGTAGACAGGGAGGAGATAGTGATTATGAAAGAGAGAGACCAATGACCTGCTCTAGGTATTTATTGTTATATTCTTACTTAAGCAAAGTGATTCACCAGATAGAACAGTATTTCAGTTCCTCAAAAAATTGGGTTTTGCCAAATTCAAGAGACTTAGAAAGTAACTGGAGTCAAAGGCTTTTTTTTTTATAGAGATGTGCCTCGGTCTTTTTCCATGCATTATCTTTTTTAAGAACATAAAAATCCAGGCTTCCATAACATGAGCCCCAGATGAATTCCAGATGTTCTGGGATTCCATGATGGCTGGGAATTCTGAGGATAATAGTTTCAATACTCATGGAGAATGCTAGGTTACATAAAATAGCTTTATCCTACTAAGGTATTCTCTCCCTCCAAACAGCAAATTGAGTTTCCCTGAACCCTGATGGCCTAGGTATATAGTTATAGATAACAGAAGCATAACTGTTTAAATTAAGCAAGGAGACTGAAGAAAGAATACTAATGTTATGTTTTTAAAAGTTCACCAATGACTGTAGATAAATAACTACCGTATTTTTTGGAGTATAAGATGCACCTTTTTGCCCTCAAAAACAGGGTGGAAATGTCGGTGCGTCTTATACACCGAATGCAGCCATTTTTTTTGCCTCCCGAAGCCCTGCCCCCGCATCCAATTGCAAAAATTGGGGCGTTTTTGCCTTCCCCCACCCCCTAGGAGTGCTCTGCAGGCTTCCCAAACCCTCTGCATGCCCTGGTTTTGCAAAAAAAAAAGAGAGAGCAAAAAATGGACCTTTTTTAAAAAAATTGGGGCGTTTTTGTCTTCCCCCCTAGGAGTGCTCTGCAGGCTTCCCAAACACTCTGCATGCCCTGTTTTTGCAAAAAAGAACAAGCAAAGAGGGCCGTTTTTTTCAAAAACTGGAGTGTTTTTGCCTTCTAATTACCCCATTTAGCATGACGGGAGGAGGAATTCTGGGAGTTGAAGTCCACTAGTCTTAAAGCTGTCAAGTTTGAAGTTTGTAAAAAGTATACATGGTTGTAAAAAGTGTACATGGTTGTAAAAAGTATACATGGTTGTAAAAAGTATTCTGCTACACTGGTATTTTATTAAATAATATATTACTACACCATTTGGTTCAGAATACTTTTATCCTTGCTTTCCTCCTCTAAAATCTAGGTGCGTCTTATACTCCAGTGCGTTTATACTCTGAAAAATACGATATTTCAGCCAGGACAGAGAATTTTGGTATGGCTCTTCAACTATGACTTTTAATCATTATGAACCACTAAAATCCAGGCTTTATACCAGGTTTGGCTATAAATCTCCCAATCTTAATCCCTTATTCAGAAGACAGAAGGCTCCCAGGCACAATCGACTAAATTTATCTTTTTGTTACTGTCTAGGAAGAAGCCATACATATCCAGAAAACTGGCTCCCTACAGAAATAAGCCTACGCTCCAAGGTTTAAGTTCTAGATTTTTTTCTCCTGCCATTTCAAGTCAATATCCTCTTGATAACCTTGGAATTTGATCTATGCTGACTTAACAATTTTCTCTCAAATGATAACTACTGGATTCCTATTCCACCAGCTTTATTCCTTACCCTAAGTAAGCTTTATTAAATCAAATCTGGAAATGTACAGAACAATTTTTAAACAGTGGAATGATTTACTTGAATGCATTTTATCAAAAATATGTGAGTTGATTTCTATGACTTCTTCTTCCTACTGGGAGCTTTTATTTTTGTAGGTTGTGTAGTATATATTCCTTAACTTGTTTTAAAATCTACATTGGTTCTTTGAATTAAGCATTTCTTCTTTGTGGTGGTAATCCTTTGTCCTGAATGAGAAATATTAAAGATCTAACATACAGCATATTCATATTTGATGCACAGATGCATGTTTCATCTTTGAATGGTTGGGTATGCCAATAGACACTTTATTTAATCTAAACATTTTAACTGTTCGTTTGCATATGTACTTCCTCGTGTCAGATACTACTTCATTCCACTATATGCTAAACTAAGAAACAGTCGTATTGATTATCCTTTCTGGCAAAGTCTAAGCAGTAGTAGTTGTGCTTAGGGCCTGGTTACTTGAGGCACTATCTATTTCCAGCAGTATCTTACTGGCCAATTCGATCTTGCAGGATTGGCATGTTCCAAGTTCCTTCAATTAAATGTGCCATCTGTTGGGACCCACGAAACTCAGTTGCAATGCCTGTCCCCTGGAATGAGGTTCTTCTTCAAGATCTGGATGGTGATCTGGATGGTGCCCCACCCTGCTAATGCTTTTTTTTTTATTCAAAAAGTTTTATTAGTACAGAATTACATAAGTAGTAGCAAAATATTAAATATAAAGTACAAACATTTTTATTTTTTTCTCCCCCCCCCCGAACCCACCCCCTTCCCTCCCCACCTCCCCCCCGGACTTCCCAGAGATAATACAGGGCATAATAATAAATTTAAATTGTTAATAAAAAGAGAAAAGAAAAAGAAAAAGAAAAGAACACTATTTTTAAAAAACTTCAACTCCAGATTATACACTACTAATATATCGCATTTGTATACAATAGTAAAGATACAAAAAAGAAAAAAAAGAAAGAAAGAAAGAGAAAACTCTTACAAACAAACAAACCTCCTCCCTTCAATCCTCTATCTTATACAAAGTAAATGTTACATAAGTAATAACTAAATATAAAATACACAAATCTTAAACTGATATTATTGACATTAAAAATAGCCTCTAAGATAAAACTTAACTAAATGTTACATAAGTGATCATCAAATATTAAATTTCGTCATGATATTAATAACATAATATTATTCTAAATTAACTTACTAACTTCAATAAACAAAAAAAGAAAGGAAAAAAAAGAATAAACAAATCTTCAACAAACTATATATATCTAATATTATTAACATTAAAAATAACCTCAAAGTTATATAAAACTTAACTAAATATTGCATAGGTAATCATTAGATAGGGAAAAGAAAAAAATACAATCATATTAGTCTCTATCCGTCCAATATATTTCAACATCAGATCGTTTTGTATCTTGATAGTTCATCTTTTAATAGTTCAATAAATTCGAATTTGTCGACTCGTCTCCCGTCTGATCCCAGACCTCCATCTCCTTTTCCCCAGCTATCTGGTTCAGGCACTCCTTATGGGTTTTTGAATCTATTTCCTTTTGATCCATCAAAGGTGGCTTCCCCTCCTCCTCCTCTTTTATTTTCATACATCCTTCCTCTGGAATCTTGGATATATCAGCCTTTAGAACATTGACATAAAATTCAGTAGCTTTTTTTATCGTGTTGAGCCGGTATCTTTTTCCAGAAAATTTCACTGCTACTCCAACTGGCGCTTCCCATTTATATTGTAAATTTAATCTCTTAAATTCATCAATCAAAAAAGTATAGCTTTTTCTGGCTTTAAGCATTTTAGAGGGGATTTCTTTCCAAATCTTTAGTTCCTGACCATTCACCATAAGATTATTGTTAAACGTTGCTTGTATAATTCTGTTCCGTAAAGCTCTTGTGGTAAAATATATGACAATGTCCCTTGGTAAATGCTTTTGTTTAGCGTACCACGAATTGATTCTGTATATTTTGTCGATTTGTGTAGCCAATTCCATTTTAGAAATTCCAGACACCTGATCCAATACGTCAACCATCCTGCCTTTTAAATTTTCATATAATCCTTCTTTCAAACCTCTGATCCTTATAGCAACTTCCATGGATCTGAACTGTGTCATCAAGACCTCTTTTTCAAAATTTGCAATATCATTTTGGATTTTATCTATGTAATTCACCGAAGTTGCCAAAGCTTGTTTATTTGTTTCAATACGTTCTGCCAAAACTTCAATATTTGTTGCTAAGCCTTTGCAAACCTCTAACACATCAAATCTGAGTTGTTAATTCATATTCTTCAAAGCAGCCTGCATTTTTTTGTCTATCTCACTTATTTTCTGATTAAATTCCAAAGTAAGTTCATGTTTCATAATCTTTAAATTATTTAATAAATTTTCAGGTGTCAAAAGCTGTGGAGGTGTTAGCTCAGTGTTAAGTTGCATTTTAGAAATATATCCAGATGAATAGTCATTTCTTTTAGTCAAAACAATCTTTCCAGACTTTGAAGCCATTGGTGTTTCAAAAGAGTACAAAAAAGAAAAAAAGCCAGATGCCTGATTAAAGTTCTTTCCAGTTTAAAAACCAGGTAGTCTTTTATTGGAAATATTTCTATTATAACTTTAATTCAGAGTTAGGAGACAGAGAGAGAAAAAACCATTTTTCCAAGTTAAAAGTTTCCATAAGAGAGAGAGAGAAAAAAAAAAGCCTCTGGGAAAACGAAAGTCACTTTCACTTCTCAATCGCCATATTGTTACTCTGTTTCCTTTGTTCCCTTGCCGAAGTGAAAGCTTGCCCAGGAGTTGAAAAAAAAAAGGAAAAAAGAGGTTTCAGTACTTGCCCATCTCACGCCTGTTTCTCTCTGTCTGCTTCTGTAGTTTAAATGTAGTTATAAATCCCATTCTTGAAGCAGCGGCTGGTCGCGACATCTAGCTCCGCAAATGCGGAGGTTTCCTGATCTTCGGAGCTGGAGACAGGCTGCATGGGGAGCTCTCCCTTCGCGCCCTACCAGATGGCTCCTAGGGCGCTGGGGGGGCTCTACCCCACCTGTCAAGCTCTCATCTCTCCCCTTTGCCCAGGGAAGAGATTTCAAAGCCGCCAGACAGCTGTTCTGGCGGCTTTTAACAAAGATAGGAAAGGCGCCCGACAGGGGACGTCCGTGATGGCGCGCTCCAAACCGGAAGTCCACCCTGCTAATGCTTTAAAGAACCTTGGATATCTGGTTCTTTGCCAAAGCTTTTGGCTAAGGTGGTTGAAGTCCCTTCTGAGGAGTATGGGTAAGTCTCTCACTGTTGCCTAGTTATGCCAGGTTTTGTCCGTCTTTATTGCAGTATTATTTTATTGTTATTTTTCCTCTATTTTTACTTTGTTAACTGCCTAGAGTCACTGGGAGTTGGGTAGTATACGAGTGTAATAAACAGTACATTAATTAATACATTTGCTGTATTATTCTTTTGGAAACAGTTTTGTTGTTTGTGATTTTATATAAAGTTGTAGTCATACAGTATATTTGTTTTATTCCTGATTTTGCTTCAAAGTTTGTATTCTTTTGGAAGCTGCTTAGAGCTGTCTTCAGATTTACAAAGCATACAAATTGCAGTAAATGTTTTAACTCTTTCTTTGTTTTTGAGTTTAGTTTGGCTACTATACTTATTTCAATCAGTGATTACCTTAATAAAATCTATCTTATCACAGCATTGCCTAGCTTACCCTATCTGTTACAAGAACAGCTTTAATCTTGAGTGTCTCTTATAAGATATAACAACACGCACTGTTTGAAAGATGGGGATATCCATAAATCATGAGAGATACAGGGCAAAAATACTTCTCCAGGCTGATACAGATGTATTTAATAGCCAGCTAAACTCACAGCAACAAAACCTATAAGCAAAATTATTAGCACTGGCTAAATAAAAATTAAGAACTGTAAAAATGTCTGGATTTTAGCATTTAGCATCTAAGGCAGGCCTCTTCATCAGGACAGAACAAAACAGGAGATAAAAACAGCGAGCCCTATGAGTTTGCTCTCTTTGAATTCTTTTTAAATCTTCTCAAAGATAATTTGTTAGGTGATCTTCTAAGCAGGGAACCAATGCATTTCTTCTGCCCTCACACTAATAAACTTCCTTTTGAGATCTCACAAAAGCACAGTCTGGAAGACCCTTGTATCTCAGAGGCCTGGATCCCTCTATTCCTTTATCTGAATTACAGAAAGAACAGAACAGAGATTAAATCATTGGCACTTAAAACTGCACTCTGACGTACAGCGTGTTGGTAGCTTCTCATTCTTCATTCAGTTTCAGGTTTCTATAGCAACCATGACAAGTTCTACAAAGTTCCTCCCCATTTAATCAGAAATTTCTGTCATTTTGATAGTAAACAAAACAGGTTAATGCCCAAAAGTTTGATATAGCGTCAAATTGGAGAGCTTTTTCTTAAAATATAGTTGGCTCCCACAATCTGAACTACATACATCAAATGTGATACCCAGATATGAGGCTACTATTGAACACATCCATTATTTTCTTGCCGTTTTGTTTAATCATGCCTGCTCACCCCTTCTGGCCAATCCGAGTCACTCTGAGGTCTTCTCCATGCTTGGCTTTTATCCACTTGATGCCCTGCAGCTGGGGGTCAACCATGAGTGGCCAGCGCTCACAGTTGGTGAGAATGGTAGCATTTTCAGCAGACATGCGGTCAGCTGGTAGACCTTCATTTTGCCAAGCTGCTATGTCAGCATCATCAGTGAGCATCTTCAGAGGGTCCAAAGAGGGCGTGACAGGAATTGCAACCTGGGACAATCAAAACATTATCACCTACAGCCAAAAGATAATGACTCTGCATTTCAACTATGCACAAAAAAAAGCACATGTGACCTAGTTATAATGGAAACTGTAATCCAAGACACCGAAGGTAACAATGTTCAAGAGAATACTTTTATCTAAGAACAATAAAAAAAATTTCTTATTATTCCAAGGAAACAGAATAAGGTAGAAGCTTCCTTGCCGTGACTTCTTCTCTCAAGAAATACTCACGCTTCTTCTTTTGAAAGTGATAAGGACTCTGAAATAGCTGGACTAACATAGGTCCCTCATATTGTCATTCCAACAACATAGGTGACAATATTCCTTGCTCTTAATAGATTAATTGCAGCAATAGGGTCAAATATACAATTTATGTACCAGCAGATTTACGTTACCTGTCCTTGCACATAGGGTTCTAATTGCACCTCAGACCTTATTTCCAGCTTTTGGCACCAATAATATATTTTACAATGCCATCAACCAGCTTTGAGATCTGACATTGTAGGAGGGAAAACCTGTTACTTTATGGTGGCCAAAAGTCAAGAATTTGGTAGCACCTTTTCCAGCTAAAGAAATTTATTAAAAGCCACAAGTTTTGATGAACTGTAGGTCATTTATTCAGATTCATCATCAGATCCGATTTGGGGCTGAGGGAATGTATGTTTTCAGTGGTTCGAAGAAGCACAGAATGACTCCGTCCACATACTGCTTCCCCCTTGAGAAATAAGAGAAATTCAGTGGCAATGGCTTCATGAAAGGGATTGACAGTTTGATCTTGGATATTAAAAAGGAATTAGCTTACAAAAGGAAGTAATTAGACTATTTTTCTCTTATTCCCATGGTATCTTGTATTTTTCAATTTTAATTAAAATATACAGTAGGTGAGCTAAAAGTTAGTGTACACTATATAGCTATACTAACTTTTTGCAGATATATCAAAAGTCATTGGGCTTGAGGCAACCAACGCCCTCTTCTTTTGCCTTTATGTACACAGTTACCAGTCAATGACACAGAAATCTCAAAGAATGAAGCCTGGAGCAGACAAATCTGACAACTTGGTAAAGAAAGATCTGATTATGATTACAAGTTGTTCTTTAGAAGAATGTAATTAACACATTCACACATCTGCTGTTCTGCTGCAAGGCAATATTCACAGTTCTGAGAAGATGCAAGTCCTACATGCCAGCCCACATTGAAGCCAATCAAGCACCGCTAGAAGATTACGGACTAGAGTCATTAATGGTCTTTCATATCTTTTCAATCAAGATGTGATTTCGCATTCCAATAACAAGATATTAAAATAGTAATTTTATTAAAAATTACAACTGCAAAGGTAAAAACTAATACATACTAAAACATTAAAGAATAAAAAATAGAAGAGGCAGGAAAGAAAAAAATAGAAAAGAAAAAGAATATAGTAAAGAAAAAGGAAATAGATAAAAGAAAATTTCCCCCTTCATCACAAGTATATACAATTTTACTAACTTAACTTCTCTTAAAATACAACAAATGATCTCTTCTTCCCATAATCTCTTATCTATAAACAAATCCTTAAAACTTCGTCATTTCAGTCCTGACTAGCAAAAGTCCATTAAGGTTTGTTTGTTTGTAAAATTTATTAGCCACCCATCTTACCACAGGATAACTCTGGGCAGGATTACCAGAGATAACAGTATATCAATTTTAACCTTGACCAAATAAACAAACTTTATATCCCTTCCTTGCACAGCACAGAGAAGCAGCAGCCATGTTGAATGCTGTTTCTCTGTGTCACAGCGCTTTCCACATGGGACTTAGAGGAAAGCGGTGGCTCACAGCTGCTAAATTGCACAAGAGACGCTCTCTCTCCCAGCAAGAGCAGCAGTGGAGAGAAGCAGCCGCAGCCCCAGACAGCAGAGATAGAGCGGAGCAGGCCCTGAAAGGCTGCTCGGTCGACCTTCGCCGCGTGGCGGAAGCCGTGCGCATGCGCATATGCAGAAGCCGTGCATGCTCACATGCGCAGAAGCTGTGTGCGCATGCATGAAAGCCATGCATACGCGCGTGCACGCGCACTCACATTTTTGGCGAACCGGTTGTTAAATGGGTTGAATCCCACCACTGCTTTCTTTTATTTTTAATCATCTTGAGCTTTTTTCCCTTCAAAAGAAACTTGATTTTTTTTTCAATTTTTATTTGTCCCTTCTCATAAATGTCTACAAAGCTTTAACAAGCCTATTTTGTAAATCCAATATAGAAAAATTATCCAGTTCACTCTTTTGGTTTGTTATTTCTATATTCCATTCAATTATTAAAAGATCAGTCAGTTTCTTTTACATGTCCAGTGTCGGTTCTTTCTCCATATTATTCTTATAGCCTGTTATTTTTAAAAGTACTTTCAGATCAGTCACAATATTGTCAGGTAAAACTTGTTCCTCTTTCATAACATATTTTAAACAAAGTCTCTCTATAAAGGCAGATGATCTAATAGACACTATGAAAATTAACGTATGAGTCCAAATCTGTCCCATATTAAAATATTTTGCTCCACTCTGTATTAATGTTAATTTTCAGTGTTTCTGTTTTAATTCGGTGCCTTTTGCCACTCCCATGCTATTGCTGATCATTTGCTGGGAGCCTCCTTCCAGTCAGTGGTGGGATTCAATTTTTTTTTTACTACTGGTTCTGTGGGCGTGGCTTGGTGGGCATGGCTTGGTGGGCATGGCTTGGTGGGCATGGCTTGGTGGGCGTGGCAGGGGAAGGATACTGTAAAATCTGTTTCTGTTTTAATTGTAATTTTTAGATACTTCCTAAACCTGCCAGTCTCCTGATGAGGAACAACTGTATGAAGCACTTGTGGGCTATCTCAATTCCTCTCCTTACCTAGAAAGGAATTGCAAAGAGCCAGATACTAGCCAGCATCTCATTCTGCTATTGTTGTCAGCTCCACTTTTAGCAGAGCTGTCTTCAGTTCATCATGTCTTCCCCCGAAGAGC
Organism: Diadophis punctatus similis; assembly: GCA_023053685.1. Lineage (NCBI taxonomy): Eukaryota > Metazoa > Chordata > Lepidosauria > Squamata > Dipsadidae > Diadophis > Diadophis punctatus. The sequence continues at coordinate 152,290,646 of JALIGW010000002.1, forward strand.
AACAACATATCACTTTTGGCATCAAGTCACAATATGAAGGATAGAAGCCAGAAAGAGGGAGAAAAGAAGATGAGGAAATACCCTTCATTCCCACAGAAAACAACCAATGTAAAAAGGAAAGTCTCCCTAACTATTAATTCAAAACCAGTTTTGGCAACTAAAGAAGTATTTCCCAATACCATCCTGGCCAACAGCAGCAGCTAGGGCACTTTCAAAGAGTGGCATGTGAAAATATAACATTTGCCTTCTGCTCACTTTTAGTTGCTTTAAGTATGGTTTCCATGCATGGTCCATCAGGTCTTGTCTATATTTCTTGCTGAAATAACCCAGGTAGGAGACAAAGGCAGTAATCAACAAGACATCACCACACAATGCATTTTCTTGCAGTTTGAAATCTCTTACTGAATCAGCCCATCTCACATTTTCAGAGGCCAGGCCCCCAACCTAAAAAAAAAAACACCAGGAAATTAGACTTCACCCGATTCCATGCCTGACATGTCATAGAACTTCCACCACAAGAATCATTGTGGAAATGGTAGAGAAACAAATAATTGCTTAAGAAGAGGGGAGATAGTTTTTGGTTTCAATTATCTTCTATTCCTAATCAACAGTAAGGCAGCAATTTTAGAATATACGGTATGTATCCCCTTAAATAGCCAAGACACTTGCTGGAAAGCTATGGAAACAGCTTGCATCTCCACTGGAACTCTTTGAATCTCCCTTAGGGAATCTACTTCACACTGTTATAAAAGGGGATGAGTCAGGCAATTTAGGAACATAGTATATTTTAACTCCTGTACCTTTGTCTCTTGGTAAACACGTTTCTTTTTTTTTTAAGCTGGACTTTATCCTTGAGTTAAATAAAAATCACAGCTGTTAGTGTAGAACATTTAAAACTCAAAAGGAAGAAGTAGTACAAAAACTTTTCCTCTTCCTAACCCTCAATGGAAAAAAGGTAGTCTTTATCCATAGCAATGACTGAGTAACAGGTATAGTTGGGACATTAAAATTCTCTCTCTCTAGGAGGTGAACTGACCCAAAGGAGGCAGACTGTACCTCACCTTCATATGCATACAGTCAGAATGGATATCCCTGATTGTGTCAATTTAGGGTGCCAAAATGCCAAGTTGGTCTTTGTTCTCCTAACCAGTTATAATGAATCTTCTTACAAATTTATATGAACAAATAACCAAGGGACTTCAAATGCCAGTTTTGAACCAGAGAGATAAGCATTTACTAAAATTCAGACATTTCATCATAAATAAATTAAGATGTACAGAATAATGTTCAAAATTGTCTATGTTTATATTTAACAGAAAGGCACAGCTATAGCACACTGGGGCTCATGCTTAATCTCTGGTCTATCAGCATACCCAAATCACAGACATCCTGTAATTTTATGTGTTTCTATATTTTATAATTGTCTTTATATTTCTATTTTTGTTGCATTATACTGTAAGCCACCCAGTGTCACTCTGAATAGTGAGGTGGGCAGAATATAAATTGACTAAATAAATTATTTTCACACGTACTACTGCCAAGTCAGGTACCACTTATTGTGTACCAAGGCATCTGGCTGTCCTTACCTAAGTGCCCTGTCATTTTGACAAAATTAATGGAAAAGGGTATCAATCATGTTCCCATGCCAGACTGGACAAAGAGTGAAGTTTAAATATATGAAGTCTAAAACAGAAAAAATGGTCTACAACCAGACCACAAAATGAAAGATTTAATTTTAACAGCTTCATCTAATCATGTTCACCTTCCATGCTAATTAATTCTTATTGCTTTTTTTCCTGATTTCAAATTTTAACTGGCTCTTCTGTGACTGACCTCTTCTGCAACAGTTGCAGCCTAAATTCTCATTCCTCTCTAAATAAATGTAAACAAATGTGAAAATTGTTAGCTTTGTTTATTGGCAAAAATGCACAATGGCCTAAGTTTTATACTGAAACTCATGATGGCAAAGATCTCATACTTGGTGCTTGTGTTAATTACGGTATTCACAGTGGACTATTCAACTATATGACATTTTGTGTTCAACTTTTAATTAGGAAAACTGTGAATGGATGTACCCAGTTTAAATTCGCCATGACATCCTTTATGGCAAAAAGCCAATCTGAGCTGTAGTGGCAGTTAAATTCCATTGCATTAATATCGCATTTTACCAGAATATCTTCAAGCATCTTGAAGTATTTCAAAAATAATGAGGGAAATAAGGTACCTGGCAGAATACTCTTAAATCTCATACAGTGAAATTCACACACCACTTAAACCATTGCCCTTGCAGTTATACTGGCTTCATTTCATTAAAAAGCAATCCTTATGTTCAGACTGGAAAGAATTGGTAGACTGCAGAAGTAGCTTTTATATGCCCTTTTAGCTATGAATTGTGATCCCAACCTCAATTACAGTTGGTTAGTAAATTTAGAGGACACTGCATTGTCAGTAGTTTGAGGGTTACAGCAGTAGAAATTGAAAATCACCAGAAAGCCAGAGAAAACTGCCCATCCACTGGCAACAGTTTAAACTGTTTGCTGTTTCTTAATCAGGCAAGTCTGATATTTTGAATAATATAAGGTTATCGCAGAGGTCTCCAACCTTGGCAACTTTATGAGGTGTGGACTTCAACTCCCAGAATTCCTCAGCCAGCATGGCTGGCTGAGGAATTCTGGGATTTGAAGTCCACACCTCATAAAGTTGCCAAGGTTGGAGACCTCTGGGTTATAGCATTGTACACCTGAAAGAGATTTATTGCAAAGTTAAAAGGGAACAGTGGTTTTTAAAATCCTGTATGCTCATTAAAAATACAAATTAAAACCCTCCTGTCATGCCAGCTGGAGCTGATGCATGATTATCATGCTGTTAAAAAAGCATCACAAAATTAGCTATACATTTGTATAAATGATTAAATATGAGAAGAGTATTTACTGAAATTATTGCCTCTCACTTTGAAGGTTAGGCAGGGTTGTATATTTGTGATCATTTTCAAGGAAGATCTATCCATTGCTCCTATATGATGCATGTGCCATCACTGAAGTACTGTTATGTTCCTACTAAATCCATTTCCACTATCTCTAATGCACTTTAAATAATTAGTGCTAACTCTTTTTTTATGTACTCTCATGAATTAGATCCCTATCATCTTTTTCCTGCTCTGCTGCATGCCAATTCATTGGAAAAGTAGGAAAACCTAGCAGTTCTTTAATTTTCTCTTTGCCAGTACTAAAGAATGAAATAATACACATTAAAAATCAAACAGTATAGAAGTCCAAACTACTCCCTCGTGTAGATTTAATTTAGAAATATTTATCTTTAATTTAGACTTGGAGTCCTAAAATTTTCCAGACCTGCAAACACTTCTAGCTTTTTCTCCAGTCATTCAGACCAAGAAACACATACTTCAAGAATCTTTCTACCCCACCCGAAGCTTCAGCCAATGATACTCACCAGGCGATTTGCAAGGGAAATGGTATTTGCAGTGGCTTCTGCATCTTGCTGACATTTCAGCTTCTCCACGGTGGCCTTCTCAAATTTGGCTGTCAGCTTTGCCAGGTTTTCATTAAGGTGCTACAATTGGGGGTGTAGGGGAAGGGAGGAAGCCATAGCACACAACATAAATATCATAAAGAAATACAATCTCTATACACACACCAGCACATTGTAGCCTCTGATTTAGATAGCACTGGAATTTTTGCTCAAGAGGCGATTCAAACAATGAATAATTTCATTATTAATAAAATAAGTCAACCAAGTGGATTCACTTTATGAGGAAGAGTGACTTAGGTAGCCTACAAGGCCATTCAGCTGTGAACAAATATTTAAAACCTAGAAATGTTAAGCTGTTAACAGCAGACAGCTAGTACTTACCTGCCCTGTCAGGTTGCCCCATCATAAGTATGGGCCATCAACTGTTTCTGGAGGACAAGAACAGATAACATTGTCCTCAGCTTGCCCCCTGCCCACCATAAATGTGACTTCTGCCAGTGTTTTCTTGCTCTGCATTTGAAATAGTATTTGTTGATTTAGGTCAGCTCAAATGTAGCTGTCCAGTTTCCCTTCTCACGAATGGACTGAAGACGAATATATATCTCTTGGGATAATGTTGCAGAATCCAATCTGGGTCGGTCACTGGGACCAGAGCAGAGGTGGGTTTCAGCAGGTTCTGACCAGTTCTGGAGAACCGGTAGCGAAAATTTTGAGTAGTTCGGAGAACCAGTAGCGGAAATTTTGAGTAGTTTGGAGAACCGGTAATACCACCTCTGACTGGCCCTGCCCCATCTATTCTCTGCCTCCCGAGTCCCAGGAGGAAATGGGGATTTTGCAGTAATCTTCCCCTGGAGTGGGGAAGGAATGGAGGTTTTGCAGTATCCTTCCCCTGGAGTGGGGAGGGAATGGAGATTTAACAGTATCCTTCCTCTGCCACGCCCACCAAGCCACTCCCACCAAGCCATACCATGCCCAATAAGCCATGCCCACAGAACTGGTAATAAAAAAATTTGATTCCCACCACTGGACCAGAGGTTTAGTCTTCTGAACTTTCAGACTCGTCCTTAAGTAACTTCTCTCTAGCAGAGTGTTTCCCTTCTGATTTTAATTTTCTTCTAGGGAAACATCTGAACTTTGGATCTGCACAGGACAGCAATGTCCCTCATCTCAGTTGCTCAATTAACCTCAGTAAAGACTGCTGCAGCTTCTGCTATAGGCCTTTCCTAGTAGCACAGTGGTTATAACATTTGATTGACAGGCAGAACTGCTCTCATTTGAAATCTAGCAGAAACTTTTCTATTACATTTGTTTTCTCTTTCTCTGAACTATTTACTTTTCTCCCGGGATCTTTTGTGTTTGTTTGCTTGGATATTGGGTTTTGAGGGGGGAATTTGTTTTTTTAATGTAGTTTATCATTTTTCCTTTCACCTCTCTGCCCCCAAACAGTCCAAATGAATAAGTAAAACCCGTCTACCTCAACCGACTGGAAAATATGATTGAACAGTACACCGGGAGACCTATTTAAAAAGCAGTACAGGTAGCCTTTGCTTACCAACTGACTTGCACAGTGACTGTTCAAAGCCATGAGGTGCTAAATAAAAAAACTTTGCAGCCAATCACAGGGTCCCACACTCACATGATGACCATTCGTGTTCTTTGCAATCAGCTTGCAAAGGCAGAAATAAAATCATAAGTCATGATTATGTGATTTTCTGCTAAACAACTGCATCGTTTAATGACTGAGTTGCGGGACTCAATTATGGCCACTGTAAAGAGCTATCTGTAAAGTGGGTAGTTTAATGGGTAGTTCAGGGAAAAAATAATAATTTTAAAATTTTTTAGTGAAATTCTAACTATAATCACTAAACACTAATGCTATGGCAGACCTAAGTTATGGAGGCACAGCTAGGAAAAGAAAATCACATTTTAAAGTTGACTGCTGTGCCTGCATTTAGGTACATTTTGATACTTCACCTTTATATGTATATTTTAAATGTAACTTTGCATACATTCGGCTGTGCATACATATTTATAAATTTATGCATGTCCAGTAAGAATTGACCACAAGAGGAAAGTGAGAAGTAATTGTTTTCCTGGCATGGAAAACTTGGGGGAGCACAGCAGCAGGAAAACCTCCCTATGGAGCCAAAGTTGCTGCAAGTCTGGACTGAACATCTGGCAGCTTGTTGCCAAAATGTCCCCATCAGACAGAATTTTCTTCACCTGTTTTAGAATCTGGTGACCATCAATCCAGGTGGACATCAGGTGCTCTTCTGGGAAAATGTTTCACCTCTCTAGCTACCATTCACCAGTATGCATTCAACACAGCTTACTTTGTCTTTTTTCTATTCTTAACTTCATAATATTTCTACTTCCGTTTCTATTGGGTTAGATACAAGGAAATTGGGGATATCTTATAGCTTTAATAGCTGTACAGAAATAAAATATTGGCAGGCGTAGCTTGTTAAGTTACATTGTCCTTTGCATCTTGTACTGATTTCTGGCCATTGATAGAAAATTCCAGGCCTAAAAGCGCATGTATCAGTACTATTTATAGCCTGAGTGAACAAAACTGCCCATGGGAGTTATTTAGAAAGCGAAGCAGAAAGGCTCATGCAAAAATGGCTCTATTAGCTTTATTTCAGGGGCTGAGAAGTGGCTTTCACAATGGGTCTCCCAATCTCTATCGCTCTAATTGATCATTTTTGCTACTTCACTGTAAAACAAAAGCAGTGTGTTCCCAAATTATTTTACTCCTGTGACAAAAGAAGTTAACAATTGATTTTTATCAGCCTTCACACCAATAGCTTAAAGTTAAGTGCCTCTAAATCATTTTAATACGGCTCGAACAATACTTGAAAAATAAACTTGAATTTGAAAAGGGTATGTACATGGTTAGTAGCGTTTGGAACGACTAGATATATGAACAGAATTGTCCCTAAAATCCCAAGCTACAATTTCTATAAAATGAATGTCCTTCCTCCCTTTCTAAAAGTACATGTGTGCACGTGTCTGTATGTGTGCTTGGCCACTGTACAGTAACACAGAAGCAAGCATACCATTTAAATTAGCTCTGTCTTAAAACTTGAAGAAGCTTCTGACTTCTTCAAGCAGGACTTTTATTTGTGAAAGAGGTACTTTTGCACCACATGAAAAGACTTGTGTTGTTATACAAATGATGGTCTCTCGCTAACCTTTCCTCTGTACCCCATCACATCCCCCCCCCCAGCTGCTTCAGAGGGAATTCTAATCTCCTGCACCAGATTTGAGGGATCTGGATGGAAGATTCAGTTGTTGGGGAGGAGGAGGAGGAGGATCTGTTCAACTAAGGATGTCAATTCTGCTGAAATTCAGCCACAAATGCTTTGCTTAGCCTGGTTGACAAGTAAACAGCCTAGTAGACAGCCTACTATCAAACACAATAGGAATGAGTAAATTGGTTTCTGCCTATCATGTAATTCTTAGAGTCACTAAGTCTATGTTTATGTTTATAATACATAGACTTAATTTATTTTTTTTAAAGTAAAGTCAGAGTCCACTCACAAAACTAATAAAAGTACCGTGTTTCCCCGAAAATAAGACCCTATCTTATATTTTTTTAAACCCTGAAATAAGTGCTTGGCCTTATTGCCATGCACTCAAAAGCCCGATTGGGTTTATTATCAGAGGATGTCTTATTTTGGGGAAAACAGGGTAGTAGCCAACTCTGTGAAAATATTTCATGATTTCCCCCTTCTCTAATATACTTCTTAACTACTAAATATTATAGTAATAATTTGCAAAAACCTTGCAGCAAAACCTTAAGTGTCATTAAATAATCAATCACCTAGACTTGGGATTGCTCACCAAATTGCTCTTTAGGCTGCAAATAATTGGAACTTTATCGATGGCTGATGCATTTGAACAATTTAAAATGTTAAGTCCAAAAAAGGCAGAGCAATTTGGCGAGTGGTCAATTGCCACCACTTTTCTCTTCATTTTATGCTGCATTTTAATTTCTCAGAAAACCCTTAACTTACATAGTGATTACTGCATGATTTTTTTTTAAATTATTATTATTTAAATATTACTACTGTACAGGCACCACCCTGTTTTAAAATAAGCCATGGTACTTTCTTTAGGCAAAATGCAGAGTGATTTCCTACAGCAGTTACTTATGCAAGAAGCCCATGTTTAAGGCTCTAGAGCAGTGATGGCGAACCTATGGCACGGGTGCCACAGGTGGCACGTGGAGCCATATCTGCTGGCACACGAGCTGTTGCCCAAATTCCGCTCCAGTGCACATGTGCGCTCCAGCCAGCTGATTTTTGGCTTTCACGGAGGCTCTGGGAGGGCATTTTCGGCCTCCGGAGGGCCTCTGGGAGGCGGGGAAGCCATTTCCGCCCTCCCCACACTACAAGAAAACCTCTGGAGCCTGGGGAGGGCGAAAAATGGGCCTACCGGGCCCACCCAAAGTCGGGAAATGGGGGAGCAGGGGGATGGTGCACGCATGCACAGGGGTGGGGCAGCACAGGGGGATCACACGCGCATGCGCAGGGGGCATTGAATTAGGGATGTGGGCACTCGCACGTGCGCAATAGCGTGCACGTGCGTGCTTTTGGCACCCAAGGAAAAAAAGGTTCGCCATCACTGCTCTAGAGAGTAACCGATGCCAAGAATTTCAAGGTGCAATGCTGCTTTCAATTTACACTTGTTCCCCAGGTTGCTTTTTTGCATTCAGACTTACTGCAATTTTGGCCTTGATGTTAGCCAGCTTTTCCTGGGCGTTAGCAAGCTCAGCATTGGCTTTGTTGAGAGCCTGACGCTTGGGCTCGACGTCACAGTATACATTGTAAAAGCGCACGATGTTGATGACCCAGGAGCAGAGCCCAGCAGCTGCATTGGACTTTGTTGCCACCAGTTCTGGGTTGAAGGTTGTATCCTGAAGATAAGGTTGCAAGGCTCGGAGGCTGTTCTCATGTATATTCTCTTTGTTGAAGTGAATCAAGGAGTCTAGGAAGCCGTCAACCTTGGCCATGGCCACCTTAGCTGCTTTCCAGCTTCTGTCCTTGGGGACCTTACCACCCGAACCCAAGAGTACCATTACGGCAGCAGTAACATTGCTGACAGCAGACGGTGGCGATCCAAATGACCTCAGTTCTGTCAGATTGGTCTGAAAGGGAGAAGAAAAAGACCAAGCCTGTGAGATGAAAATGAATGGCTTTTCTTTTTTATTTTTCTGGTAATGGAGTAACCTCTAGAGCTATTAATCGGAGAGAGAAGCTTTGAAGCCTGGGATGGCACTCTGAATTTTAAATATTATGACTCATGCTTTGTAAAGCAATGAATCCCTCTAGTGGCTTGGGGCCATTACCCGCTTGTTAAGTGTGAGAACCAAACACATCTCTTTGGCATTTCAGCCAAGTTGCAGGACACTGAAAAAGGCCAATTAGATTTCAGATTTACATGATATGGAAAAATAAGCATAACCAGGAAAAGATCAGCCTGGCTTGAAATCGACAATGTATGTCTGCAGCTGCAGGAGGAGTTTAAACATGGGCCTTAATTGAAAATTCTCAGAGAAATGTCTGCCTCATGAATCTTTAGCCAGCAACAGTTAAAGTGATTTGGGTCATGAAGCACCATTACTGTACCCTGTGGCGGCAATCATACTGGGAATAACGCATCAACAGCAACAAACCACACAGTGAAACCTATTCCCATGTACTTTTGATAAGATCAGTCTTGCTGGCTGACCTTGATCAGTCACTGAGCACAATCCTTATGAGCACGGATCCTTATGTGATTGTAGGCAGCACATGGCAAGATAACAGAATATTCACTATGTCATGCTATGACTTCTGAATCCATCTTCATACAATCAAATGGGATATTATGATTTGATGAACTCAAAAGTATATTAGGCTTTCCTTACAAAATGTTTTTGACCAACTAGTTTATATCAGGGGAATGCTGAGAACCTGGATACTGAGGAACTCCATTCTCCATGCATGGCCAAGGCTAAAATGCCACATTTCAGTGAGAGGCACTGAAGCTCAGTCCTTCTGGTGAAATCTATAACAATTAAATGTACTCAATCAGACTAAGTTCTCAAGTTCTTTGTGTAAAGTCTTTTCTTGTTGAAGTTGTGTGTTTAGTTTCTTCCATTACAGAACAAACGTTTGGCATATCATGTATTCAAACACATGTGTGGCACTGAAACTTTGTCAGAGCTGCATCATACAACATACTGACAAAGAAGCCATTGTAAAAACTCTAATCTTATGTCCATATCATGCAGTTGGTTCCTGATTTTCATTAACTCCAGTCAAGCTATTAAAAAGGGCTTATCATTTCAATATCGGAATATGACACACATAGTGTTTCCCTAAAGCAATTAAAAAGAAACATTCAGCTGGAAATGGCTCGTGTAAGACCTCTTCTGTCACACAATGGCAAGTTCCAAAGCAGAATCCTACCCACCACCCATCATGGGACTGACACCAGAGTTTGCTAAAGAGCAAACTTAAGAAAATGCAGATTTTTAAAGCCAATGGAGGCATTAGTATGGACTAGCTATTATGAGCAAATGCTATCACATCAAACCAAGAAGAAATGCATATAACATGCTGCCATTCAACAGAGCAAATGACACTCTACACAAAGATTCTTACTCTGATAATCAATGGACATTGACATTTTAAAAAAACCAAAATCCATTTTTAAAAAACCCTGCTTTTGACCTGATTGCCAGGGTAGGTTGTTAAAGAGTTTAGAAGGAAATCAAAGTCATGGAATTGGAAGAAGCCACTGAAGCACTGAAGTCCATCCTATCTCTGTGTATTTAATTCCTATTTCTTAAGTACAGTATATCATTTGACTCAAATTTCTTCCTGCTTTTTTCAGGCCATTTTACTAACTTACCAAGGCTTATTTCTGTCTTCTAGGGCAGTGATGGCGAACCTTTTTTCCCTCTGGTGCCAAAAGCACGCGCGTGCACGCTATTGCGCACGTGCGAGTGCCCACACCATAATTCAATGGCCCCCTGCACCTGCGTGTGTGATCCCCCCGTGCTGCCCCGCCCCTGTGCATGTGTGCACGATCCCCCCGCTCCCCCGTTTCCCGACTTCGGCTAGGCCTGGTAGACCCATTTTTCGCCCTCCCCAGGCTCCAGAGGTTTTCTTGTAGAGTGGGGAGGGCGAAAATGGCTCCCCCCCCCAGCCCCCGGGAGGCCCTCCGGAGGCCGAAAACGCCCTCCCAGAGCCTCCGTGAAAGCCAAAAATCAGCTGGCCGGCGCGCACATGTGCACTGGAGTGGAGTTAGGGCAACAGCTCACGTGCTGGCAGATATGGCTCCGCGTGCCACCTGTGGCACCCGTGCCATAGGTTCGCCATCACTGTTCTAGGGTATCAGCTATCCAACACTACTTAGTGTCATCTATACATTTGATAATTATTTCCAGCACTTCTTTCATCCAAGTCATTAATAGAATTATGTAGAAGAGCAAAGGACGCAGCATTGAATCTCAGTGCCTCCCACTAGTTTGATGAAGAACCTTTAATGAGCATTCTTTGACTACAGTTTTCAGGTTAACTATATATCAATTTCATAGTGATTCCATCTACCCTTAACTGTTTTGTTAATGAAATGCTGAAGTTGTCAAATATATGCATAGTACCCATACAGCCAGCTGGAGAATATAACAATCCCCATTCTGAGCTTGCTTGCTGGGTTTGTCTGTTTAGTTATTTTACATTATTAATAACCTACCCCAATCCTAATGGAATCTAGGTAAGAACTGTAGACAGTCATACATATTTGAATAGTATGGATACTGCAAGATACTGATTTGTAATAATTTGGACAAGCGGCAGCATGTTGTTTTCACTATAAGCCTGATTGGTTAGGGTCAATGTCAGCATAAATCCTTTTCCCTCTTCTCATCTCATCAGCAATTTTCAATTTAAAAACACACAAGTGAACTTTTAATAGAGTAATAGTATAAGCAGTGCATTGAACAATGTTTAAAATGGAAGACAATTCACTCAAGATCCATCATTCTCAGCTAGGTTGCTAAATATTCATGAATCTGAAGTCCCAGTATATCTACTGGGACACCATGGTGGAGAAGCCAGTTTAGGTAAATTCATTGCCAAAGAATTTGTCTAAATTATTTTAAAGAATTATGGTCAGAGCATTGGACCCGAGCTCTGATATTACATCAACTCATGGGGATCTCTGAGTGATCTTGGGTTAATCCATTTCAGTTCTTTGTCAATAAAATGGAATAATAATGAAAAATGCATTGAGATGGAAAATAATAGTATGTATCATGACAACACATGCAAACATTTTTTTAAAAAGCAGGTTAGAGGACCAAAATTTCAAGTAAAAAATGGGCTGCTAGTTCAGGCTATTGGATGCATTATCCCTCATCCATCAAATTGTTCCTTCATGGAGCAGAATAGAGGAAGGATCACTTGGTGTCTAATTTCCTTCTCTATTCTACTATTTCTCTGTAGATAAAATATTTAAATGCAGAACAAACAAAAGCCACTCCTTTGGGACTGTCCATGCTAATTTCCCACACTATTGTTTTCAGTGGTTCTGGAAAGTTCTGTGCCTTTTGATATATAGATAATACATACATTGCTTGCAAATCATCTCTTGCTTACTCCCATGTTTTCTCTCTCCCTCCCTCCCTCTTTCCCACCCCCCTTAATGTTTTCCTGAAGTTTAATAAATAAAAATCAAGTTATAGTTTTGCTAGCTGAACTGAGTGAAATCTATTCCTCGTTTGATCTAGATACAGGGATTGGCTAAAAATCGCTAGAAGTAGAAATTGCCCACTGCAATTTTCCAAAACAGACAATAGCACACAATCAAGACTGAATAAAGCACTTTACAGTGGGTGAATTCAATGCTCACTCACAGAATTTTGTTGCACATTGACTGAAATCTGTGAGAAAATAAAGACCTCCATTCAGGTCCAGCTGCAGTGTGTATTCATTTAGTTTTCGAATGGTTGTATGCTTAAAGTTATAGACATGCGTAAAGAACCGTCTCGTGTACAAAACTGCAAATGGATGCCACACTGCAATATGAAAGGTTCTTTCTGTGATACAGCTGTTGCATACTGCAGTTGGTACCAAAAGGTGTTGCTGCTAGCATGTACACATTCATATTGTTAATCCACCTGGATAATAGATTAACAAAATCAGAAATACAGCCAACTGCTGTCTTTGTGGTCTTAACACAGATGTCACTGTTCCTTGCTAGAAAATAAATGAAAGTGTTTCGGCTCCAGGTAGACTCCACTGTCAGATAAATCACCCCAACTTTTGCTTGAAAGTGGCATTGCCAGAAGGATTTAGCTGAGATACATTTCAACACAGTTATACTTGTAACCATTTTCCACCCACACAACTCTATTTCAGGCAGAGGAGTAATTTAACAATGCTGCTCAAATGGCTTTCACTGTGGGACTTCCTATATTCACCAGACATGATAGACGTACTACAGCTCCACAGAATTATTTATTTAAGCTCAGGATCTTGGAGACTGCTGCCATTGCTTGATTCATCTCACACTATCCACTTCTGAAGATAGTGGGACTTGGAGCATCCTCTAAAACAGGGGTGTCAAACTCGCATCACGGGTTTGTCACGTGATGCATCGGGACTTTTTCGCCCTTCACTTAACTGGGTGGGGGCGGGGCCAGAACATGACACATCCGGCCCGCAGGCCGCAAGTTTGACACCCCTGCTCTAAAACCTCTTTCATCCTCTGGTCAATCAGAAAATTCCTAGGAAGCCCACGAAGGCAGCAGGCTTCTCTCACCTTGGAACTTGGGAGTAGCATTGATAGCTTCATCTACCATGAATGTGTCCATCCTCCTTTAAAACCTCTTAAAGGACAGCTCATCTGAAGCATTTCAAGCTGTTGCAGGTACAGAGAAGATGAAAATGTCTGCCCTCTTGGGCTTATGTGCAACGTCATGACCTAAGGAGATCAGGAGTGGGACTTGGTTTGATGCCACAATGCTGCTGTCATCACTCTGAATTCCCTTGTCTCTCTCTTTACACTTCCTCCCCACCAGATGCCACTGTAACTGACTGAGATGTGAATTTGCATTCATTAACTTTCCTAAATCATAAAGCTAAGAAGATTTACATCCTACTCCTTTATTATACAAAGTATTGTTGCTTTGTATTCTGTTTCTCTGATAATTCTCTATTGCTTCTGTCTTCTGAAATACAAATAAAACTAGGCCTGGATAGAGCTTCTCCAATGGTTGGTTTGATGCTGTGGTGCCCATTCAGAAGTGCAGGAGGGCAGATATATTTTGGGGTGGTGAGGGGACAGGAGGAGGAGGAACCACATTTTTGAGTAATGTTCTTTGGACATTTAAGTTCTAGCTAGGAAACTAAGGCTTATTAAAGTAAGTTTATTATTAAAGTTAAGATGTAACGTGTGCAAGATGATTTTCTGTAAATCACACAAGCCAAGGGGCTGGATTGCTACATTTCCAGTGAAAAAGCAAAAATAATGTCTCAAAGAAGAAACGGGATCCTAGAAATACACAATTGGCTATGCAAATTGTTAGGAAAACTCTCATGTTCCAGACAATGGCCTACACTACCTTCATAAAGGACTCCAAGGAACTGACTGGATATAGTACATCTTATAAAAACCAAACAGGGAAAATACTTGGCAGGCAGCTTGCCATTCTCATCAGGGTGGGATCAGATCATAATAAAAGGGGGGGAGGGGTTGGCGAAAGCCCAGAAACAAATAAGCAGTCAGGTACTGGGGCCAAGAAAAGAGAACATGAAAGAGGAATGAGAAGACCTCATCGTGGACCAGACTTCTTCTGCACCTACAATTGAGGTGGCAGTTGGTGGTATTCAGGTGTTCCTATACCAATCCTGACAAAACATATGAAGAGCGGTTGCAGAAACTGGGCATAGCCAGTCTGGCGAAGAGAAGGACCAGGGGTGACATGATAACAGTGTTCCAATACTTGAGGGGCTACCACAGAGAGGAGGGGGGTCAGGCTGTTCTCTATGGCACCAGAAGGCCAGACAAGGAATAATGGATGGAAGCTGACCAAGGAGAGATTCAACCTGGAAATAAGGAGAAACTTTCTGACGGTGAGAGTGATCAACCAGTGGAACAGCTTGCCTGCGGAGGTTGTGAGAGCTCCAACACTTGAGACTGGACTGCCATTTGTCCAAAATGGTGTAGGGACTCCTTCTTGAGTGGGGGGTTGGACTAGATGACCTACAAGGTCCCTTCCAACTCTAATAATCTGTAATCTGTAAAAACGCCCAGAGTAGGGGAAGTAAACAACTAGAAATCCTACTTTGAGAAGAGAAATATGAAGCCAGGTGTGATGGTATTCATGATTGGCACATAGCAACAGAAGGCTACAGTAGGAACAAATCTAAAAGAAAAGGGGAGGGGAGTTGCATGTTTGCATATAAAGAAAAAACATACCTTGTATAGATATATGTGAATCAGAACACGGTAAGCATTTAGATTAGAATAAAAGATGTGGGGGAAGGCAATCCCATTGTGAGAATTTATTATAGACCACCTGGGCAGGCAGAAGAACAGATGAGGTCTTTCTGCATCAGTTGGCCAATCTTTCAAAAAGGCATGCAGTAGTGCTAATGGGAGGTTCAGTTATCCTGACATCTGCTGGGGATTTGCCAACAAATTATTCTCTTTCCTGACAACAACTTCATTTGTCAGAAGGTGGAAGGAAGAACAAAGGGTTCCGCTGCCCTGGATCTAAATCTCATCAACAGAGAAAGAAAAATTGGGTGAAGAAGTAAATGTGACTGCCACCCTGTGGGAAAGTATTATCCTCAAAGTTGTGACATCAGATTGGAGGAGGAAGTGAAGAGAGTTAGGTCTGTATATTGGATATTAGAACAGCAAATACTGAAAATTCAGAGGGAAGCTATTTCAAATCCAATGGCTTCAAATCCTGAAGGAGAAAAGTATCCAGGAAGAATAAGGACATTCTAAGAAATCAGATCCTGAAGATGCTATTGCAAACAATTCCTATATGAAGAAAAAAATGGGGAAAATATAATAAGGCCAATGTGGATACATGCAGAAATCTCTTAAAAAACACTGAAAAAAGAGGGCATGCCTAGGAAATGGGTGGGGCATATAATAAATAAAGAATACAAGATAATCTCCAATGCCTGTAGAAACTTTGTGAAAAATGTTAAAGCTCAGAATGAGCTGAGATTTGCAAGAGATACCAAAGATAGTTTAAGAAAAAAGAAATAATTTGAATTTGTTAGAAATAATGAATCAAAGTGGAGAAGGTGCAATGGGGATGGTGAAAAGACATCCACTAAGCAGGAATTCACAAACCTGGCCAGGTTTGTGAGTTCCTGCTTAGTGGATGCCTTTCTTTAATCGGGGGCTGGCCAAGTTCCTTGACATTTCAATTAAATTTGCTAGTGAGGATTTATGTTTGCTTTCTCCCTCAATATCATTCAGCTATGAATAAATAAACATGAGGGCTGCAAATTATGGAGTTGTGATCCCCATATCTAAAAGGTAGAAGCAACAGTATTCCAGTCCTAGAATGTCTAGCAGGCATTGTCTTCTTGACTTTATCTTGAACTTCTAAGAGCACCATCCAGATGTCCAGTATGGGCCTAAAAGGAATTTAGGCTGAAATCAGCCAATAACTCTAATAGTTCAAAAATGTTTTTATTTTGGCATTAATTTTTTAGCCAAGAAAGTATCTGCAGCAGGGTACAGATTCCCATAAAGCAGCAGGGTACCAAAGCCAGGTGAGAATATGAGGTGGGCAATCTTTTAAAAAAACTGTTCTACAAAGTATCAGAGCATTAATGAGAAACTATTTCACACAGGTAGCAGTTGATTCCATTAGATATGATTAAATTTATTAGATAGCAGTACAACTGCATGCTAAGCAATTGAAAGCTAAGTCCAAGCAATCTATTTCATTACCTCCCCCCTCCCACTTCTCCTTTCCTGACAACCTGCATTTTTCATTACTTTTAGTTAAAAAGCAATGCTGATACATTCCCCTGGTGCTGCTTCATTAAAAAGCACAGGGATACTAGATCTGGATTAGTGGCTGAAACTTATGAATAAACACACATCCACAGCCAATCATTCATGTCAATTGATGGGCTAAACTCTCGGATGCAGGTGAGAAGGAGCATGTGGCGTTTAGTGTCTGCAAATGCTGCCACCTTCGTCTCCAGGGAAGCTTCAGGCTTCCCATTAATCTTGCCTTAATGAGATGTTGTACAGAAGCAAATGGAAAATTGCCACTGTTTCGTACTTTTGCTTAGTTGCCACCTCTTTTTGTTTGTGTATTTCTTTCTCAGCTGCCTGGGTTTTCAAGGAGGGGTAGTTTAGCTGACTCATAACACAATCAAGGAACAATTCAGCTGATGAACAGCTAATGGAATTGGCTTAAGGAACTTCCCCACATCAGCCCTATTAAGCCCGCTATAAAGTAGCAACTTTCAAATCACCTCCTCTCCTTATTGTTGGCTGAAGTAGTTCACTGATGTGAAATGATCCCCAAATCACCTTCTCAAGTAATATTTGCAACGTTTTTGCAAACTGACTCCCTGAATAGGAGCCTAATTTTAAAGCAAGATATATTTGATAGTTCAGTTTGGAGAAGAGTTATCTATCAGGGGTCCACAACAACTGGACCACAGAAGTGGCAGCCGAGCGCACATATGCAGCTCCACTTATGTGCCCATCACTTGTGCAAATGGAGCTGCACCAGTAGTTGGTTCTAAATGCTTTTGCTACCGGTTCGCGTGCACGCTCGCATGCGCAGAAGTGTCCCCGGACAGGTGGGCAGAGCCTCCCACTGCCGCTACCGGTTCAAAGAACCGGGCTGAACCGGGAGCAACCCACCACTGAGCTGCACACACCACTCGTGCAGAACCATCCTTCCCCCACCCCCAGCCACAAAGCTGAAAAGATGGAGATAGCTGATCTAGATCATTCCAATTTCTACAATGAGGTGTCTCTGTACATGCCCACTAGATTACCTCAAACCAGTGATTTTTCAGCTGTGGTCCACAGAAATCTTCCAAGTGGCCCAGAGCCTTTCCACCAGTTAGCTTTCTAAAACCCTGCTCAGTCACTCAGCACTCCAGTACTTGAGGGGCTGCCACAAAGAAGAGGGGGTCAAATTATTCTCCAAAGCACCAAAGGGCAGGACAAGAAACAATGGTTGGAAACTAATCAAAAAGAGAAGCAACCTGGAATTAAGGAAAAACTTCCTCACAGTGAGAACAATTAACCAGTGGAACAGCTTGCCTCCAGAAATAGTGGGCACTCCATCACTGGACATTTTTAAGAAGAGTCTAGACCCGTGGTTGCGAACCTATGGCACGCGTGCCACAGGTGGCACGCATTGCCATCTCTATGGGCATGCGAGCCGATGCCCAGGTCAGCTCCACCGTACATGCCCACGCACCTCCCACCGGCCAGCTGATTTTAGAGTCTCTGCCGGGTGATGCGCACGCATGCGTGGGGGTGGGGGTCGCGTACGCATGCTTGCGGGGGATGTGCTGCCGCCCCCCACGGCCTGTTTTTTGTTCCAGGAAGCTTCAGGGAGGCCTGCTAGCACCAAAATGGGGGTCATGTGCGCATGCACGGGAGTTGCACGGGGTGGGGTCATGCACGCATGCGTGGGGGGGGCTATGGGAGGCATTGCATTATGGGTGTTGGCACGCGTGTGCATGCTGTCGCATGCGCATGCGTGCTTTCGGCACCCGAGGAAAAAAAGGTTCTCCATCACTGGTCTAGACAGTCACTTATCTAAAATGGTATAGGTTCTCCTGCTTGAGCAGGAGGCTGGACTAGAGGTCCCTTCCAACTCATTCTGTTCTGTTCTGTTCTGTTCTATTCTATTTTTTATTCTATTCTGTTCTGTTCTGTTCTGTTCTGTTCTGTTCTGTTCTGTTCTGTTCCGTTCCGTTCCGTTCCGTCCCGTCCCATCCCATCCCATGCCATCCCATGCCATCCCATCCCATCCCATTCTATTCTATTCCTGTCCCTGCTTGCCCTTCCCGTTCATCCCTTTGCCACTCAATTCCTTTGACATCTTACAGCTTCTCTGGCATGATGTCACACAACTTCCATTTCTAACAAGAGTTCACTCTCAGTGGAGTTTGCAGACTGCATCCCTCAATCATGTATCATGCCTCTCAGTGCCTGGAGCTCATGAGTCAGTCTTGCTAACAGGAAGGTGATGTAGGAGGCTGCAACTCTGCCCCCACTGCCTGCTTTCTGCAAAGTAAAGGTCACAGAAGCAGTTTGTGCTTTACAGAATTATTTCTTATGTTCACTGAGTTCACTTTCGAGTTGCTTATCATGCTAAGTTGTTCTTTACTGATTCACGAAAAATGAATCCGTGGTTAAAAACAGGTTCGCTCAAGTGTACCATGTCAAGTTGAATCGTAAAACCTGTCCTGGTGAATGGGTCTTGAGTTCAAGACTATGAATCCATGGATAGCTATGCGATGTGGAACTAAGATAACTTTTACTGACAACTCACAAAGAAAGGTATGAACGGGAAACATAATCAACATCTAAAAATTTCATTGGGATGGAGAAACATTCAACTCCAGCTCTGTGCATTTTATGTTATGAAAATTTGCAAACGAGGCTACCGTTGCTACTAAATGTCACAAAGTACGCAAAACAATTCAAATGCGTATCGAGAAGTCCAGCTTTAAATGTTAAGTCCATGAGCATAAAGAGTTATGATTACAGAGAGTCCTCGACTTCATTTAGCGACCATTTGAAGTCACTTCAGCACTGAAAAAAGTGGCTTACAGCTGGTCCTGAGATACTTCAAACCATCATAGCATCCCCATTGTCACATCATCAAAATCCAAGCGCTTGGCAACCATCATGTATTCCTGTCAGTTGCAACATCCCGGGGGGGGGGGGGTCATGTGATCGCCATTTGCAACCTTCCCAGTTGGCTTCGAACGAGCAAAATCAATGGGGAAAGTTGGATTCGCTTCATGACTGCACGACTCACTCAAAAACCGCAGTTATTCGTTTAACAACCACGGCAAAAAAAAATCAGGCATGACTCACTTATCAAGCACATTGCTTAGCAACAGAAACGGTGATTGTAAGTTGAGGACTACCTGTATATGAAACCAAAACAGGTTTTTTTCCCCCTGAACTAAGGACGAGTTCATAATTAAATAATAAAGAGAGGCAGTTCTAGGCTGCATTAACAGAGGGATAGAATCAAGATCACGCGAAGTGTTAATACCACTTTATAATGCCTTGGCATTGGAATACTGCATTCAGTTTGGTCGCCATGATGTAAAAGGGACGTTGAGACTCTGGAAAGAGTGCAGAGAAGAGCAACAAAGATGATTAGGGGACTGGAGGCTAAAACATATGAAGAACGGTTGCAGGAACTGGGCATTAAACTGGGTCTAGTTTAATGAAAAGAAGGACCAGGGGTGACATGATAGCAGTGTTCCAATATCTCAGGGGTTGCCACAAAGAAGAGGGAGTCAAACTATTCTCCAAAGCACCTGAGGGCAGGACAAGAAGCAATGGGTGGAAACTAAACAAGGAGAGAAGTAACTTAGAACTAAGGAGAAATTTCCTGACAATTAGAACAATTAATCAGAGGAACAAGTTGCCTCCAGAAGTTGTGAATGCTCCAACACTGGAAATTTTTAAGAACATGTTGGATAACCATTTGTCTGAAGCAGTATAGGGTTTCCTGCTTAAGCAGGGGGTTGGACTAGAAGACCTCCAAGGTACCTTCCAACTCTGTTATTCTATTCTATTCTATTCCCTTCTTCATGGTTTCTTTTACATCAATTAGTCACCACAAGTGAAGGAAAACATACAATATGAAAGTATGGCTCTCCCTGTATGAGTGCAGAGATCTTCCTAGGTAAGCAGGATATTAGGGAACATTACTCCACCCTCCTTAAGTACCCTATTCAACGTGTTCAGGGCTTGCTGGGCAGCAGCAAGGGCAGGTTCAGCTTGTGCCAAATCTTTCTCACAGTCCTTCTGTTTCTGCTGAACCTCCTCGGTAATCAAGGCCACCTTCTGCTCCTCCTCATCAGCAATGGCCTTCTCCTTACTGACTTTCTCTGTCTCTGTGCCCACCACCTGAATCAGCTGGTCGGCATCTTCGTTCTTTTGCTTCAGCTCCACCTCCTGAGCTGCCAGTTTGGCCTTCAGATCATCTACCTGGAGCAAAAAATGAAGGAAAGCCAGTCAGGAACCTTTACACACACACACACACACACACACACACACACACAGACACACAGACACACACACACACACACACACACACACACACACACACACACACACACACACAAAGGATGCAAGGTTCAAATGAAAAAGAATAGATGTTTTCTAAAACCAACAGAAGCGAATAAAATAATGCATTATAATACTATAAAGGTAACTTATAAAATACTAAGGGATCTTAGCATTTTAACAAATAAACAGGATTAGAAGAATATTTTGTGATTTTAAAAAATGATAATGTTTCTAAATACTACATTGTTGTGTGTGTGTGTGTGTGTGTGTGTGTGTGTGTGTGTGTGTGTGTGTGTATGCATATAAATCTTGTTAGTCAGTGACTGGTAAAACATAGCAGTGGGCTAAAACCATAAACAACCTGAAAGACATTTTTAAAAAATTGAATGGTCCATTATTGAGGTCCTAACACTTAGAAGAATAGTTTCTAGCATAAAGTAATGGAGGTCAAAAATAATGTTCAATTCCCCTAGAGATGTTATGGTTCCTGCCCAATAGTAAGAAGCAAATGAAGTCATCCTCCCAACTAGTGAGACTACTAGTAGAAAGTGGAGTTATAAGGATAGGATGCAAGTTGCTATAGAAAATGGATCTAAGAAATGCTTAAGCTAAAAAGTTTCAGGTTCCTCCAGGATGGGTTCGCTCTGCAAGAGGGTTATTAATAACACTTTCCCTCCAAGATTGCAAAGGGCAAGGCATTAAAATGAGCTGAGAAAAAAGCTTGTCAACGTACTGGACAGGTAATATTGCATAGATAATTTGTGGTGTGAATGGTTTCCTATTTATATGTTGCCAGAGTCAGTGACCCAATTCGCCCTGCTTTACTTGGAAGGCGACGTCAAATGCCTGTTGCCGAGTAGCATCTCTAGCTCTTGGAAACCTCTCAGCCAAGAGAGCTGCACTTGAGAAGCCGCACTGGCATAAATTTTCCAGGAAGAGCAAAATTTATCAAGTAGGCTCGTAGCAGTCAGAGAGTCACTAGAAAAGTGAAAATTGAGCCAAAAATAAATCAGTGTATGCCAGCCTTGGATCCCAGGGAGATCATTCTGGTTTTTAAACTTGAGTGCTACTGTTGGAGACAGCAAAGTACTTGGAATGGTGCTCTTAGGAACCTGGACTAGGTAATGTCTAAGGGCTTTAAGTTATTCTAAGAAATAGAATTTTATTTTTTACTTGTGAAATTTATTTTTTACTTGTGAAATTTATTTTTTTACTTGTTTTACTTATTTCTCACATTGATATGGCCACCCATTTTGTTCTGAGCAGCTTACAACAAAGCCTACTACTAAAACCTACTACAAATCAATTAAAAACATGAGGGGTTCTTGGTGCTCTCTGAGCTTTGGTTGTCGTCTTGAAGACCTTCCATTGCCCAAACTAGATAATGTCATCATCACCAATGGAGAAAGGAGGAGGACCAATGCAAAACAATGCCTCCCACTCCCAATCCCTGAAGTTGAACCAGAAGAATACCATGTTCAACAGTGTCATGACTGAGAGATCCAGTGACACCACCTCCATCCTGAGCCCTCCAGCCAGTAGTGGGTTCTAAATGCTACCAGTTCGCACTCACACTCGCGCTCACATGCACAGAAGCGTCCCGGGCCGGTGGGTGGAGCCTCCCACCGCCGCCGCTACTGGTTCAGAGAGCCAGGCCGAACCAGGAGCAACCCACCGCTGCCTCCAGCCACACAAATGTGTCTAATGCCATCTCTGTTCTGTAACCCACAGAAAAATGTAAAAAGGATGGACTGGATGGAGAGAGGGAAGATATATTACCAAGGCAACAAACAGATAAATGTGGCTTAAACCCATATGAAGGTAAAGATTTATGATAATGTCTAAGATATACATTCCCCCCCCACACACACACACAATTCACATGAAGATAAAGGGGGGGAGGGGAGGAACATTCAGACTTGCAAGATTCTCTTACTACATGGTGCCATGCCCATGATATACAGCTTTGCTGAACAGTTAATCTGTTCTCCAGTCCCGTTCTTCCGATAGGAGGCATATTTATTCTTTGTTTGGAGGAATGGGATAAGCACTTCAATCAGCAAAACTCTGTGGCAGCATTTCATTTATTTATAGATCTTTGGACAATTGGGGGGGGGGAAATGAAGAAACACTTTTTCTTCCCATATTTCAGATGCAGCTCATAACTTTCAGACTGAATAGAATAACATTGTGATGGTGAATGTGTATATGAATAGAATGTTTTTCAGGTTTTAAATATTCTGATGAGACATTGAGGTTTTGATTTGTAAGGCTCTACCAAATCCATAGATCAGGTACATGAAAAGAGAAAATCTAAAGTTGCCATCATCCCTTTCTCTCCTTGTAAGAAGAGAGAGAATATATAAAGACTATAGAGAGAAAATCATATTTTTAAAAGTTTCACAAAGCTGCAGAGCATACGGTAGGATTTAACAACAAAAGGAGGAAGGCCGGCTATTAAAAAACACACAATTTTTCTATTCTGTTAAGAATGGATGTAAGAAAAGGCAACAGAGCAAAAGTATTCTGTCTTATGTACAGAAACTCTAGGGAAAACTTTTTCAGAACAAAGCAAACCCTGACAATATTTATGCTCAAATAACATATTACATGTCACAGTATGTGACAATACTTGTCCAATATTTTTTTTAAGAGATTATCCCAGTGGGGAGCAATTTGTGACTGTAGAAGCAGCAGGAACAGTGGCACTTCTGCTTCCTGGCCTAACATTTTCCTCTTTCAATTCACTGAATAAGGCTGGGTTTTTTTTACCCCCTGAGAAAGTTTCAAACATATATTTGACTTTGCAAGTGTGCACTGAAGGCAGACGAAGACATTCAAGATGCCGGGATTGAGAAATGGTGGGAGCAGGGATGGGTTCTAACTTACCTTGCTGCCGGTTCGCTTCCTCCTGTGTTGCGTGGGCGCGCCACGTAGGCACGCGTGCACTTTGTGTGTTCACGCATGTGCAGTGGCAAAAAATCCAAAACATTTTTTTTAAAGCCAAAAACAAGATGGCGACCGCATGCACAGTGCCAGAAACTCGGCAGAAGGAAAAAAAACCGGAAAAAATTCAGAAAAAATGCAAAAAAAAATTTCTAAACATTTTTTTTAAAAAGATGGCCATGGACCGGCACTGACCGAACCGGTTCCATGACATCATTAGCAGGTTGCTACCGGTTCGGGTGAACCGGTACAAACCAGGAGGAACCCAACTCTGGGTGGGAGTGAATATAGAAGTGCTCTTCCTCTACATCACCCCTCTGCTACTCAAAATTGTATCTCTCGTTTGGAAAAAAATATTATCAAAAGTAATGTATATCCATCAGCTGATTTAACACACTTTACTAAACCATAATGTGCCTTGGTCGGACTTAATTGAGACAAAAGCTGACACTGTGATGTATAAACCAAGGTTTATGGGGGAGTGAATTATGACCCCAACTAACAAACCTAAGAGTTTGGAATAAATTCTGCTATCAACTATATAAAAAGTCTTCAGATTGGAGCTCTATCTTACAAAAAAGGACTATTGACAATCATTTCTAGGGCCGACTCTGCTTTGAGGAAGATTTGGGCAAGTGTACCTTTGGAGCAGTTTCTGTACATGTCAGTAGAAGCAAAGCAGCTGACTCAGTCTGATCAGCCCAATGGTTCTCCGACACAGAGCAATTCAAGGCACTGAAATAGCAACACACAAGGCGAAGCATGCCATCAAGGGAGACTGACTATTAGCTGCTCAGGTTTAGGAAATGTTAAGGAAAGTAGTCAGTAAGTAAAAGGCAGACGCTTGGCTTCCCTCATGTTACAGTTTTGTGTTAATCTGGTTAACAGCTTAACTTTGTCATCCCTGTTCACAAGTTGATTTTTCTCCTGTGTTTAACAACACCTGCACACACAAAGAGGCTAACTAGTAACCAAGGCAACGCAAGCCAATTTTTTTTAAAGGGCAGAAATAACATACAAATCCAGAAATATTCCTCCTGCTAGCTCCCTCTCTATAGGCAGAACTGAGAGAACCGAAGCAAATCATCTCACTTGACTCAGTAGAGATGATCCGTAATAATCACCAAATAGTAACGAATTAATGTGTACAGTTTGCTTTGTTAGAAAAAGGGGAAGATCTGCCTGCTTTAAGAAACCTTGGCTTGAAAGGAGAAGAAAAAGCATGCTGCATTTAAGCAAGCCTTGTGATTCGGTGTGTATAGAAAGAAAACCCATACTCTAAATTAAGAGCTTGAAGGCGAATGCCAGCATGCCTTTTAATTCCAATTGTCTGTGTCAAACGTCAGGACGTAATATACTACATCAGAAAGCTTGGCAGTTAATTGGTAAAGCAGGAGAGTGTGGAGCCTTACAGTGCAATTTTTTTTTGTTTAAAGAAAAGCAGCGCCAACAAGTTGCCACGCATACAGAAAGACTAGTACAAGGCAACCTCTCTTTCACAGCAGGAAGCATGCTTAAAAATAAAGTGATTGCCCAAAGAGTTCTCTTTCCCAGCATGTCTCATGTTCACAGGAGGAAGGAGGAATGAAACCTCAAACATTTCTGGAAATAAGGAAATAGTTGCAACAAGGGAGAAGGAAAAGAAGGAAAGGTTATTCCCAAAAAAAGAACCCCAAAAAACCCAGGACTATTCTGATTGGCCAAAAGTTTTTCAAGCTAAGCAGCAAACTGAGTAGCGATTTAAAGTTGGAAATCAGAAGCTGGAGGCTTACAAAGTAAAGCAGTATCTCATTCAAAGGAAATCATTCTCCACAATTATGTTCAGCAAGAAACCAGAAAAGAATCAGACCAGGGAAGCTTAGTGGTGCTTTCAGGCAAACTACAACTTATAAACTGCTCTGAAAGTGCTTTAAAATATGCCCTATTTGGGGAGGGGGGGAGATCTTCACTTCTTCCTTCGTAATACAGTGCCAGCAGGGGTGGGTTCCAGATTCTGCTACTGCCGGTTCGCTCAGGGATGCTCCGCGCAGGCGCACGCATGCATGCGCAGTACTAAAAAAAAAAGCTTCTGCGCATGTGCAGAAGCAAAAAACAAGGTGGTGGTGCCTATGGTGCCGTCGAGAGAACTGGCTCGGGGGCGTGGCAGGCCTGGGTCGCTGCCGGTTCCAGCGACCCAGGCCGCCAAGTTACTAACAGTTCTATAGAACCGGCCCGAACCGGTAGGAACCCACCTCTAAGTACCAGCACTCTTCTTCAAATTTAAACTAGGTTAATTCTTATTAACCCATCTATAAGAATATGAAAGCAACATTTGCAACAAATTGGATGGGGTGCTTTTAAAGGCCATATGGGTTTTGATTTGGAAATTATTATCCTGAAGATCCAGTTTGAAAAAAGAGTGAAAGGTGATAGAGCTGGGATCTCAATTCACACTTCTTATAGATTGTTGTTGGTCATTACAACACTCCCTTGATCAGAGATTTCCATATACCAGGTCAGGAAGCAACTATCCATAATACAAAATTGGCTGCGGGATTTCTGGCTGTTCATGTTGGGAGGCCTAAATCCAATGGAACTGACTTAAAATCTCATGACCTACTGAACATAGGGAGAAGTAAACTTTAGATAGACACTTAAGGACTTACTCTGGGCAGATACACACTTTCTGCTTGGCCTTTTTCCAATTTAAGCCACTCACTGCTTCCTGAATGCAGGAGTGGACAACCTTCCCACTCACAGCCTACTGAAATGCATTCAGAGCATATGATGTCCAGCTTTGAATCAGAACTGTATTTTTTGATCTGATCAGGCTTGAGACTTTCAGAGTGGGTGAACTCTGCTGATTAGTTCTATTCTGGTGGCAGCCCGAGGTCCAACTGGTGCCCTGCCAAATGTTTGTTTGTTTTCAATCTTGCAATTAAGGCAATGATGGCCTCTTAAGTCCCTTTTTGACCCTAGAAACTTATGCTCCATTCCACCCTTTCAACTCCCAATAGACACCCGATTGATTTCTGCTCAGTTGGATGAAGCTTGCTCCTCTTGCTTTTTCACCCCCTGCCCACAATACTTCAAAACTTCCTTTACTTTTAA
Source organism: Diadophis punctatus similis (assembly GCA_023053685.1). NCBI lineage: Eukaryota > Metazoa > Chordata > Lepidosauria > Squamata > Dipsadidae > Diadophis > Diadophis punctatus. The sequence continues at coordinate 152,317,499 of JALIGW010000002.1, forward strand.
AACCATCTTTAAGCTGAAATATTGCTACTCTATTCTTATACAATACAATACTTTTTTTCCCTACAAATCAGTCCTTCTTTACAAAGTTTCCACAGACATACAAAGGAATGTAGGAACAAAAGAGCAACCTGTTCCTCGCTGATTATTGGGGAACTGAAGTGGCAACATACTATAAGAAAAAAAGCAAGGGCCTGCATTGGTGTCAAAGGCGATTCTCTCTCTCTCTCTCTCTCTCTCTCTCTCTCTCTCTCTCTCTCTCTCTCTCTCTCTCTCTCTCTCTCTCTCTCTCTCTCTCTCTCTCTCTCTCTCTCTGTGTGTGTGTGTGTAAGCATTGTTAACCAAATCACTGTAGGTCAAGAAAGCAAATAAAAATCAAGCAAAATGTTGAGGCCAAGTACGATGTGTCAACCAAGCCAGTATCTTTCTTTTCAGTATCAACACATCTCCAGTTCCTGTTGAGCAGAATAAGGAAACATCAGGACTGAAAATGGCAGGGAACAAAATGGCTTTCTAAATGTATTGTCCCTCCAATCGAAAAGGTTACCTGCTTATTAACACCTCACTACAACTCATGTGACAGTACCATGAAATCCAACAAAAGCTCATACAGCCGAATGCAAATACCTCTCCGCTAGCATTGCACAGATCATTCTTTGCTTTGTTTTAGAATGTTTGCATAAGTCTCCAGCCTTCCAGCTAAAACAGGAACCTTCTCACCTGTGCTGACGTGCTGCTGAGCTTCTGTAGGCCATTTTCTAGTCGCTCCATCTTTGCTGTTAGTTCTTTTCTCTTTTTAAGCAGCAAATTCTGATACAGTTTGATTTGCTCCAAGAACGACTTGGGGGTGGTGTAATTATAACGACGTTCGTTAGTCAGGTAAGAATAAGACATCACATTAACACTGGTATGAACATAAGCCATGAACTTGCTGATAGATTCTTTCACAAGAGGCTTGTTCACGATGATGATAATAAAGATGATGATGATGACAATGACAAAAAGAACAATGTTAAAAGAGAAACTATTTCAAAGAGAATAACAAAGTAGTTTGACTAGGTTTCATGGATATGTCTTACATAAAGCACTGATTACCAAATTGAAATACATAATATTCTAGAAAACTTGTGAATATGTGAAACTTGATTAGATTGCACCAAATTATTTGTAACTTCAAAATATCAATTTTATGCATATAATGTTTGTCCAATTAGTACCCCACTTTTCCTTTAGGAACTCAAAGCAGGTTACATTGCCCTTCCTCTTTTTATTCTTTTTCCCAAAACAACAATCTGGGAGCTTCCATAGTTGATGTTGGACTAGAGCCTCAGTCTCTACAATCCTAGTCTAACACCTGAATCACTACATCACACTGCTGGAAAACATCTGCACATAAGTACACACTACTTATGTAAAGATGGGGTGAGTTAGATTTTTCTCTTTGCCTGCAGCCATAAGGTGCCAAAAGCACCAGATTTGCCTTACAAAATAAACAGCTGTTCAGCCTTGCAGTTGAGAGAAAGCATTTGTCGTGCTCCTAATATTCACTTACCTCAATACCTTCTGTCCCTTGCAAGAAGCGCAGGCTGACTGACTCCAGAGCTTCCTGAGGCCATTCATGGAACCAGTCAATCGCTGTACAGTTCACAATGGCTGGAAACTTCCGGCTACGAACTCTCAGTTTGTTCCCCACTGGAGAAAAGCAAAGTGCCACCTGAGGAAAGCAGAACAAGCAATGAGGAAAATAATGCGAACAGAATTATGAAGGAAGACGGTGTTTGCTTTATGACTTTCAAAACTTTCAAGCTATTCTAAGGTTTTTCAAAGATGCATGGCTCAAAATTGTTGAAATGAAAGCATTTGCTTGTGCACGTGAGCATTCTTGAGAGTGAGAATATTCCCTGAGCAATTATTAGTGAAGCAGGGTTTTACAATTGTAACAGAAAAGTGATTTTTTTAAAGGATGCACAAAATAGAGATAGGCAAAGCTTAGGAACTAACTACTGTAACTACATCCCACCAGGAGGAAAGTCAAAGAACAAGAGCTCCATGCTTGCATATTTGGGGATCAAGTCAGAGACAAGCAATACTGAGATTAGTTTCTTATAGACAAAGAATGATACACAAAGTGGGAACACAGAGAAATCCCTCATAATCTACACGGTTCTTGCAGATTGTCTTTCTAGTCATGGTCCCGCAGCAGTTGAAATGCAGTATTGCCAGCTAACTTTGCCAGCTCAAGGTTGACTCAGCTTTCCATCCTTCCGAGGTCAGTAAAATGAGGACCCAGATTGTAAATTCCCTAAAGAATGTTGTAAAGCACTGTGAAGCGGTATCTAACTCTAAGTGCTATTGCTATAGTCAGAAACTTATGCAGAACAGTAGGTGCCACTGAAGTCACCTTTCCAACAAAAAGATCAACCCAGAAACAGTAAGGCACAGCACCTCAGCCTAGTCTCTATTATTTTTCTTGCATAAAAGTGTGGTTATTATTTTTGTGTTATCCAAGAAACAGATATCTCTCTTCCTCCCCCTCCCACCCCCCCAAAAATACAGCATTGATTGGAGAAGCAACACTTCATTATTGGAGACAAATTTTATAAAGATCATCTTCAGAAACAACACACAACAAAAAAGAGCAGGTCCTACCTTGAGTTGTCGTCTAACCCGATCAATGAAGAATTTCCAACAGGCCTCCCTCGTGTCCATCAGACCATGAGTTTTTACTTCATTCCTCATATTACTTATGATATTTTCTACTTCTTCATCCGGAAAAAGATCAGGAATTTCTCCTACAAATAAAGATAACATTTGATTCGTCACAAAATTCCATACCTGCAGCATTCCCTACCTTGCTTGGGATAAAGGAAAAGACTATTGAGAGAAGTAGACAAATTCATTTCTTTTAAATTGTTATTGATTGATATTTGTTAGCTTATTGTCACAGATGGCTCAATGTTGATGCCTATTGTTTTAGATCTCATGATGGATGTTTTATTGTTTAGATATAGAAGTTTTCAATTTTGTTACATGACTCTAAATGGAGTTGGTGGCCTATAAATATACAGTTAAAAATTAAGAAGTAAAGAATTGTTTCACTTTAGTATTAGTTAAACCCCGCCTCACATTTTGGCACCATATCTGAAGAAGAATTCAGACAAACTGGAATTTGTTTAAAGAAGCACGATGCTTAGAAATTAAGTTTTATGAAGGGAGAGACTGAAGTAGCTGGGAACGTTTAGCCTTTACAAGAGAACAGTGAACAAATATATGATACCACTTTTCGAATACATGAAAAGCTGTCATGTGGAAGATCAGGAACTACACTTTATTGCGCCAGAGGATAATGGATTTAAATTGCAGCAAGGCAGATTCCAGATTTTTGAAGAGCAGCTTGATATTAGAACTTATTACCAGAGACGCAGATATTCAAGCAAGTCTAGCCACCCACATGTCTATGGTGCTCCGATTTGGATTCTGCACTGACTAGGAAGTTGCAACTGATACGCTAAATAGACCACCCCAAATTTAGAATTCTATCTAGTAATGCATATGCATATAAACAGAGAAGGGGTGATGGAAATTGCTACATGGCAAATAATGGCGCTGGAATAGAAGCTGGAATTACATGTAAATTCATTGTATACATCTGCTAGCTTCATGGTATAGTTACACAAGATGCTATGCCCTATCCTCAATTATATCCTCAACATAATACCTGGGGCACACAATGTGTTGCCCTGGGGCACACAATTAACACAATGTGTTAATTCAAAGGACAGGTTCCCACAACATGCTGAACCACAACCCAACCACCAACATGGTCTAGTCAGCATGTTGTGTGAACTCAGACATTCTGGGGCACGTTTTTCACAACTCTAGTTTCCTTTTTCATATAAATGAAATTTAAATTATTATGAATACATACCTGAAGCTAGCAAGTCATTTACCAGAACTAAGAATCTTTCATCAGCCAGCTGAGTATCAGTCAGAAGAAAGACAGTGCCCACATTTTTCATTCCTGCTGTAATACATTGTGCTGCTAAGTCAGCCTGTAAGTACATGAATATTTCAGACTCCAATTTTTGGATAACAGCTGTAAGAGGAGACTCAAGTCATCTTGAGTACTATTAAATTCAAAATTCATTGGTTTCTCAGAGTCAAGTCCACATCTTTAAAATCACACTGCTGATCATGAGGTTCATTGCTATACACATAACAATTATATTTGAAGGAAATACATAAACATATTCTGCATACCAACATACTGTAACGCTCATTAAAGTATCTGTATAAAGTCCTTTTCATTAGGAGGCCAATCCCTACTACTGTAATAGAAATTTTCTCTCTCTCTCTCTTTTGGAACTTTCATATGTTTCTTAAACACATCTTCATAACCTTGTTTTTTAATGAAAAAGGTGCTAAATTCAAATTCCCTTGCTATTTGTTCTGCTATCATTCTGAGGTGAACTTAGAGCAGAAACAGGTTTCTCTGAGGTAACATAGTTATATATATTCCTGGATGGGGAGGAGGAGGAGGAGGAAGAGGAGGAAGAGGAGGAAGAGGAAGAGGAATAATCACATTTTTTTACTAATGTTCTTTGGAAATTCAAGTCCCAGATAGGAAACTAGGAATTATTAAAATGGTGTTAAGATGTAACATGTACAAGGTGCTTTTTTGTAAATCTTGGAGTTAATATAGTCAAAATATTTAGTTCCTGTAAAAATGTATGTGCTTGTTATGCTGCCTAATGCACCAATAACTATAGGGATGACAATGCAAAATCTTTTCCATAATCTATTTTGATTGTTCACTCGCTAGATTCTGTAACTTTTCCCAATTCTTTTTGCTCACTTCTGTTGTCCCTGGGTATTGCCACAGCCACAAAAATTACTCTTTTCTTTTCTTTTGATTATCCTTATACCTGCTGTGTTGCATTCCAGGTGGCAAGTAGTTGTTATATGAATGTGACATAAAATGTCATCATTTTCCACAACTGTTTCAGTGTTGTGATTATACCACATTCTGAAAACTCAGAAATTATAATTTTTCTACAAATACCAATGCATTATAGTGACTACTCTATCATGGCATTCACTATAGCAAGTGCAAGCGATTTTGTTTATGATTATGGTTATAGCTATAGTTACGTTACAGTATTTATTAATTTAACATTTACATGAAGTCACAGAGACAGATCATCCATCAATTCATGATCAGGTATCACCATAATAATACTCAACTATGCATCTCATTGCTGGAATTGGCTGAGCTATATGGTTGACCTCATGTCCCAATACCTGGAAGCAATGAGAGTTTGGGGGTGTAGGAACAAGCTCAGACTCACTTTTAGCAAGACTGAAGGGTTGTGTGTGTTTAAGTCTCCTAATACTGAGGACCTTCTATCTTTGGCCCTGATTGGGCATCTACTTTCCCATTTGGGTCTAGTGAACAATCCGGGGTTGCTCCTGGAATCAGGGGTCCTGCTTGAAGGCAGCAGGTGAGAAGTATAGACAGGAGGGCTTTTGCACAGATTCACCTTGTGTACTATTGTATCTTTTCTGAACTAGAAGGCCCTTCTCACAGTCACTCATGCCTTAGTCACCTTATGGTTGGACTACTGCAATGCATTATACATGGCGCTGCCCTTGAAATCTATTCAGAAGCTACCTTTTGTATAGAATGTAGTGGCACAATCACACCTTGCTCAGGTAATGCCCAAGCTCTGTGAATGCACTGGTTCCAGTTGGCTTCCAGGTATAATTCAAAGAACTACTTGCCACATTTCAAACCCTACTAGCATAGAACCTGTGGTTAGGCTCTTCTTGGTTATAAGCCTCTCACCTTCAGATCAGGAATCCCATAGCCTTTCCTCAAGGTGATTTGGAAAATCTCCAGAGAACTAATGAAGGCTGCCAATCTTGTCAGACTCTGCTTGCCACTTCCGCCAACACCCACTAGCAGAGCATTCCCTCTGGGAGATTCCAGGATACGGTTGATTCTGCAACTGAACAAAAAGATACACAATCCTTTCACATCTAATGTTTCTTCTGAGGAATAATTTCAATATGTGGCACATGGACTAGTCTGTTAGATTCAAACTTTGCAAAATCTTAAGTCATTATGTGTCTTGATTAGCATAGAGAACAACAGAGATAATCTGAAACAAGATATGCAAGAAATAGCAATAGCCCTTAGACTTATATACCGCTTCATAGTGCTTTACAGCCCTCTCTAAGTGGTTTACAGAGTCAGCATATTTTCCCCAACAATCTGGGTCTTCATTTTACCGACCTCAGAAGGATGGAAGGCTGAGTCAACCTTGAGCTGCTCAGAATTGAAATCCTGGAGTGGGCAGTGAGTTAGCCCTGCAGTACTGCATTCTAACCACTGCACCACCATGGCTCTTAAGTAATTTTCAACTTAGTCCTTGGAAAGATGATGGGATAAGAAAGAAATTCAAGATAATCCTGCCTTCCTCCTGTTTGATATAAGAGGGGGTGGAGGAAACCTCTGACAGGCTTTTAAGATTCTGTTTATTATATCCTACAACAATAACATTCCTATAATCCTTGCGGGGTCTGACTTCTGACTTGGCCTCCTGATTATTATTATCAGTTCCAATTCAGTGGTCTTGTGAGTTTTGACTTCTTTTTCCTCACAAACTAATGCCCATTTTAGCCATATCAATGAACTTTTGTCATGTTGTTGACATATACCAACCTAATTATGTTCATTTGAGACTCCTTAAAATATCGTTTAAATTTACACATCTGCTAGATCTTGTCAAAAGAGTTTCAGTTAGCCAATGTCCAAAATATACTGCAGATATCATTCTCATCTCGGAAGCCTGCTTGTTTTTTTGTTTTTTTTTAGGATTAGGAGGATATTTCTTAATGGGTAAAGTCCTGACTTGGAAACTAAGAAAGCAGAATGAGCGAGTAACTTCCTGAGAGATGGCAACCACCCATTAATTCTCATTTTGTCCTTGTGTCATGAATTCGCAGCTGCTGTGAAGTCATCAGGTTCTCAGGTGTATTTTCCCCCCTTTATTTGGCCAGCTGGCCACCATGTGACATCTGTATTTATCACAATTATTTCAACTTGGTGCTTTGTCATCCTGGAAAGTGAAGGGGTCTTGCCATACCCCACTTTTCAGAAAGAGGCTCATCTGGTTGGCTTATCTGATTCAGATACAAAACCTAGTTAATGTACCAATGCCTACCTTGGTGTTTTTTTTCCAAGAGCAGAAAAATAGCCTGGGTTCAGTGAACAACCTTTGAATTCAACATGATTGCTCATTTCCGTTTGTGAATTGAGTAACCATCCTTCCCTGATTCTGACCAGAGCTTAAAATAAGCTATGAATAATCTACAAGTTTGTTTTCAGTGTTGTGGCAAAGATGTTCACTTCAATTAGGAATCAAGGGGGTTAAAGATAAATGCAAGCAAGTATCTTTTAGTGGCATGCACAACTGTAGTGCTTGCTAGAATCTTTGCTAAAGAATTGCAGAAGAGCATGAACAGAGAAAGGTTACAGGTTGTGTACTTTCGGTTTGTTACATAGGAATGGTAAAGAAAATATTTTCAATCACAATAAGACCTCTAAACTGTAATGCCTCTCATAATACATTGAGGATGGCCTTATTGTAAGCGGCCCTGCATTCCTCAATAGTATCTGAATTCCATTCATCTCAAATACTATTATTAAGTTCTCTAAACAATGGCACTTATTGTGCCCACGTATTGACCCTTTTCGCACCATGCCTTTCAGGTTGTTAGAAAGGACAACAATCTGAGTTTCATGATCCATCTCCATTCCAGGGTCACAGATCCAGCCTCCTGCTTTTATGACTATATTTCAGGAATGATTTTATTCTTTCTGAAGCCCCTTTATTCATTGAATTAAATTGAATCAAATGAATTAAACTCCCCATCAGAATCACTGGAACATAATAGTGCATTCTGGCTGGCCATACATTGTTCTTTCTGTTACCTACACGTTTTCATGTTTCTTGAGAAGACTGGGGTGGGGGGGAGATATGAAAGGTACCTGCTCTGACCTCTGTTTTCCCATGTTGACTGGGAAGGTTGAAGACTGTTTCTAATTAATCAAGTTCCAATATCTATGAGAATGGGAACCTGGTTACTCAGTTTCCTGTACATGGAAATCTTGTTATTGTGGTAAAGATGTGAATGCAGTCAAACATCCTCTCACTTCAGTTGATTCCCTTTGACATGGAAATGTCAGAGAGAAATTTTCTATCTTGACTCCATGTCTTTTCCCCCTGGTGCCTGGAAAGAATTTGTCTCATAATGAGTACACACACACACACACACACACACACACACACGTAAAATACACACACACACACACACACACACACACACACACACACACACAAGAAAACTATCTTTTCCATCCCTGCCATTCTTGTGATACATAATATCGCCAATATCTGACTACCTACATACCAAGAAATTGTTCTCGAGCAATTCTGACAAAATCCAATAGTTATTAAGGATGAGGACATGCAGAACAATCTTTTGCTGATTGACAAAGATGGATATCAACTTCTGAGCCAATGATTCGAGGATTAAGAATTCTATCTTCTATGTCTAACATTCAATTCATACCATATGAAGCTTGAAGGAGATTTTTTTTTAATGAACAGACGCTTCCAGAGCAGCATAAACCATCATTAAAAACAAAACTCACACACAAACAATAAAACCAAAGATTATAGATATGCTAATGCTATCAATGAGATAGAAATTGAGTCTGGAAAATACAGAAATGTGGGTTGTTGTTTTTACAGATTCATTAAACAAATGTGTTTTTAGAAGAGAAATAAGAAAGTTTTTTACATATTCTGAAAATATTATAAGGGTAGATTTTGATGTGTCTCCTTAGGCTAAGAATGTTGGAGCATGAAGCTGCCATCCAAAAGGCCCCCGCTGTTTAAATAAATAATCTTTCCTAATGTAGAACCTATAAAAAGATCATTGTGAACATTTTAAATGGATGGGCAAGTTCACAGTTGATTTTCCAGATTATGAGCAGAGGCCAAATCACTATGACTGCTTCAGTGCCATTGCTTTTCAGTCCAGGTACTATTTTGCCCTGCTTGTATTAAATGGATCTGCAAATAAATGCCCAGCAGCTGACTTTGGTGGCTTGTTCCCTTCTGGAGAAGCAGAGATTGAAGAATCCCTTGTAGGGTTCTTGTGAGGATAGACTCAACGTTTGACAGATAAAGTCACTCAGATCCATTTTGAGTTGGACCAACTGGGATGCATTCTTGTTCTCTTATCTAGACTAAATTTGACCCAATTACTTCTGAGGAAGTGGATGAGGTTCTTCAAATGCTAAATTCTATTACTTATGTGTTTAATCCATGTCTCTCCTGGCTAGTTAGAGTGACACATAAATGAGTTCAAACGATGGGAAATGACTCATTACAAGAATGGGTAGTTCTGCCGTCCTTGAAGAAGATGATGGTCAACCCTGTCCTCAAGAGAGGGACCCTTTTTAGGGAAGGCTGTTGAGAAGAGGACAACCAACAGTTTCCAAGGGTACTGGAGAAACAGATTACCTGAACCCATTGCAGTTGCGGTTCAGGCCAAGATACAACAGTGAGACAGCATTGATCATACTTGTGAAGCACCTTTGGTATGCTTAGGGCAGAACTAGGTACCCATTCTCTCCCTTCTTGATCTCTGAGTAATTTTTGATACCATTGGTTATTATATCCTTCAGAATCAACTGAAGAGGTTGGGAGTTGGTAGCATTGTTCTTCAGTGCTTCTCCTCCTTCTTTTGTGGCCACCATTCAGATGGTGTTAATGGGAGGAGTGAGGTATAGCCCTAGGCTTCTGCTATATGTGGTGCCACAAGTTTCAACTCTCTCCCCAGCCCTATTTAATATCTAAATGAAACTACTGGATATGTTATCTATTGGTGGATTTGCTTCAATGTACCTGGAACTGGGCATTTGTTTAGTCGAATGCATGGTGTGGATTAACACCTTTAAATGGTGGTTTCGGGTGCTCTTTTCGGCAGTCCCTGGTAGCTACCTTTCCCTGGTGTTTGCTGACTCTCATACTTCTCGTTGGGAGAGGGAGCTGATGATGAAACTCCACTTGCTAGGTTTTACGGGGGATGCTCTGGGAGATTATGGTCTCAAGGATGCCCAGTTTAGGGTAGTTCAATGGCTTGTGGACATAGATTTACAATATTTAAGATCCAGAGCCAATAAAACCTGCTCCCCTTTGATTTTCAGCCATTCTAATAATTATGGATTGAGGATGGCTTCATATTTCTATACTCTAACCATCCCCAAGTATAGAATGGTCTTTTCCCTAGCCCGTTTTAATGTTTTGCCCTCAGCACTACTCGATTCAAGAGGCTCCTGATTAGCGAGCGACTATACCCTTGTGATAGGGCTGAGGTTGAAACTGTGGAGCATGTCTTATCATATTGCCCTGTATAACACAGCCAGAATTAAATTATTGTCTCTTCTTGGAACTGATCCCTCTGGTTCTAATGCTAGTAATTTGGCCTTATATTGTCTAGGGCAGGGGTAGGCAAAGTTGGCTCTTCTATGACTCATGGATTTCAACTCCCAGAATTCCTGAGCTAGCATGATTGGCTCAGAAAGTCTGGGAGTTGAAGTCCATGAGTCATAGAAGAGCCAACTTTGCCTACCCGTGGTCTAGGGGATGATTCCTCCTATATTACTTCTCAGGTTTCAAAATTTTTCTTAAGAGCTGTAACTATTAGAGGAGAATTCTCTTTAGCCAAGGCTTCTGGTGTTAATTGTTTGTGATTGTATTGTTTTCTTTTTGTTTTTTGTTGCACTTGTATTTTGGTCTGTGACTGTAAAATAAAATTATTATTGTTGTTGTTGTTGTTATTATTATTATTATCTATTGGCATGGGGTTAAGTTTTGTTGGTATGCTGATGACACTTAATTTTACCTCTCTGCCCTGGACCATCCAAGTGATACTGTCAGTGTGTTTTTGTAGTGCCTGGAGACTCTGTGGGCACTGTATGGGCAGGCAGGCAGGCAGGCAGGCAGGCAGGCAGGCAGGCAGGCAGGCAGGCAGGCAGGCAGGCAGGCAGGCAGAGATAGATAGATAGATAGATAGATAGATAGATAGATAGATAGATAGATAGATAGATAGATAGATAGATAGATAGATAGATAGATAGATAGACAGACAGACAGACAGACAGACAGACAGACAGACAGACAGACAGACAGACAGACAGACAGACAGACAGACAGACAGACAGATAGATAGCAGACAGACAGAAAAACAAATAGATAGATCCCTGCCAAATGAGAGCATTTTCAATTTGGGCAGATGAAAACTACAAGCCCTCTTTTGCCCAGATTGAAAATTTAGGCCCATAAAGTATTATGCAAATTGGTTCTTAGTCACATTGTCTGCTCTTCAAGGGAGAACAAGTGTATTATTAGAAAGAATAGAGCTGGTGCCTCGGCACTAGGCAGAGAGTCTCTGAAAGAAAATTTTATTTTATAAGCCTAGCATGCAAATTAACTGTGGGGACCTGCTTCTGAACACTGAATACCAAGTCCTAATAAAACCTGGTTGACATTGAGCTACTGAGGATAAAATGTTTGCTAGTAACCAAATGGAATAAAACTTATATTATTATTATAAGTTAAATTATAAAAGCCCCATAGCACGCACAGCAGTGCAATTGTATTAAATTGCAAGGCCCTCTAGTCTGGGAAGTGAAAGGATGCCTCGCCTCCAACAGAAAGATATAAGCAGCAAAAATTAAGGACTGTGCATATTGTTTGCTTTTGTGAGCATGACTGAATTTGCTACCTGGAGTTGGAGAAACAAGCAGCTTGCCCTTTGAGCTTGTTTCTAATGGAAGAAGTATTTGTAACAGCTGAGAGAAGGTAGTGAACTGCTCTAAAGTACATGTGCTCAAAACACACTTAGATTATTTATTTCTTGGACAAAACCCATTTACAACTGAAACAAAGTCCTTAAATTTTGGGATAATGATTGACAAGTAATACAACTACATAAAATAATGTATTTCTTGGCCCTCATTTATACTTGCAAGCATGGATACCACCACTCCCTTTCTTAGAAGGACAGTAATCAATGAAAGGTGATTGGTATTCTGCTAAAACATGGACCCTTCCTTCTATACAGCTGAAAATTGAGAAAAATATGTTAAGATCCTCTGTAGAGACAGTGAATTCAGGACTTCTTTGTAGAAGGTCATCCATTGTTCCTACTTCTGTGGATACTACCCAAGATCTACAGTATCTAAGAAAAATCACAATCATCTGAAAATCAAAACTCCCCTTACATGTGGCACATGGCATCTTCAAACAGCACCAGGTTCATGGCAGCATTAACTTCATTGTGGTTCTCCAAAGCTTCCCCAAGAATCTGGCTCAATGATTCCCAATTCTGGACAGGCATGTATTTGGGTTCCCCTACCCCTTTTGCAAAATGGCAGTAGATATTCATCTTCTTGGTCTGTTCCAAAGTTTCCTCTATGTCCTAAGAAGGGAAAAAATAAAACACAGTGTTCCAGTTTAGCAGAGATGCAGCAAACAAAAATGTCATCAAGCATTAGCCATTGCAGTCTCTCAACTCTAGAGAGAAGGATGGATAAAATGTAATACCTAGGATCTTCCCATCAGCCAAACCTTCTTGCAGACCACACATATCATATACTTCTCTTTTGCATTGATATGCAATGATTGTTTGTCAGCCGTAGAAGACATGTTTCAAAGGATTACCTTCCTTATCTCAAATTTTCCTGATAGAGAAGCAGGAAGCCCCATTTATTATTTATTTATTTATTAGTGAGAGTTATATACCGCCTCATAGTGCAAGCACTCTCTAAGCGGTTTACACCATTAAGCAATGTATATTTATATAGCCCCCAACAATCTGGGTCCTCATTTTACCTACCTCGGAAGGATGGAAGGCTGAGTCAACCCTGAGCCGGTGAGATTTGAACAGCTGAACTGCTGATCACAGTCAGCTAAAGTAGCCTGCAGTACTGCACTCTAACTGCTGCGCCACCTCGGCTCATAACACCCATAACAGTTTAGAAAATACAAAAGGTTTCTAAATTGTGCAATATTTCTTCTTTGTGATGAGGAGGAACTTTATAAGGTTAATAAGCTTTGCTTTTTTTGCAACACACATATTAGTCATTTTGATTTTGGTGAGTGATTGAACACTTACATCATAGAACTTCTTCACTGCCTCTGCTTGCATTTTATCAAAAACAATCAAGTCCTTGTCATCAACCATCTTGTCACGGTAAACACGACTGGATTCATGTAAATATAGCTTTACCAAATCCTGAGGAGTCTTCAAACATTCAGGAGTTGAAAACAGAATACCCTGAGGAAAAGAAATACAGATGATGATACAATCTGCTTTCTGGATGGATTAGCCATGCAACCACAACCGATCCATATGGTTGTTCTGCTATTGCTGAGTAATGTTACTTCCAGTCTGCCATGCCACTCTTGATTTCTGTGACATACATTAAACTGGCATCCATCCATTTTAAGTTGTCTCTGTATATGATAGCATAATCCTAAGCAAGCAAATGTATAAGGCATCAGTACATGTACAAAAGTGGATATAACAAAAGTAATATACAAAGTTCCTAATCTTCACTTTCCTTACATAACTATTCGACCCAATTCTAATTTCATTGTCATGATGAGAATTGTCACTCCATGTTGAAAATGTAAAATGAAAGTTCATCACATTATCATAGATAATAAAACAAGACTAACCTAACATAAATGAATTGTATTGAGAGTTACCAAGTCAATGTGAAGTAATTTAAATGTTTATTCTTTTCTCAGATTTAAGGGTAAATTGCTCCACAGTGGCTGATTTTACATTTCAACTAACACTCAGGAACAAACTGCAAATAAAAACGAAATAATAATGGTATGGTAATAATATGTTTATACAAGGAAGATAATAGCTTTTATATTTTAAAAAAAGCTTACATTTTTGAAAGAGAAGAAGGAACTTGTTTTAGGAAGTTCAGTTGCAACAGAGATTGCAGCTCTTATACAAACACACACACTCGTTTCAGATTGAAGTGGAATTATTCAATAATAATTAGGCCCAGGATTCCCCAAATGGTTTAAAAGTAGATTACATAGGCTTGTTGTTTACTAAACTCTTTATCCTGTGCTGATTTAAACTGCAGACTGCAAAAATGGAGGGTACATTATTGCCTCAGATTCAATCTCTCCCTAGGTTAACCACATTACTGAAGTTTCCTATCCTTTTGTAGGAAGAAAAAGAAAAAACATATTAGACTATGGTGATAACTTAAAAAAAGAAAGTTTAACAAGGAGGGTGCTGCCTAGAGCTTGCATTAATTATTCTCAGATAATTGTGGCAAGTTTACAATGTGCCTTTTAGAATGCACAAGTAGGTGTCTCTTTTAAAGAGAAATAAATTTTAACTGTATCTATTAACAATACCTATTGGTGTAATGACATGTACATATTTAAAACATGCTACTTCTTAATCCTAATTCAAAAATTCTAAAGGCAGCTTGAAGTCTGACTGTACATGAGCAAGCATTATTTCAACAAAAAGCATTTAAATGAATTAGCCAAGTTTTAAGAGGTGCTATTAGGGTACTTTTTAAAGTGGGAACATTTGGAATTACTAATCTTCTTTGGAGATGAAACATACAGAACATACTTTCTGATTTTTTATTCTATAGCAACTAACCATATGAAATCTGCTCTGCACAACCCCATCATATAAATCCAAGGAAAGTGCAGTTTATGTGATAAGAATAAAGCTGTCTTATTTAAGAGAACAGGCAAATCCAGGACTACAATTTCTAAAGCAAATGAAGCTTCGGTTTATATACCAACCTCCCTAACCCAAGCAATGTTAGAATAATTTATGGTTGCTCAACAATAAGGGGAAAGTGGCTCCAATTATGAGTAATGGCATTCTTGTCTTCTTTATATCTTATGATCCAAGGTTCAATCATTGAAACAGACCAAAAGCTCTGGAGGTTTTGGGCTCATTACATTCTGAATCAGAGAGGTCAGGGCTAGCTTCTATCCTTTATAACTGATTCCCTTATCATTTAATTGATGTAGTGGAATGATACATTGATCAGAAAATACAAACGATTAAAATAGGCATACAGAATATGTTAAAATCACCCACCAGAATTAAGTCAGATTCTCTATATTTTAATATCAAGTCCAGCACATACTCCTCAAATATATCCTCACTAGGATATATTTATAAGATGGATAGAATACATTAATTAATAACAATATTATTATTACCCTAAATCAGAGGTGGGTTCCTCCCGGTTCGCCCAAACCGGCAGCGACCCGCTGGTGATGTCACGATGACATCACGGAACTGGTTCGGTCGGTGCTGGTCCGTGGGCGCCGCCACCTTTTTAAAAAAAAATTTCAATTTTTTTCTGAATTTTTTTCCGGGGTTTTTTTCTTCTGCACACACGCAGAAGCCAAGTTTCCGGCACTGTGCATGCGGTTGCCATCTTGTTTTTGGCTTTTTTTAAAAAAAATGGATTTTTTGCCACTGTGCATGCGCAGCCAGGCGGCGTGGGAGAAAACGAACCAGCAGCGAGGTAAGTTAGAACCCACCCCTGCCCTAAATCCACATTAATAGCTAAGATTAAGGATCTTAGCTAGATAGGGTAATACTAAGGAAATACAACTACTTGAAAATAAAGTATAAATACCTCCTTTTGCCCATATACTCAACAATATGAATTATAAGTATTCAACTTAAGGGTCGTCCATTATCAGGTGTCATGTGTTTTAACTGTATCTATTAACAATACCTAATAACTGTTAGGGTCCCTTATCAATTTCACTAGTATTATTGCTTCCCATCATTGACTGGTTGAAGCTAAGATTGTCACCTGCCTGTCATAATTGTGGAGACAGAAGTGGATCTTGCGGAGAAATATAGAAGGCACAGAGTTATCTGTCTCAACAAAATCATATGGAATCAAATCATTCAACATGTTATAGTTTAAATGCTGTAAGTTTATAGAGTTTCCTGCAGTGGTGGGTTCCTACCGGTGCGGTTGACTCTACCTCACCAGTAGCGGCCAGCACATGGCGCTATATGCGCACGACAGCTCCGGTGCCATCTTCGGCGGTCTGTCGCGCGCGTCACCATCTTTTTTTAAGAATTTTTGGGCTTTTTTGCTTCTGTGCATGCACGGAAGCAAAATCTCACCAAAATCTTGCAAGGGGATGCGCGCATGCATGCATGTGCAGAAGCAAAATCTCACCGAATTTGCGCGTGCACGTGCGTCCCCTTGCAAGATTTTGGCGAGATTTTGCTTCCGCACATGCGCGGAAGCAAAATCGCATGAGGGGGCGTGCAAACGTAGCGAGCCCGTGCACGCATGAAACATGGAGATGTGTGCGCAGTGCACCGATATCAGTAAGTGAACAACCCGCCCCTGGTTTCCTGCCTAAGCAGGGGGTTGGACTAGAAGACCTCCAAGGTCCCTTCCAACTCTGGTTGTTGTTGTTGTTGTTGTTGTTGTTGTTATTGTTATTTGCTGATGTCCATTTGTTTCTGGTGATACATTAGAATCTAGTACAATTTAAGAGAATTAACTCCTGACTGTAACCGAGTGGTGCGGTGGCCTAGAGGTGAAGACACCTGCCTCACACATAGGGGGTTGGAAGTTCAATCCTAGGCAGCGACAGGTGTTTCTCTATCAGGGCGCAAAGAGAAAATATCTGCTGCCAAATTCCGCATAGGTGTCAGGATGAGCATCCTGCCAGTAAATGCTCAGCTCCATTCAATCACCCTGACTCCATCCCAATAAAAGGGATTACAAATTTGCAACATCACGTTGTCGTCACATGACGTAAAGTGACTTTTCTGTGCTTGGCTAAACCAGGGGTGGGGGTGGCCAGCATGTGATGCATCCAGCCCGCAGGCCACCAGTTTGACACCCCTGGATTAGAAAATTTGCAAAAAGAAAAAAAACTTCTGACTGTAATTCAGTCTATGCTTGATTTGGATTCACAAAATATTGCAGGGGAAATCTTGTTAAGGAGAACCTATGTGATCTCTCTCTGCTTTAACTATCAAACTTAGGGCATGCTAATTTTGTCAGTCTGAACTTTAAAATCTGTTCTAGAAGTTTTTTCAGCCTCCTTACCAATCTGACCATCCAAAAGTCTATCCAGAGAATGGGGAAGTTTGTCCAGCTTCTCCTTAATGTCCAACAACTTCTTTTTTTAAAAAAAGTAATCACACAGTCTCAACAAGTAATGTATACTTTTTTACCAACAAATCTAGTTGGAAATTCAAACTTAACACTATTTGAGTTATCATCGTTTGTGAATCTTGCGCCTGTTTGGGTTTTCTTTGAAGTGGAATCGTTAATCAGAACTTACCCATCCTTGCACACTCTTCCTGTTCAGTAGTTCAAATTGATCACTTAGTGGAAAAATGTCATCACTTATCGTTAAGCCTCCTTTCAGTGACAGCAGATCCTCTATTTTAAGCTGTTTAAATGCTTTCCTTTGACTTAGGTGCTTGAAACCTGTTCTTGATTTTTTTTTCTTCATTTTCCCCATTTCCGATTTTTAAGCTCAGCAATATACAACAGGAGTAGAGCAGATATCACTCTCGGATTGGCCTCTTTAGCCACACTAGATGCTGTTTTTAGGAACTCTTTCCAGAGCACGAAACTATAGTCTTTTGAGACTGAAGGATGCCAATGATGATAGCAGATATAATAATAATAATAATAATAATAATAATAATAATAATAATAATAATAATAATAATAATAATAATAATAATAATAATAATAATAATAACAACAACAACAACAGGCAGTTAGATTGCTTTCCCCCCATCCCTGATCCTGCCTTTTGCCATCAAGAGGCAGTTAGATTCCTTCTCCCCCCCATCCCTGATCCTGCCTTTTGCCATCAACAGGCAGTTAGATTGCTTTCCCCACCCCATCCCTGATCCTGCCTTTTGCCATCAACAGGCAGTTAGATTGCTTTCCCCCCCCCCCATCCCTGATCCTGCCTTTTGCCATCAACAGGCAGTTAGATTGCTTTCCCCCCCACATCCCTGATCCTGCCTTTTGCCATCAAGAGGCAGTTAGATTGCTTCCCCCCCCCCCATTTCGCCGTTGCCGGTCCCAAGCCCGGATGAGAAAGGAGGAGGGTTGGGGTCAGGTTGGCAACCTGGCCTCATAAAAAAAAACTCGCCAACCCATATAACATGGTGAAACAAATGAAGAAAAATTCTATACCGCATCGGTCGTCATGCGTGTTAACAAGGGCCGCGGCGGATGTTGAGGTCCCTGGACATCCGTCGACAAGTGGGCTACAAGTGGACCAGCCAACAAAACGAATGGTTAACATCTGGTACTTTAAAGAAAGAAACAGAATCATTGATCCTGGCCGCACAAGAACAGGCAATTCATACAAATGCCATAAAGGCCAAAATTGATAAATCTTCAAATGATGCTAAATGCAGATTATGCAAGGAAGCTGATGAAACTGTAGCCCATGTGCTCAGCTGCTGCAAGAAAATCGCGCAGACTGATTACAAATTACGACACAACTCTGTTGCACAAATGATCCACTGGAATTTATGCAAAAATTATAAAATCCATACTGCTACAAACTGGTGGGAACACAAGCCTGAAAAAGTCACTGAAAATCAGATGGTCAAGATCTTGTGGGATTTTCGTATACAAACAGACAAGGTACTGGCACATAATACACCAGACATCACGCTGGTCGAGAACAACAAGGTGACTATAATTGACATTGCAATACCAGGAGATAGCAAGGTCGATGAAAAGGAACACGAAAAAATCGCAAAATACCAGGACTTAAAAATCGAAATCCAACCATTATGGCACAAACCAGCAGTGATAATTCCAGTAGTGATTGGAACACTGGGTGCTATCCCAAAAGCACTGGAATTACATTTAAAACAGCTCAAAATTGACAAAATCACCATCAGTCAAATGCAGAAAGCCGCACTGCTCGGTTCCGCACATATACTTCGAAAATACATTACGACTTCCTAGGCCCCTGGGTGTGGCTCGACTAGTAATCAATGCCAAATCCGGCAAAACAACTGGCCGCTGTGATACAATTGTATAATAATAATAATAATAATAATAATAATAATAATAATAATAATAATAATAATAATAATAATAATAATAATAATAATAATAATAATAATAATAATAATATATCCACCAGTGGTGAGTTCCTACCGGTGCGGTCCGGTGCGTAGCTTCGGTAGGGAGCGGCCGATTGCGCAATTTGCGCACGACCGCTCCGGTGCCATCTTCG
Source organism: Diadophis punctatus similis (assembly GCA_023053685.1). Taxonomy (NCBI): domain Eukaryota; kingdom Metazoa; phylum Chordata; class Lepidosauria; order Squamata; family Dipsadidae; genus Diadophis; species Diadophis punctatus. Next base: position 152,336,908 of record JALIGW010000002.1, read on the forward strand.
CCGGTCCATCGCACGCATCGTCATCTTTTTTAAATAATTTTTGGGCTTTTTTGTTTCTGCGCATGCGTGGAAGAAAAATCTTGCCGAAATCTCACAAGGGGACGTGCGCGTGCACAAGATTTCGCTTCTGCGCATGCACAGAAGCAAAATCACGTGAGGGGGCGCATGTGCGTAGTGAGCACACGCACGTACAAAACATGGAGATGCACGGGCAGCGCACCGGTATCGGTAAGTGAGCAACCCGCCCCTGATATCCACTCTATGAAAGCTGGCAAAGATAACAGAGTATACCTATTAAAAGGAGATAAAAGAGCTAAAAAAATTAAACTGTAGGGTAGAAAGAACCAATGTCAAATCCTCGGCTGCCATGTTAGGGAGAGAGAAACTATCTTCAATTGTGGGGAAATCAAAAGGAAACTTTCTGAAGTAGTTACTATAAACTGCATGATAATATTTTCATCATTATTAACCAGCATTGTAGACTTTATGACCGAGTTTCCCCCTGACAGCAACCATTCCCAAGTGACTACAAAACCACTTTAGACTTGCAGGCCAGAATATAAATGCACAAATTGTGCTACTTGGCCACAATCATTCTAGTTCAGATAGTCCAGTGACTCATAGAAAGCTGTATTAGTCTTCCTAAAGCTGCCTTACTGAGAAAAATCATGTGAAATGTGGAGGGTGGAGGAAAAGTATTGCACAGCTACTAACAAATTATCAGTAACGATATATCTAAGAAGTAAAAGTAGGTAAAGAATCAAACAATTATACTAGAATCCAATTTAAACCTAAGTATTGGTTTGATTGTTTACGTATTGGATGCAAACAATTAAAGTTCATTGAGCCTTCCAAAATAACATTGGATATAATGGACAAACAAATGGGAACATCTTATGGAACTTTGTTTTCATATATGATAGTGGCAGTGAGATTTTCATATGCTCATACTGTATATTTCAGATCAAATACTGCATAAGTATAGTTGACTTGCATATAAATATTAGTCCTAATAATGTGTAGCTTATCTAAATTACCTAACATACTCCATATTTTCTCTTTGGTAGAGAATCAAATCAATGAAGTTATCCACATCAGATACCTTCATCAGATATCTACATCAGATCATATGATCTAAAATACATATACATATGTGTGTATACCAGGGGTGGGTTCCTCCCTATTCGGACTGGTTCACCTGAACTGGTAGTGGCTTGCTGGTGATGTCACGGTAATGTCACCGAACCAGATCGGTCGGTGCCGGTCCGTGGACGCCATCTTTTTTTTAATTTTTTTGCGAATTTTTTTTGCTTTTTTTAATTTTTTTAAATTTTATTTTTCCTTCTGAGCATGCGCAGTAGCTGAGTTCTGGCACTGTGCATGCGGTCGCCATCTTTTTTTTGGCTTTGGATTTTTTTCCCCGGATTTTTTGTTACTACGCATGCGCATGCGTGCGCGCGCGAAGCGCCCACGCGGTGCAGGAGGGAGCAAACCGGCAGCGAGGTAAGTTGGAACCCACCCCTGGTGTATACATGTATACACACACACACATGCAAGAGTGATATCATGTATATTAGATCATATGAATTATACCAAAATTAACATTGTTATTTTTTTTTACAAAATTACCAACAAAGATAGCAGATGCGTACATAATTGGAAGATATTCTTTATCATCACTGAACAAGTGAACAAGGGAAATATTTTAAATACCTAGGAATTATCTTCCTTAACATGAATTTGCCAAAATAAAGGGCATTAGTGTATGCACACAAAAAAGGGGTAATGCAATAGTTCAATGTGCCAGAGGCAATAAATGTGCCATTGCAACAGTAAAACTCTTTAAAGCAAAGAGTGCAGTTTAGAACTTGAGACAATTAAAAGTAATTCAGAGTATATTTTAATAGCAGTATTTTAAACCCTTTGCTATGTTCCAAATGCACTTTTGCACCTCGAAATTGATCTTCCTTCTATAAAGACACATGCACAATCTTGCTGTTAACTGTATTGGTTAAAAACAAATTGCACAGAAACCTCTTCTTTCATTCATATGCACAAATTCTATTCTTCTTGGAAGAAGAGCACAGATACGGCTTTACATTTTTGCAGCTTTTCAGCTCAGTATCGGCTTCAACAGGATTATGAAAAAGTGTATTTGAAGATAAAAGAACATGCATTTGACCCCAACCTACAAAACATTGTTCCTGCAGTGGGCTGTGGAGAGCGGTTTCACTGAGCTTTCTCACAAGCTATTCAGTGTTATATTAGCTATGGTTCCGAAGAAGAAGTAGTAGTAATGTTGCTCGGTGCCTGCTTCTAAGGATCAATAGAGTCAGTTTCACGTGTTTTTGTGCACTGTTTCACATACTAAACTTAGCGTTCTTCATTAGCTGGCCAGGTGGACTGCCAAGATGAGAAAAAAATATTTTCTGATAGCAGAAAGTTTCCTTGAAATATCTAAAAAGTTTTATTTGTTTATAAAATATATTGGCTGCTCATCTTGCCAAAGGATAACTCAAAGCAACAAAAAAAGTTGCTAAGTTATTCTTAGTTGCAATTTCTGTAAGGACAGTGTGGGTTTAATGCTGGAACTGTCAAATCAAATGACTACCTTGATTAAAGAAAAGAACATAGGTACTTCTGTTTCCACATGGAAATTGCTTCTGAACTTCGTGCTTGAAGTGGAAAAGAATGAAACTTTGACTTTGGGTTTTACAGATTAGATGGACAGATCTTTGTAGAAATGACTTGTTCATACTATTATGGAAAAGCAAAAGGCTATGATCTGTTGTTAATGCCTTATTCTACTGTAACAGAGTCGGAAGTCAATGAATTCATTAGTATTATTATATGTGTTAGTTTGCTGTGTATCTTACAGTACATATTTCTATATGTTTTATTACATTATAAATTTTACATATTTACATGTATATATTTGTATCCTATAATAATCTTGGACAGTAAATAAAACCGCTAAACTAAATTAAACTACTTCCTGAATAAACCAAAGTCCCAATAAATTATGGGAGTTTGGTTTAATGTCTAATGGCTGCTTTTCACACATTCTATTTAAATTGAAAACAAGATAATCAATATGCAGCAATAATCATAACAAATTATATTTCTCAGTAAACTCTGTGGTGCATGTTTTAAAATAGGTCATCCATAGTGTATTAAAAGAATCATAAATCATATTATTAAATGGTTTGAAGAAGAAGACTCCACTGAATTTTTTTTTAATTCAGAAAGAGCTAAGGTGCATAGTTTTAAAATAAATAATTACTATGATATAAAAGGAGGAAGAAATACATATTCCACAGAACAATGAAACCACTGTAAAAACCCTGAACTTCTTTCATGAACTGATAATATTACAATGTGCATATGATACCACAGAAATATTTACTTTTTCATGCATTCATTCATTTCTAGACCATATTTATAAAACCACCTAACTCACAGTGACTCTGGGTGGTGTACAGGTTACAGGTTAAAAACTCACCCATTACTGTAAAACAGATCAAAGATGGCAATAATAAGGGACCAGACTTACCCTAAACAACAACCCAACAAATACAGAACAGAAGCCTTGGTTCAACAGAAAAAGCAACTGACCATTTTAGCAGCATATTGGTTTCTTGTTCTTGTTTTTTTTTTAACTTTTTTACTTACTTTTTTTTTTTTTTTTGCCAAACTGCAAACTGAATCTTGGAGAGGAAATGGTTGAACACCGCCAACATAAATTTGACTTAATTGCAAAATCTAGCCTCCTTAAGCAAATACACAGTCAAAATAATAAATAGTTCCCCAAAGAGAATGCAACCTACTTGGAAGACATTGGAGAAATCCCTAAGATTGAAGTTGTAGTGAAATTTAATAGCTGTTGGGAGGAATGTGGCTGCTATTTTCAGGTGCAAAGCAAGAGCCAGATGTATTAACTGCTGAGATGACTTCTGTAAGGCTGCAGAGAAATTCCCCCATTTTAGATGCTGAGTTAGGATGGTACTGTAAATGGTGGAAAGAGCATCTGCCCCAGGAAATGAGAGAGCAAACACACAGAAGTGGCGCTGCAAGAACATAATAATAATAAAAAAACCACAATCAGTAGGCATTATATAGAAGAGAAAGGGTATATGTACTATGTATATTATGGTCACATAACTGCAGTTCTGGCATTTGGCAACCGTTGGACATTTACAACTATCCCACATGTACATAATTGCCATTTGCAATCTTCCCAGCCAGCAAAGTCAATAGGAAGCTAGCAGGCGGTCACAAGTCATGGTCACATGATGTTCTTCCTTAATGACTACAGGTGATCTGCTTAATAACTGCACCTGAGACTGAGGGGGACTGCTGTCACTAAGTGGGGCAATCACAATATTTTGCTTAATGACTACTTCACTTAGAGATGGAGTTGCAGTGATGAGGACTTTGCATTTATCACAAGAGTTGGAGTGGGGGAAACCCCCGTGCTGCTGTCCATCGTACTGAAATACTGTTGTCTTACTCTTCTCTTGAACCTTATAAAGTCATATCCCAACTGACCTAAACTGGAGGCACAGAGATGTGGTTTACTGATGTATTAAAGCAATATAGAAAATAACGAGTTAGTTCTATATAAAGGATGATCATTCCAGAAAACCACTAATTTCTGCTGGCCACTCCATCCCATTCCTCTCCTATCAAGTCTTAAGTTTTGATTTGTGACAGATAAACTATATTCCATTCCTGTAGCTTCTCTTTGCTTGGGCACAATCTAATCAAGCATGAAAAAACTAAAGGTAATTAACAAAACCAGCACTGTTCTAGATCAGCAAGCAATACCTGCAAACGTGGGTTGATAGTAAAGCTGCCTGCAGTGGGATTCATGCATGACACGTACTGCACATTCGTGATTTCCTTCAGGGACAGCTTGTTTCTGTCATACCTTTGCCAGAAAAAGATAAAAGAATGCATCATCCTAATCACAGATTATTAGTGACAACAGCAGTGTGCCTGCCAAACATTGCCAAGTCTGAAGCAGCATATTGGAGGTGCACTAGGCACCTGCTGCATCCCAGCTGTTTTCAATTAATATTCCAACAAAGACTGTACAATTTGAGGGCGGGGGGGGGGGGCTGGATGAAGTTAGAATTCACATATGTTTCCATTATATCAATGCATTCCATAATGATAGTGATTCCTCTAAAATCATGCATATCCATGATGGGACCAATTCTTTAAAGCCACAAGTTACATTCCATTCAAAAGGCAAAGCTGGTAGGAAGAGGGGGGGAGCTAAAAAGAAGCCAATACATACCAATAAAAAAGGACGGATTGCACATTCTATAGTCTGCGGTGTTAAAATAAAAACAAGAAGTTTTCTTGGGAGTTTAGCACTAACTGAAGAACCTTACCATGGGGATGTATGAAGAATTCAATCTTCATGAATGATACCAGAGGACTTGACCACATCTCTTGGATTAATGTACAGTTCAAACTTAACTAGAGTATCCATCAGATTTTATTAATGCTCAAAGATTGTGATGTGATTCTTACTCATGCGTGTATATAGAGGGGTAGAAAACAGACTGGAGCTATAATTAAACTCATATAAGAGTGATTCAAATCATAAGTAAAATCAGCCATCCCAAACTTAGCTTCCTAACTACTCTGAATATTTGTGTTTGTGTTTTATGTTTGTTTGTTTGATCTTAATGTTGATTGGGTGGAAACAAAATAAAGTTCAGTATAAAGCCATGATCCAGATCAAAAATAGATCAATTTATCCATCCCTAACCTACCAATGCCCATAGTCCAGATGTTGCCGGATCAGTGTATGAGGCTGAACTGTTCCATAGGTATCAACTTCAGGCATATTCATATCATCAATGAAGTAGATGAGTTTCTTTTTTCCAGGAGGACCATAATTCCTTCCAGCCTTTTTTTCCAGTGGCTTCTCAAGAACAGCTATGAGAAAACAAAAGCTCAGAATTTTTAGAAAGCAAATTCTTAATATAAACACTGTATTGTCAGGCTGCCAGTTAATCTACTTGTGCTATAAGGCACCTATGTAAATATAAACAAAAGAAAAACCATGCCAGTATCAAGCTTAGTGATGACTGGATCACATCACATAATTCCTCACAAAGGAAGACTTGCAGCAGCAAAGAAGCCCATGAAAACAGAATCATAGATTAATAAATACTGGTTAATAGATTGCGACTGTATACAAGAATTGCAGGAAATGCATCATAAATCTAAAGATCTGTAGTTATGATGCTTAAAATCTTGGGCAAGAACAAATATAGTAGCATCTATAATAGGGATATAGAGTGATCCAACAACCATATTTTTTTATTAATATGTGGAGCAAATAAACTGTTTTCCTATCTTGTGAGCACTGTCAAAAATTAGAAAAACAGCCTATCTATCTGTAATTCGGTGTCTTCTATTAGTCATCTATACATTCGCAAGCATAGAGTTAGTATCTGCATAGATGCTTTTATCATGAACATTTCATAGTTAAAGATATTTTGAGCAGGAAGGGCACCCTACATTCAGGGATGAAATGCTAGTGGTTCGGCCCGGTTCGGGCATACTGGTAGCGGTGGCCACCGGTGGTTCGAAGAACCGGTAGCGGCGGCAGCGCAAGGCTCCGCCCACCCCCACAGATGCCACCATTTTCTTTTTTAAACCCTCTGCACATGTGCAAACCGAACCGGTAGGAAAGGTAAGTAGATTTCACCACTGCCTGCATTGTATGACTAGAAGTCTTTATCTCATTTTTCCTAGAGGTCAATACAGCAGTCATAAGAATGCAACATATCTACCCAAGACGGCATCTGCACAGAAGTGGGGGAATGAATACACAGATAATGCAGATAACTGAATAACTAATTACAGGTAAACCACCTGTTATTCTTGCTCCGTTTCTATAGCATACACACTGGTAATAAGCTAGCTCATTTTACAATGGAGGAACACTTCCTTTATGCCAAAAAGAACAAGCTTAATCAAGCGAACAAACTATTAAATCTAGCACAAACATAAAACAGATGAGACCAAAGGCCACCCTCACAGGGTTGAAATGAGCAATCCCTGGAACAGAATTACTGATTTTGACATGTGACTTTATACTAATGCTGAAGGTGTTTAGTTAATGGATATGATATTGTAATGGCTTCCGCTAGCCACTAAGAAAATCACTGGGAGGAAACCAACACCATCACAATTTCAGCCAATTTGTTTGTTTTCTCAGAGTGACTTAAGTTGCATTTAGAGCAGGGGTCTCCAACCCCCAGTCCGTGGACCAGCACTAGGCCTCAGCATGCCAGAAACCGGGCTGTGCAAACAAGTTAAGCTCCGTCTGCGACATGCAGGCAGCACATGAAACCATGCCCCCTTTGGTCCACGGAAAAACCTCTCTCCATAGAACCGGTCCCTGGTGTCCAAAAGGTTGGGAGCTGCTGGTTTAGAGGAAGATTTCTTCTTCTTCTTTCCCCCTCTTCACCATCTAGACATCTGTAAAAGGGCAGTGCAGGAAGCCAGGGATATTTGGCCAATACAGAGTTGACTAAGCTAGATTCTTCTATTTGTAACTGACATGAGAGCTGTGTTAGTTGTTCCACAGAAGGCGGCAAAGAACTATGTCGACTGTCCCTCCTTGGTTCTTGGGGGAGAAAAACTAACTCCCTCGGAACGGGTTTGCAATTTGGGAGTTTTCCTAGATCCACAACTAAAATTAGACCAACATCTTACAGCTGTGGCTAGGGGAGCCTTTGCACAGATCCTCCTGGTGCACCAATTGCAACCATACTTGGAGAAGGAGGCTCTACTCACGGTCACTCATGCCCTTGTCACCTCTCGATTGGACTAATGTAATGTGCTCTACATGGGACTACCCTTGAAGAGTATCCAGAGACTTCAACTGGTGCAAAATGCGGCTGCGCATGCTGTGGTGGGTGTCTCAAGATACACCCATGTAACACCCATACTCCGCCAGCTGCACTGGTTGCCCATTGGTCTCCGGGTGCAATTCAAGGTGTTGATTATCATCTTTAAAGCCCTACATGGCTTAGGACCAGGTTACCTCCGGGACCGCATCCTACCTCATACTTGCCTTCGACCGGTCAGGTCCCACAGAGTGGGTCTCCTCCAGGTCCCGTCAACCAAACAATGTCGGCTGGCGGGGCCTAGGGGGAGGGCCTTCTCTGTGGGGGGGCCTATTCTCTGGAACCAACTTCCCCCAGAGATCCAAATTATCCCCACCTTGCTGGCCTTCCGAAAAGCCATTAAGACATGACTCTTCCTGCAGGTGGGGTGATTTGAGACAATTTCACATCTTAGGTCTCCCCCATGTATGTATGGTTTTATATGTTTTTTTAATTCTTTTTTAAACTGCTATTAAATTATTATATTGTTTAGTTGTTCTTTAAATGTTGTACGCCGCCCTGAGTCCCTAGGGAGTAGGGCGGCATATAAGAGCACTAAAATAAATAAATAAATAAATAAATAAATAAATAAATAAATAAATAAATAAATAAATAAACAAACAAACAAACAAACAAACAAACAAACAAACAAACTATTGGAGACAGTTCCCCAGTTACTGACTATAGCTGGTTCCGCTGCTGGCATTGTTGCTCCCCCAAGGGAGCTTAAAAAGACACAAGCAATTTCTCCTCACGTGTTCAGTGGATGTCTGAAAGGGACACAGGCACTACCAACCTGTCCTTCTTCTAGAAATAATTAATAGAATGACTGTCAACTGGTGGGAATTTACTGCCAACTAGGTGCATATGACTGGTGGGGCCTAGGGGGAGGGCCTTCTCTGTAGGGGCCCCTGGTCTTTGGAACCAACTTCCCCCAGAGATCCGAATCATCCCCACCTTGCTGGCCTTCCGAAAAGCCATTAAGACATGGCTCTTCCTGCAGGCGGGGTGAGTTTTGAGACGATTTATATCTGATGTCTCCCCCATGTATGTATGGTGTGTATATGTGTGTGTATATATATATATATATATATATATATATATATATATATATATATATATATATATATATATATATATATAGATAGATAGATAGATAGATAGATAGATAGATAGATAGATAGATAGATAGATAGATAGATAGATAGATAGATAGATATAGATATAGATATAGATATAGATATAGATATAGATATAGATATAGATATAGATATAGATATAGATATAGATATAGATATAGATATAGATATAGATATAGATATATATAGATATAGATATAGATAGATATAGATATATATATAGATATATATATAGATATATATATATATATATATATATATATATATATATATATATATATATATATATATATATATATATATATATATATATATATATATATATATATATAACTGTTTTAAATTATCTTTTTAAATTTGGAGTTTTTATAAAATGTGGTACGCCGCCATGAGTCCTGAGGGAGTAGGGCGGCATAGAAAAACTGCCAAATAAATAAATAAATAAATATCTTTTATTATTCTAGTGAAATAAAAGAAATTCCTCTCCAAAAAGCAGAAAAATCAGTAATCAATACTGATTGAAATCAAACTAAGGAAAAAGATAAGCCATTAGCTTTGCTTTTTAGACAGCTCACTATAACGTATGTACTGAGTTGAAGAACTGAGAAAAAGTCTGTATGTTCTCCATAGACATTGAGAAAAAGTGGTTTTTCTACCCATCAAAACACTCTGTATGGAAGGTTGCTAATACAAACTCTTTGCAGGAGCAAATCCCGTAAAGACACATAAACCCCAGAAAGACACTGGTCATTAGACTAGGACCATGGAGACACGTATTTATTATTTATCAAATTTATATGCAGCTCATCTCACCAGGAGCTGTGGTGGCGCAGTAGTTAGAATGCAGTACTGCAGGCTACTTCTGCCGGCTGCCAGACATTTGGCAGTTCGAATCTCACGGCTTAAAGTTGACTCAAGCCTTCCTTCCTTCCAAGGTCAGTAAAATGAGGACCCAAATTATTGGGGGCAATATGCTGACTCTGTAAACTGCTTATAGTGACCTGTAAAGCACTGTGAAGCGGTATATAAGTCTAAGTGCTATTGCTATTGCTATCTCACCAATGCAAGTCTACTCTTGGTCATGAAAACTCATGAGTGATTTTGATCAAGTCATGTTGACCAAAACTACTAACTGGATATTGTGGCATGGAAAAATTGGCGGAGGAAATGTCATGTATACATTTTCCTTAATGGAGAAACAGAGAAAGGACATGCCCTAATGCAGTGATGGCGAACCTATGGCACGGGTGCCATAGGTGGCACGCGGAGCCATATCTGCTGGCACGCAAGCCATTGCCCTAGCTCAGCTCCAGCGCGCATGTGCATGCACGCCAGCTGATTTTTGGCTCACGCGGAGGCTCACGCGGAGGCTCTGGGAGGACAATTTTGGCCTCCGGAGGGCCTCCGGGGTGGCAGGGGGGGCGTTTTTGCCCTCCCCAAGCTCCAAAAAAGCCTCTGGAGCCTGGGGAGGGCAAAAAACGGGCCCACTGGAAGTCGGGAAATGGGGGAGTGGGGGGGTCACGCACGCATGCACAGGAGGGTGGGGCAAGTGGGGGGCTTTGAATTATGGGTGTGGGCACGCACGAGCGTGCGATAGCGCGTGCGCACACTATTTTGGCACCTGAGGGAAAAAAGGTTCGCCATCACTGCCCTAATGGATCAAGCAGTTCAAAGAGGTGGCGGGAAGTTTTGAACTTTCAGACTTTCAAGCTTCTGTTAATGTAGCTTTACAATAAAGTAGATTTAGCACATGTAGTCATGTTTCCTATCTGGTTTACCTGGGAGAGCTGACATCTTTCTAAGTTTCTCTCTCTAGCTATTAAGCCATTGGAAGACTCCTGCCTCTTGTCTGATTGTTTTCTAGGCGGCTTCTCTTCCTCTCCTCCTTCTTCAAGGTCATCCTCATACTCCATTACAGTTCTTCATGTAGCACTGCTATTTTGAGAAGCAGCCTTAAAAAATTAACATCATATTTAGCTCCACTCTTAGGCAGCATTCTTAAATGTAACCATTCTAAAATATGGTTTGAATTATCCAAGTTTGCTGTATATTCCCTCAGTGGACCCAGAAAAATATTCTGCTCATCCACAAAAAATTGAAGCAGGATAGGGATAGGATAAGAATTAAACAGCAGAGAAGAAAATTCAATTCTGAGTAAGTTAATAAACCATTTTTAGCAGAATGGTTACAATTATCAGTGATGTAACAATTTTACAGATTCGTGTATAATTAATTCAATGTACAAATACCTCGATTTTGGCTGCTGAACAATATATTGGCTTATCAGAATCATTGATAAATGGAAAAAAGGCCTTGGAACTAATGGCAAACTGCCTATAGGTCTGTTGAGCAATTATTAGTGACAAGCTTCTGTTGTACAACTTTCAATTTCATTTCAGATATAGTGATGCATTCCAGGGACATGTTATTTCAATTTGACAAATGCTGCTCTTCCAAAACCTGAATAAGCATTCATTTTATCTGAATGGAAGTTTATCCTTCTCCAGGTTAAAGAAATCAATGGTTATAAAAACAAACTTTGCTTTGTTGTATTTTGCTTCAAAAGTATTGAGTAAGAATCAAAGCTAAAAGTAGCAATAATGAACCCCTGAATGTCTCCATCTAGTCTATAGCTCCATGTCAGGAATGCTGCCTGGGAATGGACATAAATCCCTCTCTAGCAGGGTATATACGCTCCCACAAGCTTATTAGAAGATCCAAGGAGGAGGTTTTGGATAGATACATTACTTTATTGCAGATACCAAGCAGTCCTGATTAACTTGAAGTTATCTGACAGTCTAACTCTCTCTATATGTCCCAAAGTTTAAGTCTTGGGTTTAATTTGCCTTTCTTGCCATACTTTTCTGCATGTGTAAACCTATGTTTACAAAATGGTTTAGCTTTGATGGCGCAGTGGTTAGAATGCAGTACTGCAGGCTACTTCTGCTGACTGCCAGCTGCCAGTAGTTTGGCAGTTCGAGTCTCACCAGCTCAAGCCTTCCATCCTCATTCTATGAGGACCCAAATTGTTTGGGGCAATATGCTGACTCTGTAAACCGCTTAGAGAGGGCTGTAAAGCACTATGAAGTGGTATATAAGTCTAAGTGCTATTGCTATTCCTCACTTTGAAAGGCAATATATCCAAGACCTTTCAACTTTTTATGAATATGAGTATCATGCTGCTTTTTTAGATGGAATTCTGCTTCTGTTATTCATTATCTAAATGTATCACTTTCCCATACATTTCACCATTATTGCTGTTTTGATATTAATTCTGCCCCATGTAGTACATATTCATGTATGGATGACAATATAAAAATATAGTTTTTCAACATAGAGATATGCACTAGATTATATTATTTTCGATAGAGATACATGCTATTATTTTCGATAGAGATACATGCTCCAAAAGGTTAATATATAGAGCCACTGTTATATATGTATATATATTAACCTGGTGAGTAATATACATACATACATACATACACTTCACATACATAAACCAGCAAAGACTTTTAAACTACAATTCTATTCACATTTATTCAGAAGTAAGGGGTCCCATTTTCCAAGTAAGTGGAGGCAGAACTGAAGACTATATTTTCTGCTATACTTTAGTAAAACACTAAAGCTAGAAGCAATCCTGCAAGAATAAAATATCTTCAAATATCTGCATTTGAATTTCATGACGTAGGCAAACAATTAAAAAAGATTTATAATTTGCTTTTCACTACACTGATTATATATTTATAGGTTATTAAAGTGCTTTTGCTTTGCATTTAGCATCCATGCAACGTATCTGATTTCTCAGGTTTTGACAGCTTGGGGCATAAAAGAATTTGAAACACTGGGTGAAAGCTGACACCTCTGTCTCTGCAGAATTTTCTCCTTTCAACAACCTAGCACCATGACAATTTTGAAATTTCTGGAAGTGAGATACAGTTTTCAAATAAGCATTTAATTAGAGCTTAATTAACATAGAAAACAACCCTTTTAGAGTCTTAACAAGTGTAGAAGAGATACATCAAATTGAAATGCAATTACTGAGAGATTAAATGACATGTTCGTGAAAACAGTGTTTTAATTTGAGAATGCGCCTCACAATAATATCATAAGCCACATGTCTAGCGCAGACACACAGATCCCAATTATACAGGAATAAACAGTCACTGTATTTAGAGTTATTAAGCATCTGCTGTGTTTCCTAGAGGCTGATGGGCTGTGGAATTCTCCACGGGTAAATTTGATACATGAAGAAACTTTGCAAGGAGGCTCAATGGCCTTTTGCAGGATTTTCCCTGACTTACCTTATGCTTGGCAGCTATTTGCATCTGGAAGTCTGCTGAGCATCATAACCATGTTGGATAATATAAACATTCTGTAAAAACTCCTGACTGTCACACAAACTGTCCTCCCATGTTGCCTTTCCCAATACATAGTTATTTGCATCTGTCCATTCGCGCTTGCTTGCATGGGCTTAATACCCCAGTCACTTACATGTAGAGAACCAGCATGGATCCTTGTGCTGTTGCAAAGATATAACAAGCATCATTCACTGCTGCTTATAAGAAAGGCGGGATGGAACAAGAACTTTATTTAAAGCACAAAAGTAAGAGAGATATTCTCAGCTACAGTCCTGAGTTGAACAGAATTTTAATCATTGAATCCTGAATCCAGTGGATGAAGACAATGCTGACTTAAGAAGGTTGAAGGATGATACCAAATCTAGGAAAATTACAATTTCTATTCTTAGGCCACTGTGCTCTTTTTCCAACGGCCATTTTTCCCCCCCAGCTGCTACTCCCAATGACTTTATTTCCACCCAGCATTCATGCATTTGATGCTCGCTCTCTCTCTCTCTCTCTCTCTCTCTCTCTCTCTCTCTCTCTCTCTCTCTCTCTCTCTCTCTCTCTCTCTCTCTCCCCCTCCCTCCATCCCTCTCTCTCTCTCTCTCTGTTTTCAGATTAATTTTAACAAAACATAATTGAATGCACTGGTCTGTGACAGAATGAAAGCATTTACAAGAGGATTGTTTACAGGTGAAGATAGTACAATTTAAAAAAAGAATACTGAAAAAAGATGATAAATTTAGAAACAAATTTCTGGTTCAAATATTAAACAAAAGTCAACTATCAATGATAAGATTTATAGGAGTTGTTAACAAAAACCCTTCCAAGTATAAAAGTAAATGAAATGTATCTGAACTTCCAAAACGGCAAGCAAAAATTTTGTGACTTGTCAAATAAAAACTTGAAATACTGAAAAACAAATACTGAAAAATAAGAATCTATCTACTACATTTTCTAAGAGCAAATTGATTTACAAAGCTAACAAAATTCTGATAGAGATAGATAGATGATAGATAGATGATAGATAGATAGATAGATAGATAGATAGATAGATAGATAGATAGATAGATAGATAGATAGATAGATAGATGATAGATGATAGATAGATAGATAGATAGATAGATAGATAGATAGATAGATAGATAGATAGATAGATAGATAGATAGATAGATAATGTTTTCGTAGATTTAATATTATATTATTCAACATTATAATGATACTTTGAATGCCTTATTAATTCAAATTAATATAGGGGAGCCATATAGGATGTAAAATCTGATACGACTCTGAGGGTTAATAGTTACTGATGAAATGTTATTAGTTATATTATTGAAATATTATTATATTTCAGTTCACTGTTCTCTTTTGCCTTTTAATTATATTTTGAGAGTTCCAAAGTCATAGAAAGAAACATGAATAAGACTGTTATGCTAATTTAGAAGCAATGGATATAAATGCCCATTTTTTTCATTAATCAGGACCGTAAAATGTTTATAAGCATTTTAGCAAATAGATTTGCAAAACTCACTCCTGAACATATTGATGAAGCCAAGCATGATTTATTATAGGTAGACATAAAATAGAACAAATACAGAAATTCATTCATTCAATTTGTTGAAGTGAAAAATCAAAAAAACCTCCCATATGAGATATTGCCAAGGGTGATCTTAGAAAAAAAATAGTTTGTGTGATCTATTTTTATTATTGAAACATATTAATTTTGGAGCTAACTCCAAACCATTCATAATTTATATTAAACTACAAAAGCTAGTTTACATTAAATTGTACAGATTCTCTCTTAATTAACACAAGGGACTTTGGACTTGCATTATTATCAACAACTGAGGATGGAAATGAAAAATTGCCACATAAAGAACTGATAATAGCAATAGCAGTAGACTTATATACTGTTTTACAGTGCTTTACAGCCCTCTCTAAGTGGTTTACAGAGTCAGCATATTGCCCCCAACAATTTGGGTCCTCATTTTACCCACCTTGGAAGGATGGAAGGCTGAGTCAACCTTGAGCCTGGTGAGATTTGAACTGCCAAATTGCAGGCAGCCGGCAGTCAGCAGAAGTAGCCTGCAGTACTGCACTCTAACCACTGCGCCACAGTGTCTCATAGTATTTGTGTTTGTGGGTCCTGGATAACTTTTAAGTGATGCATGAAAGTCAGAGAATAATCTTTCAATGCCAGTTTGGACTAAACAATGTTTGCAAATAACCCTAATGCTAACTATAGCTAATTTTTAAAAATGAGATAAGGACTTGATTTTTAATTGTTTGGTACAATTTAATTGAGTATGTGCAAGGTAATACAAACTCATATACTCCTCCAAGCATATAAAGGCATCTCTGGTCAGGTTTTTCTTCATTTAAGAAGCACCACACAATGTACTGCTCGGGGCTATTGTTTATTACTATACTTGAGGTATCAGGAAAGGCTGTTCTACAATAACCAAATTTCATCCTAGAGACAGTATCTAGGTTGTTGCTAAAGATGACACCAATTTGATGGCTCATAATAATTAAATCAATCACAAAATTGTCTGATTATATTATGCACTGTAAGAATTTAAACTGTAAAAGTGGGAGTTAAAACATAGAAGATCTAAACCAAAAGATTATTAAAAGCACCCCCTTGGATATTTTGACTATCATCCAAATTCCATTCTCCAAACTGATTTTGTTTTCTTAAATATATTTCATCAGGATACTCTTAATTGTGTTACAGTGGAACTGTCTTTTCTGGTCCATCATGCACAATATTTAAATCTAATGTCTACAGAGAAAATCATCTGGATCAATGTGTACTAAATGTTGTGAAATGTCTCAAAGTTGCAGATTATCTACAAATAGTGGGAGAATTCAAGAGGCCAAAAAAAAAGGCTTCAAAGTAGGACAATATTACAAAATAAATTGCCAATCTGCGCAAAAGCCTAAATGAAGCATTTAGTTCAGAAACTGAACAGTAAAATGGCATACCTGTATTTATTCCTACAGGCCCCACATTTCTGGATAAACAACAAAGATCACTCTCTGTGTTACAGGCCTCTTTTTACAATCCTCGTAATGACAGATTTCAACATGAAAATACTGGATGAAATTACGGAAATACAATATATCTGGAGGTATCAATTCAAGTAAGGTTAATCTATGACATTTATTCAGCTGTAACCAGATTGTAGCTGGGATGATTAAGGAATGCCAGAAACTGCAGGAACTGACAATTTGCCTGCAGCATTCTCCTTTGCAAAATAATTCTAGGTAGAACTCTTTCTTCTTCTTCTGCTGCTGCTGCTGCTGCTGCTGCATAAACTTCGAATTGCTCATGCTCAAATATTAAAGCAATTTCAATTATAGATAAAAGCCTCATAAATACAGTATATTCATTTTGAACATTATATTGATAAAATGATTGCCACCAATGATTGAAAGGTAAAGCTTATAAGGATGTTTCTCCATTTTCCCATGAGAAATCCTTTGTTCGAAACAACACAGTCTTGGTGCATTGTGTTACACTTTAAGCATCCTGGCACTAAAATAGATAACAGATTTTCAGATTTAAAGGGGGGGGGGAAATCACAGCAAAGTGGATTGAACTGACATGGCTGTGCTTGGATATTAAAGAACATGGAGTAGTTCTTCAAACACATTAAGAAACTGGCTGGTTCAGTCAAGAGGTCTGCTGACCTACTACTGAAGAAGACAATACTCTGAATATTGATAAAATAGATGACGCACTGATAGAACCATATTTTCTTGGAAGAAGTTCAACTTTAGAACATCAGTACAAAGAAAATGCATCTCCTAGTGACCTTATTAGCATCATGAAAGGTATATTTCAGATGGTTAAAACTATTATCTGCTCCACTATCAAAACAGAATTGAAAAAAATATTTATATTTGCCCTTTTTTGCTTAGGCCATGATGATTCAGAGGTCTCCAACCTTGGCAACTTTCTGAGGTGTGGACTTCAAATCCCAGAATTCTTCAGCCTGCCATGCTGGCTGAGGAATTCTGGGAATTGAAGTCCACACCTCAGAAAGTTGCCAAGGTTGGAGACCTCTGAATGAGCCAGCTAATTCTTTGCCACATTAAACATAATTTTAAAAGCTATAATTTTAGTTTGTTGCAATTTAAATTTTTTTTAGACTCGGAGAGCAACGCAAGAGTCCCGAAACCCAAATGTCACATGTGCTGCATGAAGTTAATTAGCTTAAGGATACAACACTGAAGCCTTTTCAAATACAGGCAGTCCATGACTTACAACAGTTCGTTTAGTGACCGTTCGAAGTTACAACACTGACAAAAGTGACTTATGATCATTTTTCACACTTACAACTGTTGCAACATCTGCATGGTCATGGGATTAAAATTCAGGTGTTTGGCAACTGCCTCATATTTATGATGGTTGCAATGTCATGTGGGGTCATGTGATCACTTTTTTTGACCTGACAAGCAAAGTCAATGGGGAAGCCAGCTTCACTTAACAATCATGTTACTAACATAACAACTGCGGTGATTCGCTTAAAAACTGTGGTAAGAAAGGTTGTAAAATGAGGAAAAGTTCATTTAATAACTGTCTCACTTAGCAACAGAAATTTAGGGCTCTATTGTGGTTGTAGGTCAAGGACTACCTATATTGATACAAAAGTGTCTAGTGACACAAAAAATGAAGATGATAAAGAGCATCATAGTGTGCCATTAAACATAGGTTAATCAAACAAAACATTTATACTGTGAAACAGAGTTGCAAAACAAAGCCATTTGTTACCTGACAGAATTATTAACCAGAAGACCTATATTTGGTTTAGTTACCAGGTTGACATGTATTTTTTCCAAGATCAGTACCTACAAAGTATTGTTGCAAGCCACAGAAATTTACTTGTAGTGTTATAAACGCCCATAATTTATGTATTTGAGTCCTTTGCTGTAATGTATTACCTGAATTATTACCTGAATGTTTGGCATTGCAATTAAATAATAGACTCCATTTTCCTCTGAGTTTTACTAATTAAATTCTACTTTCTGGGTTCTGTAATTCTTTTAAAGTAGATTCTATACTGTATCAGTGATAGCAATAGCACTTAGACTTATATACTGCTTTACAGTGCTTTACAGCCCTCTCTAAGTGGTTTTAAGAAATCAGCATATTGACCCCAACAATCTGGATCCTCATTTTACCCACCTCGGCAGGATGGAAGGCTGAGTCAACCTTGAGCCTGGTGAGATTCGAACTGCCACATTTCAGGCAGACAGCAGTCACCAGAAGTAGCTTGCAGTACTGCATTCTAACCACTGCAACTTTTATGTCACCCTGGATTTTTTATTTTTTTTCCTTTGGCCTGCAGTATTCAACAACTCTTAGCACATTTCCATCCTAGCTAAATAATTGCCTTGGCAAATTTGTCCCCTTCTCCCCCACTTCACCTGACAGTTTACCTTGCAACATGGCAGAGGTGGTATAGTAATTAAAAGGAACATTCTTCACCAGGTACTGCTCGGAATCCAGGAAAGACAGCTTATCTCCGACAATCACAGACTTTCCCGTGCCTGCATTTCCCACCAGCATGACAGGCCTGTGTCTCTCCAAGAGATGATCCATGAAATAGCGGAGCCGGATGGTTTCATTGGTATGAACCAGACAGGCCTGAAAGGGATATGAGAGGCATTTGCTAGGAGATTCAGAACATCCCAGCCTGAGAAGTCAGGCAGGTGTGCTCAGTAAGTGGCATTGCATGACAATATCTCATGAGCAAGTATTCTTATACTCCCCTTATCTTTAAATAGTTTCAATTATATTCAAAGCGTGGAATACAGGTAGTCCTCAACTTGCCACCACAGCTGGTACTGGAATTTCTGTTGCTAAGCAATACAGTCATTAAATGAATAATCATGTGACCAGGTCCAATTTTACAACTATTTTTACAGCAGTCATTAAGCCAATCATGTGGCTGCTGAGTGAATCACATGGTTGTTAAATGGATCTGGCTTCCCCAGTTGACTTTGCTTGTCAGAAGCTGGTTGGGAAAGTCACAAATCATGATCGCATGACCACAAGACACTGCAACCATCATAAATGCAAGCTGGTCACATGATTGAATTTCAATCATGTGACCTAGCAGGTGGTGGTACAAAGGTCACAACTTCAAGGACAGATCACCAGTCACTTTTTTCAAGGCTATCATAACTTTGAGCTGTTGTTAAACGAACAGTCATAAGTCAAGGACTACTTCGATATGTGTGGTGTTTTCTTTGACATCTTTTATATCATTTTGCAAAGACTGACCTAAGAATCAGGCTCTCAGTTCCAGTGATATGACGCCACTAGATAGCAAGTTCAGAATTAGGATAAGGAACATAGGTTTTTTCTATCAATTGAGCAGTAGGTTTCTTCTACTTAGAATTCTTTTTGTTTGATTGGCTCATTCCTAAGCTGCTTTACATTTTTAATATTTTGATTTACCAATATTCTCATCCAAATTAAATTGTGCAAGTGATGTTCTGTCTAACTCCAGAAAAAGTATACAGTATCCCCTAAACCAGTGCTTCCCAAACTATTTCCTTCATTACCCAAAACTGCTTGTCAGAAAGTCTTTATTTAAATGTCCCTGCTGTGATTGAGTAATGGGTTTGTCTGTCATTACCCAAAGAAAACCCACTTTTATCCAATTCTGGATATTTTACCCAGGTGTGGTAAGCACTGCTGTAGACCTTCTCTCAGAATAATAACAATGGTAATTTTCAGCAAAATATTATGTAATAGCTGCATCTAACAGGATTTGTTTCCTGTTTTCTGTTTCCAAAATTCACAGTGACCCTCCCGAAAATGACTGGAGATGGGATCATTGCAGTTGCATTCTTCAAGCACTGCAGTTGCATTCTATCATCAAGACAACAAATGGACATCCAAACAACTAACTGTAGAGTGGAATCAGACTATAATGCCTGTAAAGACTTTTCAGCTAAAACTGGTCAAATTACAAAACCTCTCCCTCGTTGTCAAGAAGGCCAAAATTGGGGGGGGGGGGTTTCCTCAGAATGGCCTGCTTTGCTTTTTTTTTTTTTTTTTGGCCTCCCTAAATCATGCCAGCGTCATTCTTCTCCTGTCACCAGCTTGAGAGTCAGCATTAACTTGTAGCAACTGCAGAGCCTCAAGCAGAAAAACAACAGTTCAAGATATCACTGCTACAGAGAGAAACAGATGATGCTGCACGGAGCATGGATGATGATGTATACACCCTCCTTGCCCAGTGTTTTCTGTAGCTTAAGAAACTGGTATGTAAAAAAGGCAGCAGGCCTCCCATATTTTTCTAGTTTAAGGCGTGTAATTGTACTATAATTATAAATTTAAATAAATACATTATAAATATCAATAGATTGTAAATTTGATTAATAATAATACTAATGTCGCATGGAAGGAGGTTAAAACTATCCTGATGATCCCTAGTGAACAATCCAACCTTGAAAAGACCAAATCTAATGGAAACACATGCAAATGAAGTCAAATTTGGCAAGAAAACAGCAATTGCTTCATTATTATCATTATATTTATTTGTGCGTTACACGGTAGCAAAATGTGGATGCCAAAAATGAATATGAGCAGAGGAGGAAAAGGAAGAGGATGGTGGATTTAAAAACTGGACTATAGTGGGTTTTCTTTGAAACAGCATTCCTAGAAAGAAGGTCATACATATTCCTTGCACTAATGACGATAATAATGGAGAAATTGCTGTTTTCATGCCAAATTTGGTCCCTATTGCATGTGTTTCCACTGGATTAAATAAGAACCTGTGATAAGAAACACATTTTAATACAATTAGACAAAAAAAGTACCTACATAAACATTAATAAAATCACATCACGCTAAGTTCCAAGTTCTTTCAGGTACCCACTGTCTCCCTCTCTTATGACACAATTCAGATTAAGTTCTCATCAAATGATTTCTGTATGAGTTTGTAATAAATAAACTGATAAACCCTAATAGCTTATCAGTATGTGTTCAAAAATAGACAACTATACTTCTCAGTGTAAAGATTGGCTTCAAAAAATAACGTGTAAATAAAATAATTAATTTGGAAACTGATTTCTCACACATTCTTTTCTGACTATGTTTGTGCCTTTAATATTCTCTGTTTCATATACATGCATAAATGTATTACTCACCTGTAATGGTGTTTCTCGATCAAATTCAAATTTGGGGATCAGCTTGGACCAAGGTTCAATTTTTTTTGTTTCCGCATCAATATAAAAGTCAAAAACTGTTCCTTGGGAAGGAAACTTGATGGTCTTGAATTCAGTCACCCACCATTTACTAAATTCAACTCTATAGTCTACAAGCTTCCAAAAAAATAGAGAAAATGAGTTTTAATGAATATATAATTTCTGTTTGATATATTATTCTAATAAATGCTGTAAGGCAATCCAGTGAGTGATTATCTGAGAGTCAAATCCTACTTACAATTTCTTTGAGAAGTATTGGATATTTACTTATTGTTCTAAGTTTGGGGACAGATCTTTGCAGGATCCCTTTGAGCTCTGATTTTTCTGACCTCTATGAGGATGCCCTAAAACAGTGGCTTTCAAAATCAGCCAAAAGAATAATACATAATGGAGGACATTCTGGGGACATAAGAGGGAAATAGGAAGACCCAAGATGACAAAAGAAATAGGTGGAGATAACTTTCTTTCCTGATTGGATGATGACCTATCTCCAAAGACCTATGCAAGGTCTTTGTCTTTGAAGAAGACTACCTTTGTAGACTTCAGCTCAGCATTCAATACCATCATTCCAGATATTCTTCTAACTAAACAAAATCAGCTAGCTGTACCTGACCACACTTGTAAGTGGATCATAAGCTTCCTAACAAATAGGAAGCAGCAGGTGAAGCTAGGCAAAATTTATTTATTTTATTTATTAGTGACATTTATATACCGCCTCACAGTGCAAGCGCTCTCTAAGCGGTTTACACCAGTAAGCAATGTATATTTATATTGCCCCCAACAATCTGGGTCCTCATTTTACCTACCTCGGAAGGATGGAAGGCTGAGTCAACCTTGAGCCGGTGAGATTTGAACCGCTGACCTGCGGATCACAGTCAGCTAAAGTGGCTTGCAGTACCCCACTCTAACCGCTGCGCCACCTCAGCTCTTTATCACATCAGATACCTGTACAATTAGCACAGGGCTGTGCGCTCTCTCCACTCCTCTTCTCTATATATATCAATGACTGCATCTCAAAAGATCCCTCTGTTAAAGTACTGAAGTTTGCAGATTATACAACATTGATTGGTCTTATTCGAGACAACGGCGAATCTGAATACAGATGGGAAGTTGAACAATTAGCCTTGTGGTGTGACAGGAACAATCTTGAACTAAACACACTCAAAACTGTAGAAATAGTGGTAGATTTTAGGAGAAACCCTCCTATACTACCCTCACTTACTATACTAGACAACACAGTATCAACAATAGATACCTTCAAGTTTCTAGGTTCTATCATATCTCAAGACTTATCTCAAGACACCTAACATCAAAAACATCATCAAAAAAGCACAACAAAGAATGTTCTTTCTGCGCCAACTCAGAAAGCTCAAACTGCCCAAAGAGCTGCTGATTCAGTTCTACAGAGGAATTATTGAGTCTGTCATCTGCACCTCTATAACTGTCTGGTTTGGCTCTGCAACCAAACAAGACAGGCACAGACTTCAATGAATAATTAGAACTGCAGAAAAAACAATTGCTACCAACCTGCCTTCCATTGGGGACCTGTATACTGCACGAGTCAAAAAGAGGACTGCGAAAGTACCCCTCACATCCTGGACATAAATTGTTTCAACTTCTACTCTCAAAATGACATTACAAAGCATTGCACACCAGAACAACTAGACATAAGGACAGATTTTTCCCCCATGCCATCACTCTGCTAAACAACTAATTCCCACAACACTGTCAAACTATTTACTTACTATTTACTAAGACTGTATTCTCATCCTTCCTACTACCTATCTCCTTTCTACTTATGACTATAACGTTCTTGCTTGTATCTTTATGATTTATATTGTTTTATTTAGTTTCCTAGTATCATTTAGTGTCTTATGACTATCACTTAAGTGTTGTATCTTATGATTCTTAATTAATGTATTTTTATGTACACTGAGAGCTTATGCACTGAAGACAAAATCCTTGTGTATCCAATCACACTTGGCCAATAAAGAATTCCATTCCATTTCACTCCACTCCACTCCATTCCATTCCATTCCATTCCATTCTATGATAGCCCATTTACATATACAATATACACTTTGTCTACATGTTCAGTTTAGTCTTTTATTACTGAGAAGAGTTAACAGGAGGGTTAGTAATCTATTCACAAGAAATGATGTAAGGAATCCATCTAGAACAGGGACGGGTTGCTGCTGCTTCGCGATACCGGGTGCGCTGTGTGCACATCATCATGTTTCAGCTCGCATGCTATGCGCACATGCACCCTCATGCAATTTTGCTTCCTGCGCATGCGCGAAAGCAAAATCTCACGAGGGGACACGCATGCCCATGCAATTTCAGTGCTTTTTTTGCTTCCGCGCATGCACGGAAGCAAAAAATCACCAAAATCTCATGCACATGCATGTCCCCTTGCAATATTTTACTTCCGCGCATGCGCAGGAAGCAAAATCAGCCCAAAAATTCCGGAAAAAAAGATGGCACCGTGCGACAGACTGGCGAAGATGGCACCGGAGCTGTTGAGTGCAAATCGCGCCATCTGCTGGCCGCTATAGGTACTGTAGAGTGGACTGCACCGGTAGGAACCCACCACTGATCTAGAGTGAGGGTCTTATTGAAATGTGCCTGGTGAATATTACTGTGAACCAAAAGTTCCTGCCAAGTCAACTTCAAACTCTCACTGGATTCTTTCGGGATTATTTTTCTTAGATATGTTGGCTTCAGACACTTTTCCAATACAGCCAGTCAGATGAAGCCACAAGTTCATTTCATTGAGGCTATGAAACGTTCCCCCAGGGAATGGTGATATAAAAAAAAATACAAGTAATTGCACCAACTTCAGACTTTTTCTATGGCTATACTGAGCGGAGAAGGAGGAAGTCCTCTTACTAAAACCCAGCCATTAAGAGTTCTGCAGTGTGGTGGTTTTTCTAACTTAAAATAACATAATTCTGGCTTTTTTATGGCTGCAGTATATCTGAAAAGGGAACTGTGCTGTGAAAATCAAGTCTCTCAATCTCCTTAACCAATTTCTAAGTTTTAACCTTTTTTTTTTAATAGGACTGCTGCTTTTGCTTGGCTCCTTTCTCTACCCACCTCATTTTTTGTTACCATTATTAAGTTCCATTATAGATTTATTTTTTTAAAAAAAGGAAATGACCCACATAACAATACATCCTTTCTCCCAACATGGATTGCCTAAAAGGGGGGGGGGAGAAACCAGATCAGTAGAGTAACAAAAGTAATTCTGGTATGAAAAAACCCCCCAAAATAACAGGACTGAGAAAACTGATTATCTTTAGCACTAAAATAATGTTAAATAGCAGGAAATGAAGCAACCCACACTATCAGAGCAGTGATAAATTTTGGTTCTTCGTGTAATGGGGGAGGGGGGCTTCTTGACTTTAATGCTCTTCTTTCCACCCCTTTTCAGAGAAGGACCTTGCAGCCCACCTACCAGCCTGCAACAGTGGGAAAGCATTCATATTGTTTATTCTGACATTTCAGCTGCAAAAGGTCAGAGCTAAGGGCAATTTCTATAGCAAGCAATAAACAGATTTTATATTGGATCATTTTTCACCAGATCTTTGCTTGTTCTTATTCAGACTACAGCACTTTGGACTCTTCACGCTGACATTTACAGAGAAGCTAAGAAAGGGACATGGAGTTCACTGTCCAGAACTACATTGTAGAGGTACATTTTGTCGGGTCTAAATTACAAATGCAACTTGCAAAATGCTTTTATGCAGTATTGCAGCAAAGATTAAGACTCTCAAGGACTTTAGTGCGTACAGCAAATTTCATCGAGAGAGATTGAGAGAGGCTTCATGCTGAGTCCTAAAGCAGGCTCATACTCCTCTTTTGAAAAGGGTCATAATCCAAACTAGGACCTCTTTCAGGATAAAGGTGCAAGGAATCCAAGCACAACATTTAAAAAATCAAATTAATTCTAATTCAAAACCTATAGTAAGATTGCAATGAATACAGATCAAACAATGCATGCCCTATTTTGTAATTTTCCTTTTCTATCCCTGTTACAGCTACCATCTGTAACAACATCTGGAAGGACAGTGGTGGATCCTCCCAACAGTACTAAGGACTGCATGCATTCTTGGAGTTTCAAGTTGAGTATTTCTGCCCTTAATAAAAATGACTGTCATTTAAACAAGGAGGACAAAGTCCTGACTTTTGAGTAGGTGAAGGTTTTCCTGCTTGCCTTAGCCAGATTTTCTATCCCACTTAGTCCAGATCCTGCCCTGTTCCCTACATCAGTGCTTCTCATTCTTAACAACTTCAAAATGTGTGGTCTTCAATTCCCAGAACTCCCCAGCCAGCCAGTGGAAGTCCACGCATCTTAAAATTGCCAAGATTGAGAAACGCTGTCCTAGATGTTTTAAATCATATGAGCACCCCTTGAATCTAACCATGACACCCTAACTTAGGATCCATATGGACTAGTGGCTGTGGATTTGGCAGATATTCAGTTGCTTAGTTTTGGCATGCTTGCTCTGTCAACTTTATTTTCTCTGTTGTTTTGCTAAAAATTGCCCTGACACCCATTATATGATTCTGCTCAGCTCTCTATTGTAACTAGTATCAAACTGTTGATTTGATAATGTTATGTTCATGGATTTTATTCAAAGAATCACTATTCTTTAGGAAAAAAAGATTCTGTACCCTACACAGAACTCAGCAGACATAATGTTCTCTAGTTCATGCCTTGAGTGAAATGTCAAAGTAAGCAGTGCAGTAAATGTGAAACACTGAGAGATAAGCCCTGGCTTACTTAATTTACTGAATAAATAATTAGAGTGGAATGGGGGGGGGAGTAATCTGCATGAGAAAGTTTTTCTACTCTCAGACTGAAAATATGTTGGTATATAGAAAGATCTAAGAACCCCTCAATATGTTTTTCCATTGGTCATCTGGAACAATTCTTGGGGTAATATCTAGCAACCTATGACTTTTTATGTCATTTTATTTATTTTCAGTATTTTTTGTATTCTTTCCATTTCTTCCCTGAGGACACCGGTATGATCTTGAGCCTTTTATCATCAATAAATCAAAAACATACTTTTTTAAAAACTCCTTTGCCTTTCTCATTATCCAGCAAGAGTGTATCTGACTTTCCTAAAACCAGCTGGTACATTCTGGAATACAGCTCACCTGTCTGGAACCCGCACTGCATATCGGACATTAATACAATTGAGAGAGTCCAGAGATATTTCACGAGAAGAGTCCTCCACTCAGAGCTGGGTTCCTACCGGTTCGGACTGGTTCTATAGAACCGTTGGTAACTTGGCGGCCTGGGTCACTGGAACCGGCAGCGACCCTGGCCTGCCACGCCCCCAAGCCGGTTCTCTCGGGGGCACCATAGGCACCACCATCTTGTTTTTTGTACTGAAGCTTTTTTTTAGTACTGTGCATGTGCGCGTGGTGCGCAAAGCGTGCTCGCCCACCCATTAAGCGCAACCCTGAGCAAACCAGCAGTACCAGAATCTGAAACCCATCCCTGCCTCCACTCCTCTACTTGCAACACAATACCTTATGCCACCAGACTTGAAATTTTGGGCTTAGACAATTTAAAACTACGCGGCCTTCAGTCTGACCTAAGCGTAGTACATAAAATTATATACTACAATGTCTTACCTCTCAATGACTACTTCAGCTTCAACCACAACAATACATGAACACACAATAGATACAAACTTAAGGTAAACCGCTCCAAACTTGACTGCACAAAATACGACTTCAGCAACAGAGTGGTCAGTGCCTGGAATACACTACCTGACTCTGTGGTTTCTTCCCCAAACCCCCAAACCTTTAACCTTAGACTGTCTACTGTTGACCTCATCCCATTCCTAAGAGGTCTGTAAGGGGCGTGCATAAGCGCACCAGAGTACCTACCATCCCTGTCCTAATGTCCCCCTTTATTCGTAACCATTTCATGTATTAATAATCATGTTTATACCTATATCTGTTATCTAATACATATTTGACAAAATAAATAAATAAATAAATAAATAAATAAACAAACAAACAAACAAACAAACAAACAAACAATAAACCCATCAGGGCTAGATTCAGCAGTCCATCTACATTTAAAAGACAAAGGCCAGTCTTTTGAAGACAGCAAAGTTCACATTTTGGACAGAGAGGACCGCTGGTTTGAAAGAGGGGTCAAAGAGGCCATCTATGTCAAAATTGAACAGCCCTCTCTCAACAGAGGGGGAGGGATACGACATCATCTATCTCCAGTCTACAACACAGTCCTTTCAACAGTTCTAAGAAGGCTTCCTACCCATTTGCACCACTCAGGTGACTCTGAGGACACAGATAAACCTCCAGGTGGCCTCAAAAACTCCATAAAAGAATGCATCATCCACTCAGACCTGAAGAAGCTTCTTGGATGAGAAGCGAAACATCTTCAAAGAAAAACCAGAAAGTCCAGTTCCCTCTTGAAAAAGCACTCCTGGGATAACCAATGCTTCATATTTGTGTGGTCATCTATCTTCTATCTATGTGGTCACTAGAAGTCAAAAACACCTGGATGGCATATAATCAAACAATCAATCAATGAAAAAAGGGCACAGTGTTAAGGGCTAATTTATTGTTTTCTTTCTCTGGAGTGTCAGAATGTAAACCTTTGCCAAAACAAAGAAAGTAACCTGTTTAAGATGCAAAATAGATGCTGTACATCATATTTACATGTGAGAGGATAAGGACTAGGATTTCCACTGTGAGTTTTCCAAAAGCAAATGACCATCTACTCTGAAAAGGCTCCTGACAAACTCAGTTCAGACATAATTTCATGATTTCACATTAATTAAAGAACTTGCTGTTAGAGTTTGAAGCATTCCGTGTGAGTATTTGAATGTTCCTGAGAGTGGGAATCTAGCCTGAACAATGATTACCATTCCTGTTTGTTTGTTTGTTTGTTTGTTTGTTTGTTTGTTTGTTTGTTTGTTTGTTTGCGTAATTACAATAGAAAGAAGATTCATATGAGGGAAACGCATTGTAAGAATAGGCTAAGCCTAACACCTTCATTCTACCAGAAAAGAGCCATTTGTCTTCTATTCTGGTTGAAAAGGAAGAAACTGTAGTCCATTCTTCAGTTTTGGCAATGATGCTGACCAGGTGTCTTGTCAGGCAGTAGTAGCACAATTCCTGACCTATTGACTCCCTGCATCTTTACCCTGCAGGGAGGGATAGTAGGTAGTAGATGAACTTATTCTTCTTTGCCATAGGCAGGTCTCTGAGAAGTGGCTTCCATTGGGAGAACTTTTATAGGGACTGCCCTCTGTTCATGTTCCCTTATCCTTAGTACTTTGCATCTGACACATCCACCAACAACCAGGTGGGAGAAAAAAATACCACCGTCTTGGTGTTATTCCTGTCCTTGGGTAAAAATAGAAAGCAGAAGAAACAAGAAAGTATATTTGTAAAACGTGGGGGGAGGACTGAAGCAATATAAGTGGGCATTGTCCTTCAGAAATTATTTTTAACTGTACATCACACCACACCTAGTCAGACATATTAATGAACCCTCAAATCTCTCTTTCTCTCTTTTTGCAGAAGTGCATAAGTGAGCCGTAAGCTGTTACGTTCATTTTTAAGCAAATCACATTTCCTCCTTGTATCAGACCTTAGCGAAATCAGAATGGAAATATAATTTCCAATCCTGGTTTCTTCTGAGTGGCAGTTCTTTAAGTCTACACAGAACAGGAAATTGAGGTTTCTTTAGAGATAAAGTATAAGATTGCAGCATCTTGTTGCTATCTAAAAAGAAAGGAGAATGTCAGTCCAAAGGCTGTATACAGGCTCACTTCAGTGGTGGGTTGCTGCCGGCTCGGACCGGTTCTTTAGAATTGGTAGCAGAAATTTGCCACCGCTCGCCGAACCGGCAGCGATGACTGGTGGTCCACTCTCCCGAACCAATCCTCCGGTCACCGCAGCTTGCAAAAAAAAAACGCTGCACATGCGCAGAGGGTCATTTCCATGAAGTGACTTTATTTATTTATTTATTTTATTTGTCAAAACATGTATAAGATAGCAGGTATGGTATAAACATAAACAAAAGCAAAGTATGTATAGGTAAATTTGGAAAATAGGACAGAAGACAGGGACGGTAGGCACGATGGTGCGCTTATGCACGTCCCTTACAGACCTCTTAGGAATGGGGTGAGGTCGACTGTAGACAGTCTAAGGTTAAAGTTTTTACCATCGTGATGCGAACCGATAGGGAAGGTAAGTGAAACCCACCCCTGGCTCACTTCCATAGCAAGAAAGCACACTATCTCTTATTTCTTGGATGGCTTAGAAATTCACAGAATGCAGAAATGCCTTTAACAAATGGATTCATATACCTATTGGGGAACTAGAAAAAACTGTACGAAGAAAAAGACAAAGATATTTCTGGAACATTATAATAAACTTATTGGCCTTTAAGGTACACTAGACCAGCTGAAGATTTTCCATCAAAAATCTGACAAGATAACCTTTATTGTCATTTTTTTTACTGTGGGCATACTAGTACACATTAAAAATGAAATTCTGTTGCCTGCTCTCAAAAGTGTACACATACATAACACACATACAGACATGCTATATACATACATATGTATACGTATGTATATAGCATATATACATCCTTACATATAAATACATACAAATATTAATCACTGTCCATCTTGAATACATAGGGAAAAGAGGAAACTTGAGAGTTCACAAGGTTGATACTGTATGGAACAAAACTGTGACTGAATCTAGATGTTCTGCTTCGGATACCACAAAGCCTCCTCCCAGAAGGTAACAAGAAAAACAGGTTGTGAAGAGGATGTGTAGCATCCCAGACAATTCTGCAAACCCTGCTCAAGCAATGCTTACAGTATGTGCTATGTCCTGGACAGAAGGGAGTGAACTGCCATCCTCACCACTCTCTGCACTGCCTTCCTTTCTAAAGCAAGAAATGCTTCCAAACCAGACTGTAATTCAATATGACAGGATGCTCTCAATCGTCCCTCTATAGAAAGTGGTAAGGACAGGGGAAGGAAGATGTACTTTTCTCCTGAGACACAGAAAATGCAGGTGCTGCTCTGCCCGCTTCACCAGTGTCTCGCTGTTGAGCGACCAAGCCACCCTACTCATTAGCTGCACACCCAGAAATTTGATGTTGCTAACCATCCCCACAGGGGAATCATTAATAAACAGAGGAGTGTGGCTATGCCTGCCTTTTTTGAAATCGACAATGATCTCTTTAGTTTTTCCAATGTTTAAAACAAGGGTGTTTTTATTACACCAGTTCACAAGGAAGGTTACAATCAATGAGACTCTGAAATTTCATTTTTCTCTTTCTAAAACAACCCTGTTTTTTTCCACTAGTTATCCCTCTCCTTCCCCCAACTTTCTCCCCTTCCCCACAGCTATAATTGTGAGTATGCATCCAAAAAAAAAAGGTATGTCAGGACTTTATCAAGTGGATTGAGAGCTACAAAAGCTTGGGTATTGAAAAAAATAGTACTTAAGTCATTAACAGTTTCTCCAAAACTCTTACAATTTTTAAAAAAATCATCTTTCCTATAATAAATTCTTTGAAACAAGCAAGTAAACTTTGGCGCAACTGACATACCAATTAGTACAAGGTTTTGTAGTAAAAATCGAAAAAATGAACTCGGAAATAAGGAGAACTTCAGGCTCATGTTAATGATATGAAATATAAATTGACAACAAAATAACAGCTGAATAATTAAATAAATAATTGAATAATAAGGCTAATTTAGATGCAGAAAATAGGGACTTTCTCCCAGACCCCCTTTTTTTTCTTGTTATAGAAGCATCATGAAAAAAAAAGAGCTGTCTTATGGGAAAGAAAATCAGTGAAGGAGAGTTTCAGTGCCCCCACATGGATTAAAACAGAAGAGAAGAGAACAAGCCTTTTGCCTCCCTTCCCACAAAGAATGCCCTGATGGCAAAGGATCTCAATTAAAACAATGAGAAAATGGCTTAGTTCATTTTTCCCCAATGCGCAGATGGGAGGAAAGAGTTGGAAATTTAGTTGTGGAGCATAGTCTTGAAAATATCTGAACATTTTACGTAATGCCTCAAAAACTCCCCAAAATCAGCTTTGATTCTTAGAAACTACATGTGACATTAATATTGCTTTCTTGACAACTATATTGAAGTGGTTTGTTTTTCTGGGATATTCCTCAATATTTGGTCAATTTAACCTACAACCCTGGGCCTATCCAAGTACTAACCAAATCCAATTCTGTTTAAATTCTTTTGAAATCATCCATGATCAGCTGGGCACTACTTAAGAATTGCTTCAGGTTTTATAATAGGGAACTCAAAGAAAAAAAGAAATATATACAATAAATAATATCTTCAACTAATCCAACATTATATAAAATCTCCAAAGTAAAAATTGAAGAATTGGATTTGCTCGTATGATTCAGTCATTGAGAGAGGGCTTATGGAGTGGTGCAGTGGCCTAGAGGTGGAGCTCTCGCCTCACAATCAGGAGACTGTGAGTTCGATCCTAGGTAGTGGCAGATATTTCTCTCTCTGGGCACAATGAGAAAATATCTACAGCGAACTCCGCATTGGCAACAGGAAAGGAATCCGGACAGTAAACACTCAGCTCCATTCAGTTGCCCCGACTCCACCCCGATGCAAGGGATTACGGGGACATTAAAAGACCAAAAAAATTGAGAGAGGGCTTATGAAAATCCCCCCTCTTTGTGAGGTGCATGGAGATAATAGACCTCTCTGTATGGGGGTACTTTTCCACAATACTTGTTTGCAGAAAACTCTCCTCCCAGAACTATATGCAGCCTCTAGTATGCTGCATCTGAAACCAGGCCCATTGTTCACTATTAAAAAAAATAGTATTCATCAGCTTCTGTTGAGAATCAATGCTTGAATTCTGCTTTTAGTTTTCTGTCTTTTCAGCTATCAAATAAGGACCGTTACAAATAGAACGTGTACTTGTAAGTCCCTGAAAAATTAGCTAGGCAGAATTAAACTAATAATGGATAGTTCATAGCGTCAATCATATGATCTCTACTAATACAGGAAAAATATACAGTGACTTTCATTCCAGCTAGCTCATCTATAATATTTTAAGAACTTCTTGTGTAAAACCCATGATACGTGGCATTCAACGTCACCTCTAATTGACTTTAACAAAGACAAAGGCACCATTATATTTTGGTTAGATTGCTTTTAGCAGTTCCAAGTGCATGATAGGAATGTGGTCATCAAGATTTGGGAATGCCTTGCTAGCACGAAATAAAAACAACCTCTTGAAGGACTGTGTAGGGCACAAAGAGAGTTTCAGTAATACTAGACTCCAAATGACTACGCATATTTCTTCCATAATAATATTCTTACAATGGGTAGATTTTAATGCTTTGTGTTTCTCCATAAGAATCTCTGGATATGTGTATGGAGATTCTCAGTCATCCAGGTCATGGTTGTCCCAAAGGTGCTTTTTCAAGAGGCAAATGGACTTTCTGGTTTAAACCAGTTGCCTCTAGAAAAAGCACCTTTGGGACAATCTCTGGATATACCGTATTTAAGTGGGTTGTGAAGCTGCTCTTGTCAAGAGATATGGCTTCATACATCACACTAAGCCATCCTTTGGTTTAATTGTGGCCAAATACCAAAAGTAAACTGAGAGTTTGTGGTTTATAATAGCCAATCATCGCCTAAAATGATCTGTGAACCAATTCACTGAGTGCCCAGTTTAATATATGAAGCTATGGGATCTTTGGTGCTCTCTGAGCTTGGTGATTTTCTTGTAGACATTTCATTACCAAACTAGGTAACATCATCAGCACTCAGAGAGCACCAAGCTCAGAAAGAACCAAGGACCCTGCAGTTTAACCCTGAACTACAAATATTCTCTTCTACTGTATATGAAGCTATGTTAATCAATGTCATTTTTCATGGAATCACTTTTCTTACCTGGTCTTGGAACAGAGCTCCACCGAAGGCCCAAATAGCAGCAAAGACAAAATAAAGTTCATAGAGATCTTTAGGGCAATCTGGAGGGGTATTCTCCTTGGTGAGGAGGCATTCAAGGAGATAACACAACATCTGAACCATGTTCTGCTCAGGAATGGGAATAATCTTCTTAAATCTATAATAGAAGAATTGAACACTTGTAAAGTTTAATTGAATTTAGCATGACTGTCATAGAACAATGCAAGCAGATATCTCATAAATCCTCTTTTCAACTGTTAACGTTTTTAAAATGTTCATTGTTTATAACTTTCTTATCCACTGCTACAGAGTGGAATAAAATACCATCAGCACATAGCCAAGTAATAACTGTAATCATATATTTGAGTCATTTTAAAACATTGATCCTCTTAAAAGAATGGAAATGGAAGTCTTGCAAAGGCCTGATCTACCACAAAGGCAGTGAATTCAGAAGTGGTCAAATGAAAAGAATAATGAAACTGATCCTTTTATTTCATATTTTTAATAGGCTTTAGTTATGTTTACAAGTATGAGAACCCAAAAGAGAGGGTGCGTATTGTAATTCTATATTTTGCCAAACAGATGTAACAGATAAATCATTCAAATTGCCATCTCTCAAAGTCTTTCAAACAATAATTATAAATCAAAGGATTTAGGTATTGATCCATTCTTTGGACTAGACACTCCAGGAAATGTCTTCCACGCTTCTTTAAATTTGGATTATTCCACAACTTTACTTTTCATGTGATTCTGGTTCAAAATTCAAAAAATATGCCTAGCAGCTTAGACCAATAACGCTGCAGCTAGTAAAATATTTATTCATTCGTTTGTTTGTTTGTTTGTCAAATGTGTATAGCCACCCATCTCTCACCAAAAGTGACCCTGGGTGGTGCACAACAATTGGATAGAAACAACAAATATAAAAAGAACAGATATAAAAGTAAACAAAAATCTGCATTAAGAAACAAACCGGATAAAAAAGAAATATACAAACCCTTAGGAAAAGAGAGGCTATAAATGGCCACCTCAGTAATGGTGCCATCTAAGTGTGTCTCTGGTACCCTGGGAGCCCCAGTCCTGATAACATAACCGGGTCTTGAGGGACTTCTGGAATGTCAAAAAAGATGAACTGATCTGATCTCAGGGCAAGAATGTTCCAAAGGCAGACACCACAATAGAGATGATGTGTCTCCTGGGATTTCCCAAAGTAGGTCCCTAACTAAGATATACACAGCATGTCTTCTCTGCCAGATCTAATGGAGCAGGCTGATTGGGGGAAAGGCAGTTCCTCAGATATCCTGGCCCCATTCCATGAAAGGCATTAAAAGTTAAAACCAGCACCTTGAATTGGACCCAGAAGCAAACTGGCAACCGGTGCAGCTCATGAAACAGAGGTGTAACACGTGCTGCTCTAGGATTACAGGTAACTGCCCATTCTGTTACATTGTGTACTAGCTGTATATTACTAATGTAATATACAGTAATAAAGGCAGTACTAAATAAAGTAAAAATTAGATGATAGATAGAAGATAGATAGATAGATAGATAGATAGATAGATAGATAGATAGATAGATAGATAGATAGATAGATAGATAGATAGATGAAATACTAGCACTGATTATGTTACCTTATTGATCATGAAATGTCTGCAAGAAAACAACTAAGCTTAGAGAGCACCAAAGGACCCCACAAATAAAATAAGCTTCCGTATACTCTTTCAAGGGCAGCCGCGTATAGAGCACAAAATATTCCATATAATTCATCTGTGGCATTTTCAGCATTAAAAAAGGTTTTTAATTATCTTTTCTAACTATACAAGATTAAAATATCTACGTATTTTGTTGTTGTTGTTGAAGCAGTAGATCTGTGTCTTAAATGTGTCCCAAAAGGTTAACTTACTAGTAGAACCTGTATTTTTTTTCCAACAACACCCCAATGTCCTTCTTAACATATTCCACAAAATAAGAATCTCTCATGAAGGAAGTACTCTGGTATTATCTGGGATTAAGTTATGTATAGTTTTTAAACATCAAAATTAAACTCAGTGGGGAATCTCTGAATTAGCCCACACTCTAAAGCAGGAGAATTTTTTAAAAATAAATAATTTAGTCTAGAACAGTTTTAGTACATTTTCTATTGTTGGATTTTAAAAAAAAGTTGCATGTCTTAAATTCTGTAATGTATTACATTACTTCCAGTTTCTCTGTCTCGCTGAGGATCCAGGTTTAGATTGAATTCACCAGAAAGACTTAATGACAATGGTTTGCAAAATATAATTTTGAAAAAAATCTATGGACTATTTTAGAAGTGTTCTTAGTGGGGCCATAAAAAACAATGTCACTGGCTATCTTTAGTTTTAAATTCCCCATGGATCTCTGATATGCCAGATTCCAGGCTCATAAATATACAATCCATCCATTTAGGAGTTAAACGAAGGTTCACTTTTTATTCAAAGCTCATTATTTCTTCTTGTGAAGGTAGTGATACATTTGGGGTTAATACAGTTTTGTCTAATCCAACAGAGTTAGGGGAAGTATCTATGATACCATCCACTCTGTGAAGTGCAATAAAGTGCATAACTCATTCAACTTTCTTCCCTCTCCATCATCAGGAGTGGAGCTCTTTGGGATGACTGAGAGATGACTGAGAGAGAGCCATCTTCATCACTTTATGAGACACTAAAGAATTGTAAGAATTTAGGTATAGATCATTCACCAATGTGTGAGCAATTCTGTTGAAAGGATTGGAGCAAGATAAAAGAAAGTAACTGCCTAAGCAGCCATCAAAACCAGAAGTTCACAAAAACAGCTTTTTAAGTGTGAAGCAGAAGTACAGTAAATACTTCATGAAGATCCCCCCCTCCACATATTTGAGATCACAGAAATGAGAGAGACATTTTTATGCTGTTGTCTCAGGCAGGAAAATATAATTTATCAGCCCTGTCACTCCATCTTCAGAAGTTAGCTCAAGTTGTAAATTTCTGAGGATTACTCATTCCCCTATGAATAAGTCTTCAAACAAACAATAGGTGCACTACTGTATGGGATTTCCATGGTATTACTTTATTACATGAATAGACTCTAAATAAGTGTTGCAATGCCTTTTTCTGTCTTAAGGTGAGCACAGATATAAAAAACTCTAATAACTCTTGTCTGCCATCTAGTGGCGTTCTCTCTCTCTCTCTCTCTCTCTCTCTCTCTCTCTCTCTCTCTCTCTCTCTCTCTCTCTCTCTCCCTCCCTCCCTCCCTCCCCCTCTCCCTCTCCCTCTTTTCAACTCAGCTCTGATCACCCCATTCCTTTTTTTTTTACAAGAGGAAAGGAACAATCTCTCCAATCCATAAGGTTAACACTGAATTCAAACAAGAAATGAACTGCAGAAAATTAATGATGGTTAACCACATATTAGGAAACATTTGCAAATATGTGCTTCTTATCACTTATCATCACTTAATAAAAACTCATGCTAAATGCAACGCAGTAAACAAATTGTGCCAACTCTGTCCTAATTCTGTTTTACCATACCTGGTTCGAAGTGTATCCAGACAAACTGGCAAATACTTGTCAAACAAAATGGTCAGGTTAGCTCGTTCTGACTGAGTTTCTCTTCTGTCAATCCAGCTACTCACTGGAGGATTCCAGCCTAGATCAGCTGGGTTGATATAAAGGATCCCTGAAGATGTAAAATAGCGGGGTTAGTCCTAGAATTTCCACATCTAACTTACTGTAGAAAGTCCCCTACAAGTTAAACCTACCTCCTGGTGATTTCATGGATATGCCCATGTTGTTTCCCTAACAAAAAAAAATGGAAGTGGGTAGCTAATGCCTACTTCTAGGATATATATATTTTCCAACCTCGTATATAGCCCTGAGATTTCATAAGTCCATGATGGCGAACCTATGGCACGGGTGCCACAAGTGGCACGCGGAGCCATATCGGTGGGCACGCGAGCTCAGGTCCGGCGTGCATGTGTGTACCAGCCGGCTGATTTTCGGGCCTTCTGGGCCCACTGGGAGTCAGGAAACAGGCTGTTTCCAGCCTCCAGAGGGGGTGGGGAAGGCCGTTTTCGCCCTCCCCAGGCTCCTAGAAAGGCTCTGGAGCCTGGGGAGAGCGAAAAATGGGCATACCATTGCATGCTGGGAGCAGGGGGGTCATGCGTGCATGTGCGGGGGTGCATGGAATTATGAGTGTGGGCACACACACACGTGATCCCCCACATTCCCCTCCCCTTTTGGCACGCGAACCAAAAAAGGTTCGCCATCACTGTCATAAGTACTTCCATCTGAGTACTAACTGGCTTTGATCCTGTTTTGACAAAATCATCCAGATTGTTCCGCACGAGAAGACAAAAAGACTAAAATATAATACATTTTGTGCCAAACTCTTAGCTCGTTTAAACCAGGTGGGTTTGAATATACAGTAATTACCATAATCTTACAGAGGGACTGGCTATGCACAGGCATTGACTTGTTTGGGAACTTGGATTTATGCTCTAAAACTAAAGTAGGAACCTACAGATGGATACTAGGTAAAACATATCTGGGGTCAGTTTTGCTTTAAACCAAGCAAACCTGAAAGGCATAGATTTTGATACAAAGGCTCCCTTGGTATGGGTGCAGATACTTAGATAAGTGCTACAATTTGTGATAAAACTTGGTAGGCAAAACTTGCAGTATTCAATATTATCTATGATAACAAAAAGAAACATAGAGCCCAGAACAAGTGCTGGAGGCAGCTGGGAGGGGTCAGAAAAATCAAGATGGCAGCTACAATCACACAATCCACCCCACTTTTTTTTACATGCATCACCTCCCTGTGGATATCCTGACAAGTACATATACACAAAAAAAACTAGACAAATCAGACTTGGCAATCACATGGCCCCGTCTATTGTTGTTAAGTGTAATAAGCTTGGATAAAAGGCATTATATTCTTAAACATTACATTCTTAAGCGTGGCTCAGGGTTTAATATAAAGCTCTAATTGCCTCTGGGCTCAAATTTCTCTGAATGCAGTTCTAAAGAAAAATATATTCTTTAGTCTAGCCTTCCCTTATCAGGTGACTAGCAATGGAGTTTAATCCGTTTGTTTGTTTGTTTGTTTGTTTGTTTGTTTGTTTTGTTTGTTTGCTTGTTTGTTTTGTTTATTTGTTTGTTTGAACAGCATATATACTTATCTATCTCATGGCAGTGATTGATGCTTAGCATAGCCAGTTCCTCTGTAAGATAATGGCAGTTATAACTCAACACCTCTGGTGGTCACCAGATTTCCCAGAGTTAAGCCATATTTTCCCATGCTTAAGGATAAAGGTGCCTTCTTTCTTTCCTCTGTCAACTACCTGCTCGAGACACAGTGGCTGGAGTGGCAGTCCGCAGGTGACTGATCTCAAACAGAAGCCTCATCGTGGGGTTGAGCGGGATCCGTTCATTGCTTGCTAGTGTTAATACCTGCAAAAGAAGGCATCCAGATTGGAAATTCAATATACAATGTGACCCACAGCAAACCCTTGGAAAAAAGAGTATAAAATGTATACCTCACATTTTATTTCTCCAAAGAGGGCTCACTAAAATGTCTTACGAACAAGGCAAAGCAATGTTAAATTAAATGAGGTAATTATGAAATCAGTTTATTTAAAGGAATATGCTCTTGAATTGGCCATGGAAGAAAACCTGACCCTTCAGCAGGGAAGTCCCACCCTAGAAAACATTCTTACCACATATGCTTAAGAACGCAATGGAACATGTTAAGGGGCCAAAATAGCTGAGCTTCAAGGGAACATTCCTACAATTTTCCCCAAATCTATCATAGTTTAAAAGGTATTGAAGAGCAACTTGAATTCATTCAGAAAATGGCCGGGCAGTCAGCATATCTGGCAGAATAATTTATTTATTTATTTATTTATTTATTTATTTGAGGTTCTTCTATGCCGCCCTACTCCCTCAGGACTCAGGGCGGCATACAACAATTTAGGGAACATCAAACAAATCAATTAAAAAACAATTTAAAACAATTTAAAAAAACATATAACATCATACATAGATGGGGGAGACGTCAGATGGGAGGTCATCTCAAAATCACCCCGCCTGCAGGAAGAGCCATGTCTTAACGGCTTTTCGGAAGGCCAGCAGGGTGGGGATGATTCGGATCTCTGGGGGGAGTTGGTTCCAGAGAGCCGGGGCCCCTACAGAGAAGGCCCTACCCCTAGGCCCCGCCAGTCGGCACTGTTTGGCTGACGGGACCTGGAGGAGACCCACTATGTGGGACCTGACAGGTCGAAGGGAAGTATGAGGTAAGATGCGGTCCCGGAGATAGCCTGGTCCTAAGCCATGTAGGGCTTTAAAGATGATGATCAACACCTTGAATTGTACCCGGAGACCAATGGGCAACCAATGCAGCTGGCAGAGTATAGGTATTACGTGGGTGTATCTTGAAACACCCACCACAGCATGCGCAGTTGCATTTTGCACCAGTTGAAGTCTCCAAATACTCTTCAAGGGTAGCCCCATGTAGAGCGGGATGATCTAACCCTAGCAGCTCACAACATTTTAACAGCAACAACATTTTGTACTAATTCTCAAAGGCAGCTCAACATAGATCATAAACCAGAGGCATCTGCAGAGGGAGTTGAAAAGGGAGAAGATGGCAGCCTTGCTTAGAGAACTGAAGTCCTGCCCACATTGCACATTCCCTGTAGAAATCCTATTGACAACACTTCGATTGCTCTAGCAGTAAATGACAGAAGTCTTGCAATCTGCTATTTGCAAGAGTCACAGAAAGAGTATGTATGATTTTCAGAACTATTGCCCAAAGGAAAGGGCTACTTAATATTATTTGAAAATATTCTTCTGAAAACTCAAGGTAGATTTTTGAAAACTTAGTTAAACATTATCTGGTTTAATTTGTTGGTGACTAACATCGCTATAAAGATTATCCACAGCTGTTCTATATCCTACATTTTAAAATATTTATTACCTTTGAACTTGTCTTTTACCTTATTGTCATCCATGACAGTATTGAGAGATTCAATCCACATTGGATCAATATCACCATCCAACACAATCCATTTGGGGCCATCATGTGTAATGTTGGCTAAATCTCGCATAATCGATGAGAACAATCCTAAAGACATCACAGGAATCTTTTCTACTCTTAATAGTAACTCACAAAAGTTTTAATCAACATGCATGCAAATGAGCAAAGGAAAACTAGATGCAGCTAATTAAATCTGGTAATTAAAAACAACAGGGTATGAATAGAATTGCATTCAAGAAGAAATGAAGAATTATTATCAAATAAATAATGAATAATCTCATTGAAAAATAATCTCACATCACTTTAAACAGCTGAAACTGATAGAGCAATAAAAAAACTACCCTAGACACTCTTATTAAGAAGAAAAAGTAAAGTAAAAAAGAACTATGGTTTTGAAAAAGATTTTGCTACTGCTTTACTCATTCTCCCTAATTCTTCAACTCAATATTATTTTCATAGAAAGAACATAAATACAGTCAAAGGTTCACACATTTATATCTCTGAAAAATTACAGAATGTTATTAGCACACAAAAATATTCTTGTTTTCCACCATGAGGGATTTCTCTGAAAAAATATTTTGTAGGTGCAGGTGTATTTTAAATACTCATACTTTAAAATATTGATTGATTTATTCAATTTGTACAGCCTCCCATTTCAAACAAGTGACTCAGGGCAGCAAAAACACCTTAGCATCGAGATATCCATGAAATATTTATATATAAAACCCTGTCCTCACAACTGTTTAAGCATCTTTAGAACAAAGTATATTGACTTTCCAAAAATGAAGGCTTTGCTTAGAAAAAGATTTGATGCTTTGGAGGCAGATCTGAACACAACAGAGACCATTTATAACATAACTGCATATCCTCTGTATGGCCATAGTTGATAATATGGACTATTTCCTAGATGTCTCTCAATCATACCTTGAAGCTGTTCTGTTCTAAAACTCAAAGCAAAAACTTAGAAGTCGGATTTTGGTAACTGCTTTTTGTGATTTGGCACGTTTAATGAACAAATAACCCTTTTATTGGATTTCAATGCACAGCCGTGATCTTACCATCTTTCCATTCTCTTGTAGTCGGATTGATGATGCCAAAGAGTTCATCGTTGGTCACTGCTTTTGGATTGAGGTCTGTCCAAACAGGTCGCCGCTTCATGATATGGTAAGTCTTGTTCAGAGATTTCAGCACTTGTGACTTGCCTGTGCCTGCATTGCCCACTACAAAGACAGAGTGTCGAACAGCAAGGAGCTCTTCAAGCTGTACTACCTTGAGTAAGAAGCCAATGAGAAAAAAACACCACATTGTGGTCATACTTATTACTTGCTATGCAGACAAGTGCTAGATATACACTTCAAAAGAAACTGAACAGCTAAATTCCACAAGACACAAGCAGAGTGTAGGATGTAACAAAAGTAAGTAAGAAAAACCATGCCAGAACGGTTGTGGGGGGGGGAACAGGTCCACTATTTTGTGGCCAATCACTAGCATTTTACTTATTCTCCATGAATGTGTCTAATTCCCTTTAAAGGTTTACAAAGTTGATGATAGAAAATTCTACAAGTTAACTCTGTGCTGCATAAAGAACATCATTTTCTTTGCCCTGAATCTCTCAGGGCTTAAACTTTATATGATGAGTCTAAGATCTAGAATGCTGATATGTCTTCTTGTTTCATTTTTTATCATTTTCATATCCCCTTTTAG
Organism: Diadophis punctatus similis; assembly: GCA_023053685.1. Lineage (NCBI taxonomy): Eukaryota > Metazoa > Chordata > Lepidosauria > Squamata > Dipsadidae > Diadophis > Diadophis punctatus. The sequence continues at coordinate 152,379,255 of JALIGW010000002.1, forward strand.
TTTCTTTTACTATGCTAAGAGGTACAAAGCATTGAAATGATTCCTTGTGAAGGAGTTCAATCATTCTGGTTGCCATTTTCCAATATTTAGCAGACCTACCATAACCTCTTTGAGGAATAAAACTGGGAGATCATGAATTTAAATCCTGCCTTAGCCATGAAAGACAGCTGACTATTCAACTCAAAGGACAATGCAACTCAGAATACTACAAAACATGGACTAGATGGTACAACTGGACTAAAAAAAGAGGAAAGACTGTGTGACAACGTGAGAAGAAAATGAAGACAGGAAAGACTGTAAATTTATGATTTATGGTGCATAATCGAGAAATAACAACGTTGTAAAGACGGGTGTAGATCTGTATTAAAATATTTAGATGTTTAATGAAGAAAAATAATTTTAAAAATAAAAAAAAGAAAGATAGCTGGGTGATCTTGGGCCCATTATTTTATCTCAGTCTAACCAACTTCACAGGTTTTTGTTGTGGGGAAAATAGGAGGAGGAAGGAGTGTTAGATATAGTGGCCTCCTTGAGTTATTTGTAATAAAGGTGGGATACAAATAAATAAATATTTTAACATGTTTGCTTTGAAGAATTCTAGAAAAGATTTACAATTTGCTTTCAATTCTTTCCTAATGTTCATAAAATAAAGAAACAATAGTGAAACACTATGGGGTAAAGAATGAAAAATCTGAAGAACTATAAATGCAAAATACTACATCAATGATTAATAATTAAATGCTTCCATTAAATACATACATACATACTTACATACATACATACATACATACATACATACATACATACATACATACATACATACATACCCTTTTAAAGTAGACAAAATAAACTACTATCTCAAAAAAAGTAAGAAAATGAAAGCATTCTGCGTACAGTCTGAAAGCTGAATGAATGAAAGTCACCGTCTTACTTTGAGTACAAAGTTGTCCTCCGGTTGAAGTTTGAGTTCCAGCACAGCTTTTTTTACAAAGGATTCAAAATTGAGGTCTCGTTTTCTTGGAACATCCAAAGCAGGAAACAGGTCTCCAATCAGACCCATGAATACTGGCATGTCATCTGTCACAATCTTTGGAATGTTAAAGTCCCGGAGAGAGCGCATCAGCACCTGATCTTCAGGACGGTCTGGGTCTCCTCTCTTGAGGGACCCGGCTACAACCAAGACTGATTTGATTGCACGTAATCCCCAGTCATAATGATCCTAATAAGGAGGAGAAAAGAAAGAAGAGGATAACTCATTTCAACTCATACACACACCATGCCTGAAGGTAAATATCTCTGCATATCTCCGCATGCTATCAAAGGAGCAGAAACTAATGATATCCTTGCCTTGATCCTCAATTTCCTGTTGAAAGGACCTGAAACCCAAACTTTCTTGTAATCAGTCTGGAACTATCAAGGTCTACAGCTATTAGGTCTATGATCTATCCACAGCTAAAATTGGATCAACACCTGTCAGCTGTGGCTAGGGGGACCTTTGCACAGATTCGACTTGTGCACCAATTGCGACCCTACTTGGAGAGGGAAGCTTTGCTCACAGTCACTCATGCCCTTGTCACCTCACGGCTAGACTACTGTAATGCGCTCTACATGGGGCTACCCTCGAAGAGCATCCGGAGACTGCAATTGGTGCAGAATGCAGCTGCGCGAGCTGTGGTGGGTGTACAGAGATACACCCACGTAACACCCATCCTCCGCCAGCTGCACTGGTTGCCCATTAGTCTCCGGTCGCAATTTAAGGTGTTGGTTTTGACCTTTAAAGCCCTACATGGCTCAGGGCCAGATTACCTTCGGGACCGCATCCTACCACATACCTCCCTACGATCAGTTAGGTCCCACAGAGAGGGCCTCCTTCGGGTCCCGTCAGCCAAACAGTGTCGGTTGGCGGGGCCGCGGGGGAGGGCCTTCTCTGTGGGAGCCCCGTCCCTCTGGAACCAACTCCCACCAGAGATCCAGACTATCCCCACTCTACTGGCCTTCCGTAAAGCCGTGAAAACATGGCTCTTCCGACAGGCGGGGTGAACAAGGAAATCATATTCCCCCATGAATGGTGTTTTGTTGATGTTTTAATATTGTTTTATTTTTATTTTAAATTGTTGCTATTGCTTTTAATGTACATTTCTTATCCATTTTGTACGCCGCCCTGAGTCCTATGGGATTGGGCGGCCTATAAGAGCGTAGAAATAAATAAATAAATAAATAAAGGTTAAGGAAGTGATATCAGGAGACAACTGGTATAATGGACTTGATAAGAAATGTTGAAAATTAATACTGTGCCTGGAAGATCCTAATTCCAGAAACAGCAAGAGTAAAATCCACATCCCCTACACCTTAGTTATTTGGTAAATTAAAGCAATTCAGATAGGAATAAAAACAAGGAGAATAATTGTTCCTACTTTATATTCTAGAATGCTTTGGAAAAAATAAATGTACGCATAATGTATCACTGAAGTTTGTCTACATCTGATATGATGTAGTTATTTAAATCTACTTACCTGCTTGGAAAGAAGTTCTTTGCATAACTGATAAAGGGTAATGAACTTCCTAGCTAATAACCGGGCTTCAATAAATCCTTCAGCCACCAGCATAATTTCACAGATCAGCTCAAAATCTGGCACAACCATTGCACAGGGTCTAGGGGAAAAAAAGTCCACAAAATGCACCGGGAAAGTGGCTTATACAACACCAAAATGTTTGTCCATTTACCCTATTCATTTGATCTACTGAGAAAGTTTTCTGAATTTGGGGGATATTTCTTTTGTCACATCACCTATGGCTAATGCTCTTTAAGAAGTAAAACAGACAAGCACAAATTCAAGATAACCTGCTGAATTGAACCTGGAGCTTCTATATACAAAGAATGTTCTATAACTTTGAATTGTACTCTTTTACCTTTATTTCTATTCTCCGTGCAAATATTAAGCAAACTAAACTTGAAGTCTTCACAAATTAACAATACTTCCCCTGACCTGCTGCAGTAATATTTAAAACTATTCATCCAGTCTCACATATCTAGAGTTCAAACAACAGTATAATTTCTTTAAGGTTAAATAAAGGTGGAATACTATGTTCTACGTTATCACATAAAACTATCAGAGAAAGTTGGAAGGGAACTTACAGATCATCTTTTTTTTCCTCACGGTGCTGGAGGGGGGGTGTATGCCAATGGTGGATCACAGAAGTATATAGAAGATATGCATATGCTGCAAAAGGCTGGGGGCTGTGTAGAGTTTTGGGGTGCTTTTTGTATCACTGGACACTGTGGAAGCAGTTTGCTATGACTAGTTGGAGGTGGCAACATCAAGGACCCCCAGGGTGAATGGTTCCAGTATGGTGAAAAGGAACAGAGTTGGACTTGGTTTCCTATCTTCATTTGCAATCATTGCCTCCTTGCTCTCAGTATTGCAGGCCATCCCAATGTTTCTCCATGAGACAGGTGGCCAAGGAAAACTATACAGTAAGTATTTTATGGACTTCTCCAACCAAATGATAGGGCCATCTCTGAAGGTTAGCGATTGGACATACAGTAGCTGGCATTGAGGCAGTCTAAATAGTATTGGGTATAATATAATGACTATCTTTTAGAGGCTGGTTAGGGCCCTGAAAGCCCTCCTTTCAGCTTTTAATTAATTTTAACATTCTTGCCTCTTTCTACATTTTTAACTTTTATATACTGTTCTTATATTTTAATATTTTTAGTCCCTCTATGAGGGAGGTGACTGAATAGGCTTTTTTTTACTGCTAAATCACACTGCTCCCTCATTTATTCACATACAACTTTCTTATAATCACTCAGATTCCTGTATCATGTTTCCAAGGCAAGGTCCCCCAAATCTGACCCTGTGTATTTGATTATTTTTTTTAACAGATACAGGATTTTTACAACAGAACAATGTCAGATAGTCGTTTGGGTGCAGTTGTTATCAAGCTGTTGCCTAACTTTGCTTTATCTTGAAAGAGGTTGGTCAGGATTGGAACAAAGTGTCCTGATATATTTGATTTTATTTGACCAGTAGGAGCTCTTAATCATCAAATAACTCAAGGCAGGATAACCTAAGCAAAACCCCAAAATTGTACAAAATGGATTTGCTTTGGAGGTCACTGTCCCATGCTACATAACTAGCAAATATTCTTTGCGCATTCTCTGTCCATTCTTTATTCCCGCCTATGGCCATCTTTGCTGCCAGAGATAAGATTTAACACATCTCTGCACAGGACAGAATCTCCCCTACTCACTTGAAGAAACAGAATCAATATCTCCTGTGTTTCCACACTGTCCTCTTTATACCGTGTGTCAATTCAGTGTCATAACACCTCCACTCACATGAACTCTGAGGAGATAGTGCCTGCCCTCCTTTTAATTGACAGGTCACAAGATAGTTCCAGAAGTACACTAAATTTATAGCAATTGCCATCACTATTACACGCTCAATTGTTTAGCAATTCTGGAAACCTTAAAACATTTTCTGTAAGCATTTTGCCTATTTATAATGTGTTTTGTTGTTTTCTGCTACATTTGTTTTTGGTCTTTGTCCATTAAAACAATTAAACTACACTACACTAAATTATGCTGAACTAAGTTCCACCAACTGTTGCCGTGAGGAATGAGGTAAATTCTTTTAATAAACCACAACTATAAATTTCACAAAATGAGGGCATCGCCTCACCTAAAAAGAGCCTTCAAATTCTCTGGCAGTTCCGTACGTCCTGCGTAGCCCGGATTCATAGTTATGAATATACCAACAGAAGGAACTAATTTAATGTCTTCTCCAAGGAAATTAAAGTTCTGTTTTTTGTCTCTTATAGCATCCTGTATGCTTTTCACCTGACAGTAAGAAAAGATAGTTTGTTAACAAGCTTAGCTGATTTAACAAAACATATCAATATTTTAGAAAAAGAGAAATAATGGTTCTATAGATTTTATTTGATTGAGCTACCTGCTTATAAGCTAATGCTGGGACAGACATGAGTTGGCCATTATCTGCCCAAAACAAATAAGAACTTTTTAAAAATTTGCATTTAAAATCATTTGATAGGCTATAACTTGAATAATACATTAAGAATAATTAAAGTTGAGGAATTCTTCAATCCTGTTTTTCATTTTTAATTATATATCTATCATTAAAGTATAACATCAAACATAACAGATCTAAACTAAAAGTTTCCTTAAACTATTCAATGCCTGAACCTTAACATATCTTGTAGCAAAGGATTTATTTTAGAGATGATATCTCTTGAATACCTCCTGATATTAAAGCCTTAAGAAAAAGAAAGTTTCTTTCATTTCTCGGCATTTTTAATCAAGTTCTGAATAAGAAGAATAAACTAGATGGAAGCAATAACATTTTAAAATCAGATAGCATTTGCATATTTTTACCAAGTTATTTCACCCTTAATATTACCTACTGTCCCATAAAACCTGTCACAATTTCAGAGTTATTAGGATGAAAAATACAAAGACAGGTGTCCTTCAGGAAAATTAATTCTAATTATAACTTTGAGAAGATACTCCTAATTCAAAAATGGTAGAGCTATATATTATCAAGATTATTATAGGCAACTTTGTGTCAAGCTGCTTAATAGTTATAATTACTGGGTATTTCTATCCATTAATCATTAAAGAGAAATTCTGAGTAGATTTTTGGCCACATATTATAAAGTTCTATGACTCTTGAGCTCCTCATTTCAAAAGATTAAAAATGTGGAAGAAATTTCTTGAGCATTTCACAAAATTTCAAGAAATAAGTGCAATTGCTGTCCTCGTCCTCCAGATCTGGCAATTTTTCTATAGATGTTTAATTTTAAAAAAAAAACAGGAAACTTCAGCAATCCAGAAATGAGTTCCCACGAATAGAATATTTGAAAGTGTGTGACAATTTCCAAAAGCAGTAAATTCCAAAACTGACTTCCACCAGAGAGGAAATACAGCCAGCATGACTAAGAAACCTCACAGAAAATGATATGAGAATTAACCCAAAAGAGCACACCCCTGCTGTAGGAAAAGAATGGATCATTTAGAAAGATCATTTACACATTGGAGTCTATACCCAGATTTGTGATCAACTTGGTCAAATGGGACCAGAGTCCTTCAACCGTCATGCTCCCCTGTTGTTGTTGTTTATTGCATTTAGGAGATACGTTTTACCTACCTGTACAGCTACGACTGAGAGAACCTCAACGGAGATTCTGTTAAACTCATCAAAACAGCCCCATGCCCCTGTCTGGGAAAGACCTTTATAAATGTTCCCACAAGACTGCAAGAGAGAGAAAGATGGTAGTGAAATTACCCATAGAATCTGTTTAGTGAACAGCATGTAATCCATTTCCAACTTCATAAACAATTTAGGAGGTTCGCTAGACACTGATTACACAAAGATGGAACGGAACTTAGAAGTTGCATTGACAAATATGAATCATATGTGTTTCTCAAGTGTACATCTTTATTACTTAGGTGAATATTTCTCTCAAGGATTTTTTTCTGGTCCCCTCCACGTAGCAGAGAGTTACCAATTCAAAAGAAGTATTAATTTTTCACACGTGCTGGTTGTGTCCCGAAGCGAAGAAATATTGGATAAAGATACATAATTGGTTACAGGAAATAATAGGAACAATAGTAGAATCTACCCCAGAACTTTTTTTATTAGGTATATTTAAAAGGCAATACGATAAAAGTACCAAGTATCTGATTTTGCACATCACAACAGCTGCTAGGATCGCGTACGTGCAATGCTGGAGGAACCCTAATACACCCATCGAAAATTTGATAGTCAAGAAGATATGTGATTGTGCAGAAATGGACAAATTAACCATAGAACTTAGAGGACAAAAGGACACAGACTATTACGAAATATGGGAAAAGTGGTATAAATGGACTAACGATAGAAAATTGAAGAGAAAATGTGGGACGAAGATATAGAATTAGAAAATACTGTAAAATGATGTATAAATTGTATAAATATAACAATAATGTACATAAAAGGCTGTAGATCTGCTCAAAAGAAATGTTATGATATGTAAAATGTGAAAAATCAATAAAAACACATTTTTAAAAAGTATTAATTTTTAATATGGATACAATAGAAGAATTAGATCATTTTTGTATTAACCTTTAGATTGACACCTACTGTGTCAATCATTTTTCAGTCATTACCTTATAGTCCATTTGCTCTGAACAGTTGAACACATATACCATGATGCCAAGAGCTCGGCCCAGGTCTTTGGTCGTCTCAGTTTTCCCAGTACCAGCTGGCCCTGCAGGTGCCCCACTCATTGTTAGGTGCAAGGATTGCGTGAGAGTGATATAACATCTTCCAGGTACAAAGAGGAAGGAAAGAATAGAAAAAAACAGAAATGAATAAAGTTGGTTGCATACTTTCATCTACTTCAATTTTTACTGATAACCCACCAACGGCTCCTTTATAGTTTTAGGTAGAAATAAAATAAACTCCATAGAAAATTTGTAAAGAGGAGATGGATTTGAGTGGATTACAGTGCTGGAATAACATCAAGCAAATCAGTCTACATCCTTTGTAACCATTTAGAAACAAAGTGAGTTGGCTTCTCTCTGATTAGGTAGGCAAATTAGGAAACACTGTGAAGCCCACAGATAATTATGAAAAAAGACCTTTTAAAAAAAAACACAAATATTTGTATTAAAAGATTTTAAACATTTTATTATTTTATATTGAATAAAAAAGCGGAGAGGAAAAAAGATAAAGAAAAGAAAAATAAAATAAAAAACAGGAAACATGAAATGCACATGCACATACATGAGGCTTCCAATAACTTCCTCTTAGCAGTTATACTGTACATAAATTCCAATCAAACCACTTGCTCCGTGATTTCATCATCATTCTCTTCTTTCCATACTTTCCTATACTTTCTAATCATCAAAAATACAAATCACAAAAGTCTATAAGGGGCTTCCAGTCATTGATAAATGTCAACAATGACCATTCTGATAAAAGCAGTGCTATTTGCTTCATAGGCAAGTTATTTAAAGCATTGCACTGGGACATAAAGTCCTCACATCTGTTCCATATCTTTCTGTAGTTCTTCTTCCAGGCCCAAGAAGAGGAAATGTCTTTAAGAAAGACAGCAGCTGGATCTGAATTGAATCTCTCCTAATCAAGACTTACATGCACAACTTCCTATTGGAAGTGAAAATAAAGCCCACCCACCCCCAAAAAAATTATATAACAACCATCCAAGCTTCATTGTACTTTATCAATCATGTTTTCTCTCCCATCAATCATGTTTTCTCTCCCAGATAGACCCCTACCTGTCTGTTAGAGGAGTGATAACTAGCCGTGGCGTGTTCCCAAGGTATTCATAGGAATACAGGAACTGGGCATCACAAATATTTGCGTAACAGTGCTTCTCTTCTTCTGCCCACCTGTGTCGGAGTTGTGATAGCCAAAGAAAGACCTGTGCATTGTCCACCTTTAAGTGCAAAAAAATGAATAATGTGAAACAAAAGATTCAGCCTAAACTCAGATGTAATTCACAACTTTGATATCTTCTACTCCCTCTACTCCTCTCCTACTCTACGTTTAAATTACATAAGCTCTCCTAGAGTAATGTTTGAACTGACACAAACAGACCCTGAAACTTCCATGCATTTAAGATCCAGATCAGTGAAAATATCCCTTCAAAACAATCCCATTGCCACTTTACTAACTTGTCATTTTTGTTTGCAGAGCCCAACCTTAGCAAAGCGAGAACTACTGTAGAGTTATCCCACAATAAACAATGGGCAAAAGCGTTGGCGCTGTTCCTCGTGTTGCAGGACAAACCTTTTGGGCGATCATCTTCGCTACCACATCCCGAGCGTGCACATCAATGGTGCAGATGGTCATGATCTTCTGCCTGTCGCCCTTAGAGAGGTGTCCAATGAGCATTGTGATCAGGGTGTTGAGCTGTGTCACCTGTTTCTTATAACAGTCCTTCATGGCATTTTCATAGCCTTCTTCCAGCCTGGCAAAGGCAATCCCAACCTCTGTGGTCCACCAGATTTGTGTACAGGTCAGTGCCACCTTGGAAAAGAAAAGCAACTTAACCTCCTTCACAAAGTCACTAGCAACTGATGTGCTACTGGACCAATTTCTGTGTGTGCGCATAGGTTTGTTTTCATTTACAGAAAAATAAAATGGAAAATTGTATTTATTTTATTTATTTTTATTTATTATAAATTAATAAATTGCATTTATTTATTTAAAATTATAGGACATAAATACATTAGAAAGTGTCCAGAGATACTTTACGAGAAGAGTCCTCCACTCCTCTACTCGCAACAGAATACCTTACGCAACCAGACTTGAAATCCTGGGCTTAGAAAGCTTAGAACTACGTCGCCTTTGGCACGGCCTAAGCATAGCTCATAAAATTATCTGCTACAACGTCCTTCCTGTCAATGACTACTTCAGCTTCAACCACAACAATACTCGAGCACACAACAGATACAAACTCAAAGTGAACCGCTCCAAACTTGACTGTAGAAAATACGACTTTAGCAATAGAGTGGTAAATGCCTGGAACTCACTACCTGACTCTGTGGTTTCGTCACCAAACCCCCAAAACTTTACCCTTAGACTGTCCACTGTTGACCTCACCCGATTCCTAAGAGGTCAGTAAGGGGCGTGCATAAGTGCACCAGGATGCCTACCGTCCCTGTCCTAATGTTCTCTCTTATCAGTACTCATTTTATGTATATAAACAATGTTATATCTATGTATATTACCAACACGTACTTGACAAAAATAAATAAATAAATAACAAAAATAAAATAAATAAAATCTATCAGGAAGCAAAAAGTATACTTAAAAACAATACCTGCAGAGGCCTGCAAGTTACTACTCGTGATCAATTCCCCCCAAAAGCCGCATGGGATTTATCAACTGATAAGAGTGTTTTATTCATTTATTGCTCTGTAAATGGGGAGATGTTTTAGCTGTATAAGCAGGATTTAGGAACTTCTGGTTTAGGTTGGGACCCATGTATTTGTTCTAGCCATTTCTATCCCCTTTCGTATCATAACTGTTTTTCCTAACTTTATGGGAAATATTACTAGGAAGGGGTGGCAACTCATCAAATAAAAAATAATCTATAAAAGGAAGAAGATCAAGTCAAAGACCATGACAGACCAGTTTTACATTCACATAGAGACTAAATAGTCAGGGCATAATCTAAAAGCTGAGATTAAATATTTCTGATCTTAAAGATATTTCTTGCTACCACCTGCTTTAGGTAATCTATGAGAAGCCAATAAAAAAAGCTCATAAGAAGCATGAAATATAGAGCTTAATGTCCGTAAATGTCATGGGATAGAAGCAGGATGTTAATAAGTGTGAAGTAAACCGTTAGGAGGGCATAATTATTTTTAAACACAAACAGATAGAAAAGCTTGCACTGCGGACTTATGCAGAGAGCTATGGGAAAGCTCTGAAATATCCACACTATTTCTTTTAAAAATGAAAAATAAATCAACCAGACTTTTGTTCCGTGTCTGGTATCTAAATCAAGTTTAGACTAGAAAAGCAACCTTTGCCCAGTATATTATAAAAAGAAAACCATTTTCCCTGAGCCCTTATTTATTAGATGCTTGGAGGAAATGGCTTTTCTTTGCTTTTTAAAGCAAAGCAAAAACTTCTGAGCTGTAAAGCCATTTGATAATCTTTAGTCGTTGGCAGCCTGATTCTTGTAGCACTGATCTGGCTCAAGAGCTATTAAAGTGGAAACAATGTTTATAGAGGGAGCAAAAAGGTTAAACATTTAACAGTTAAACTTTTACTGGTGGCCTTGGTTGTTGTTGTTTTTTCAGGGTTTGGCGCTGACTTTTTTCCCCTACTGACTTAACACAAAAGCAAGGCTGCTGGCCTTGTAATAGAAACTTCATTTCCCATTATTTTCACAGCACTGCCCTTGACAATGACCCTTTAGGTTGTTCTTAATCTCTGAACTCCGGTACATAAACCAGGGTCAAGCAAGATATCTGCTGGGTTCCTAATTCAGTGGTGGGATTCAAAAAAAATTACTACTGGTTCTGTGGGCGTGGCTTGGTGGGTGTGACGTGGCTTGGTGGGCGTGGCTTGGTGGGCATGGCAGGGAAAGGATACTGTAAAATCTCCATTCCCACCCCAGTCCAGTGGAAGGGTTGCTGCAAAATCCCAATTTCCTCCCGATCAGCTGGGACTCAGGAGGCAGAGAATAGATGGGGGTGGGACCAGTCAGAGGTGGTATTTACCTGTTCTCCAAACTACTCAAAGTTTCCACTACCGCTTCTAGGACTGGACAGAACCTGCTGAAACCCACCTCTGGTTCCTATGTTGTCATAAGCCACCACATGCTTATTTGCTTTTGGCTCAAAATGTTACGGTTTAAAAAATCATGGCTTAGTGCAATGTGTAAATGGTAAAGGTCATATTTATTTAAAATATCTTCTCTCAACCAACAAACTTGCTGAGGTCTAGAGAAGAAATGGACAATCTTTTGTTCAGGCCTGCCCTTAACATTTGGAAGGGATGGGGGTCATAGATTCGACTACATCATCTACTATGATGACCCAGGGCATGACACAGAGATAACACAGGCAGCTGGCAGTTCAAACAGCCCCTTTATTGCTCCAAATTTCCCCAAACACTCCCACATTTCTGGCAAGTCCCAGCGCAAAGTGATGACAAACACCCACACACACCTCAAGCAGCCTCTGGCTGCAATTAGTCCAGCCCAGTGCTGTGTACACCAGGGCTTCACAGCAATAAATCCAGCAGGGCAAATCAAGGATTTCAGAAAGCAAAGGATCCAGGTAATTAGTCCAGAAAGCCAGAAAGAATGCAAGGACTCTTGTAAAGTTCAAACATCAGCACTCAGGAATTCAGTGTTTGTTCCCAACAAATGCCCCTCCCCACAGCGTCTCCTTAAGTCTCATTCCCCAGGTGTGCCTTGTGAAGAGGGGTGGGGCATTCTTCTCCCGAGTAGCCTGCTCAGTCTGTGCTGTTCTTGCCTTCTCTCCACTCTCTGTGCTCTCGGATCAGAAGGGGGTGGTCCTTGCTCATTGCCTGAGCTTTGTCTCTCATGTTCACTGCCTAGCCTCTCTTGGTCCTCCTGCCCGTTCCTCCCTGCCTACAAACTGTCCTAATCCTGAAAGGCCCTGGCCTGACTGGCCCTGCCCTTCCCCATTTTTCTCTGAAGCCAACGAAGCCGCCCCCACAATCTCTGCTCCAGTTCCAGCTCCTATTCCCCCACAGTCAGGCTCCAACGGGGGCATGACAACCTACTAGGCTAAGATAGTAATTTACGAATAGATGGAAGAATTTCAGGAATTTTAACACTGAAATATGAATTGTAGATTTTATATTACATACAGTCTTCTTTTTTCTGCAACCCAGGGTGCCACCAGTTTTCAGCAGTGGTGGTCCCGGGGAAGGGAGGGGGGCATTGAGAATTAGAGGGAAATGATTCAACATCTGCAAATAGAAGCTAAAGTGGCTTTAAACTATGACTGATAGACTGACCATATGCAGTAGAGATGAAAAATGTTCCATATTAGAGAGTGTATCTGTCTATTCCATCAGTCTTCCATATATGCTGGACTTACAGCAGCTGGCATTTTCAATCCACCGCAGCAAGCAACTGGCTGGGAAATCCAAAACTAACAATCCTATTTATCAGGACTGGAGGTGGCTTGCTTGGGGAAAATTGGAGCAAATATCATTTGCTCCCCCCCCCCAAAAAAAGATCCTGCATATTGTTCCCCAGAAGGAGAAGCAAAGCAATACCTGGGCAGGATAGTCAAACAGCCACTGCTCCCTTGCCTTTTCCTCATAAGCCACCACAGCCTCTGTCATCTCATGCCTTACAGTGGCCCGCATGCGGTCCAACACACGGTTCAGCCAGCACTCCACCTAGAGAAGAAAGTGGAAAAGTAAGTCAGTGGCCATCTACAATGAGTCCTTCTCTGGAACCAAAGAATGTTGCTGGCCCGAACCGGTACCAAACCACTGGTGATGTCACGGAGCCGGTTCGGTCGGTGCCGGTCCGTGGACGCCGCCATCTTTTTGTTTGTTTGTTTTTCTTCTTTGCATGCGCAGAAGCTGAGTTTCCAGCATTGTGCATGTACGGCCATCTTGTTTTTGGCTTTTGGGGGGATTTTTTTGAATTTTCATGTGCGTAAAGCATGAGGCATAGCCACGCAGTGCAGGAGGAAGTGAACCAGCGGCAAGGTAAGTTAGAACCCACCCCTGCTGGACATCCACCCTAGAACAGATCCCAACGGTTGCACCACCTGAAACTGGCCCTCTTGCTATCAAATTCCATATACCCTAACCTTATTGGGGTGAGAAGAGGTAGCTGTGAAGTAATATATATGTTTACTTCTTAATTTTCAGTAGCAGGATTGTGTAAGTTTTTCCCAACTGAGAGCTATAATGTATCTTTCCAGAGGTCATGCTCCAAATGAGGTCAGAACAAAAATTAGATTTGACTTCCTTTTCATTTCTTTAAAACTAAGTATTGTAAATATAATTATGCTCCAGTTATGTATTTAGTATCGCCTCTCATTACATATGGTATTATAACATAGTATCAACTTTTGGAGGTGTCTAGTGTCCATTTCCAGGGCTTTTGTGAGCCACAGATCAGGCACCTCTCCTTGATTAGCATTTTCTGTAGAAAATGTCATAATTGTTCATATTCCACCACATTTTATGGAAAGGATAATTCTATGTTATTCTGAGCATCATATATGTGCACTGGGTGAAAATAGGTGAGGAAGCCTCCTGTGGCTTTTTGACTCCAACTCAAGAATTGAAACTAAACTTCTCTAAGTTGTTCACGAACCATTAAAGATAAAGCTGGACTCTAAAGTAACCATTGGTGGTGTGATGTTTTAAGTTGCCCATATGATCATTGCTTTGAAATGCCATTTTTAAGCAAATACTTATTTAAAGCATTTTAAACTTTGCTTTATCCCCACTTGCCCCATCTTTAACCCCATCTCCAAATGTGGTTTTATAAAATATTGGCCTCAGCGCAGATCTACATCTTAAAAGATCTGATACATAAAATTATGAATGAGAAAGAAAAATACAGCCCTAGTGATAAAAACACAGCCCTTCACATCACGACCAGCTCAGATAGCATATTGGGAAGGCTGCCTTACATGACAAAGAAGGATGCTGACCACCCAGCACAATTTCTTTTCTTTCTCTCTGTTTTCCAGGCTGCAGGAATAGTTGTCGCAGGTGGCTTACTGGAACCTACTGCTCTCGCTCTCTCCCAAAAGCAATTTGTTTCTTGACACTTACTTACTTACCTGCCCACTGCAATCACATGGCTCACTAAAATCAACATATTCTTCCTCTTTACTGTACATCCCTAAACCCAGCTTGGTTGGGTTTTGCTCAGAATCCACATCAAACTTCATTTTGGCCATATTATCAAAAAGTTTTGAGAGATGGCGCTGAACCTGCAAAATGAATTAGGACAGGTTGCTCATATTTCAAGGAATGCTGAACTTATCTACATTAGGCCCAAATGAGGACTTAAAGAAATATCAGCTTCCATCTCCTGCTGGTATATTCACTAAGACTACTCTTGTCAGACTTTGAATCAAAGAGAAACCCAACATATACTTACAGCCCATTTTCTTAGTTAATTTTCATTTTCAGAGATCTAAATTTTAAAGAACGCCCATCAACTATAATTGATATTTAACAGCTTATAAAACGAATTCTGCAATCTTAAAATATATTAATGTAGAAAGCAACTCTCCCTCCATTTGATAAATTGTGTTTAAACATTCATACTTGCCACCAACTAAATCTTTCAATTGCGCTTAAAGCTTTGCTAGTTTAGTATAATGGGCCACTAAGATGAAATCATTGAACAGTTAATCCTCTCCTAGAATCAGTAGACAAAAGTCCAAGACAACAATGGAAAACCGATACATTTATCCATATTTCACCCTACATAATATTTATTTTGATTTTACACCCCATTTCTTTAAATAGGAATAAAAGACAGAATTCAAAATGTTCCAACTTCTACCAGAGGACACTTTAAGGCATTATTCTTCACTGAGTTTCTCTCTTCTTCGGATGCATTTAAACCTGGATCAGATGAAAAGGCTCTGGTGAATCCAAGGTACAACTGAAGATTATCCTACCTTCCTTCTTCTCTCTTTTACTTTTATATATGCAAAAATAATTAGATCCAGAAGGCAACAGTTGCCTGATATTAAAAGCTATTGTCCCTATTGTCCCTTGGGTACCACTATATATAAGCACTTCTGATATCGGTGGGTATGAATGCTTAAATAAATGGCTTCAATTCATTTTCCACCCTATTCTTTCTCCACTACAAATGATCTTTTCCAATGTGTCTTAACAAACTTCTCAATATCTATAGTCAACTGGAAAAGTCAGGCATATATATACATACCATATTTTTCGGAGTATAAGACGCACCGAAGTATAAGATGCACCTTAGTTTTGGGGGAGGAAAACAAGGAAAAAAGGCCTCTGCCTCCTAGCAATTTGCCAAACAGCAAACAGCACAGATGATATACACTGTTTGCTGTGTATTTCTGTGCATGTGTGCCTGACCCATAGAAATGGCAATGAATTGGAGAAATGTACATTATGGCAGTATATTAATCCCAGAAAGTTTTCTTACATGTAATCACACTAACTCCTCCTAATTATTTAAATACATCTACCGTATTTCCCCGAAAATAAGACAGGGTCTTATATTTTTTGGACCCCCCCCCAAAATGCCCCTGGCCTTATTTTCGGGGGATGGCTTATTATTTTTGGGGTGCAGGCAGGCCGCGACGCACCACTTACTGAAGTTCGGCAGCTCCGTGGTCTCTCGGCTAATCTGTTTAGGGGGAAAAAATCTTGCATAGTGCAGAAACTCTTCTCGCAAGAATTAGCAAGTTTTCGAAGCAAGAAGAGTTTCTGCACTATGCAAGATTTTTTCCCCTAGCCGAGGGAAACCCCAGAGCTGTCAAACTCCAGTAAGTGGTGCGTTTCGCGGTTCTGTGGAGTTTGGAGCTTTGGGGCGAAGGATGAGACCCACCGCGGCGGCGCTCAGCGCGCAGGCGAGCAGGAAGTAGCTGGAGAGCGCGGTGCAGGCTCCCCAGACACTCCACTTCATCTTCTGTGTCTCCTCCGCTGCCTGCGCCTCCTCCTCCCTGCCTCGCCTCCTCCGCCTCCCTTCTGTCCTCCTCCTCCCGTGTCCTCCTCGGCGTCATCGGCCCTTGCCGGGGAGGTGGCCACCACGTGTTGCGGGAACATAATGCTGGGGATGGCAGTGGCGAGAAGGGAGAGTTCCGAATGTGCCGCCACTGGTGCCGCCGTTGCTCTGGCTGCTACTGGCACAGCGGCCGCCGCTGTCACTGCTGCTTCCTCTCTGCAGGCAGCCGGCAAGCAGGCTCACGCACCAGCTTTTTCCTCCCTGCCCTGCTGCCTCCTGCTCTCTCTTATTGAAGCGGCTGCTGCGGCTGCTGTTCTCTTGCTCGCCGCCGCCGCTACTGCTGGGAGCCGATGAATGATTGATGGCAGCAAGTTCGAGGCAAAAGAGGGGCTTAGCTTAGTCGGGAGGATCTCTGTGCACCAGCCGTGCCAAAGGGCGACTGGCAAGAGGTGGCTTTAAAACGCAGGAGTCAACACCCGTTATTACAAACAAGCACAGAGATCCTCCCGACTAAGCTAAGCCCCTCTTTTGCCTCGAACTTGCTGCCATCAATCATTCATCGGCTCCCAGCAGTAGCGGCGGCGGCGAGCAAGAAAAAAGCAGCCGCAGCAGCCGCTTCAATAAGAGAGAGCAGGAGGCAGCAGGGCGGGGAGGAAAAAGCTGGTGCGTGAGCCGTGCTTGCCGGCTGCCTGCAGAGAGGAAGCAGCGGTGACAGCGGCGGTCTTCTCTCCACGGCAGCCCATTCTGAAAGAGAACACCTCGCGAGGCTTTCAAAGTTCTCCAACTCGCGAGGCGTTCTCTTTCAGAATGGGCTGCCGTGGAGAGAAGACCGAAGAACGCGATCGAGGTAGGAGGGCGTCCCTTCAAAATGCTTCAAAGTCCTTCAAATCATTTTAAAAGGATCCGTTTTGCCTGCCATGAAGGGAACCAATGCTTGCCTCCTTTTCTTCGGGGAACATTGGTTCCCTTCATGGCAGGCAAAACGGATCCCTTTAAAATGCTTTGAAGGACTTTGACCACCGGGCGGGGGATGGGGCGGGGCGCGACGTGAGTGAGGAAGGCGGTGACAGGGAAGCGGCGAACTTCCAGATGCTGGTAAAGTGAGCGCCTCGCAGCCTGGCCCTCCCCTGCATTCCCCCCCAAATTGTGCCTGATTATCTTACCAGCGTCTGGAAGTTCGTGGCTTCTCTTTTCAGCAGGTCTTTGAGGGAAACTCCTTCAATGTAAAGGAGAAGTTATCGCGAGTGCGACCAATTAACAACTTTTCGCACTCGCGATAACTTCTCCTTTACATTGAAGGAGTTTCCCTCAAAGACCTGCTGAAAAGAGAAGCGGCGAACTTCCAGACGCTGGTAAGATAATCAGGCACAATTTGGGGGGGGAATGCAGGGGAGGGCCGGGCTGCGAGGCGCTCACTTTACCAGCGTCTGGAAGTTCGCGGCTTCTCTTTTCAGCAGGTCTTTGCAGGGAAACTTCTTGAGAGATCTCTCTCTCTCTCTTTCCGGGCCAAAAGAGTGCCGCCACAAAAAGAGTGGCTCCCGGCATGTCCCCCCCCTTTCCCCCAGAAGTAATTGGGGGGGCTTATTTTCGGGGGGTGGTTTATTTCAAGGCATGTCCCGAAAAAGCCCTGTGGGGCTTATTTTCGGGACATGTCTTATTTTCGGGGAAACACGGTACTCCAAACATGATTAAGTCAGGGTTTCTCAGCTGGCTTATTTTAATACTAATACTTAATACTAATACTTAATACTAAAACAGGACATTTCAGATTATACTTTTACAGATCTTTAAAATTGATGTGGCTTTCTGGAAGTATTCTCTGCTATTTAAAAGAAGATACAATAGCACTGGGCCTCTTCAGAGCAAGCATTTGTTTTAAAAAGCTTCTTCATTTTGTTAAGTTGTCTAGAACAATAATAAAGCAGTCTTTAAAAAATAAGTCTAATAATTTGAACACTCTACAAACATTTAACAAAATAACATATTAACAGAATCTGCCTGTACCTAGGATAGAACTCACAACCTCCTGATTGTGAGGCAAGAGCTCTATCTCTTGAGCCACAGCAGCTCTAGCTTGCCTTCTTGCAATTTTAGCAGTCTAATATTGCCAGCAGTTTATCTCCCAGCAATATGTCTCATCACAGCCACCTTAGTTTCAGTTTCATTTTACCACGTGGCTTGTAAGCTTCAGTCAGCTGTAGATCGGGAGGCAGATCATCTCTTCTTGTGCTCTTCTTGTGCTTTGCCCTGTTTGCTGCAAAGAGGTAAATTGTTGGCAGGCAGAGGCCAAAGGGTGGGGGTGGCTGGGTGGGGCTACATTCGGTGTATAAGACGCACCCAAGTTTTCACCCTCTTTTTGGGGGTAAAAAGGTGCATCTTATACTCCGAAAAATACGGTATATATATATACATACATACATACATACATACCGTATTTTTTGGAGTATAAGACGCACCTTTTTCCTCCCTAAAAGTGGCTGAAAATTTGGGTGCGTCTTACACTCTGAATGTAGCTTTTTCGGAGCTTTTTTTCCAGCACTAACTAGGTGCTAACGATCTTCCCAGCTCTTACCTTGCAGCTTTTTCATTGTTACTCTCTCCGAAGAATGTTTTTCCAGCCCTAAGTCTTTGCAGGGTTTTTTTCATTGCTCTACTTGCTCCGAAAAAGTTTTTTTTCTAGTCCTAACCAGGTGCTAATGATCTTCCCAGCTCTTACTGGCTTGCAGGCTCTTTCATTGTTACTCTCTCCGAATAAGATTTTTTTAAGTCCTAACCAGGGGATAAAATAATGTGCTGAAGTTGACCAGACTAAGGACGTTAGCCAGATGAATACCTGGTAGGAAGATTTTTTCCTATTTTCCTCCCCAAAAACTAAGGTGCGTCTTATACTCCTGTGCGTCTTATACTCCGAAAAATACGGTACATACATACATACACATATATATATACATACACACATATATATATATATATATATATATATATATATATATATATATATATATATATATATATATATATATATATATATATATATATATATATATATATATATATATATACACGTGTGTGTGTGTGTGTGTGTGTGTGTGTGTGTGTGTGTGTGTGTGTGTGTGTGTGTGTGTGTGTGTGTGTGTGAATACATATATATACAGCAAAATGTGGTATTCTGCAATTTACTTGGCATACCTATTCTTCATCTGCAATGGTTTGTATAGGGAAACTTTTCACCTCTGCTCTCTCCTGTTACAAACCAATGTTGACTTAATGGAGTTTTAGGAAAAGAAAAGTACTAGATGTACAGGCTGCCATCTAGTGGGGATTCAAAGATCCAACATGCCTTGAAAGGGAAGATTTATGGACAATGTCAACAGAAATGAAAGAACAGGCTCTTCTTACAGCCAGTGTTGAGGAACTGAATCCAGCATATTTCCCAAAATGTCATGTTTATAACTGGGGGTGAGGGGAATGGAAGTGACTTACCAGCTGTGGATTGGTGCCATTTGAAAGAATATCAAGTAAATCAGCAGAGGAAATAAAGTAAAACCTAGGAAAGGCCAATCGTTTGGTGTCTAAATATTCAGCCAAAGCTTTTTCACACAAAGACAATCTGACAAAATCAAACATAAAATAGCATAACTGTATGGAATAAACGGCAAATATAGCAGTCCAAGTAAACTAGACATGCTGATACACATTTATCCAATTGCACCCTCTTCCTAGGCTGTATATCTTAATACATTCACATTTATTGAAATAATGTTTTTATGCACTTACATTGCATACTGTATGTGATAATACATTTCATTTTTAAAAACAAGGTTCCGTTATTTTTTCCAACTCAAGAACTACTTTTGAATAATTTGTCTGCATTGGGAGAAGTACATGCAAAAATCAAAGGAAAAGGAAGCCAGTACAAGAACTACAGGTGGTACAATTGGTCACTTAGCAATCATTTGAAGTTCCGACACACCTACCTGGGGGGGGGGGTACTTACAACACGAATTTGAAGACAGTGCGCCCACCCCCATCAAGATCATATGATGCTGCAAATGGCCATAAATGTGGCCCAGTTGCTGAGCAACCGAAGTGCAGTCACATGACCACATTTTAAGCTGGTTTTGCAAAAAGGGGGGGGGGGCATTTTTTAGAAAAAAATGGCTTTTAACAAAACCATACCTATAGCGTACCATTGTTTGGCTTAACAACCTTGATTTGCTCAATGACCACCACTAAAAGGATTATAAACTCTGCTTTGTCACATGACCAACCCTTTTTATGACCAGCATGAGTTACATGATGGGCAGGCTCCATTATGGTCATAATTGTGAGGACTATCTGTACATCTATTGTGCTTTAAGTTGAAAATTAATTAATTAAAAGGGATTATTCTTCGTGTTCAGAGAATAATAATAAAGCAGAGATAATAATGATGTTGGACTAAGAGCTGCGAGACCCAGGTTCCAATCCATCCCCAGTCACAGATACTGACTAAGAGACCCCTTGCCTGTCACTCTCCCTTAGCCCAATCTCCCACACAGGGTTGTTGTGGGGAAAATAGGCGGAGGGAGCACTGCCTTGAGCTCCTACAGAAAAAGGTGGGATTTTAAATCTAATAGACTAGTGATGGCGAACCTTTTTTTCCTCGGGTGCCAAAAGCGTGTACGCGCACGCTATTGCGCACATATGAGTGCCCACACCCATAATTCAATGCCCCCCACCCCCTGCACATGCATGTGTGACCCCCCGTACTGCCACGCCCGCCATGTATACGCGCACGATCCCCCCCCCACTCCCCTGTTTCCCAACTTCAGGTGGGCCTGGTAGACCCGTTTTTCACCCTCCCCAGGCTCCAGAAGCTTTCTTGGAGCCTGGGGAGGGCGAAAACGGCCTCCCCCGCCCCACCGGAGGCCCACCGAAGGCTGGAAATGGCCTGTTTCCCGACTATCTATGGCCCTGGCAGGCCCGTTTTTGCCCTCCCCAGGTTGCAGAGGCTTCCCTTGCATGCTGGCAGATATGGCTCCACATGCCACCTGTGGCACGCGTGCCATAGGTTCGCCATCACTGTAATAGACAATACTGCCCTTTACAAAATGTTGGAATCTTAGGAGAGGCTCTGGCCTACTCATTTGGGGCATTCCAGAGCCCACAGCCACAGGGCATCCGCCTCTGTTTGTAACTGAAGAACATAATTAACTCTGCATATTATAAAAAGAATAGTTCAACTGACTGAAAAGTTATCTTAAAGCCAGATTTAATCACTCAGAAAAGGAAATTGTAAATAGGGCCATCTTTACCTACCTAGAAATAGGGAAGCACACAATTCAGGAATGTGTATCTTAACGCACCTGTTTTGAATATTTTCTAGTTGCTCGTATAGCTGTGGCTTCTTAGTTGCCTCTATTACATTTGGAGTTTTCTCAGCATCATAAGCCAGTTCTTTAAAGTCAACATCAATTCCCTCAAAACGTTTGGAATCCTATAAATGAAAAAACATGAATCTTACCGATTTCTTGCACCTGTCTCTCAAATGTGTTTTTTATTATTACACATTCAAATCTTTTGAGCAGTGCCTTATCCCAAATATGCAACAGGATGCAAATCAAGATGAGGAATTCCTCTCCAAACATAACCCAGCCACCTTAGACTTAGCTGCAGAAAACACCATAAATTCTAGTCTGGAAATTACAAGATAAGCAATGACCATTTATTTAGCAAAGTCTGTGCATCAGCCATTTTATCCTTTGCAAGAGCTCAAGCAACTTTTTATCACGGTATATTTGCATCCTTTACTTATGCCATCTTACCCAGCAGAACTGTCTACATTAAATATTTAAAATCACTCACATTGCTTTCACTGTCACGGTTTCCCCTAAAGAATTGTAATCCTGGGACTTGAATTGCTTTCCTCAGTTTGGAGCTGCACAAATTTATTAGCACTACAATTCTAAGATTTCTAAGAATTGCTCTCTGACGGTTATGTAGTATTTCCCATAAAAAGGGAATGATGATTTTTTTACCTCAGGAAGTTGCGCCCGGATATCTTCTGACCCAATGAATATGCTTTCTAGGTGAGACCAGCTCCGTTGAACTTCAAACCAGATGGAAATGACCGAGTCTGCTGTAGACAGCTTCCTCTGCCAGGAAGACACTTCCTCTAAGAAAAAAGCAATGTATTTGGATGTCATTAAGTTTTGTAACTGCACTTGGTTGTCTTCAAGTGTCTCAATGAGCTCTTCGTCAGATTTCAACAACGGGACATTTGTGCGTGGATGAGGTTCATACTGAAACTCCATGCTAGCCCAGGTCGTTTTCAGTTCTTTCACAACTTTCTCCATGCTCATCTCTTTCATGGCTTTGTCAACGATGCTCCGAACTTCATCTTCAAAATTATGCAAGTTGAGTTTGAGCAGGTCTGCCAAGATGGTGTCTGCATCCATTGTGAAGTACACGCCCGTGGCTTGCATCAATTGATTCCAATGTCTCTCCCGGATGGCAGGATTTTGCAGTTCTGACACTGCCCTCAAGGAGGTCAGGGTGTTTTTCACCCTGTTGTCCAACCCTGAGAAAGCATCCCAAGCTCTCATTTCTTTATCCAAGTTCCGGATGCTTTTGGCAAACTTTTTGCATTCCAGTTCCATATTTTCAACGTTAATATCAATCCATTTTGTAGCCTCCCATTCATTCATGCTAGAGATCACTATGGAGATCATATCCCAGAGTTCTTTAAGGATGCACATTTCCTTTCGGCACCGCTTGAGCTGCTTGTAGTCTGGAACATTGACTTCAAATAAATCTCCTGATTTATAAATTGAGGTCATGGTATGTTCCATTTGCTGTAGCTCTGCATGGGATGCATCTAGCATTTCATAAGGGTTTGTTGCATCAAATCTAGGAAGCAAGTTTTAACTCAGTTTAATCAGTTTTGTGTACTTTTTCCCCTTACAAATGCAATTAAATGCTAAACATTAATGACTAGTGTGTAAAATTGGAACAAGTGGAAATTAAAGAATATGGTACGTCCAACTGTATAGGGAAGAAATATAAACAACTGCCATTTGCTGTCATTCCACCTCACACTTTCTTCTGACTTGTTGCATCTGCTCCTATCTTTCCTGAATGTTGATTCAAAACAATTTTGGAACCATCAACTTTGCACCTCAGGGAGGGGTACTAATAAAAGACAACAGGCAACAAAACATATTAAATTTCAACCCCAGAACGCTGTCTATAAAAATTACAGGCTGGAATCTCTTTCAGAATTCTGCATCCTGAAGTAAGATTAACTGTGCAGCAAAACCCAGAGGACAAAGGCCAGAAGAGTAGCTTTTTAGCAATTAACTGACCAGAAAATTTCAGGAGAGAGTTGGGTCAAGATGAGGTGACAACATCATTTAAGTATTTCACACCAGGCAAGGAAAAGGCCAAGACCAATGCATCAGAACTGCAAGCATAGCGTAATGGCAAATAAAAGGTAAGATATCAGCAATACCCATGCCAGGAGTAAAAAGATGCCACATACCATATATCTTTCAATAGATATAAGGTAAAGGTAAAGGTTCCCCTTGCACCTATATGCTAGTCATTACCGACTCTAGGGGGCGGTACTCATCTCCGTTTCAAAGCCGAAGAGCCAGCACTGTCCGAAGATGTCTCCATGGTCATGTGGCCGGCATGACTAAATGCCGAAGGCGCACGGAACGCTGTTACCTTCCCACCAAAGGTGGTCCCTATTCTTCTACTTGCATTTTTTACGTGCTTTCAAACTGCTAGGTTGGCAGAAGCTGGGGCAAGTAACGGGAGCTCACTCCATTGCGCGGCGCTAGGGATTCGAACCGGCGACCTTTCTGATCGACAAGCTCAGCATCTTAGCCACTGAGCCACCAGATCCCTCTTAATGATAGATATGGAAAGATGCTTTTTTTAAAAAGGTAACTGTTTTAACCTTCTCTTGCTATTTGGCATTGAGAACACAAGAACTGCAATAACAGGATACTGATTCCAGTGCAAAGAACAAGCCAAATAAATGGGCCTCCCCATTACAGATGATTTGATCTCTTTATCTTATCACCAGATAAATATATGCTACCTTCAGTAAACCCACAAGACTTCCATTGCTTCACAGCAGTGATTTGCCCTCACCTGAAAGGCGCCTCTTGGCGAAAACTTTCTCTGAATTTATTCTGCTCCACATCAAACAGAGCACACTTCCTGCGAAGTATGGCCACTTCATTTGCCTGCAAGGGAGCCACCTGCTGTTTCATATTTATGGCCAACTTCTTCACGTTGTTCCATTTTTCTGGCAGTTCCTGGAAGCAAAAAATAAATAAATAAAATTATGCTGGTTGCTAAAAAAAAAAGTTATTTTGTTTCTAACAGAGGAACCCTGCTGCTTAGGTACTTTGCTAGTTATATGTTTTCCTCAATAAATATTGTTTCCCCTGCTTTTTTTAATTAGGGAAAATCTACATCTTGCATCCCATTAAGAAGCAGGGAATAATTTTTCATGGTCTTCAGTACCCCTCACTGTCTTCCTCTTTATCCTACAATTCATATTTCTGTACCATGATCTTAATGCATGTTATTAGATTAGTAACAAGCAAAAGAGAGGTCTTTAAATAGAATAAATGTGGCATGTTTTTAAATAATTATGTCAACAAAAATTAACTTCGAGCTGTCATTTCAACAGAAGAAAAGCAGTTAAGGGGCTGAAAATCTTGATCCATTTCTAGATTTTTTTTCTCTCAATTCGATAGAAATGCTATGTAATGCAGATATATCTGGACTGCAGCATCCATTGGCAATGTTTGCTAAGAATTTAAAACGCCAGTCCTAACTCACATTGTGAGAACTAGTTTGGAACAGGCTGTTTTATCATTACGAGGCATGCAGATATGTGCATATCTCAGGGGTCTCCAACCTTGGCAACTTTAAGACTTGTGGACTTCAATTCCTAGAATTCCTCAGCCAGCTTTGCTGGCTGAGGAATTCTGGGAGTTGAAGTCCACAAGTCTTAAAGTTGCCAAGGTTGGAGACCCCTGACCCAGATTGAGATGTCAATTCCACTCTTTCTTTAGAAAACTCAGAGTAATTTACACTGTACACACTGACATCTCTCATCTTGACACTGGTTATACCTCCTTAGCTCCATTACTGCTTATGGTCAAGGATTCCATGACCCTTCTCTGGAAGAGAATGGTGTCCTTAAATCAGTCAGTGAGTTTTTGCTATGTTCACTTATTTGCATCTAGGATTTCACCCACCTCCAGTTGCCTATAGACATCCCCAGGCAATTCTTGCTCATAATTCTTCAATAATTCAATAGTTTGTTTCAAGGGCTCAAACATCTCATCGGTGCTGGACTGTCTATCTTTAACAGCCATCAGTTGACCCATAACTTCCACCAAACCTTCATAATCTCCTTTCTCCAACTTTTTGTTCAAATCTTTCTCAGCAATCTTTGCAAACTCCTCAAGGTCAGACAAACTAAAGGCAGAGCAGAGGAAACAATCACAGAAAAAAAACAATATGTTGAGAACAATAAATGTGATAACAAAATCTATCATCCTTCAAGCAAATAACTGGAGAAAATGTTTACCTTAGCAAGAAAAGAAAAGAAAAAGAAGACCCATCCTGGCTGCCAAATTATAAGGGCTCCTACTCAGCAAATCACCTGAACAAAAGAAAAAGGCAGCAATGCAATCCTAAATCTTGGAGTGGGGTGGGGGAGAGACCATGCATGACAAATGAGCTGTAATTTCCAAAGCCCAGTTGCCTAATAAGGGCTAGGACAAATAGGGAAGGCAGGTTGCCCACAGCATCTTTTCTCCTTTTTGAAATTGAAACTTTTTGTTTGTTTTTCATCGCAGCCATAGGGAAAACATGGAGAAAGAAATGGGTGCAGTCCTTGGGTCTTAGAGTAATTGAAAGAAGTGTACAATTATTGGATTCCAGATTGCTTTCAACAAGGGTAGCAATTTGCCCAGGATTACCTGCCCAAGTGATTGGGAGAAGTCCAAATTACTCTCTTGTTACCTGCTTGTATATGATTTAAAGTTCTAGAGCAGGGGTGTGAAACTTGCATCATCATGGCGTCATCAGGTGACATATCACGACTTTTTCCCCTCCGCTAAACCAGACATGGGCGTGGCCAACAAGTGACGCATCCGGCCCGCGGGCTGCAAGTTTGACAGCCCTATTCTGGAGAGATTGCTGCCATCCCTATTCCTTGGGCTAGGGCAGTGATTCTGAGTCAGCAGAGGCCATTTTGCCCAGCACTGCATCCACTTCCTGGCTTGATCCTGAACAGTGACTCCAGAGGAGTTTGCCCTCTGAGAGTTCCTGAAATGTTAACTTAAATTCTTGCTACTAGACTTTGTAAACCCTAAACCACTTAGGATTTACAAATCTTTCAGCTGTTAAGATCTGGCCCTTTTGAAAATGCCTCTGCTTGAAAATGTGAATTTTCTAACCTTCAGAAAAGGACCTTCTCTTATCCAAATCTCAGGCTATTGGATACATTCCCCCAGAATTTGTACTTAATGTCTATCCCTAATAAGAGCAGATAAGATGCACCGTTTTTTGCAAGGCTCTTCATTATTAAATAATGTTTGTGTTGGTGTAGTAGCTAAGGCAGGTGTGTCAAACTCGTGGCCTGCGGGCTGGATGCGTCACGCGCTGGCTCCGCCCCCGCCTGGTTTAGCAAAGGGGGAGGAGTCCCGATATGTCACGTGATGTCACCGTGACGCCGTGAGTTTGATACCCCTGAGCTAGGTATTAAACTAGAAACTGGGAGACTGTAAATACTAGTCCAGGCACAAAGCCAGCTGGGTGACCTTGGACCAGGCACTTTCTCTCAGCCCTAGGAAGGAGGGAATGGCAAACCACTTTGAAAAACCTTGTCAAAGAAACTGCAGGGACTTGTCCAGGCAGTCTCTGAGAATTGGACACAATTGAATGGAAGGGGAAAAATACATTATTTATTTTAATTGATATCTTTCCTAATAAAGTAGAAAGGTGGGATTATAAAATATATAGATTGGCATCATAGATACTAGGCATGCCCATGAATCTTTTGAGAAACTTATGCCCTCACCAACAGCAGAATGTCTATCAGCCAGCAGGCTAGTCTTAAATATGGATTGGCCCTGAGATAAATCTGAATTCAAACTCCATTTGTAATGGAGAAGTGGATCCAGGAGATATTGATATGCCCTTTTAGTAAGGTAGGTGAGAACTGGTTTTCTAATGTTAAGTGTTAAGCAATGGTCGCTATTATGCCATCTAAACCTAACTTTAAAAGCTATACATGATCCTTTTTTTGAGGGGCAGGCTATCAGCTCAACAGCCCTTAGCCAGGCTAGAGGTGGAGTCCAAGCCTCCAATTCAGAGGTAATAAAATACCCACTACTGGAAAGCCACAGCAGCAAATAGTTCTCTCTTTAAACCACATGGTCAAAAAAGGACTACATGGCTCTTTTCCCATTCTAAAGAAAGAATAGCAGCTTGATCTTCTTCTTTTTTGCACTGAAGAAACAGTGTAAATAATTGATTTTATAAAATGAATCCCTTCTACTCAGAAAAAAAGATCCCATTTTTAGAAAACATATTTGATATGTTTATTTTTTTCCCCTAAAAGAAAGGGGCAATTGCTTCCAATATTCCTTAGGCTCATTCTTCTCCACTCTTGAAGAAAGCTGAAATCCAAAACATGTTAATGTATGTTATTCAATGTTAATATAAGTAGGACAAAATGCCAGTAAGTCTACAGAACTCCTGAAGTTCCTCATTACTTGAAAAACTATGACATGATCTTCTCTTGGGAATAATCAGGCATTCTCATTTCGTATTTTATTTTTTGATGATTCTATGCTCATAATTTGGAAATATAATTAGTGTCCCTCACTTTCCCCAAGAATAAACTACAATTACGGCATGATATTTCCAGCTATATCCCACAAGACCTCTCAGAGATTGCTGTACTGTAATCCCTTCAACAAGGATTCAGTCATTGTCATTTGATTATTGTTTTGCTGGAACAATTAGTCATGACATTTAAAGCATAACCATGGGAGTACACAAAAATAGAAGGGACTTTAAACCAGCATTGAAGATATTTAATGGTGACATTGCTTATCCCTTCAGATCATGAAATTATGCATAGGATGAGGCAATTACAAGAAAGAAAGAAAAGAAAAAACTAGCAAAGAATCCATCAAGCTAATGGTCCCCAGATCATTAGATTACAGAGTAAGATTACAATTTCCATAATCAGACCTAACTTTAGGAAGTGCTCCAGCTGGCATAGTTTAGAAAATATGAGATTCGCTTAAGTGTATAGTAACACTTAGTAATTACTGTGATTCTGGAGGTGAAGGGCCTGCAAAGCTGTGACAAACAATGGCTAATCAATTCCAAAGATTTGAACTTCCTTATCTTGATCTAAAGGTAGTTTGTATTCATCAGTTCCAGTCTACTGTTACTGTCTACTGTTTACAGCAACTTGGGAACAAATTCTTTTATACTGTCTTCTTTGAGAAAAGTAATGATCAACTGATACTGCTCTACTTTTCTATTTAACTTTTCAATTTACCACTAATAAAACATTCCCTAGTCTGCACAATCATCCAGTCTCTGATGTTTCCTTAATAAAATCTTCCAAACCATAATTGGTACACATTATATTCCCTTCTTTATTTTTGTTAAAATTAAAACCTTTTAATATTTAGAATATTTAGAATCAGCATGCTATCCATGTATTAGGCATTGGTCATGCTAATTAAACAGTTTTTCCCCCTTTGGAAAATGTATAATTGTTTCCCCGTAGTTTCTTTTTTCTCATGTATATAACTTTGGAATTGTAATTGTAATTGCCTGAACTAATTCTTCTCATTATTTGTTAGTGTGGGTATTAATTGTACTAATTGTTCCAATCATATGTGAATTTTAATTCCCCCCAACTAGAAATCACTCCAGCAAATAGGCATTTGCTATATGTACTGTTATATATTCAGGTTAAACTGTTTATTCCAAGATCCGCTATTCCGAGCGGGAAAATTAAGACCACTGATTGGTTGAACCACCCGACAGCCCTGTATAAAAGGGAGAGCTGTCAAGCTGGTTCCTTTGCTGGATCTAACTGTTATACAATAAAGAGCTGTTAGTCACACTACTGTCTCCAGCCTCTTCAATATCGGAACTTAACATGTACAATGCTCACTTAAAAGATCACTGAAGTAAGATCTCTGAAACTGACTCAAAACCAAACAAATAAACACGGGTCATTCCATGTGGGAATAGAAGAGCTGGTTTGAAGGAAATGGACATGAGTTAAAGAAGTCTGATTGAGAACATTACACCCACGGTAATTTTAAATCAAATTCAGGAAATATGACGTTCAACAGAATCCTAAAGAAGAAAAACACTGTGTTTCACAGAACATCAAACTGATCTCTCCTGGGTCAAGTTTTGTAACACTCATGAACAAGCAGTGGTGTTACGATGAGAGGAAATGGGCCAAACTACAAGATATTGAGGGAATTATTGGACTTTTTCTTAAAGACCACCATTCTTTTGTACAATTTACATCTCCTGCCTGAAAAAAGAGGGAAACCACAATGCCAACTATTTAAAAATTGTGTTGATGTACACTGGAGTGCCACAGAATAGAAGCTTTGGGTCTAGATGTTCATCCATTCCTTTTTTAAACCACATTTTCTACTTAACACAAGAGACCCAAGAGGAGCAAGAAAAGCAGTGGTACCTGTGGGTTACGTGATCAATGAGATGCTGCTTGAACATGAAACTCCATTTTTTTATTACACCCAGAAGAGATGCTTTGAAGGAACGGGCATCCACTTTCATCCAGCTGTCAAGCACGCAGACTGGTTCCAGGTGGCTCACTTCTTCATAGACCCTCTCATAAGAGTCTATTTGCCCTCTGAACTGCTGAAGTGTTGGAGGGGTCTCTGGGACTCCTTCCTCCGCATGGACCTCTATCTCCTCTGCAGTGAGAACGTGACCATATAAGAGGAACTGACGTAAGAATTCCTTCCTGTCATCCACATAGAGATAGGAGTAGTGGCCAAAGGAGTTGCGATAGTCACAACAAGCTGAGATCATCTTCTCGACACGCCCCATTAAGCTTTGGCGCATGTCAGTAAGGTCAGACATCTCCTCCATGTCAGCCTGTCCAGAGACACAAATATAACCCTGAACTAAACAGAAGAGTGGAGGCATAAATTCACATATAATATGGGATTATGGCCACCAAGGATCAAACCTGATAATGAGGAAATGTGCAGTGAACTGCAAGCCTTGGTACCAGGGAAGAGACCCGGTAGATCTTATTGACGAGCCCTTCAATGATATCATAGAAACCATCGCTGGCGCCAGCATCCAGAGAAGGGCGAAATATCATCTCAGGGACAGACAACTCCAGCTGCACTTTGAAAAGAGGAGCATGGCCTGCCTTGAAGTCTGCAGGATAAGAAGGCAGGTGTAATTGGTCTGCTGACAGTTCCTTCCCACTTCTGCAGTAAAACACTACTACCACTTTCCACACTTTGGCACGCTTCAGATAGCTTGGATTACTAATTTTAATGTTCTCAGCCAATCCAAACAAAGGCCGTGCTGGCTATAAAGTCTAGGAACTGTAGCCTAAGACAGATGAAGCAAGCAGCATGTCAGCAGTGCAACCAGTCTATGGTCCCCAAGGCCGTGTAAGTCAGGACTACTTTTATTGCAACAGCTATAATAACAGAAGTCTGAATGTTCACTTTATCTTCGTGGAAACTAGGATGAGTCTTGTCTGAGATGCTTTTCAAGTTACGAGGGTGAGTCAAAAAGTAATTCCATTTTCTTTAGGACAGGTATAATTACCAACACAGGAACATGTAGCATACATCAAAATGAAGCTGGTCCTCTGTGGATCACATCCCTACTTCTCAACATAATCACCGTTTCTCTCAATAGCAATGTTCCACCTTCGAATGAGAGCATGTATCCCTGCCTCGTAAAATTTTGTTGACTGTTCTTTGAGCCACTTTTTCACTGCAGTTTTCACTTCCTCGTCACTGGAATAATAATCCTCCATACTAACCAGATTTAGCGCCTTCAGACTATCATCTCTTCGGCCCCATGAAAGAGGGTTTGGGAGGCAAACATTATTCCAGTGACAAGGAAGTGAAAACTGCAGTGAAGAAGTGGCTCAAAGAACAGTCAACAAAATTTTACGAGGCAGGGATACATGCCCTCATTCGAAGGTGGAACATTGCTATTGAGAGAAACGTTGACTATGTTGAGAAGTAGGGATGTGATCCACAGAGGACCAGCTTCATTTTGATGTATGCTACATGTTCCTGTGTTGGTAATTATACCTGTCCTAAAGAAAATGGCATTACGTTTTGACTCACCCTCGTAGTTTCTTGGCCTTCTCCTATTCTTCAAGGCCATTTTTCTATATCCTCTACACTGCATTAAATGAATAGGCATAGACATCAGCATAATTTGGTGGGGCGGAAACATACCTTCAACTTTAAACTCTTATTTCTAATCACAACAAAATAAATCCAGCTACAAAGGGGATAAATCTTGTTATCACAGCCCAGATCTCTTGTAATCCTAATTCTGCACACTGCATCTGGATTAGAACATGAAGTTCCAATATTCTCTCCATCTCCGTTATGTTCACAATAAAAACAACAATAATGAATTAACCACTCCCAAAATAAATGAGAAACGAGTCTGGTCCACAAGGACAAGTTCACCTGTATTTTCCAAAAGGTATTTAAGCGAACATTCAATGACATTAAAGAATCCATCCAGAATGATCTCATCTATATGCTCCAAATAAGCTTTCCATACATCAGAAGATGGATCTGCTTCAAAGAGTCTTAAATTTTCCTAAATATAAAGAAATCATAATCAAAAGACATGTGCTTTGAGCTTGTCTCAGCTCTAATTTGAAAGGTAGAAACAGCACTACCTAGCATTCCCTTTTACTTTTTCAATATATTTATTTTAATCTAGCAGATCCTGCTTGAGGGAATCATACATTCTGGTGCGACTGTAGATATCATATGTCCTATGGAGCCTGCAAGTGCCACATTTAGTTGCCTGAAAAGTGTTTGAGGATGATGCTTCAGTTTGCATAAAGGACAGAATAGAACTATTAATCCAAATCATCACTAACTGTGCCTAATACCAATACTCAAATATTTCAATACATTCTTTCATCACTTGCTACCTAATCTTTTATCTGAAGATGTTAAGTGGATCTCAGATATTTTTCCTATGAATCTTTTGCTATCATGCCACCACCATCTTTCCAGAGCTTCTACTGACTATCCTTTGAAAACTTGGTTCAATTTTATTTAGAATTTCTTTATCTTCCAAACATATTTGGATGTTTGTGAGGAGAGGATTTTAATAGCAATAGCAATAGCACTTAGACTTATATACCGCTTCATAGTGCTTTACAGCTCTCTCTAAGCGGTTTACAGACTCAGCATATTACCCCCAACAATCTGGGTTCTCATTTTACCGACCTCAGAAGAATGGAAGTCTGAGTCAACCTTGAGCCGGTGAGATTTGAACAGCTGAACTGCAGCTAGCAGTCAGCTGAAGTAGCTTGCAGTGCTGCACTCTAACCACTGCACCACCTCGGCTCTTTTTAAGTTTGACCCTTGTTCTCATAATCAATTGATTCTCTGGATTATGCTGGTCTTTGACCATAATAAAGGTTCTATTTGAGTTGATTTTCTGGAATAATTCATATTTAACAATAGTGGAGAAAAATGTTTTTGGTTTATGTTTGGCTCAAAAAGGGAGTTATATCTGATTATTAGTAATAACACTGAAGATTTTTGAGGAGGGTAGAAAGAATAACATTGCCTAAAACCTACCTTAATGTTTTTAATTGATCTTGTCCCAACTTGGACCTTACATTTCGGCAACCCCTACAATTCTGAATATAATTGAAGAAGTATTTGGGAGGCTAAACCAACAATCAATTGACAATTGAAGAATCTTACTAAGATAAATTTTGACAATTTACAAGAAATATGGAATAAAGAATTGGAGTCAGGTAACTTATAAATTCTGGTAATAAAATAATAAAATAAAATTTTAACAAGTCTTTCTTGGGGTTTTAAAGAATATTAAATAAGTTTTTCATGGTGTTAAGATGAGACTAATTCATCAAAAAGAGGTCATATGCAAAAAAGAGGGAAAATACAAAGAGTATTTACCAGCTTTTTCCCCCTCTTCATTCTGAGTAGTATGACTTTTTGTTGTCTCTTCTAAGTTTATATGTTTTAGTAGGGTTTTTTTGTACTTCGGTATTTTATATATTTTGTTTTGTTGTGAATACATGCAATAAAATCAATCTACACAGAATAATGAAACATCTATACCAGGTACAATTTCAGAATCTTTCTATTTAATCAGAGACACCTTGATTTGTAAGTGTGGTTTATATCCCAACCTGCTGTAAATGCAAACAGTTATATATGATGAAAGTAGCTACCAGTTTCTGACCTGGCACTCCTAGTGTAATGTTAATATAAATGCACATTAAAGTGAGAGCATGGACGAGACATTTCATGTGTATAACTAATACTTTTAGTCATGGGAACAAAATACTTGCAGATGACTTTTTCTAACAGATCAGTTATGCCCATATATGCATTACCATACCTTAATCAGAAAATGAATCTTATGGCCTGAATCTGTAATGAGCTGATAGTGTTTGTTCAATCGCTCATGCTGATTATCCAAGTATAGCAGAGATTCTTTTTTCCCATCTTTTCTTTCAAAAACTGGAAAGACCCAAGATTTCATCATATTCTGAATTTCCTCGATGTTGTCTTTGGTTTTCTGGATCGTTTGCTCAAGATTTCGAACACTGTTAACCACGTGTGAAATGCGATCCCAAAGGCCTTCCAATAAAAGCAACAATGGAGAACATTTTAAGAAGCTAACAATGACATGTCATCCAATCTATAAAACTGAGGGGGGAATCATTTCTTGCTGTGCTCTTACTGAAAGGCCAGATGGCGTTCCCTTCGGAAACAAATGAATTGCGAGAAAATGTTACTGAACATGACCTGTTTTCCTCTACATAAATATAGCCTTTGCATGACTACAGTGTAATTTTGCCAAAGCAAAACTAATCTAATACAGAAGGCCAAAAACACAACTCTCATTATTACACAACCTTCAACATTTAATGTCAGCAACCATTACTGTTTTTTTAAATTTTTGGAAGAGAATCTCACCCATCTATTCCAGCCACTCGGAAATGAATCAGCACCAACATGACTTCCCATCCTCCAAATATTTCTTCATTATTTCTACTCTTTCTACGCTCTTGGGTTCTTTTCAAATGCCAAAGAGTCGTGTTCCCTGACTATTAAAAGTGGAAAATAAACGCCCCAATGTTCAAGCTAAGTTCACCCTTTATACTGGGTTGAAATGGACATAGCACTGTAGACACCAGATGACTGCAATGCACAGAGAACACCAGGAAGAAGAAAGAACATGGGTATTTTTTCACCCAATTTGGTAATGTCCACATTCATCAGCCGAGGAGAAAAGGTGAGCAAGGAGAGCTTTCTGAAGAAGATCCGGCTTGGCTGAAAGATCGGAAATAGCTTTATTCCTACCACATGCGACTCTACAAGCGGAGCTTACCTTTTGTTTTCCAATTTAATGTCTCTTCTGCTTCTTTCAGTTGAATATCAATTTCATGCAGCTGACTCTCTATGAGTGGATATTCTACCTCCAGGACAGTGCACAATGTTTTGTTGTACCAAGTAACCATTAAATCCAAGTTGGCCACTAATTGCCTGAAGGATTCCCTAGAAGAATATAATTCTGCTGCTGTTTCCGGGATCTTCCCAATCTGATCTTCTCCAAGGTAGCTCACTTCTCTTAGAACAGATACCAGCTAGAAAATCACAAAGTAAAATTAAAAACTTTTCACTGCTGTCCTTTTTTTTCTATTAAAAAGTTGTATTTCTTCTCTCCTCTCTCTGTATATCTATTTAGAGATTCAATTATAGAACTTCCTGAATAACCAAATAGGAATACAGGGAGAAAGTTTCCTTCTCAACTCAAAAATATTAATTAGGATTGTCATCCCACCAATATGGGATATTTCTAAAATTCAACCACAAGTGTTTCTACATACAGCAATTCCAGTTTTAATCTCACCAATGTTTATATAAATTACTAGGAAATATGGAGAGCATTCCTTTTACAGTCAAATTCATAAAGGTTTATCAGTTAACCCTATGGTGGTTAACAGAAACTCCACTGAAAAAAACAACATGTTTCTGAATATCAACTGGGCATAATCAGTGGCTTTAAACAAAGTTGTCTTCTTTCTCTTTCTGCTTGGAGATTCTTACATGCATATGACTGATCTGTGACAACAGGCAGAAAATTATGTTGGGGCTTTTGTTTTAATTCAGCATATTTTTTTGTTTGATAAAATGTTTAATTTGGGATATGTGAACTACAGTACATTCAAGGTCCACTGAATGGCACGGTGCAAATCATCAGGTCTCAAGATTTTTATTTTTTTTTTAGCCATGTAATTCTCTATCTCCTCAAGCAGTAGCAGAGATTGAGCCATTCTTGGCTCCAAGCATCCTCACTTTGCAAAACTTCACCTGTTTCTGCCAAAAAGAAAAGGGAGAAGTCTTCCGGAAGATCAATATTCTTTCATCTTACCTGAGGGTCAAAATTGACCGTAATCAGTTTACTCTCTGGATCTCTTTGGATAAGTGGTTGAGTGAGATTATACTGAGCTTTCACAGAGACAGTCTGGAACCATTCTTCATACAGCTTCTCTTGATATCTGCCAGAAGACCAAGCAATCATATCAACACTCTCTATACACTGTCAACAATGTTATTGGAAGAGATTTCCTGCCTATGTTGCAAGAAAAGCTGAAGTGAAAAATCGTAGGTGGGAGTTCTTGCCCCTCTGTCCCTTCTGTCCAGAAAACTACTTGGCTCCTTCCTACAAAGTCATTTCTCCACATAACCACCGCTCCTAGGAGATTCCAAGGTTGCTGCTCAATCAACTTTCAACTATTTTCCACTTACAACATATAAACATGATCCAATTTGCAAACTGAATCACAAGAAACCTGGCTCAAAAACAGTAACTGCGAGAGGGACCTTGGAGTCCTAGTGGACGATCACTTAAACATGAGCCAGCAGTGTGCGGCAGCAGCCAAAAAAGCTAATACAATACTTGGTTGTATAAAAAAAGGCACAGAATCAAAATTACATGAAGTATTAGTACCACTTTATAAAGTCTTAGTAAGGCCACACTTGGAATACTGCATCCAATTTTGGTCACCACACAACAAAAACGATGTTGAAACTTTAGGGAAAGTACAGAGTAAAGCAACTAAGATGATTAAAGGCCTAGAGACTAAAACATGAAGAATATTGGGTTTGGCTAGTCTAAAGAAAAGAAGCAGTAGAAGTAACATGACAGCAGTATTCTAGTATTTGAGGGGCTGCTACAAAGAGGAGGGGGTCAACTTATCTTCCAAAGCACCAGAGGACAGGACAAGAAACAATGGATGGAAACTAATCAAGGAGAGATGCAATCTGGAATTAAAGGAGAAACTTCCTAACAGTGAGAACAATTAACCAGTGGAACAGCTTGCCTTCAGAAGTTGTAGATGCTTCATCACTGGAGGTTTTTAAGAAAAGACTGGATGGCCACTTGTCTAAAATGGTATAGGGTCTCCTGCTTCAGCAGGGGACTGGACTAGAAGACCTCCAAGGTCCCTTCCAGCTCTATTCTATTCTACATAGCAATAGCATTTAGACTTATATTCCGCTTCATAGTGCTTTTACAGCCCTCTCTAAGCAGTTTACAGAGTCAGCATGTTGCCCCCAACAATCTGGGTCCTCATTTTACCCACCTCGGAAGGATGGAAGACTGAGTCAACCTTGATCCTATGAGAATCGAATTGCCAAACAGCTGGCAGCCGGCAATCAGCGGAAGTACCTTGCAATACTGCATTCTAACCACTGTGCCACCGCGGCTCATTGCTATTGCTATTGCTATTTATTAATAAAGGAGAATATTTGTAGCTCAGGGTTGAAATGAGGGGTCCTTTGTGATCTCTGAGCGTGTTTTCTTGCAGACGTTTCATTACCCAAACTAGGAAGCAACATCAGTGCTTTTATTTATTCTTCCCAAAGGACCCCATTACCATGTTGATATCACATTGTATACAAAACATTTCTAAAACACTGAATTTAGTTAATTAAGCAACTAAAAAAAATTGGATAAAATTAAACCCCCAACCTCTATTAGCTACATATTGCACCAAACCAATAAAAATAATTTAGCAAAGGCAAATCTATTCTTACAATATGCTCTAATGAAACACATTTACCTTTCTAATAACTGGATCAAATCTTCATACTTTTGCACCACTTTTTTGCCTTCCGTAGAATCCAAGGAACTATAAATAAAATGCATCAAACTTTATGACTTGATAATTTGACTGAAATTATGTGCTGGTCAATATTTCAAATAACTTTATAGATAATGTTTACATGTAGATGTGATACATTGGGAATAGATGCATTCAAACACCCACACCTTTCTTATGAAGTATTTTTCTGCCTGAGAGCTGTGTTACATGTGATATTAATCATGGTTTGCTCTTCCAAAGAATTTGTTTCTTTTTCAAACTGTTCGCATATGTCCATCCATATCAATGATTACATCACAGTAGTTTAGCCTACAGAGATCTACATAATAGTCTTCAGTTGTCCTGTCTTTTCTTTCTGGTACTAAAGAATATGAACCTATCTGAAATAACTCTATTTATGTATCTATCCATTTCATAAACATTGACTCACAATTATATAACAGTGATATGTGTATGTGTATGTGTATGTGTATGTGTATGTGTATGTGTATGTGTATGTTTATGTTTATGTTTATGTTTATGTATATATGTAATAGTTATCATTGAACAATGTTGAATTTTATCATTAAAATTCAAATCTATATATAAGCTATTATTCAAATCTATATAGAGAGCTGAGGTGGCGCAGTGGTTAGAGTGCAGTACTGCAGGCTACTTCAGCTGACTGCTAGCTGCAGTTCAGCAGTTCAAATCTCACCGGCTCAAGGTTGACTCAGCCTTCCATAACCCTAACCCTAACCCTTCCATCCTTCCGAGGTGGGTTAAATGAGGACCCAGATTGTTGGGGGCAATATGCTGACTCTGTAAACTGCTTAGAGAGGGCTGTAAAAGCACTATGAAGTGGTATATAAGTCTAAGTGCTATTGCTATTGCTAATTACAATTCAAATCTGTATATAATTCTTTTCTTATATCTTTTTTCAAAAGATATGACAAAAATAGAGAGAGAAATGTTCAACACTCTAATATAGAGGTGGGATCTTCATCAGCTATTTGATTTTCTCAACAATCCACCAGCCACAAGTGCCTGACAAAATCCTGTGAGGTCTCACTAGGATTACATAAATCAGACTAGAACAAGGGAGAGAAGCCATAAAGAGTTCTTTCCAGCCATTCCATTCTGGGTCACATAACCATAGGAGACTCCAGCACATTTTTAATGTTTGCTTCTCTAGTCATACCAACATTGTTCTTGTTCTGTTTTGTTTGTGCGGGGGAGTTAGCCTACTGAAAGATAGACAGATGGACAAAGTCTCAAATCATTTAGATCAGGGGTCTCCAACCTTGGCAACTTTAAGACTTGTGGACTTCAACTCCCAGAATTCCTCAGCCAGCTTTGCTAGCTGAGGAATTCTGGCAGTTGAAGTCCACAAGTCTTAAAGTTGCCAAGGTTGGAGACCCCTGGTTTAGATAATCATTTTCCAAGGTTCCATGAGGTTGGGAAGAATAAAAAGTGTAGACTAAGCCAAAAGCCCTTTTTCAAACTTATTTTGTAATGACAGGTAATGTCATTTTATTTCCAGTTTTAACATTCATGCAGAACAAGAGCCAAGGTGGCGCAGCTGACTGTGATCCACAGGTCAGCAGTTCAAATGTCACTGGCTCAAGGTTGACTCAGTCTTCCATCCTTCCGAGGTAGGTAAAA
This sequence comes from Diadophis punctatus similis, assembly GCA_023053685.1. Classification (NCBI taxonomy): domain Eukaryota; kingdom Metazoa; phylum Chordata; class Lepidosauria; order Squamata; family Dipsadidae; genus Diadophis; species Diadophis punctatus. The sequence continues at coordinate 152,418,583 of JALIGW010000002.1, forward strand.
TGAGGACCCAGATTAGGGGTGAAATCCTCCCGGTTCGCTCTTACCTGTCGGTCGTCACAGAGCCGATGGAGCTGGTGGTGGTTGCCCACTTCCCCCGACCGCCTGGACGCCACCATTTGAGTTCTTTTGCCCTCTGCGCATGCGCAAAGCGTTCTGCATGCGCAGAGGGCAAAAGAACTCAAATGGCGGTGTCCAGGCGGGCGGGGGAAGAGGGCAGGGGCAGCCCCGCGCCATGACCGCCACCGGCTCCATCGCCTCTGCGATGACCGACAGGTAAGAGTGAACCGGGAGGATTTCACTCCTGACCCAGATTGTTGGGGGCAATGTAAATATACATTGTTTACTGGTGTAAACCGCTTAGAGAGTGCTTGCACTGTGAGGCGGTATATAAATCTCACAAATAAATAAATAAATAAATAAACACTGATACGGAAAGTCTGATAAAATAAATATTTCCCTTTGAAGAAAAGATACTCACCAATAACTGAGGTGTCTGAAATTACTAAATGGGATTTTGATCCTGTGTTTTAGTTCCTGAGCCCACTGAACCCCTCCAGCCACCAAAGGCATATTCTTATGCACTGGCGAATACCCTGAGAAACAAAATTCAGTCTGAAACTCAAAACACACCAACATTCTAAGTAGGGTTAATATGAATAATGTAGGTTGCTAAAATACTAAAAAGAATCCTAACTTCCAACAAAAATCTCAGTCAGGGAAAATGCTGTCCCTGGTTAAATAGGTGACATAGACACATTCTCTGACCCCATCCAACTCATTGCGAGGATCAGTTTTCCAAAAATTGTTAATTATCAACTGAAGTCATTAAAAAGACCTGATATTATAACACCTGAAAAGGTCTTTTTCCCACCAAAAGTGAATTCCAATTGATCACATTGATATTCAAATCTATACTTCTCTAGCAATCTACAATTAAAAAACAACAACGACAACCAGGAACCCTTACTCCTAAAACAAAATACAACTGGGAATTAACATTAAATGAAGCCTGGTTGAATAACCCAATATTGGGATAACACATAGTATATTGCTATTTTTACACCATCTTAACTTTGCGTAGCTGTTTGTTACATCTTTAATCTAAAAAAGAAAATTACCTATAATGACAATTAGGTAAGATAATTGATCCTTATGGCAATTTTTTAAAAATGAAACTGCTTAGACCAACTTATATTAATACTTTCTGTTAACTGCGTATGAAGACTTTTTAAACATGTACCTATGTCTGTCTCCTCCTCAATACGTTTCAGGTAGATCAATTTAGCATCATCAAGGTCTTTGTCGAACATTGTGATGAGAAAATTATATTTATCATAGGCTTCTGCTGCTATCATTGGTCGATCCAGGAGGCTTCCAAAAATGTCTATCAGCTATCACACAGGGAAAAAAAGGAAAGAAACTGAACGTGCCCTGTAATCATCATTTACAAACAAGAATCCTTGTCATTGCTCATATATTTTCCTTAATGAGCTAGCTGTCAAAATGCATACAATTGTAATTATTTCAATGCTGTAGCCAACATTAAACCGATAATAAAGTATGCATCTATTGAAATATAAAACTCCATAAACTAGTACCTCGATATAATGAGCATTTGTCGTTTAAAAATAACTAGGGCACATTTCCTATGTTCTGCAGTAGCTCAGTATAACAAATTGCAAACCTTGAATGCATGTTCCACACTAGCGGCATCATCAAAGGCTTGGCCAAAGAGAGTCCCCAACCGCCGATCAATATCTTCCATTTTGCTCTTAAAGTCACATACATCATTCTCAAACTCCTAAAGGAACCAAATAAATATTTTTATGAATAAAAGCCATTTCTGATTGAGCAGGCTTTTCAATACCAGATACTTTTTACTTTATGTTTGATCCCCGAACATAGGTACATAGCAAAGGTACAGGGCTTCTACTTTCCTAGAGTCCAAAATCACCCACCGTATTAGCCACATCCAGACAGTCATACGTCTGGTCTGAAAATACTTTATACATTTCCTGGAATTCTTCATGCATACTCAGGACTTGTTGACTCAGAGATTTGCCTTTTATGCCACTAAATTCCAGCTTCTCCAGTTTCTCTATGTCCAAAACTGTCATCAGAAGATCCTACAGAAATCAATAATTCACAGTTTATATCCTTGATGTTTAGGCTGGCTTTTGGACTTTAACAATATTACATACTGATTATCCAGCCAAAAGCAAAACAAAAATTTAAAAAATCCAAAACTTTTTTCAGATAATTTATTTCTCATCCCTAATGTATCACATAGTTTTCTGAGCAAGATAATTTGTATTTATCAATTTATAGACAGACTCTTTGACAGAGAGAGGAAGACAGCATAAGGCATAGGTGCTATTGCTGTCAGTGCTGATACACAACCATATTGATCAAGGACATTTTAAAAAATTATTACTACTGGATCTTGTTCTAAGGCTGTTCAAAAGGAACATCTTCTGTAACCATGAGCCATTTCCTGCATCAAAACAAAAATATATGGAACAGAAATCCCCTAATTTGTTGCCTTTCTCTTTAATGGCTCTCTGCACTTTCCATAGGATCCTGTCTCTGCTGGAAACAAATACAATATAAACATAAAAAATATAATAAATACCGGTAAATAAATGACACAAATATTTTACAAGTACACTAGAACACTGCTAACAAGGTCACATTTTCTCAGAATAAAGTAGGCAGGTCCAATTCTAAATATGGATTTTTATACACGTTTTATTTTTGTTTCCTCTGCCTCTAATAGTTTGATATGATAGTAGATATGTTATTTCACTTTATCGGGCAGATTTTGCCAAGAGGTAGGAATTCATTATAAAAACTTCCTACAGGTGCATCGTATTGGGACTCAATGACTAGACATAAGTACTAAATATAAAGTACTACATAAACATAAGTATTACAGACTAAACCTAAGTAGCACTAGCAATGTTGACTCTGCAGGCTAAAATCTATGCATTAAGTATATTTATTGTATTATGCTTGCAAAGGGTATTTGCACATAATGGAGCTTTTAATATGTTGATCTAAAAGTTGGGGGAAATATTGTTCTCTTTAAAACCCCACAGTGTTCTTTCTACCTCATCATCTAGAATTTTGAATAGCAATCAAGAAACTTTGTTTCTTTCCATCTGGATCAGAAAAGGTAATAGAAGTGCCTAGATCTGTAATGGACTAGATAAGGGCCAACAAGCTAAACTTCAAACAAGTAACTGCTGCTTGTAAGAAAGGGGGGGGGGGGTTGGAAAGTAATATACAACCAATTAAAAACAGACTTACTGTACATTCTAATAAGTAAGAATATAGTGGAGACCTTATATTAAGCAGAAGCCCTTATTGGACAAGTATTGTGATATAATTTGCTGTAGTTTTTTTTTTAATGTTATATTCGATTCTGCATACAAAGCTAAATAATCTAATGCCTATCAACACTGACATTTTAAATCATCATTAATACTGATACAAAACCTTCTTTTTTGTCTTTTTAATGGTCTATTAGAATTTAAACATTAGAGTACTAAGAATTTTTAGTCAATACTGTACAAATGCCATAGTATCAGAAAAACATAAAGTATGTTTTACAACAGGAATGTCAAACTCGATTTCATTGAGGGCCGCATCAGGGTTGTGTTTGACTTTGGGGGGCCATGGTCAGGTGGGCGTGACCAGCTCACCGTCACTCATGTCAAGGGTGCCTGTTGCGGCCCGTGCAGTCTACCAGAGAAAACGGGCTCCTGAGCTACGTGTTTGGCTGCAACAACCTCCTGCAACTTCTGCCAGCAAAAACAGAGTTCCGGAGGGCTGCACGCGCCCCTCCCAAGCTCCGTTTTCGCTGCCAGAGGCACCATAGGCCAATCCTTCTCTGTTTCCAGGGTGGCACCGTGGGCCAGATCTAATCACCCCACAGGCCGGATCCGGCCCCCGGGCCTTGAGTTTGACACCCCTGTTTTACAACAATATTATAAGACTTTTTTTAAAAATGATGCTTGCATTTCCCTTATAGAATCAGGCTACCATTGCCACATTTTTTTAACCATCCAGACTAAATTGCTCAGCCAATTACTTATAGCTTTTTAACACCCAAAGCAGATTACCACACTGTTTTGTAAATGGGCTCTGTCATGAAACATGAACTATCACCGAACATAAATTCTTCCTCTATTTGTATCCATTTTACTATATCAGCAGGTGCACAAACACAATAGTTTACTGCCTAGCAATAAAAATCAGTAAATTATTAGAAAATATCATGATTTTCAAAAGAAATAGATGATTCCTGTGTTCTTTGCAAGGATAATTAAAGAGATATACAAAACGTTGTAACTTCCGATTAATAATTAATAATAATTTGTATTTTTGTCTGGAGTTAGTACTTTAAGAAAAGAGACCAAAATATTCTAGATGAGGCTTTTTTTTTTCCAGAAATGGGGCTGGCACCAATAGTTGGTGTTATAATTAGAGACGACCTTGATGGAGATATGCAAGCTTTGTTACCAAGGCAACAAGGAGTAAACCATGTTTGAAGACTGTCCAGATAACTTTTGGAAGTGGCTCCCCTTCTCCTTCCTATAACCAGTGAATCAGGGAGGAATGGTGAAAATGACCCACACCCACTCAAAAGCACCTCACACTATGTTAGCATCTCCTTGTCTCCAGTGCATATTCTCCTGGGGTTGTGCAACTACTGTATGAACCCAGGAAAAGGTGTAACTTGTTTTAAGGCTCCCCCAGTCTATCAAAACTTATGGTATTTTATTGCATTCAAAAAGAACCCAATGGACCAGTGAAGAGAGAAGCAGCAACAGCATGAGAAAGCCAGCAATCTTTCTGTGCTTCACCACTATTAGTCCAACTCCTTTTGAACACAGAATTAGTTTTCAGCAGAGGGTTAAATGCATATTCAAAAAGTATCTAAGCAACAAGTCACCAATGCAAGAGAGGGGTTGCAGAATGAAACATTGGAGAATCAACGTACTCTCACCTCCTTCACCAAGTAAACTTTCCCAATCAAGTCTTAGTTGGGCTTATCCTTCTTTTAAAGCCATGTTTCTAAATCAGATTTCAGCTTGGAGACATGATATGAGCCGAGGTGGCGCAGTGGTTAAAATGCAGCACTGCAGTTCAGCAGTTCAGCTGTTCAAATCTCACAGGCTCAAGGTTGACTCAGCCTTCCATCCTTCCGAGGTGGTTAAAATGAGGACCCAGATTGTTGGGGGCAATATGCTGAATTCTGTAAACCGCTTAGAGAGGGCTGTAAAGCACTATGAAGCGGTATATAAGTCTAAGTGCTATTGCTATTGCTATGATAACTATAAGGGGAAATTCTGGTTTGAACGTCCCTGCTGCTCAAACCAGAATAGTCCTGAAGGTCATACCCAAAGACCTCATGGGAAGGAGCATCACTGAGCCAGTCTAAATGATCAACAGACAGTCGGGGGTCACGATTGTTCCATAGTCAGATGCAATTGTGGAAAGGCTAAATCCACAGTTTAAGCCATTAAAGCAGAGGATCAAGAAAAATGTGGGAAATTGGTTGCAGGAAACAAAATACATTGCTTCTGTACAGATAATTCATTGTTCTATTTTTCATAGCAAAGTACTTACATGTACTACGTGAAGCCTCTCTAGGAAATTATTCAGTTGTGCAAAAACCATTACAGGAGGAAAATCCCATTGCTTTACTTCTTGTCCTGGCTGAAAATAATTGTGAAGATTTTCTCTTCTTTCTTCAAAAATCTGTTTAAAGTAGTCAAAAACATTAAAAGCTTTCTGAACTTTATTCAGACTTTCTTCTGTTTCTCCTTTAAGTAGATCTTCTGGACTGAGAAAATTCTTGGCCTGGTTGGGAAGAACAGAGAGACAAATTAAATATTTGTAAGTTTTACATGGAACAATCATAGTAAAAGATGTGATACTTTGCTCTGACTCTTAAATTGGCCACTCAGTATTGAACTGACATTGATTTGATAATTAGCAAAATGGAAGTTCAGTAGATTTGGCACAGGTGTGTTAGGTTTATAACAACAAATGCATAAGTAAACTCCTTATTCACCAACCAAAAGATATTGCATATGTGTTCCATTTTCTCCCTTTTAATTGATTTTACGTTTGATAAGAAAAGAAATTAAAATAACAGTGAGGAAAGAGAAGGAGGCTAAAATTTCATGTGAAATTCCAAGAATGAAGGAGACTGAATGCACAATAGCAGCTTCCTGCTAGCAGCATCCCATGTTCTTAAACTGTCTTATTTAGTGAACCATCATTATGTCATCAATGTTGTGAACATGAGATGCTAAGAATCTCTTTGCAATGCGATTGCAGCAGGGAGAGATGCACCCATCATTGATTTCAGGGGCTGAGTAGGTAGCCAAACTTTAAGTCTTGCAACTCTTTTTGATATGACAGGTGGCAAGAATCAACTATTTCAGCTGGCAAAATAAGTTTATCCTGAAAAGATTCTGATGAACTTCTCATGTCTCACAGACCTGGTACATAATATGGGGTTCTCTGAGGCTCACGGTTCCTGCTCAAAGAAAGTGGCAGTTGTGGCTAGGAGGGCCTTTACTCAACTTTGTGTTGCGCACTAGCTACACCCTTTCCTGGATAGGGAGACTTTTCCATTGGACACTCATGCCCTGACCATCTCTTGTCTGGACTACTGCAATATGCTTTACATGGAGCTACCCTTTAAATTAGTATCCAGAAGCTTCATCTGGTTCATAAGATGGCTGTGCAAGCAATCTTGGGTGTCCCAAGGACAACATATGTAACACCTCTGGTACATGAGCTCTATTGGGTATTGGTTTGCTTCTGGATCTAACTCAAGGTGTTGCTTATGACCTTTAAAGCCCTACATGGCATGAGGCCAGGTTACCTGTGGAACTATCTTTGCCCTGTTATATCAGCCCATCCCACCTGGTCAGGCAGGAAAGATACGTTGTGGACCCTGTGATTCCAGGGGGAGAGCTTTCTCTGCCATTGCCTCCACCCTCTGGAAGTCCTCCTTCCAGAGATGAGGTACCCCCCCCCCAACCTCCTGGCCTTTCGAAAATGTCTAAAAACTTGGCTCTGTCATTTTGCTGGAGGCGTGAAGAACAACATGCAGTCATGGGGTTAGTTAGCACCTTGAAGGCCTGGCCCTGCCTTTTTAATTTTTAATTTAATTATTCTACTTTTGTTTGAATTGCATCCTAATGTAATATTTATATACAGCTTTTATATTTTTATGTCTTACTTGTACACTGTCCAGAGTTTGCCCCGTGAGGGAGATGGACGGTTTCTAAACGTGATAAACAAGCAAGCAAACAACAAACAAACAGGCAGGATTAGAACTGCTTCAGGTCTTACCTGCTGAATAAGAAGATTGCAGATTTCTTGAAGAAGCACAATTATCCTAGCAGGTGCACAGTAATATTTTGAAGTGCCCCATATTAAGCACACTATATGAAGCATGCAATTTAATAATGGTTTCACCTCATTAAATTCCACATTTTCTATTTCTTCCAGTGTGCGCTGGAGAGGCTTTAGGTGCAAATTTATATCCTGGGCTTCAATCAAAGCTGCGATTTTTGAAAACAAAGAAGTTTTTAAAGAAGAAATACTTATCTTTGTATGTTTCTTAGAAGACAATATAAAAATAAAATTCCTTGGAAATAAATCATTTTATATTCAAAGGGATTTATCCCCAAGTATTCATATTGTGAATTAGAGTGCCAACAAATTTATCTTGGCTTTATGTTGCATGCAGCCAGATAACATGAGATATTAAAATTAATGGGATCTCTTCTTAAAATTGCAGAGAAAAAGAAAGGCAAAGAAAATACATCACCCAAAAGTAACAACACATAACTCAATTTCCTGCAGATAAGATAAGTATGTTGTAGGATTCGGCAAGTTCCTTAAATTTTAATGGGTGAATGGTATACAGGTAGTCCTCAACTTACAACCACAATTAAGCCCCAAATCTTTGTTGCTAACCAAGACAGTTGTTAAGTGCATTTTCCCCATTTTACTACCTTGCTTGCCACAGCTGTTAAGTCAATCACTGCAGTTAGTAACACAGTTATTAAGTGAATCTGGCTCCCCCGTTGACTTCGCTCATCAGAAGTTTGCAAAAGGTGATCACATGAACCCGGGACACTGCAACCATCATAAATACATAACAGCTGCCAAAAGATGATACCTGTTCCTTTTATTATTATTTCATTTACAAATTATATCAATGGACAAGAATGAAATCAAGCATTTGCTTCCACCCTACCTATTATCATTTTTATTCTACTGAATACTTCTAGGCTTAATGTGGGAGACCAGAGTTTCACTTTTAAGCATCCCAGCTGCCTGGATTTAAAAAAAAAAAACAATTTTAAATCAGCCTTACTGATTTAGGGTCAAAGACTAGCCATTAAGGAAGAATACACATAGCAGGGAGCAAATGATGGGAGCATAAACCAGGAAGGGGAAGAATTAGAAGTCAAAGTTCACATGGGTATAAATAGACTATTTAATTGTGTTCTTGGCATCGATATGATAAACATATACACTTATTCAATATTTAGAGTATTACCATTGTTCACCTATTAGAAAGGCAATTACACAAAACTTAGTTACTTCATTAGATACATCTATATAGGCATAGCCAAAGGAAGATGGATTTTCTCTACATTAGACCAGCCAGAACAATTCAATAGCAAAAGGGTTATTAAGCCCTAGTGCCAAACGATATAAAACAGGCAGTGCAATAAAAAATGCAGATTTAGTATTCCCTCGTTATCATGGGCATAATTATGCTTGCGTTAGGATATTGTTAAATCTCCCTTCTACTAGTTTAGATGACAAACAATTAAAACTCACCAGAGGGAAGGCACACATAGGATGAATGAATAGTATTTTACTCAGCCCGTTCCCAAAGTATTCTCCCAATTTCTAAATCTTAAAAATTTAGGTTGCTTCCATAGTCCAAGGTGTTTCTAAGGACAAATGAGGGCTAATCATTTTGATTTTAACAGCAATTAGGGCAGTGGGCCTCTATTATCTATGAAATACAGAATTGTATTAACCAATCTTTAGCTTTTAATTATTTCCTCCAGGCAAAGAGGATTAAAAAGTAATTCCCAGATACTTAAATACTTTGATGTATTACACAGCAATAATCGTCAACCTTTCAGTGACCAGTTTTTTAATATTTTTTACATTTGCAATGATTTTACTGCCTACTTACCTATATATTGTTATTGTCATTAATTTTTTAGATTTTAATACTTTTACCAGTAATCTTTTTTTAACTTTTAAACTCAAATATAAATGGAACATCAATTTTCATTCAAATAAAATGTATTCATTATTCATAAAAAAATATACCCATAAAATTATCTCATTCTATTAATATGTTACTTATTTTTGTTTTATTTGTAATGCAATATTGTCTTAGTGTCTTCTATCTAAGTTTCAGGGTTTAATTGATATGATCAGATAAAGAGCTTGTTTTTCTATTATATCCAAACAATTTGCTTCTTTTATGGGAAAATGATTGTCTGCATTGAAACCTAATTCAACTAGATAGAAAATTGGGGAAGCTATAGTATTAGTATTGATTAACGTTTGCTCTACAATTATGAATATACTGAGGGCATCTTCTCTATTCTGCAATTTTCTGTATTGTTTGACATTGATTTTACATTCATTATCATGGTATAATCTACCATATCATCCTGATACCAAGTATCTACACCATACATATTTCTTTGAAATGATTCATCATCCACACATCAGTATTCAGTTTGTTAACTCACTGTATGGAGTCACTATGTTAACTCTCAGAAAATATAAAGGTTCTTAAAATTTCTCCAAAATTTGTAGAATGCTTTTCGCAAGCTATATTGTGAAAATAGAGCCAATTTCTCAATAAACTTGGAAATAACATTCTCAAAATCAATAAGGATCATTAGATAGATCTAATTAAAGTTCCACGGAAAAGTCACACAATTTTCTTTAGAAAACCATTAACCATCCACATGTAACAACAAACAGGTAAGCAAACAAACCGTTCATTGTTATGTCAATAAACATGTTGAAACAACTGCTCATTCTTGGAATTGGTCATAATCTTAATTTATTGCATTCACTGTGATATTTAATGAATTGTGTAAACTTGGACTTAAACATTGACAAGATGTTATCTGAGAATTATACAATGAATATTAGAAAACTTCTAGAACTTCCTTCTTCAAAAATCACATATATCCACCATGTCTTCCTGCCATAACTGGAGCTCCACTAGATGTACAAGCAATAATATTTGTCAATAAAATATGAGCCTTTTTAAAGTAGGTTTTTAATGCAGTAAAAATTGATTCTCCTTTTGTACCAGCTTTAAGATTTTTTGCAAATTTTTCTTCTTGTGCATGACATTTTCATCAATATATCATACACAGACAATTAATAAAATGTTGCTGTCCATACTTTGACTGTACTGAGAATGTCTGGGTTTTCAGTAGCTTAGAATCTGATCTCAATATCCTTACCCATTTTATCAATGCACCTTTATACAGCTACAGTATATCATTAATTAGTATGAATCTCAGGGAAATAAAACTTAACACCAAGATAAGATGGTTTCATAGTTTAAGGTGAAAATGTTTGTTGACATAATAAATTCATAAGAATATTTTTGTTAGTAGAGGACTAAATAAATCCAAAAGTAGTCACAGATTTATGGGATTCAATGTCCCAAAATGACAGCATGTTCTGACACATACATCAGCAAAAAAATATTATAGCCTACATAAGTTATTATTTCCTTCATTTCTTTAACATCCACTGGTAGGTAGTATTAGATTGAAGTATTACTTTTATAATGATAATATTTATTTTCCAGCAATGAATGCTGCTGAATAGCCTTTGTGTTAAGACTACTTTTGTGGTAAAACTATTTAATCTGAGTTTCTTCTCTCCACTAAAAGGCTAAAAGACTCCATCTCAAACCCACTTGCATTGTGATGAAGACAGATGCATCATCATCATCATCATCGTCGTCATCCTAAAGAACGACTGGACTAGATTTAGTAGCCAGTTTAATAAGATAAAACCCACCAATCTAAACTTGTGTTATGGAATTAATAACAATTACAGGAGTAAAAGCAATCATGCTTCATTCTTTTTTGTACCTCAATCATTACAGAGAGATACCCTAGGACTCTTAATTTGCACTTAAGTGTTTTCAGAAGTTTTAGAATCAGAAGTAAGAAGTAAGAAGTAAGTACTTTTTGGACAACCTGTGTTACTCAATTCTGGGAATTAACTCAAATTCAGTCTTTAAACTGATAAAAGTGACATGATGTTCCTCTTGGTAGCAAGTGATTTTTTTTCCACTGATTTTCCATTAATTACATTTAACTGTATACAACAAGCTTCTGTGTTCATTTTTTTTCAAAAGTTAGTTATATTTTAGCCACACAAATTTATCTCTGATATGTTTTGTGATTGGCTATACTCTCCATTTTTGTTACAACCAGTAAAATAAATTGATTGATTGCACCCAATAGTTTTGTCAACACATACCCATGCAATAATTTTGGGATGAAGGGCATGACCTTTCTAAAAATTCCAAATATGCCTTTGTCCATAAAGTCATGATCTTCATTAATTGAGATTTAATGCCATGCATCACTATCTCTAGAAATCATGAAACAAGACTCTTGTGATAATGCTTTATACAAGAAAAGAAGTAAATCTTATAACTTTTGTAGAGGTTGACTTTTATGTATAGAGTATTGATTAAGTAATTACAATAATAATCTTTGTTTAATCACAATAATCCAAAATTTCAGAGCCTTACCTGCTTCGACATCACTGAAGATGGATTTGAATGCTGGGAAGTAAGTGCTTTGCACCTTATCTAGTAGCTCTAACATAGTCAAAATTCTTCTGGCTTTTAGTTGGCTATAAATACACTGTAAATCCTCATATCTGTAACATATAATGAAGAAGATATGAGCATGCTCTCTTGCAGCAAATAGGCTTATAATCTTCCTATGACAAATTAATTTAACAGAGAAATTTTATTCTTTGTGTCAGCCAAAAAAATAAGAAACTGTACAACTAAGTTTTTCTTTTGTAAATGGATGCTTCTACTTCTCAGCTTTTTCCTCCAGATCAGTTAGAACAGTGGTTCCCAACCTCTGGTACGTGTACCACTAGTGGTACGCGAGGGCCTTCCAGGTGGTACGCGAACACTTTCGGGGTCATGAACGATTTTTAGTTAGTTATTTTTTACTTCACAAAAATGTTTACTGCCTAACACAAGATAATCTGGCAACGATTTGCAACTGTTGCCACACGCCACCCACCTGGTCCCAGCGGCCCGAGAATCCAGTTTTAAAGTGATATCTGATCGAATTTAGTTTCTCTGGAACCAGGTGGTACGCGGCGACTGTACGGGACCTCCAAGTGGTACTCGATCACAAAAAGGTTGGGAACCACTGAGTTAGAAGCTAGGGCAAATGACCTGGTTCTGCAATTGGCAACCGCAAACCCCTAGCACTTCCTACTCAATTTAGATTTCATTATAGAATGAGTTTAACAATTATATAGTACCTATTTTTCCAAAAATCCAACTCCACCTTTGGATGGGGTTCTTTGCCTTGCAAAAGCAGTTCTGAAGACTGTCTCTTAAGAACGTTCTGGATCTGGTGGGTCCATTCAATAACCGAAGACTCAATTGCATGAATAATAGACTTATCTACCAGTTCAGCACTGCAAAAAAACAAAAGTATCAACAGATCAGCTTTATTTCTCTTTTGAAAGTGGTTCTGTAGAAACCAAATATAAGGCCAAAACATAAATTCTCCCTTTCAATGGAAGGGAAGGGAAATTTGTCACACAAAACAAATTTATTATTATTGGCTCATGTTATTTTCACATGATTACATTTCTATGCTTCTGTTCCTACTCATTCAACAATTTATAGCTTAAAGCAAAACGTGAAAAGCTTTCAATTCATGCAGTATCTTGAAAATGACCACTTAATCCAATAATTAAAGCATTGCAACTTACTTTTTCTCATTGTCAGAGTTAATGTATCTCTCCCTCTCAGGTTCAATAGGAAGAGATAGCAATGTTTTTCCTCTAATTTGGCCAACCATCACAAAAACACTCCTTTTCAGAGAGCAGACATGATTAATGATATCTTGGGATACTACATTGGGCCAACTGTGATGGTTTCTCTGGTTCACCAAGAGAGGCATCATTACCTGGAAGCATTCAAATACACCCCGTTATGAAACTGATATAGGAGAAGCAACAGAAAATATTGTATCAAATCTTCTGGTTTCCTGATTTTCTTACATCTAGCAAAAGAACCAAATAACCATTTTATAGACTTGAGAGCTTTCTGCACTAAGCCTTCCTGAGTTTCCAGTCAAAGCAGCCATTTTAATTTGTAAAGGATTTCCAATTGATGTAAAAAAAATGATGCAAATGAGCATTATTTAATTTTATGTGCTAAAACAGCAGATACTGAGAAAATTGGCTAGTGTTTATGGACCAAATTTACATTTTCCTGTTACGTTTTATGAATGTTTTCATCATTTGAATATATGTATTTATGATAAAGTGATAATAGAAAAAGATTTCAGTGAAATATTGGATCATGAGCTTTGACAGAATTACACTGGCAAAAAAACATTAGTGAGAAAAACAATTAAGATTTATACAGGAGAACTGAATTTACTAAACCCCTAGCACTTGATGTATCCAACCAAAAGAAAATACACATTCTATATAGGTGTGCATGAGAACATTTTTAGGCTTGATCATTTTTAATATTATACTACCAAATTCAAGAGTGTAACATTGATCTTTGTTATATATCTCATCATAATGTAATTACTCTGAATTGTGTGTTTCAGAAACTGGTTAAGGTATTAAGAAATTGGAATTTTAATGTTGTGTTATTGAATGATAAAGAATTTGTATAACAAATGCAGGTAAAGAACTTAAAATATTTTGATTTGAATTCAGAAACATGCATTTTTGAATGGGAAGCATATAAGGCATATATTCAAGGTAAAATTACTGTTTATGCATCATAAAAAAAAATAAGATTAAAAATAAAAGGGAAAATAATTTGAAAAATTAATTGAAATATTTATGGGCACAGATGGTTAGAGCCCCATCTATAGTTTGTATAAAGAAATACAGAAAAAGAAATACGAACGAACTACAATTATATTACAGCCAACAGAATTTTATGATCCTGGGAAAATGGTGAAACATCTAGTAAGATCTTGGCTAATCATTTAAAACAAAAGATGAACAGCACAATGATTCCATTATCATAGGTGAACGAGATAAGATGTATAAAAGTTCAATGCTATGAATTGTCAATTTTTTAACATTTTATTCAGAATTATATAGTAATCCAGAAAATGTATAAAATGAAGCTATAGAAGACTTTTTTTAAAAAAATTAATCTACCACATTTAGCTAAATCAGAAAAAACAACTTTTATTTGCTTCATTATCTGAAGTAGAGACTAAACAAATAATTTTTGAAATGGCAAGTGGTAAAACACCAGGATTAGATGGGTTCCCTATTGAGTGGTATAAAATATTTATAGACCTTTTGGTACCAATACTTTGTCAAGTGCATGAAGAGATATTTGATAAATGAATTTTATCATCAGTATTTAATCAGGTTTATATTACAGTTATACCAAAACCAGGTAAAGATCACATCCAGTGCACTAATTATCATCCAATCTCAGATTAATGTTTATAGAAATATTTTAACAACAGTGTTAGCAAATATATTACAGCAAGCAATAGCATGTGTTATTAAAAATGTTAGCAGTTAAGCAGTGTTAGCAAATATTGTTATTAAAAAGAATCAAGCAGGGTTTATAAAAACTAGGCAAGCAGCAGATAATATCAGATTGGATGTAGATCTAATAGAATTGAGTAATCTTATTTTTAGATGCTGAAAAGGCCTTTGATAAAATAGAGAAACAGTACATGTTTGCAGTACATAGATTTGGATTTCCTTAAGAATTAATAAAATGGATTAAGATATTATATGAGTCACATCTAAAGGAAAAGTTAATGGCATTTTTTTTCTCCAGGTTTTTAATTATTCAGAGCAACTAGACAAGAATGTTCACTTTTACCCTTGGTTTTTTAATACCTGTGTGGGACATTTGGCTTGTGCTATTAGACAACATAAGAGATCTACAGAGTAATACATAACTGAGTTGAATATAAATTGGCTTTATTTACAGACAACTTTCTTCTGTGTATTTCTAAATCTCACACTACTCTTCCAGTCTTAATTGAAAACATCAATGCCCTTAGCAAAATAGAAGCATACTCTATTAACTGATCAAAAACTGATGTCAATAAGTCAAGATTTGGTTACCCATCAATTTAAGGAATATCAATTCCGCAATCAAACCTAAACCATTAAATATTTAGGAGTATATAGTATATACCAAATGATATAATGCAGTTAATAGTAATATGCAACTTAATTAAAAAGGTTTCTCCAGATATCGATGGATGGGAGTTATTAAACCTCACCCTTTGACTTTAAAATGACCTTAAAATGAATATATTCCCAGGTTAATTTATATTTTGAAAGGAATACCAATTTATATACAATTTATATACTGCATATCTGGAAAATACTTTCAGGAAATAAATTCTTTATTCACCTGCTTCCAAAATTAATATTAGGTCATGGTTTAATTTTGCTCTATTCACATGAATATATGCAAATATATAATTCCAATATCTGCTGTCCTCCATCCATACAGAAGAACCAGTGAAGTGTAAACATAAAGCAGAGGAAATAAAGTATGTTGTAAAGATAACATATAGACATATGAGGTAAACAGAGTAATAATATGTAGGAAAGCAGGGAAATTTAAACGACTTGCATGGTGACGTCTACTCAGAAACATGTACCATTGTTATTCCACAATGATAAATGCACATAGGTCTACTCTACAGCAATGAAATGAGAAACTATCAGACCAAGCAGAACTGTTGGGCCATGATGATATACTTTGGAATGAGTGAGAGTACTTGGTAGCAGTTGGTCAGCAACTCATTAAAGCAGCTGTTGTTTCTTCCAGGGGTGAAATGCTACCGGTTTGGGCCGGTTCGCCCAAACCATTAGTAACAGATACTTCCGGTTCCGAACCGGTAGTAAAAATGCTTTTAAAAAGTAAAAAAAAAAGTTTTCCAGGATCACACGGCTCAGCTGATTGTCACAGCTGATGAACCTTTTTTTACTTTTTTAAAAGCATTTTTTTAAAACTACCTATTCGCTGGAACTATGACTCTGTGAGGTTCCTGCTTTGTTGCAGGGACCATTTTGTGTGAAGTCCAGCTGCTTCTGCATGGTGTGTGAGTCAGTTGTGTAGGAGTCAGTTGTGTAGCTTTTGTGTTATTTTTGTGTAAAGTGTGAAAGTTGGTTTTTGAGCTCTTTGTGGCTCTGTGAGGTTCCTGCTTGTTGTTGCAGGGGCCATTTTGTGTGTTTTTGCATTGTGTGTGAGTCAGTTGTGTGGCTTTTGTGTTATTTTTGTGCAAAGTGTGATAGTTGGTTTTTGAGCTCTCTGTGAGCTTC
Organism: Diadophis punctatus similis; assembly: GCA_023053685.1. Taxonomy (NCBI): domain Eukaryota; kingdom Metazoa; phylum Chordata; class Lepidosauria; order Squamata; family Dipsadidae; genus Diadophis; species Diadophis punctatus. The sequence goes on from JALIGW010000002.1 coordinate 152,435,236, forward strand.
CTGCTTGTTGTTGCAGGGGCCATTTTGTGTGAAGTCCAGCTGCTTCTGCATTGTGTGTGAGTCAGTTGTGTAGCTTTTGTGTTATTTTTGTGCAAAGTGTGATAGTTGGTTTTTAAGCTCTCTGTGAGCTTCCTGCTTGTTGTTGCAGGGGCCATTTTGTGTGAAGTCAGCTGCTTTTGCATTGTGTGTGAGTCAGTTGTGTGGCTTTTGTGTTGTTTGTGTGAAAATTGGTTTTTGAGCTCACCTGGTCACATGACCATGATCACCAAACCACACCCACCCAGTCACATGACCACCAAGCCACACCCACCAAGCCACGCCCACAGAACCGGTAGGAAAAAATTTTAGATTTCACCACTGGTTTCTTCCCAGGATCACACAGCTCTTCACTGCAGCTCTAGTGCAATCCTTTCAAAAGAAGTGATTGATTTGGCCGGCATTTCTGTCTATATGTAAGCCATGCACATTCCAGACCCTTTTTCTCATTCCAAATCTAAAGAGCTGCAGGCTATACAGTGCAAATCCCAAGACTTAAGAATGATCCCCCAGCAGGCCAAGAAAACTAAAACTAAAACTAAACAGTGATCAGTGAGCTCTTAGCCTTCTTGTCCTCTGCTTCTCTAACCAATATCTGTAATCCATCTGAGATGCAATCAATTACTGGTAAAATAACTTTTAATAAGTTCCTTACATATGCATTTTATTAAGGAAGGTAACTGATAAATAACCATATCGTGTGAATGCATATTCTTGGTTTTCAATTATTTGATGTATCCCAATCAAAATTGGGATGCCTGCACTTCTTAGGCTAAGACATCAAATGTTATCAGTAAAACTTGAAAAGGCTCACAACACAGTAACATTTACTGTTATCATGTTAGATATACAGCAGCTATTATAGGAGTCCGAATAAAGTTAATTTATCACTAGAAAATGAAATAGGGAGACCGTGAAACACATTGTCACCTTGCATTAAGGCAGAGTGTAATCATTCACTTGAAGGAAAGTACACATTGCATCCATCACAGAGATGCCCATCAGTCAACATCTTTCTTTCACAAAGAATCAGCATGGATTGGCTCAGATTAGCCATCTCTGCTGTGCTCCAGGTTAATGGCTGGGGGGGAGGGGGAGGAGGAGGAAGAGGAGGAGGAGAAGAAGAAGAAGAAGAAGAAGAAGAAGAAGAAGAAGAAGAAGAAGAAGAAGAAGAAGAAGAAGAAGAAGAAGAAGAAGAAGAAGAAGAAGAAGAAGAAGAATCCCCCCAAATGTCCAAATTGGGAGAGGGGTGTAAAAAAGAAAAAAGACAAGTTGCAGCTATGATCATGCAATTGAAATCCTGTCCCTTTTATACATGCATTGACAGATGTTTTTTTTAAAAAGGTCAATGCTTCAATTGCACTATTGTGGCCATCATCTTAGCTTTTTTTGACACACATACACTCGATGTCCCTAGATACCGGTATCTACTATTATCTACTGATTTTGACTAGCATGCTCGGTAGGCCGAGACAGAGATCTTTTGCATCAGCAGACTCAGAAATAGGCACCTGTTGATCTGAATAAGCAGCCTAATTTAAAAAGCCCTTGGCAAGCAAGCCAATCTTCTATGAAAAATAATCTCTCTCTTTTCTGGCAGCTGGAAATGGATTGTTTCACCAATGCTGACATATCACATGCCCTCCAGCAGGATATACCTGTAGGAATTCAGCTCTTAACACACACACACAAAGATTATATTCTTCTGTATTAACAGGCAATTCCAGGAAATGCATGGATACCTGGCCTCACTCTTCCTTTTCTTGCTTTGTGATCTAAAGTTGTGTATTCTTGTTCATCAGTAATTATTTGCAGGAAAACCCCCCACCAAATACCTATTTCCCCTTCCCCCTTCTTTCTCTCTTTCTAATGTAGAAAATTGTAGTCAGTTACCATTTGCAGAAAGTTAATAAAATATTTTACTAGCATCAATTTATAAGAAAAATTGATGCTAGTAATACATTTTATTAACTTTTCTTATACTGTCAATGTATAGACGGTCAAGTTCAAATGGTACTTATCATCAACATAAAAGATTGGTTTTGTTGTTATTGTTTTGGATATTGTAGTTTACAGGGTAAAACAAAATCTGAACTGTTTAGCAAGTCACTAGAATAGAATAGAATAGAATAGAATAGAATAGAATAGAATAGAATAGAATAGAATAGAATAGAATAGAATAGAATAGAATAGAATAGAATTCTTTATTGGCCAAGTGTGATTGAACACACAAGGAATTTGTCTTTGGTGCATATGCTCTCAGTGTACTTAAAGAAAAAATAAAATATATTTGTCAAGAATCATAAGATACAATATTTAGTGATAGTCATAGGATATTAATAAGCAATCAAATTATACTAGGAAATAATAAAAACAATATAAGTTGTAAAGATACAAGCAACATGGATATAGCCATAAGTGCGAAGAGATAGGTACTAGTAAGGATGAGAAGAAGAATAGTAATACAATCTTAGTAGATAATTTGAGAGTGTTGAGGGAATTAGCTGTTTAGCAGAGTGATGGCATTCGAGGAAAAACTGTCCTTGTGTCTAGTTGTTCTGGTGTACAGAGCCCTATAGCATCATTTTGAGGATAGAAGTTGAAACAATTTATGTCCAGGATGTGAGGGGCCTGTACATATTTTCACAGCCCTCTTTTTGACTCATGCAGTATACAGGTCCTCAATGGAAGGCAGGTTGGTAACAATTGTTTTTTCTGCAGTTCTAATTATCCGTTGAAGTCTGTGTCTGTCTTGTTTGGTTGCAGAGCCAAACCAGACAGTTATAGAGGTGTAGATGACAGACTCAATAATTCCTCTGTAGAACTGAATCAGCAGCTCTTTGGGCAGTTTGAGCTTTCTGAGTTGCTGCAGAAAGAACATTCTTTGTGTGCTTTTTTGATGATGTTTTTGATGTTAGGTGTCCATTTTAAGTCTTGAGATATGATAGAACCTAGAAACTTGAAGGACTCTACTGTTGATATTGTGTTGTCTAGTATTGTAAGAGGTGGTAGTATAGGAGGGTTTCTCCTAAAATCTACCACAATTTCTACAGTTTTGAGTGTATTTAGTTCAAGATTGTTCCAGTGGCACCACAAGGCTAGTTGTTTAACCTCCTGTTTGTATGCAGATTCATCGTTGTCTCGAATGAGACCAATCATTGTTTTATCATCTGCAAACTTCAGTACTTTAACAGATGGATCTTTTGGGATGCAGTCATTGGTATATAGAGACAAGAGGAGTGGAGAGAGCACACAGCCCTGTGCTAATTAGGAGGGTTTCTCCTAAAATCTACCACAATTTCTACAGTTTTGAGTGTATTTAGTTCAAGATTATTCCAGTCCCACCACAAGGCTACTGTACAGGTATCTGATGTGATTTTGCCTAGCTTTACCTGCTGTTTCCTGTCTGTTAGGAAGCTTATGATCCATTTACAAGTGTGGTCAGGTACAGCTAGCTGATTTAGTTTAGTTAGAAGAATATCTGGAATGATGGTATTGAATGCTGAGCTGAAGTCTACAAATAGGACCCTTGCATAGATCTTTGGAGATTCAAGATGTTGTAGGATGTAGTGCAGAGCCATATTAACAGCATCATCTGTCAATCTATGCTCGGTAGGCAAATTGTAAGGGGTCTAACAGCAGATCCGTGATGGTTTTCAGGTGGGCCAGTACTGGCCTTTTAAAGGACTTCATAACAACATGTCAGAGCAACTAGTCTGATGTCGTTCAGTTCCTTGATGGAGGGTTTCTTTGGCACTACGATGATAGTAGAGTGTTTGAAGTGATTGAAAAGTATATGGGTGCTCTGCTGATATGGAACAGGGAACTCTCCTATTGAAACTGGCACCAAGGCAAATTCAGGCACTAAAAGCTGTTCTAGGAATAAAAATCAAGTCTTTTCCATTCCAGCATATGAAAAGATAATGCTGGACATTTTGACCCAGATAAGGGTCAAAAGCTTGATATTGGCCATAATTAGTCATGTGACAACAAATGTTATACATTTGAGGATTTGATGTCAGGTTGAGGCTTTATCAATATAGTTAAAATGATAATAGAGAGTGCTTGCACTGTGAGGCGGTATATAAATTTCACAAATAAATAAATAAATACATTTTCAAATGTATGTTCTATGGCAGCGGTGGCGAACCTTTTTGTCCCGGCGTGCCAAAAGTACGCGCGCGCACACCCACCAGCGCTCCCGCGTGCCAGTACCCACAATGCAATGCGTGGCCCCCTGCGCATGCGCGCCCACACCCACACATGCACGCGCCCGCACCATGCACGCGCATGGTCCGGCGTCCCTTCAAAATGCTTCAAAGTCCTTCAAAGTATTTTAAAGGTATCCATTCCCTTCATGGCAGGCAAAACGGATCCTTTTAAAATGCTTTGAAGGACTTTGAAGCATTTTGAAGGGAAGCCCTCCCGCCCTGCCAAACCCCAGCGCGAGATGCCCCTCCTACCTGCGACTTGTCCCGGGACCTCCGTGGCGTTCTCACCGTCTTCTCTCCACGGCAGCACATTCTGAAAGAGAACGCCGCGCGAGTTTGAGTTTGAACTCACGAGACGTTCTTTTTCAGGACGGGCTGCCGTGGAGAGAAGACGGTGAGAATGCCACGGAGGTCCTGGGACAAGTCGCAGGTAGGAGGGGCGTCTCGCGCTGGGGTTTGGCAGGGCGGGAGGGCGTCCCTTCAAAATGCTTCAAAGTCCTTCAAAGCATTTTAAAAGGATCCGTTTTGCCTGCCATGAAGGGAGTTTCGGTTTCGGGTAGCCTTCTGGTCACTGCGCATGCGCGTGCCAGAAACCCGGAAGTTGGATGGCGGACCCCTGGCATGCCAGCCGACATGGCTCCGCGTGCCACCCGTGGCACGCGTGCCATAGGTTCGCCACCACGGTTCTATGGTAAGATATTTATATGTGAATATGGTGATCCTGGGTATAATTACCTGACAATAACTTCCACTAACCTCAGAGGTACTGTTTATTCTTTACAAATAAGATGGAATTTTAAAACACATGGAGTGTTTGTCAAGAGAGCTTTCAGTCAGTAGAAATACAACGCTTCTTTTGATTTTAATTAGAAATGCAGGCTTCCCATTTAAATGGCAATTAAGTAAAAATCCCATCAAATTTCAATTTTTGTCTCTATTTTGTTTCTATGCTAATCTGCCACAAACACAACTAAATCCTTAGCAAATCACTAAAGTGAATGGAAAGCATGCTTTATTTATTTATTTATACCAGAACCTTGAATTCTATTAACTATTCTATTTCTGAGGAAGATGTACTGTAAATGAAAAGACCTTCCAGGATTCTGTTCCCATCATCCATTGCCCCTTCAGTACACCTGCTAAAAAGGGATAGAAAAATAATCAGCCTCAGTGTATGAAGTCAGTGAACTTCAGCAGCATAATCTCAGGAAACTGACCATCCAGCGTCTTACTGTTGGGACATGAAAAAAGAAAAAAAAAACCACTACTGAATAACCCCCAAACTTAATGTAAAATAACAGTGTTTACAAAATTAAACCTAACACCACAGGGGAAAAAATAATCACAACACAAAAATGAAACAACTGGGGAGAATACAGATAATTGCTATCCCATCCATGTGCCCAGCACATTTTGTCTCACTGCCACATTTACTTTTCTTGCCTTCCTCACCTTACCTCACCCCTTGCCAAATACTAAGTGTAGACAGAAGACTGTCCAACATTTCTTATAACAAGTTAGTGGTGTGCATGTCCCGAATGCCTCCAAAGAAGCAGCGGGAGTTAAGCAAGGAAAGTCTGTTCCCCCGCCTGTCACTCAACTACAGGTTGTCCTCAACTTATGACCACAATAGAGCCCAAAATTTCTGGAAATTTGTTAAGTGAATTTTGCCCCATGTTATGACCTTTTCTTGCCACAGTTGTTAAGAGAATCACTGCAGTTGATATGTTAGCAACACGGTTGTTAAGTGAACCTGGTTTCCCCATTGACTTTGCTGGTCAAGATAGTTGATCACCAAAGTTGATTGCAACAGTTGATCACCTGACTTCGGGACACAGCAACGGTCATTAAGTAGGAACCAATTGCCAAACATCTGAATTTTGATTACATGACTACGAGGATGCCGCAAAGGTCATAACTGTTAAAAAAACGGTCCTTCGTCACTTTTCCCAGTCACTTTTTGTCACTTTGAACGGTCACTAAATGAACAGTCGATGACTACCTGTATTTGAGAAACTTTACGGTGGGGGGGGGGGAGTCGAGGCGTTTTTCTTTATGTGCGCCATCTGGCGGCCGCTCGAATTTTCGCAGCCCAGATCCGAGAGCTAAAATCTTCAAAGGCTGCCTGAAGCCCCCCCCCGAGTCAGCCCGTCCCGCTGCCTACCTCTTCCACCAGCGTGGCTAGCTGGTCAAGGGTAGCTACCGACAGGTCTCCATAAAGCAGTTGCCGGGGGTCGGGAGGCGAGCGCAGGGGTCCGGATGCGAGGCGCAGCAGGAAGACCCCTTTGGAAGAGCGACCAGCGGTGGGCGCCAAAACCAGCTCCTCGGCCAGCGCCAACTGCCCCGCTGTCCCTTGAGTGACAAACAGAAGCCTCCCGGCTGGCTCGGTATCCAGGAAAGCGCGCAGCAGCAGCCGCGCTTCGGGAGATTCCAGGCAACGCGCCCAGCGCTCCGGCTCCACACGCAAGCTGCGCGCCACCCGCTCCCCAAGCAGCCGGGCGCGGGGATTCCCTTCTGGGGAGCCTTCCTGGTCCGGGTCCTGCTCCTCTTTGCCCCCCATGTCCGCCGGCTCTCCCTTCCCCAAGTGTTTTGGTCGGCGCCGCTGTTGCTTGGGCGACCAGGACGCTCCTGAGGGGGAGGGACTCGGTTGCAAAAGTCAGCTCTGACAGGTTGCCCCGCCTTTCCTTCGTGGACGGACAAGCAGCCGAGAGGAGAGAAACCCGCGCGGGCGGATGGATTCCCAGCTCTTTCCCTGATACTGTCTAGGCAGAAATGATCGGAAAACAAGCCAGGAACTCCCCGGAGAACTCCAGCCAAGCCAAAGGCAGTTTGTTGCTTCTGGCTTAACGGAATAACAGAGTTGGAAGGGATCTTGTAGGTCATCTAGTCCAACCCCAAGCCCAAGCAGGAGACCCTACCTACACCATTTCTGACAAAGGGCAGTCCAATCTCTTCTTGAAAGCCTCCAGTGATGAAGCTCCCACAACTTCTGAAGGCAAGCTGTTCCATTGGTTGGTTATTCTGTCAGAAAAATTCTTATTTCTAGGTTGAGTCTGTCCTTGGTCAGTTTCCATCTATTATTCCTTGTCTGGCCTTAAGGGTGCCTTGGAAAATAGCTCATTTCTGACAAATGGCACTCGTCTCTTCTTGAAAGCTTCCAGCTTAGTACAGGTAGACTTACGACCACAATTGAGCCCAAAATCGCAGTCGTTGAGACATTTGTGAACTGAGTTTCGCTCCATTTTAAGACCTTTCTTGCCAGAGTTGTGAAGTGAACCACTGCAGTTGATATAGTTTGTATAACATGGTGGTTAAGTGAATCTGGCTTCCCTGTTGATTTTGCTTGTCAGAAGCGTGCAAAAGGTGATCACATGACCTATGGTCGTAAGTAGGAACCAGTTAGCAAGCATCTGAATTTTGATCACATGATCATGGGGATGCTACCGTACAAAGTGTGAAAAATGGTCACAAATCACTTTTTTCAGTGCCATTGTAACTTTGAACAGTCACTAGATGAACTGTTGTAAGTCGAGGATTACCTATACAAATGTTGTAAGTCGAGTTCTACAAAATAATCAAGTTTGCTTTAAGGCAAGGGGGGGGGTGTCTTTCAGTATCTTGTGGCTAAACAGATGTTTAGTGCCTACGAACTAGGTTCACACAAATCGATCAACCAATCTCTGCCTGCCTATCACTATTGACTTCTTATGACTGCCTGGACATCCCTGTGGGTTGTCATTGTGTGCTTCTTAAGCTTGACAGGCCCAAGGGCACCCAATTTTATTTGTTTTATTTATTTATTTTTGTCAAGTACGTGTTGGTAATATACATAGATATAACATTGTTATATACATGAGTACTGATAAGAGGGAACATTAGGACAGGGACGGTAGGCACGCTGGTGCACTTATGCACGCCCCTTACTGACCTCTTAGGAATCGGGTGAGGTCGACAGTGGACAGTCTAAGGGTAAAGTTTTGGGGTTTTGGTGACGAAACCAGAGTCAGGTAGTGTTGTGCCTTGGCCGCGTCCGGCGCCGAGTCTGGAGGATCCGGAGGACGCGGAGCCGCTCATGGTGCAGCAGTACCAGCCTATGTGCCTGGCACCAGAGACGGCTGGTGATGAGGACTCGGTGCCAGAGCAGGACGATCTCCCAGGACCTTCTGCACCTGCGCAGCAGAGTTCTTCATCAGGAGATGAAGAACTCATGCTGAATGCCAGAGCACGCAGAGCAGCCAGAAGACAGGACTGGCTGAGTAAGCGTCGGTCCAATAGGAGGAAGCAGTGAGGGCTAATTGGGCCACGCCCTTCAGTGGCTATATTAGGCCATGGTAATTAGTGCTCATTGCTGAGAACAACAATTCACTGACCGCAGCATATCCAGAGTTTCGTTTCTACGTCTGTTTGGGAATCTTATCACCAGCTTCTGCCAACTTTATTCCGGGAAGCCAGCCAAGTTGTTCAGATAAGAATTAATGAGTCTTGCTTTGAACTTTTGTCTGTGTGCTATTTAACCCTCACGTAACCCAAAGAACCTTATTCCTGAAGACTTTCCGTTTGTGTTGTTTTGGACTTCTAAACCCTCTGAGTTTTACTAAGAAACTTTATTAGTAAAAGGAACCTTTTTGTTTGCCTCCCAATGACTGTGTGTGTGTGTGTTTCTGGGGGGTTGCGGTGCTGGGTCACAACAGTTTGTTCTCAGCCCAAACTGACCACACACAAGCCCAGATTGCATCATGGAGCAGCTTCAGGACGAGAATGCTCAACTTCGGCAGCAGCTGGCAATCATGAACGCTCAGTTAACAAGGCAGCAAAATCAGTTGGCAGCTGCTCCTGCGTTGGCCCCAGCCCAACGGACACGCTGCCCGATAGCCATGCCGGATAAGTTCCATGGTGACGAGGCTATGTTCCCGGCGTTCCTGGGCCAGTGCCAGTTGTTCATGTCTCTGAGGCCAGAGGATTTCCCCCACGACCGGGACAAGGTGGGGTTTGTAATTAGCCTGCTGTCTGGAAATGCAGCACTTTGGGCCACCCCTCTACTGGTCCAGAACAGTCCCCTCCTCCAGGACTTTGGGCGTTTCTGCACTCATTTGGAGGAGATGTTCGCGGATCCAATTAAGGCCCAGACAGCGTGCAGGCAATTAAGGCAGCTGAGGCAAGGCCGGAGACCACTCAGGGAATACATCAGTGAGTTCCGTCTCCTCAGCCAAGACTCGGCCTGGAATGAGGCAGCGTTGTTGGATGCCTTCCAGGAGGGCTTGGCAGACAGCATCCAGGATGAGCTGGCACGCGTGGACATTCCTGCAACCACCCAAGAACTGGTGCGGCTCTGCTTGAAAATTGATGCCCGGTTGCAAGCGAGGAACGCACGCCGTGCTGCTCCGGCGCCTCTCGCGCCACCTGACGTCCCCGCTGTTCTGGCTCCACGTCGCGCTGCTCAGGCACCTCCTGTTCCCCGTGGACTTCCGTCGGCCCCGGCTCCCCGTGACGAGCCTATGGACCTTGGCGCTGTTTGGCCCCGCTTGACCGGCGCGGAAAAGGACAGACGCAGGGCAGGGGGGTTGTGTTTGTATTGCGGCGACCCGGGCCATTTCGCTCGCTCGTGCCCTAGGAAGGGTCGGGGGCCCACCGCTTCTGGTCCTGCTCCACCGTCCCAGCCATCGCCGTCGGGAAACGGCCAGCGCCCGGCCTAGCGGAGACGCTGGGTCGGGCATGCACACCGAAGGACTCTGGCTCAGCTGACGTGGATCCCGGTCCTCCGCGGCATCTGCTCTTGGACACCAAGGTCTTTATTGACCACCAGGACCGCGGCGTCTCCGCACACGCTTTGGTGGACTCCGGGGCAACCACCAATTTCATTGACGAGGCGTTCGCCCAGCATCTTGCCGTTCCCCTGTGCCCCGTGGACCCGCCGATGAGGGTGGAAACAATCGATGGCCGGGTGTTGCTGTCCGGTCCGATTAAGGCCATCACGCAGCCGGTGCGCCTTTGCATTGGACGGCACGAGGAGGCCATCCAGTTTTACGTGACGTCGGGACTCCATTTCCCTTTGGTTCTCGGACTGGCGTGGCTGCGCACCCACGACCCTCAGGTTGTATGGTCCCAGAACTTCATTGCCTTCCCGAGTCTCCAGTGTGTGGACCATACGCGCCAGGTTTGTGCGGGCGCGGTACCTGACCCTCCGGACATTTCACTCCCAGCTGAGTTTGCAGACTTCGCTGATGTGTTTAGCAAAAAGGAGGCGGACCAGTTGCCCCCGCACCGGCCCTACGATTGCCCTGTGGATCTGATTCCCAACGCTCCGCTCCCTGTGGGCCGCCTCTATTCCATGTCAGAACCCAAACTGGCCGCACTGCGGGACTTTATCGATAAAAACCTGGCCAGGGGTTTCATCCGACCCTCCTCATCGCCCTTGTCTGCCCCCGTCCTCTTCGTCAAGAAGAAAACCGGGGACTTGCGCCTGTGCTGCGATTATCGCAAGTTGAATGCCATCACAGTGCGTAACCGGTACCCGTTGCCCCTCATCCCGGAGTTGATGGAACGCCTCCGCTCGGCGACCATCTTCACCAAATTGGACTTACGTGGCGCTTACAATTTGGTGCGTGTTCGTGAGGGGGACGAGTGGAAGACGGCGTTCGGAACCCGCTACGGTCATTTTGAGTATACGGTCATGCCGTTCGGCTTGACCAACGCTCCGGCTGTGTTCCAGCATTTCATGAACGACATCTTTAGAGATTTGCTGGACCAGTTCGTTGTCGTGTACCTGGACGATATTATGATTTATTCTACGTCCCGGAGCAGCCACATCCAACATATCCGTCAAGTCCTGCAGAGGTTGAGAGACCACCAGCTATACGCGAAATTAGAGAAATGCCAGTTTTTTCAGACGACTGTGGATTTCCTGGGCCATCGGATTTCGCCAGAAGGCATCGCCATGGACCGGGGCAAGGTCGAGGCCCTGAAAACCTGGCAACCCCCGCGCCGGGTGAAGGACGTTCAGCGACTCCTGGGGTTCGCAAATTATTATAGGACCTTCATCCCGGGGTTCGCCACTCTGACCGCGCCTCTCACTCGACTCCTGCAGAAACAAATCCCTTTCCGGTGGGGCGATTCCGAACAGGAGGCGTTCAAGATCCTCACGGATGCCTTCATGCAGGAGCCGATCCTCAAGCACCCAGACCCTCACCGCCCTTTTGTTGTGGAGGCGGACGCGTCCGACATTGCCGTGGGCGCCGTCTTGCTCCAGACCCGGGAAGATGGCGGCCATCTCTTCCCTTGCGCTTATTATTCCCGGAAATTAACCTCGTCGGAGCGCAATTATACGATCTGGGAGAAGGAGTTGCTGGCCATCAAGTCGGCTTTCGAGACCTGGCGGCACCACCTCGAGGGGGCTCGTCATCAAGTGGAGGTGCGCACAGACCATAAGAACCTGGAGTTCTTGCAGACGGCCAGGAAGCTCAACCAGCGCCAGATACGCTGGTCGTTCTTTTTCTCCCGCTTCAATTTTCGCATTACGTACATCCCGAGTGGCCGGAATCAGCAGGCGGACGCGCTGTCCCGCAAGCCGGAATACGCCCAAGCCCAGGAACCGCTGCCACCCCGGACGGTCCTGCCCGTCGAGTCCTTTGCAGCTACCCAGGATCCCGTGGACCTCCGAGGACAGATCCGGGAGGCGCAGCGACACGACGCCTACGCGGCACAACGGAGGCAGGAGATAGGGCCTGAGTCCCCTTGGACGTTTTCGGACGACCTCCTCCGTTTCCGGGACCTGCTCTACGTTCCTGCCGGTCCGCTCCGTGGCCTGATCCTGCAGCAGTGCCACGACAGCCCTGCGGCTGGCCACTTCGGCCTTTTCAAGACTCTGAACCTGGTGGCTCGGACTTTTTGGTGGCCCCGCCTCCGTGATGACGTCCAGGCCTATGTGACGTCTTGTGTTCGCTGTCGCCAGGCCAAGTACGCCCCTGGAGCGCCGCCGGGCCTGCTGCAGCCCTTGCCGACGCCTGAGAGACCCTGGGGGGCCGTCTCTATGGACTTCCTCACGGACTTGCCCCCGTCCGCCGGCTTCACGACCGTGTTCGTAGTGGTCGATATGCTGACCAAAATGGCACATTTCATCCCCTGTCGCGGGTTGCCGACAGCTCGTGCCACGGCCCGCATGTTTATCCAGCATGTTTTCCGCCTGCATGGTCTGCCGGATCGGGTCGTGTCGGATCGGGGAGCCCAGTTCACGGCCCAGTTCTGGAAGGGTCTGATGGCGGCCCTGGAGGTCCAAGTCTGCCTCTCGTCAGCGCATCATCCGGAGACTGACGGGGGCACTGAAAAAGTCATCGGCATCCTTGAACAGTACCTGCGCTGTTTTGTCAACCAGCAGCAGGACAACTGGGCGGAATACCTTGCCGTGGCCGAGTTTGCTTTTAACAACTCTCAGCACACCTCCACGCACGCCTCTCCGTTCCTCGCCAACTTTGGTTACCACCCCCGTTTCTTCCCGCTCACGCTCCTAGACTCTCCTGTTCCTGTGGCAGAGGAATTCCTGTCCGAGCTCCAGGCCGTTCACCAACTGGTCAAACGCTCGTTGAATAAAGCCAAGGAAGATTACAAGAGGGTCGCGGACCGCTCCCGGCGAGCAACTCCACCTCTGGCGGTCGGGGATCGTGTCTGGCTGTCCACGAAGCATCTCCCCTCCGACCGACCAGCTCGCAAGCTTGACCACCGCTTCTTGGGTCCGTTCCCGGTGGAAGCGGTCATTAACCCCGTGGCCTACCGGTTGACGTTGCCCCGCTCTCTCAGGATCCACCCCGTCTTCCATCGGTCCCTCCTTGTTCCCGAACGTCCTGCCTGTCCGCTCCGCCCTCCCGCTCCGCCTCAGCCTGTGATCCGCACTCCCGCTGACCCACCCGAATACGAAGTTGCCAGTATTCGGGATTCCCGCTGGATGAAGGGCCGGTTCCAGTACCTCATTGAGTGGAAGGGGTACGGCCCTGAAGACTTCACATGGGAGGATGCGACCGCCGTGCATGCTCCGGATCTGGTCCGGGCCTTCCACGCTCAATTCCCGTCCCGGCCGCATCCGGACCGACAGACCCGGGGGAAGGGCCCTGCGGTGAGGGATAGTGTTGTGCCTTGGCCGCGTCCGGCGCCGAGTCTGGAGGATCCGGAGGACGCGGAGCCGCTCATGGTGCAGCAGTACCAGCCTATGTGCCTGGCACCAGAGACGGCTGGTGATGAGGACTCGGTGCCAGAGCAGGACGATCTCCCAGGACCTTCTGCACCTGCGCAGCAGAGTTCTTCATCAGGAGATGAAGAACTCATGCTGAATGCCAGAGCACGCAGAGCAGCCAGAAGACAGGACTGGCTGAGTAAGCGTCGGTCCAATAGGAGGAAGCAGTGAGGGCTAATTGGGCCACGCCCTTCAGTGGCTATATTAGGCCATGGTAATTAGTGCTCATTGCTGAGAACAACAATTCACTGACCGCAGCATATCCAGAGTTTCGTTTCTACGTCTGTTTGGGAATCTTATCACCAGCTTCTGCCAGCTTTATTCCGGGAAGCCAGCCAAGTTGTTCAGATAAGAATTAATGAGTCTTGCTTTGAACTTTTGTCTGTGTGCTATTTAACCCTCACGTAACCCAAAGAACCTTATTCCTGAAGACTTTCCGTTTCTGTTGTTTTGGACTTCTAAACCCTCTGAGTTTTACTAAGAAACTTTATTAGTAAAAGGAACCTTTTTGTTTGCCTCCCAACGACTGTGTGTGTGTGTTTCTGGGGGGTTGCGGTGCTGGGTCACAACAGGTAGTGAGTTCCAGGCATTTACCACTCTGTTGCTAAAGTCGTATTTTCTAGTCAAGTTTGGAGCGGTTCACTTTGAGTTTGTATCTGTTGTGTGCTCGTGTATTGTTGTGGTTGAAGCTGAAGTAGTCGTTGACAGGAAGGACGTTGTAGCAGATAATTTTATGAGCTATGCTTAGGTCGTGCCAAAGGCAATGTAGTTCTAAGCTGTGTGCCTAAGGCAGGACTAGAACTTAAGAGTCTATTTGCAGCCCGGTGCCTTAACCACCACAGTAAACCAAACTAGCTCTTGGGTTCATACAATAGAAGGTAAAACTAAATAAACGCAAACCAAACCCTTTTGTGCTACCTACAAAGGAAGTCAGTGAACAGCTTCTGCTTCGATTCCTCACTTTCAGCAGCAAGGATCTGTTTCTCAGCATATGCATAGGGCACTATACTGGGCAAAAGGGGTAGCATTCACCCACCCACCCCAAAAAGAGAGTCCAGGGCATATCATTCATGCCTAGCAATAATCACATTATTATTGTTGCAAAGAAGGGAAATATTACAACAGCTACACTCGATTTTGGAATTTCTTTTGACCACCTTTTTAGACTTTTTCAACCACTAATCTCTTAATATACAATAAGGAACACCAATGCTATCACTTGATGCTCTTTGAGCTTGGTTGTTTTCTTGCAATAATTTTATTTTATTTTTATTTATTTATTATGTGGCTCGTCTCTCCTATAAAGTGACTCTGGGCAGCATAAAATGATGCTGTTACCTAGTTTGGGTAATGAAACGTCTGCAGGGAAACAACCAAGCTCAGAGAGCACCAAGGAACTCTAATTTTAAACCCTGAGCTACGAATATTTTCCTCTTTAGGAAGGACACTTTTTCACTCTGCTCAGCTCATTTTAATTGTTCCACCACCCCAGAGGCATCCCGGGCTCCACTTAATGACCATAACGGAGAGTAGGAATTGAAGTTATTAAGTGAGGTGAACATGAGTGCCTCCCTTAACATCACAACTTGTGAGGTAACTGGCAGGTTCCATTATGGTCAAAAGTCAAGAACCACCTGGAGGATGGAGAACTGAAATTCTCTGACTGGTGGGATATCAATTTAATGAATAGTGCTATCTCTAATCGTACCTATTCCTTTTAAAGACCTAGTTAAGTGGTGAGGGGCCTATAGCCACCCAGGTGTTTCTGGAACAGTAACTCTAATAATTTTGTTTTGCTTTTGGTGGCTGACTTCATAAAGAATTTGAGTTTCTTTTGGGGGGAAATAATACAATGAAAATAGTTAGTGTGTACTTACCGTATTTAGGTGGTTAGTATATGTCTGTGAAATATCTAACTTGCAATAATCTAGCTGAATAAAGTTTAGGACAATGTGCATTCCATGTATCCATGCTGTACATTTTATTTACTGAGTCCTTGAATTTAAAAATATGAGTACTTAAAATGTTATGCTATAAACAGCCTCATAGGAAGAATTCTGCAAAAGTGATTTTAGATAAGCAGCAACAACTCCAAAAGTGTGTAAGAGCATAACACTACAAGCTTATCCAGCCTAAAGGTCTTTTTTAAAAAAAAGAAATTAACCATTATTTTGAGGCTCAAATAATAGGTTGCAGATCCCCCCTTTTCTCAATGACCATATAATAAAATATTTCCAGCAGACAGGCAAATGAGCCATTGGACCAGAGTGTCTCCAGATAATGCAGTGGGAAGTACATTTTGTTAGCTGTGCTATTAACATGTCCAGCAGGAACTCTGCTTTGTAGAGGCAACACAGGCAATTTATCCAGAGCCAACCAACTGGCAAAAAGTTCAGTGCGTGGATACCTCCTAGAGTCTTCAGCATCACACATATCAGATGTCATATGCTAAAGTCACTCTCCCTGATAGAACAGCAGCTACTTTGCTGCTTTGCTTAATTGGTAGTTTTGAGTTTTTTATTTGGTGCTCCAGCAGAATCCTCTGTGTGTTCCAATTTCACTTTGGCTGGTGATCTGTTCCCTGCGACAGTCTGGGAAGCTTTGAACGCCTCTTTCAAGAGGCGCAATTCTCGCTTCTCCCGACGCTCCTCCATCTCTTCAATCTCATCTGCAAACAAGGCCTTCAGAGGAAGGATCAGTTTTGGAATGGCATCGAAATCTTCAAAACGAACCTGACAAAGAAAACCAATAATATATAGCAAAAAACTGTACAGAATCTGTATGAAATTAACAGCCTTTTAAGTTTTTGTAAAGGAAGGGTTACATGTGTAGCATGTACCTTAATACTGAACTTTTTTGAACTGTGTCAGCAGACTGAGAAAAACCTGATGAACTAATCTAGTGCCGAATCGATTTTTCAAGTTCACTTTACACATTTAAAATGTTCTGATCTCTAGGAAAAACCATCTCAGAATTCTAAAATCGAGTTCTTCCACTCTAACACGCCATCATTTCTGATTTCTGTTGGAAAAGCCAACTGGGAACAGAACATGAATTGGCCAATAGGTCACTAGACCTGACCCTCACCAGACTGATGTCACACCTACAAAAAAGATGACTTATTCCTCTCTCTTTTTAAACCTATAATCAGAAAGATAATTCTTCTTAAAGATTGGAACAAATATATCTGTATTGTTCAAGAGAATCGTGTGAGTGTGTGTGCATGTGCGCGCACGCATGTGAGTGTGAGTGTGTGTGTCTGTGTGTGTGTAAGAGGAATATGTGGCTATAACTTCGAAGGATGATCTGGAGAGAGTGGCAGCAGGCAAAAAATCCTAAGAAACTACAACAAAGAACCAGACCTACCTTGATACTGTAGACCACAGAATATTCAATTACAAACAGTTATAGCATAAAGAGATAAAATAAAAATCAACTAAAAATAAATATGATTTTAAAAATAAAGGAAGACTAAAAAGCTATACAGGTAGTCCTCAACTTACATTTAGTGATCATTCAAAGTTACGACGATACTGGAAAAAAGGAGACTTATGACCATTTTTCACAATTGCAACCATTGCAGCATCCCCATGGTCATGTGATCAAAATTCATGCGCTTGGGGACTGGTTCACATTTATGATTGCTGCTGTGTCCCAGGATCATGCGATCACCTTTTGTGACCTTCTGACAGGCGAAGTCAATGGGGAAACCAGATTCACTTAACAACTGGCTTACTAATGTATCAACTACAATGATTCACTTAACATCTATGGCAAGAAAGGTCGTAAAATGGGGCAAAACTCACTTAACAAATGTTTAATTGAACAACCAAAATTTTGGGCTCCATTGTGGTTGTAAGTCGAGGACTACCTGTATAACATTAAGTTACTACAGGGGCATAAGTTTCAAAAATAATAGAAGCACTACTGAGGAGTGAGCAGAGAGGCTGGGCAAAAACCTGCATTAGAAAAAGAGGTGGGACAAACACATAAAGGTTCAGTGAAATAGCAATAACAATTTTTCAGATTAGAAAAATAATTTGGGAAATAAGAATACCCAGGGATTTATCAAAATTTGAATCTTCAAATACAATATACTCTCTCAATCCCAAAGGTGCATTTGTATCATCCCTTCCTCCGAAGTGCCTGAACATAGGCCAAAACAATGGGTGTCCAATGAGACTCTCAAGTAAATACCCTAAAGAATATTTACCTGGTTTACTAAAAAAAAAAACATACCATAGATTACATTATCTGCTCAATTACTATCACTCCTACATAAACTAATTTTAAAACGCTTTCTGGTTCACTTAGCAGAATTATTAATGGCTTTTCAATCTCTGACAATTCAAGGTAGTTCTTCTCAATTCCCACTTTCCCTCAAGGGAAAATACTGAAAAACTTTGGAACTAAGGTACACAATGGAGAGATGAAAATACATTCTGAAGAGGAACTGAGAGATTTGAACCAGTGACTTCCTATCAGATCTGATAGTCCAAATGGATAATGAGAAGACACTACTCTCAGCTCACTAGATTAAGCCCAGCCCAGTGAAATTCCAAACTACTGGAAGTTCTTTAAAAGGACTGCTAGATTAGATTATTTCAAATCAGATCACTCTAGAAGTACAATCATTCTCTTGTGAATGGGAAAATGAAGGAAAGCATCTCCAAATAATGCAATTTGAGCTGCTTCAAAGAAAGAAATAAAAATTAATGCACAGAAAAATAATTAACTTGGAATCAAGAAGCAACTGGAGACTAAGCAAGAAAGGAGTGCTGACAAAAACAACAGAAACCATACATGTTTGTATAGTATTATAAGGTGAGAGTTGTGAATCCACTTCAGTAAGACAGAGTCATCGATTTTGACAATTTGAGACACTGGAGCAGAGATTCCCCCTATATAATTTAATGTAATTTAATCTATGATACTATTTTTTTTAAGGAAACCGGATCAATATTTTTAGGTTATTTAGAAAAAATAGTCACTATCCAAAAGACGCACATGAAAATGTGGAGATCTCTTAGCTTAAGATACAATTTTAACTGACCTGCATGTGATCAAATGCAATTCCAACCTTTTCACTGAAGTCTTCATTGAAAAGAGGAATCTTAGCATAGCGTTGACTGAAGTGATTGAGCATGATGAATTTTGCATTCATTCTCATTCCGACTTCAACAGCCTGTGATGTAGTGCTATGGAAAGGAAACAAGAAGAAAACACAGTATGAAATAAATAAATCTTACATAGCAAATTATGTAAGAAGGGAGGGAAAAGCAAATTGGAAGACCAGTTAGTATAGGAGCAACATAAAAGCATTTATGGAGTATTCCAGCTGCTATTCCTTGCCAAATAAATCAGCAAAGAGGCCTGCTTCAAAATGCCAAGCAATTTATTTGACCCACAGAAAACTAAGTCATCTAGTCTTGCTCCTATCAGAATCCTGGTCTGAAAAGTCTTAAACTGCTGACTCAAATTTTTTTCTTGGAATACTAAAGTTAAACCTTTAAATATTGAGACAGGCCACATTTATTCTCTATATATAATTCATTGTTTTATGTCAAAATATACGTTCCTAGCATATAAATATAATGGGTGGAGAGATTTTAAAATAAATACCCTTAGGAAACAAAAAGGGTTCAACTAAAATCAACACTAAATTGGACTTAATTACAACAGGTAAATATTCAAACACTTGAAGTGATTAACATTTGCTCCAATCTTACATAATTATTCAAGGAACATAAATTATAACTCTAGATGCTTTATGTTACAGTTTAGATTTTTAAAAAATCTCCTTTATTTCATTTCACCCCTTACATGAAAAAATGACGATGTCACCCTTTGGTAGAAACTCTTTACCTGTGTGTCTTCTCTACAGCTTCCTCTTCCATTCCATCCTCCAGGGTTGCTTCATGAATCAACAAAGAAGCATCTCTTCCTGTGAAAACCATATTTGTGACATTTGAAGAGCAGTGTAAGAAAATGTTCGAACACGTGGTTTGACCCAAACTATATAGCAATGTAGAACTCAATGCATAGCTCACCCATGTCAACTAAAGCAGCACATGGCATGGTGTCACCAGAATAGACCACTTTCCAACCAGATTTATGGACCATGGAACAACCAAAGGCATTCTTACAATGCCGGACTTCGCATGTCTGAAACTAAACGTCATAACACATTAGCCACTTGGAATCTGTGTATGCTTTTTCCTATCCCAGTCTATCCCATACCTTTTTTTTACCTCTCTGAAGTCACATTTCTCCATAAGTGATTGAATGGACACCTTTGCATTGGGTTTGAACACATCAGTGTGTTCTTTTAAAAACTGGGCAGGAATCATTCTGAAAAGAAAAAAAAGAGGCTCACAATTACAGTAAAAGCATGTATGGTTTGGTTTTGTGAAAGAACAAGAACTTTTCATAGCAGCAGAACTACCTGGTATCAAAGGGGAAAGCATTGTCTTCACAAGTGCACACCATTAGGCCACTTGTTTTTCTTTTCAAATTCCTGCATGTTACTAGCTGTCAAATGTAATATTATTTTCTGCTCACATCAACCAATTTCATTAGAAGCACCTTAATGGCTCATCCCATTATCGGCTTGTCCACATTCTCTATGAATTTTATAAATAATGAAATTAATGACAAGTCTCAATGTGGATATAAAATTGCTCTAAACTGGCAACGCTGAATCTTTTTAATTTAAAAATTAAACTATCCATAATAAACACTTGGTGGAACCGTTACCAGCAAGGTTATAGTAAACATTTTGTCACCCAGATCATTTTTCTCATCTAGATGATCAATGAATTAAAGAATATGCAATCAGTATTCTGCAGATGTTAAAAAATAACTGCCAAACTGAATCAAATGTATGTGAAATGTATCTATACCGCCTCTTCAAAACAATTTAGGCTCCCAACAAAGAAATTAGGTACTTTTCCTAGAGGTTAACAAGATACCAAATTACTATATTAGATGAATTCTTTCAGCCTGACCTCTAACATCTTCAAACTCATGATTAAACTGAGTATGAAGGTGCTGATGCAACTATTGCCAGATTAAAATTAAGGAGAAAGAGAGGTTCAAATCTCCATTCAGACCTGAAAGTCACTGGCCCTGTTTTTACAACTGGGTCACCTGACCCTATGAGCTGATTCCCATGGGGCTAGATTCTGTCCAAAGCAGAATCAATCTAAACGAAGCTAAACCAATCCAGTAAACTGTGTCCTGGGAACATCAAATCTATTTAACTGCCTCATCTGCATAGCTGTCTCCAAGAAGAAAAAGCTGAAGAGACAGAACAGTTGGGAAAAAAAACCCAAGCCTTTTCCATTATAAAATTCATTGCCAAGGCCTGACAGCACAAAAAACAGGCTACAGCACATTTTAAGCCAGTGGTTCCCAACCTGGGGGTCGGGACCCCTTTGGGGGTCGAACGACCATTTCCCAGGGGTCGCCCCGGCATCCTCAGCTCCCCCCCACTGCCACAAGCCTGGCCATATCGCGCCCCACAACCCGCGCCCCCACCGCGCCCCTCCCCGCTGCCGCCATTTGGGTTCTTTTACCATCTGTGCATGCGCAGCATGCTTTGCACATATGCAGAGGGTAAAATAACCCAAATGGCGGCAGCGGGGTGGGTCACGGTGGGGGCGCGGGGGCGGGGCATGGGTCGCGGCATTAGGAAGATTGGGAACCACTGTTTTAAGCCATATCTACTGCTGCTTGCTAAGGGACGCGGTGGCTCAGTGGCTAAGACGCTGAGCTTGTCGATCAGAAGTTTGGCATTTCAGCGGTTCGAATCTCTAGCGCCGCGTAACGGGGTGAGCTCCCGTTTTACTTGCCCCAGCTTCTACCAACCTAGCAGTTCAAAAGCAGGTAAAAATGCAAGTAGAAAAATAGGGACCACTTTGGTGGGAAGGTAACAGCGTTCCTTGTACCTTCGGCGTTTAGTCATGCCAGCCACATGACCATGGAGACGTCTTCGGACAGTGCTGGCTCTTCGGCTTAGAAACGGAGATGAGCACCAGAGCAAGAAACGACTAGCATGTATGGGGGAACCTTTACCTTACTGCTGCTTGCTAGGTCAATGGGAGAAGAGCTAGTGTTGTTATGAAATTTTCCTGACACCCACATTACTTAGACCATAACACCTCCTGGAAAAAATGGGTTCCAAGATCATCAGCAGGGGGATCTAACTGGGTTAATGGCCAACTGGATTAAGTGTATTGGAACAGGGCCATGAATGCTCTTGAATTAGATACACTCTCTTGGGAGTAATTTATGATATAGGCTTACAACAAGAATAGAAGTGGTAAATCATGCACACTGTTCTGAGTTGCTTTGATGAAAGGTGGAATACAAACTGATACAAAAAAGACAAGGTCTGCATGTGATGAGTAATGCTGTAATTTCTGGAGCAACACCAAGGTATGATCACTTGAAAGTCTCAAACGACCCATCTTTGAGTGTCATTTTAGAGTCAACAGTAACTAATGATAAAGAAACATTACTGTAACACATTACTATAAATATACTTCAATGTCTCACATAAGTATCTACTTACTTGATGAGACCCAGAATCTCTTGACAGTTATCATGGTATTGATGCAGCCATGTCATAAGTATCGTGGGTGCAACTAATAACAGTGGGTTGTGAGACTCACCCTGGGATACCTGAGTGAAGGTAAATAAGTAAAGCATGAGAGATCTTGCAAGAACCAGTAAACCATGAGGTCACAATACAAAACAAGGCAATAATTAATCCCTGTTTATTCTTCTGATACTCAGGTATTCTTAATGAAGGAGATTCTTTCTCAATGCCTGGGAAATGTCAGCCTGAATTGTGTAGAACAGGCTTTGGCTCCACTGACATCTTCAGCCCTGGCAAGAATGACATATTTTGACCAGGGGCCATGTAAGACTGGACTCACGGCCCCTGCTCAAAGAGCAAGTAACAGCTGTGGCCAGGGGAACCTTTGCACAGGTTCATTTTGTGTACTAATGACACCATTCATGAACCAGAGGCCTTGCTTGTAATTTAGTAACCTCCTCTTTGGATTACTGTAAAGCATTCCAAATGGGCCTGCCCTTGGAGAGAATTCAAAAGCTGTAAGTGGTCCAGAACACCACAGCATTCAGTTATATAATATGAGTGCTCTGTGAGCTGCATTGGCTCCCAGATTCAATTCAAGGTACTGGTTGCCACCTATAAAACACTACATGGCATAGGACCAGATTATTTGCAGGACAATCTGTCCTTCACTGTTTCTTTATCCCTCACGGTTTCTGCTCATCCCACCAGGTATAATAGGAAGAGTCTTTTCTATGGCTGTGCCTGCCCTGTGAAAAGTTCCCTCAGAGATCGAGTTAGCTCCAGTACTGTTAGCCTTCATAAAGGCTCTGAAGACTGGGCTATTCCTTCAGGCATTTAGGCCAGGCAGCTGGGTGACCTCTACTGGGGATATGGTTTTTATTTTGATAATTATTGTTTAACTTGGGCATCATGATGTTTGTTGTGATGATTTTAATCTTTGTATAGGTAGTCTTCAACTTATAATGGGTCACTTGTCCCTCAGGCACGATTCCAAAATCATACCACGCAGCCCAACAGCATAGCGGTCCATTTGCAGCCCTGTGAAACTTCATTTGGATGCAAAATTGAGTGATTTGTCTCATGGCATAAATGGGTGGGGCAAAATGATGGCCATTTCTGGGTCACCACCATGCAGCCCAGGGGTAAACCATTCATGAGATAAACTACTCCCTGGTTAAGGCAGCAAAAGAGTGGTTTGTGCCATGGCCACACGGCCTGAAGCAGCAATGATATTAAAATGCAATTCAACCACTGGAAACATGGCGGTTGCTTCCAGAATCGTGCCATGCATCTGAGGGAAAAAGCAACCTGTCCTGCTTTTTAACAGTCCACATACCATTTCAGATACCTTGGGCCTTGGAGGTTTCTGAAATGCTGGGCACACATTAGCAAAGCAGAAAAGGTCACTTTCGCCCTCAGCCGCATGGTGCAATTCCAGAAGTAGAACTGCATTCTGTTAGCTATTAAATATCACCGCCATTTCTGAAATGTCCACATGATGAGGCAATCCATTCCAGTGCTCTGGAAGGCCTTAGAATTCTTCAAAGAGTAATGAGGAGGAGGAGGAGGAGGAGGATTGGCCTGGTGGAGTGAGAATCAGCCCTAAGGCTTGGGGGGATCTGAAGGGAGTGGGGAAAGGTCTATGGCAGTGATGGCAAACCTTTTTTTCCTTGGGTGCCGAAAGTGTGTGTGTGTGCGCACCCGCATACCCGCACCCATAACTCAATGCCCACCTATGCCCCACACGCATGACCCCCGTGCTGCCCCACCCCGCGCACATGCACGCACAACCCCCAGCGTTCCCATGCATGTGCGCACAACCCCCTGCACCTTGTTTTGGGCCTAGCAGGCCTCCCTGAAGCCTCCGGAGGCCGGAAATGGCCCATTTCCCAATTTCCAGTGGGCCCGATAGGCCCGTTTTTTCGCCCTCCCCAGGTTCCAGAGGCTTTCTTGGAACCTGAGGAGGGTGAAAACGGCCTCCCCTTTCCCCCGGAGGACCTCCGGAGGTCAAAAACAGCCTCCCAGAGCCTCTGTGCGAGCCCTGTACTTACCTGGCATCCAAAACTGGCCGTGTGGAGATTCCTGGTAGGGGAGGGGTGGCATGGGCAAGGCCAGCCGAAAATCAGCTGGCCGGCGCAAGCATGCATGCTGGAGCTGAGCTAGGGCAACGGCTTGCGTGCCTGCAGATATGGCTCCACGTGCCATCCGTGGCACGTGTGCCATAGGTTCACCATTACAGATCTATGGGGACCCAAGGTGCAGGAAGCAGACGATGGGGTATCTCAGGGGTGGGGGAGATCTTGGCAGGGCTGGGGCAGGTGGGACTGCACCAGGCCTCCAAGGACCTCCTTCACCCTCAGGTGCTCCACTTAACAACCATTTAACAATTGCGTTGGGGAGAGCAGGGATGGAGGGATAATTAAATCAGACACTTTACTTAATGACCATTGTGACATGTGACCATAATGGGCAGGTTTTATTACAATCATATGTCAAGAGTCATTGCTATGAGATGAGCAGCTTTATAAATTCTATAAATTAATCAACAAATACTTACAAGTGCACGATGTCTCTGCAGTAAGATATTTAACAAGCCCTAGAAGAAAGAAAGTTGGCAAATATGAATTGGTGAAAAAATATTTCTTATATACACATCTTTAAATATTTCTTCTTAAAGCAAGTTGATTGTAGAAAGGCAAAAATTTTACATGTCCTTTAGCTGTTCTTTCAATACATAGAAGACAACATAGTTGTACTTAATGCTAGAAAAAAGCATTATCAGTAAGTTTTGAAATACTGTTCATACTGTTGAAATACTGTTCATATTGATGCTAACAAATTTAGCTCACTGTTTAATCAATCAATATTAAAATCATTACAAAGTTGTTTGCAAATGAGAAAATTAGCGACATAAATGGATTTTCTACAGTTTGATAGGAAAACTTAGAAGCAACAATGAAATCCAGAGCCACTGATTATATTTAATATACAATTAGTCCTCACTGGGGAAAAAATCACTCATTCAACAACCGTTCAAAGTTATGATGAAATTGAATGAGGGGTACTTACGATGGATCACCATAGTTTATGGCCATTGCAGCATTCCAATTACATGACTGCAATTTTAATACTTGCCAATCAGATTGCAATTTATTTATTTATTATTAAATTTGTTTGCCACCCATCTCACCTCAGGGCAACCCAGTTACAATGCTGCAGCATCCAGCAGTCACATGATTGCAATTTCAATCTTCATCACCAGTTTTCAACAAACAAGATCAATTCCAACAAGCTGACAGGTTATGTGAATGCAGGACACTGCAACCACTGGGATTTGCCCAAACAGGACTGCTGCAACTGGCACTGTAAGTCAGCTCAGTCACATGATATTGTGCTTTATGATCATGTCACTTAGCAGTGGAATTGCAGGTGCCAATTACCATCATTAAGGGAGGACTACTGGTAACAAGAGAAGAAAAAAATTACAGAGTAATTATTATATACCACTCACTGTATGATGATCAGCATGTATATGTGAAACGAATACTGCTGCAATGTTGCGTAATATTTTGTCAATTTCATCTCCATAGTGGCGACAAAGTTGGCCAAAGGTTCCTTCCCCACAATCCAGAAGCACAGATTGAGTAGGACTAGCAAGAGAACGTATGCATAATTATCAATAGATTAAAAAAACTGCATTTACAGAAGTCATGATCCTGACATGCTACATCTTCCCTCACAATATTTCATGTAACAGAGTTTAAGATAGTTCTGCTGTATGTCTTCTCACCATCTATATGTGGTTAATGCAAAAGTATATTTTAAAATCCTAGTTTGCATTTATACTGTAAGACCTAGGACAGTGATGGCTAACCTTTTTGTTGGTGCTTGCCAAAAGTGCGCCCACAGTGCACGACAGCGTGCGCACAGGCGCCCCCACCCATAATGCAATGTGCGTGCAACCCCCCGGCGCCCCATGCATATGAACCCCTGCGCTCCCCCACACACGCCATTTTGGGCCTAGTAGGCCTCCCTGCAGCCTCCTGGGAGCAAAAACGGGCGGTGGGGGGCAGTGCCACACCACCCCGCATCCCGTTTTGGGCCTACGCCTCCCTGCACTTATAACCCATAATGCAATGTGTGTGCGACTCCCCCCTGCATGCGACCACCCACCCATGCATGCGCTTGCTCCCCCGCACTCCCCCCACCCCCCACGCATGTGCACGCGTCTCCTGCATGAGCCCCACCCCCCACGTATGCACGGCAGAGACCCAAAAATCAGCTGGCCGGCAGGAGGCATGCACGCATGCGCAGTGGAGCTGAGCTGGGGCGACGGCTCGTGTGCCCGCAAAGAGGGTTCTGTGTGCCACCTGTGGCACACGTGCCATAGGTTCGCCATCATGGACCTAGGACAAACTAGATTCTCCCTTGATTTTAATATGGAAGATTCTATTTCTATGACTTTGCTTATTTGCTTTAATTTTAGTTCTCAAACGTATGATTAAAATAACAATCATTTCAACTTGATAAAGAAATCGGGAGTCAGCAATTAAATAAAGAAGTCAACAAGTAGATTAACGTCTACTAGGGAGATCAAGACAGAAATATTACAAAGGATTCTTTCCTATTTCAATTTCCAGTTGAATGTGACTGAAATCAGAATCAATAATGAAGGCAAACATTTCCTGCTGGAGAAGTTACAAATCAGATATTTTGTCCACTCATATCTTCTTGTGAGAAACTGCCTACCATTCCTCAAAACTGTAACCTACCTAATATTTACCAGGGTAGAGCTAACATTCCGTATTTTCATTGGTACTGCAGAGCCAGTTCCTAAGAACACAACGTCTGGATAGCAATCTTGGGTTTCTAGAAAATAAGAAAAAGGCAGATAAATGCATGCAATATAGATATAGATCTCACTTGAAAAAACAACACGTCCCTGGTGGTTAGTAAGGCCCAACAGAGACTACATTTCTTTAGAGTCTGCGGAAAAATCAGGTGGAATAACGGCGGATGATCTCTTTCTATCGGTCCACGATAGAAAGTGTCCTCACATACTGTATAACAGCCGCAGACAGGAAGGCACTACAGAGAGTGATCAATTCAGCACAAGAAACCATTGGTTGCTCTCTAACACCACTGGATGACATCACCAGGTCTCATTGTTTCAGCAGAATAAGGAAGATACTTAGGGATGATTCACATCCTGGTCAGTGTCTCCTTTCACTTTTACCA
Organism: Diadophis punctatus similis; assembly: GCA_023053685.1. Lineage (NCBI taxonomy): Eukaryota > Metazoa > Chordata > Lepidosauria > Squamata > Dipsadidae > Diadophis > Diadophis punctatus. The sequence continues at coordinate 152,462,546 of JALIGW010000002.1, forward strand.
TCGGGCAGAAGACATCGAAGTATAGCCAGCCAGACAAACAACTTTAAAAGCAGTTTCTACCCATGGGCTGTCAGACTCCTAAACACAATCACTCCATGTACATATAAAAATGTATGACTAGTTTTTTCTTTCCCCAATTACTTGTATAAATTGCATTGTCTTGTATTTTATGTTATGGATTGCACCAGTAGAGGCTAAACCAATTCCGTTGTATACATGATGTACAATGATAATAAAGGCTGCTACTGTTGTTGTTGTTGTTGTTATGCAAACCAAAGATATGGATTGTTACTGACAAATGAAATATTTGTGCAGAATAGGAAGCCCGTAATATAAACATAAAAACTAAAGAGAAATTTCCTGGCAGTGAGAACAATTGACCAGTGGAATGGCTTGCCTCCAGAACTGGAGGTTTTTAAGAAGAGTTTGGATAGCCATTTTTCCCAGAATGGTGTAGGGCAGTGTTTCTCAACCTTGGCAGTTTGAAGATGTGTGGACTTCAACTCCCAGAATTCCCCAGCCAGCAACACTGGCTGGGGAATTCTGGGAGTTGAAGTCCACACATCTTCAAACTGCCAAGGTTGAGAAACACTGGTGTAGGGTCTCCTGACTAGAAGTCCTCCAAGGTCCCTTCCCACACTGTTATTCTGAATTCTGTATTCTACTATAAGCATTTGACCACATTCGCCAAGGCCAGCTTACAAAATAAGCAGCTCTAAATTTATAAGAAATTACTTTTTTTATAATGTTCTAAAAATCTTTTTTTCCCTCAGCTTGAAGATACAAGTTACCTGCATGGAAAGATGGGCAAAATAAGGGCAAAAAAATTGTCTCAAAAATGATCTAACATAGAGATTGCATCCTTCACTGTTGGATGTTTCTGAACAACGGTCCTTCAGAAATACCATAAAAATTAGGCGGCTTTAACAAAAACACGCATAACCTTGGCATGGACAAAACACAGTACTCTATTTCAGAAGACAGCTGCCTCACAAGGAACTCAAAGGATATCAATGTTTACAAATGATTAGAGAAGTGGGCGCCTTCAAAGTTGATAACCTGTTTTTTAACCATCGACTTTTGGAGATTATCAAACTGTCTTGTTTATACAGGTTTATGTCTATTAAATGAATTTCTCAAACTGTATAAGAAATAACAAATGTACAGTATGCTTTTCCACAGTCAGCTGTTTGACTGGATATGTTGATAAATCTTGCAAATAGCTTATTGACCTGATGATGCTGGTTTCGCTGACAAGCTCTCGTGGCATGTCTGCACCGAATCCTGGAAGTCAGGGAGTTGCAAGGCTTCGGCTACATATTCAGCAGGATTATAATTAAAAAGAGCGTCCCTAAAAAACACAAGAGACAATGAGCAGCAATTAAGACAATGAGCAGCAACCCTAAGAGCAAAGGTTATTTTATTATTCTTAACCATTCTGATACTTTTATCACAAAGAAAAACCTATCAACTTTGGGAAACATTTACTCAAGAGTGACCATCCTAGAGACTGCCAGAAAATGCATACATTTTGGCTCTCCCACTTCCTAGCACATCACTGACCAAACATTCCTGAGGTTTTCTATTTTCTTGTTTGTCTATCTGTCTGTTGTGTTTATATGGCCACCCAATTCAAACAATTTGATCTTTTAACAGATCTGTTAAAAAAATGCATTGCCCCTAATTTATAAATTTAATTCAAGATGCTATAAAAGGGAACAACTGTTTGAAATGCAGTTCTGTTTTTAAATTGTTTGCTCACATGCTCATACTTCCAAGTTCTATGTAGCTTTCTAGACTCAGAAACAACTGTTCCCCACTCCCACTAAAAAGCAACCCAGCAACTAAGTTAACAAGTTCTACTATGAAAAGAAAAGGTGCCTGGTGACTTCTATCTAAACTTAGTACATGGCTTTTCTCTTCTCCTTTTATCATTTATAATATCAAACTTAACAGCAACATTACAACATGATTATCAATATCTAATTTTTCTTTACGATTGACAAGTAAGAAAGACTTTTAAGCAATCTCAGATTTTCTGGAATTGCTTTTTATGTGATAAATTTCTGAGCATATTTTCTTGTGTACCGTATTTCAATTATTTAATAATGATAGTGATTTATTAAACCTGTATATCATATTAGACATGAAATACAACACTCTGAATGGATTGCTATGAGCATTTTGGAAATGATTCCGAACAATTCCCTCTACAATCAGCTGCTTATGCTCAAAATGGGGCACTTCTGATTCAGAAGAGGGCAAATATTGTGCTTCGAACTATTTTATGTATCCATATGCATTTTATTTTATTTAGTAAGCATATTTTTAAACGAGTACCACTCTGGCATATTCTCCGAGGTTATGGGGCAAAACATGGAGATTAAAATATATTGATGTTTTGCCAAAAGATATTTCATTGTGTTAATATTAAAATAATGTCCAGTTGGTGAGGAAAAGGATAGAAAGATTTTTTTAAAAAAAGCTGCAGAAATTCTATGCTCGCTGTCAAGGAGGTTAAGTCTTTGGCCAAGACTGAATTCATACTATGAAGGCAAACTGAAATGGCTACCAACTTCTGCCATTCTCTTTTGGGTCTCAGCTGGTATTTGAGGAGGCATTCTCCTTGAGTCACAGGCACACTGAACTCAGCTTCTTCTTCCTGATGGGTAGACAGAAAAACATAAAAGCATGCTACCAAACCGGCTGAAACAGAGCATGTACCCTTCTAGCTGTTCCAAAACTAATATTTACTATTATCTTCTTACCTTGCACGGGCGGTGGTTTTTAAGCAATGGAAAGATCTTTGGATGTATGTAATTGAGCTGACTTTGAATTCTGTAGCTGTGGAGATGATGTATTGACTTGCAATTTTCATTGAGTATCAAGTGTTGAGTATTTTCACCAAAGCTAGAGGGCAAGAAAAATCAGACGTATTTTAAAATTTGATATTCTAAATAGTGTAAGGAAATTCTATTTTATATTGGGTTTCACCATCATTGTCTATCCAAGCAAAATAGAGACTATTTACAGCCTAATGCCTTGACTCCTCCTGTCTGTTCTTCTAGGTGCTTCTCATGATAGCTTTAGTACAATCAGAGGTCAGGTATATTATGAGGGCAATCTGGCTGCAATGTCTATCACCCCACTAATGGTCAAAGAGTTATATTGCCTGCACTCCCCTACTGGATCTCTCACCTGTATTTTTCACCTGGACCTATGTATACAAATGCAATATGCTTATCACTCATAACATGAAGACGGGACTTCCTCACTTTGCATGTCTATCTCCCATACAAGGAAGATTTTAAAAATAAAACGCAAGGTGTTCTACCATAAGCGTTCACCACAGTGATACAACAGTATCAGTAAAAAAAGAGCAATTGAGAAAAAAAGCATAAAATGTTCTCGCCTGAGAAACACCCAGAAGCTTTTATCATGCTTACTTCACTGGATTACCAATCACAGATTTGCCTGTGAAATACATTAAAACAAATAAACCCAAATGTTGATATACTGTCATGACAGTGAATGAAGCTCCCTATTTTACAAACTGAGATTCTCTTCTTTTAGATACAGACTTAACTTTTTCTGGACTTTGTTTATATTTGTAATATTGTTCTACGTTATAGGTTAAGTATTATTGCAAACATGTGGGAAGCACTTCAAAAAGTGTGTAAGTGCCAAGTATTAAACAATGCTAATTATCATTCTAATGGTAAACAATTGGTGAGGATGAGTTAAATACCAGCATTATGTCAAAGTAAAGAAAACAGAAAATCAATTAATGCTAGACACAAACCTTTCTAACCACTGCTTATACCGACTATCCTTCAGAACAGAATCTGGAGTGATATGAACAATTAAAGCCACAGAATTTTCTGGATTCTCTTGCTGATACCTGCAGCAAAAGATTTGATATAAAAGCAGAAATTCTTAAGATGGCAGATTATGCATCTAAAATATACTGTAAACACATGTCAGAATAATTAGTATCCCAGTTATCTACAGGATCCAAGCACTAAGGCCTGGGCATATAGATTCCCCAGGTGACCAGAATTTAGCAAAAGATGCAGCCTCGTATCTCAACATGCCAGTCTAACTTTGATAGAGGAGAGTTCAACATTGGACCTAGAGATCAAAAATTCAGTTCTGGCTTTAAATTACTGAATACTATAAATAAAACTATCAAACGTACAGTAGATAGTTTTGTGGCTGAAAAAAATACAAGCTCATATTTGTACCATAAGCATGTCTGCACTATTTTTAAACACTCTACTGAGTTTCAAACTACCGGTACTCCTCAACCTACAACCAAAATTGAGCCTTAAATTTCTGTTGCTGAGACAGTTCTTAAGTGAGTTCTGCTCCATTTTATGACCTTTCTTGCCACGGTTGTCAAGGGAATCACTACAGTTGTTAAGTTAGTAATCCAGTGGTTAAGTGAATTTGGCTTCCCCATTGACTTTGCTTGTCAGGTCGCAAAAGGTGTTCACATGACATCGGGACTCTGCAACCTTCATAAATATGAACCAATTGCCAAGCATTTGAATTTTCATTGGGTGACCATGGGGATGCTGGACCAGTCTTAAGTGCGAAAAATGGCCATAAGTTACTTTTTTCACTGCCATTTTAACTTCAAATGGTCACTAAATGAATGGTTGTAAGTCGAGGACTATCTGTATTTGTACACTCACTGAAGGAATCAATCCTATATGGAGTACATATAATTTTTTTCATTTACTAATACTTTACCACATCTTATTGACCTAGTGCAGGGGTCGGCAATCTTAAACACTCAAAAGAGCCATTTGGACCCGTTTCCCACAGAAAAGAAAACACCGGGAACCACAAAACCCTTCCCATGCCTGACTATTTCCTGAGCGGCCATAAAACTAGCATATGTAGTTGAATTAAATGTTCTGTTTTCTTCTGAAAGTTTTTTTTTCTTGGATTTATCCATGGTTGGCCTACCGGGTTGAAAAGCTCAATAAACAGTGTGCCAGCGGGTACCGCACATTGGTGGTTGTGACACATATTTTGAGTGACAGGGAGCTGCAGCAGAGGGATGAAAGAGCCACATGCGGCTCCAGAGCCACGGGTTGCTGACTCCTGACCTAGTGTAAACGGGTTGTTGACATGGATTGATGAGTATAAAAACAGACTCATATTTCCAGAAGACATGGTGACAAATAAAGACATGGCAAGAAAGCTGTTGCCCAGTGATTCCTTAATACGAAATACGAAAACAGCTGAGCTTTTGCTTAATCATACCTTAGCAGTGTACTGTTTTCACAGACTGCATCTATAAAACCTTCATGAGGGCACTCCAATACAATGAACACTATACTTGGCTCTGGAGGCGTACAAAGTTCTTCAGCCAAGATCTGTAATAAGATACACAGGTCAATGCACACCATCAATACACATATTTTATTAAAGTCTCTCACAGTCCACATTTCAACAGGGAGGGGAACATTACTGAGAAACATTTCCCATAATGACCAAGAAGCAGGGATCACAGGGCAGGAAGGGTTTTGTTGTTGTTGTTGTTGTTGTTGGTCAAACTGTTCCATCAAGTTATATGAACTTTTGAGCTCAGAAAGCTGTTCACCTCAACCCACAATGATGAACAGGTCCAACTTAAAAGTTTCCCTTTGAATAAGTGAGGAACTTCATATGCTTTTTCACATTACACAAATCAATAGTTTTGTGGACTCAATTCATTTAAATATTCCCACTGATTGAAGCAAAGGCCAAACAAGAATGTTAGGTTGTAAACTAAACAATAAACTAAAAAAAACAACAACCCATGGTTACATTCAGAAGACAGGGATGCCCAGCTAATTCCACACACAAAAGGTCCTGAATAAAAGGACCCTTCAGAAAGTTCTACCTCTTTTCCTTCAAACACGATATTCTCTCCATTTTTCACAGCTGTTATTATGGGTGCAATTGCTGCATTGCCACTAAAACAAAACAAAACAAGTTAGCCAGTCTCTGAAGATTGATGACATTCCACATATAAACATTCACCAGAATTCCATACTTACATAGGCAAGCCAAGTTCCTTTGCTTTTAAAACTAAGAAGGTTCCTTTCTTTGGATGGACCTACGGACAAATATTGATTATTTCACCATGTATTCCTAGCAGTGTGTTCAATCATCTAAAATGGTAAAGTTGACATTATATCATAAAATTCATTTATTTACAACACAACACTAGCATTAGAAATACTAAAAGAGGGCAGAAAGACATATTTGGCTTGCTGCCAAACAAAAAGGAATGAAAAATCTTATTAGGAATGCAGAATACACTTGACGAACTAAGCAATGCACACCTTTTTTTTCTTTTTACGACTCTTTAATCCCTTTGTTTCAGGATGGAGTCTGGGGTGGGGGTGGGGAGCTGAGTGTTTACTGGCCAGATGCCCTTCCTGACACCTACAGGGAGTTCGCAGCAGATATTTTCTCTTTGTGCCCTGATAGAGAAACATCTGCCATTGCCTAGGATCAAACTCTCAACCTTCCGAGTGGGAGGCGGGCATCTTCACCTCTAGGCCACCACGCCACTCTAAGCATTGCTTCTCACCCTTTTGGCTAAGATCAAGTGTAAGCAATGCACACATAAAAATAATAAATCATCTCATGAGAAAGACAGGCCTAAGATCATCAAAAGTTGGGGAGAAGTCTATAAATCTATGACATGCAATATGCACTTTTAACTTCTACCATTTCTAACAGCTCTCTGACAATTTATTTTCACAATTTATATGAGAAACATCCAAGCACATGCAACCCAGATGTAGTGAAATCCTAAAAATGCACTTAGGAGGATTGGGAATCTCAGCATTTCTTTCGCCCAGAATAAGCAAAGCATCTGGATCATATCTATTTCATATCAAGTGTTCCCCTAGCTCAGAATTATTACAGCATGACACTGAATCTTTATACCATGACAGAATCCCCAACAGTGATTGAGGTACCTTCAATGTGGAGAAAAGCTCTTACCTTACAAACATATGCAACAACAAGAGATGGGTCCCTTTCAAGTATTTGTCTCCTACTGCCTTAAAAAATAAACCCACAACAGACAAATAAATCCTGTGTTTCAAAATCAAAATATACATAACATTTAAAATTTCTGCTTTTTACCAAAAGCAACAAGATAACACAACATAACTCTAGAGCCATATCTTACACATTTGAGCAGACATGGCAACTATATATATATATATATATATATATATATATATATATATATATATATATATATATATATATATATATATATATATATATATATATATATATATATATATATATATATATATATATATATATATATATATATATATATACAGACTTAATAATTTTATTTTACCCCCAAACAATCTAAGGTTCCTGAATTTCTATCCTTTTTTTTAAAGTTGTGGGGGGATGTAATAATGCAGGGGGGGGGGAATAATATTGTCACCCCAGAACAATACCATATGCCAGAAGAGTAGAGACACCCTCAATAGTATTTAAGTATTTTGTGTAAACCAGCTTGGGCATTATAGACCCAAAAGCATCAAGATAAATATTAACTTACGTATATTAAGTTAATATGACAAAACATTAATAAAAACTTAATATTTTAAAAATATTAAGACATTGTTAGGGGATACATTCCTAAATTTATCCAGTTTCTATGGTAGTTTCTTTTGTGAAATATAGATGGACACGGTTTTAAACTTCATGCAGTAATTCAAATTATAATTGCTTATCTGGAAAATTCCCCCTCCCCAACCATGAAAACTTCCTGGTGGCTCCCGTTTCATTAACAAAGAGTGAGGCTTCCTCACCTATTTTATCAGGTGACTGTTTATTCATGTCAGAGGGCGATTCTGGCCTTGAGATATGTTTTTGATCATCCTCGTCTATTAGCGATTTAGAGTCTGGATGTATCCTTTGCTCACAGTCGGCTTTTGCTTGTTTCAGATAAATGGTGGAAAGAGAAAAGGGACAAGAATAATGTTAGAATATGTACATCTCTTTGTTTTGCAGACACTGACTACATTCATATATAGTACAGAACTGCATTTCACTGATTTGGCCACAATTGCCTCTATTGACACAGCATTGTCCAAAAATGAGCCAAAAACATACAAACCATTTTTATAGCTTTGTATGATATATGAAATAAGAAAATAAGAACAGTTTTACACAGAATTCTCAGTGAGCATGTTAGTACGGTAGATTATTATAAACAAACCTTATTATTGTCATTTAAACAACGATAATTTGAAAATATCAGGGTTTTCGTTTATCCCACCTACCACCCATTGATATGTGATTATAAAAAAAACTAGAAGTGATCAGTGTGATCAATTCCATCTAACACATAGTACTGGACTCAAGAAAAGCTAATACCGTGTTTCCCCAAAAATAAGACATAATAAGCCCAATCAGGCTTTTCAGAGCATGCGCTGAAATAAGCCCCACCCCCAAAAAATAAGCCCTCCCCAACTACTTAAACGCATGCGCAGCCGGTCCCCGCTATTTCCACTGGTGCATGCCACACACATCCCACACGCCCTTACCGTACCTACCGGTAGGGCTGATGGCCACGCAAAAAGAGCGGCCGCGCAAAAAGAGCAGCAGGCGAGCAACGCGCCTCGCGCCCCACTCCTTGCCACGGCAAAATGAGCAGCAGGTCAGTGACATGCCTCGCAACCCACTCCTTGCAGCGGCAAAATGAGAGGGAGGCCAGCAACATGCCTCGCGATCTACGGCAAGGAGTTGGGCATAAGGCGCGTCGCTGGCCTGCCTCTCATTTCGTGATCCACTCCTTGCCGCGGCAAAATGAGCAGATCTACTCCTTGCCGTGGATCGCGAGGCGTGTCACTGGCCTGCCGCTCTTTTTGCCGCGGCAACACATCCCACCCCAACCCAATGGCAACAGCAGCCTGGTTGCTTCCCTTCCCCACCATCTCTTTATCAAGAGGGGTGGCAGGTGGGGCGGGGGAGAAGCGAGACGCGTGTCCTACCGTACCTGAGACTTGCAGCTCCGTCGTGTTCCTTGCCATTGTGTCCAGGGAAGCACATTGTAAAAAAAAAACCTGGCTCGAGGTTGTATTTACAACGTACTTCCCTGGACACAACGGCGAGGAACGCGACAAAGCTGCAAGTCTCAGGTACAGTAGGAAGCGCGTCTCGCTTCTCCCCGCCCCACCTGCCACCCCTCTCGATAAAGAGACGGCGGCGAAGGGAAGCAGCCAGGCTGCTGTTGCCATTGGGTCGGGGTGGGACGTGTTGGGCCGCAAGACGCACGTCTCACAACCCAGCCCGGCCCATCCCCCGCCCGCCCACTCCCAAATTGTGCCCCACCACGAGACGTGCATCTTACCTGAGTCTGGCAGCTCCGTGGCGTCTCTCAGCCGGTCTGTGCAGGGAAACACCTTGCAAAGTACAGAAAAACTTCTCGTGAGGGCGAGCAATTAACAACTTCTCGCAGCGAGAAGTTTTTCTGTACTTTGCAAGGTGTTTCCCTGCACAGACTGGCCGAGAGACGCCACGGAGCTGCCAGACTCAGGTAAGATACGCGTTTCGCGGCCCGGCCGGCCTCCTGCACCCCGAAAATAATAAGACACCTCCCCAATAATGCCAAGGCCATATTTCGGGGGTCAAAAAATGTAAGACAGGGTCTTATTTTTGGGGAAACATGGTATGCTATCTGTAAATTTTGAATTCAGTTAATGAAGTATTAACCCTGATATTCAACTGAACCCTGGGAAGACTAAGTGGCTTTGGATTCTGGGACCTTCTGAATCAAGAGTTACTATCTTTGGTGTTGGATGTGGTTGAACCCAAACAGACCTGGTGCACAATATGGGAGTTATTTTGGACTCACAACTCCTGCTCAAAAAGCAGGTAGCTGTTGTGGCCAGGAGGACCTTTGCACAGTTTCATGTTGTGTGTCAGTTGCCCCCATTCCTGAACCAAAGGACTCTAACTTCAGTCATTCATAACCTGGACACCTCCCAAATGGAGTACTGCTGACACACTACATGGGACTACTCTTGAAGACCATACAGTAGCTTCAGCTGGCACAAAATGCTGTGGTTCAAGTAGTTACGTGTGCTTCAAGAAGTACCGTATTTTTCGGAGTATAAGACACACCTTTTTACCCCCCAAAGGAGGGTGAAAACTTGGGTGCGTCTTATACACCGAATGTAGCCCCACCCAGCCAGCCACCCCACCCTTTGGCCTCTGTCTTCCAGCAATTTACCTGTTTGCAGTAAAGAGGGAACAGCCTGTAAAGCCAAGCAAGTCACTAGCAGCTTTCCCACGTACAGCTGATTTGCCACGTGGGAAAATGAAAGTGAAACTAACTGCAAAAAGGCAGATAGCTGGAAGAGACACACAGATTTTTATTTTCTGCTGAACTGGATGGAAGGGGGTAAGTGAATAACTATAAATGTCTGTAGAATGTTCAAATTATTAGACTTATTTTTTTTAAAGACTGCTTTATTATTGTTCTAGAGCCAGGGGTCTCCAACTTTGGCAATTTAAAGACTTGTGGACTTCAACTCCCAGAATTCCACAGCCAGCTTTGTTAGCTTTGCTGGCTGTGGAATTCTGGGAGTTGAAGTCCACAAGTCTTAAAGTTGCCAAGGTTGGAGATCCCTGTAAATCGAGACAACTTAACAAAATAAAGAAGCTTTTTAAAATAAATGCTTGCTCTAAAGAGGCCCAGTGCTATTGTATCTTCTTTTAAATAATAGAGAATAATGTATACTTTCAGAAATTTTTATTAATTTTAACAGCTCTGTACAAGTATAGTATGAAATGTAACAGTGTCCTGTTTAGTATTAGAGTTTAGTTACCTTGGAGTAGATCTATTTAAATAATTGGGAGGAGTTAGTGTGACTACATTTAAGAAAACTTTCTGGCATAATGTACATTTCTCCAATTCTTTGCTATTTCTATGGGTCAGGCACACATGCACAGAAATACACAGCAAACAGTGTATATCATCTGTGCTGTTTGCTGTTTGGCAAATTGCTTGGAGGCAGAGGCCTTTTTTCCTTGTTTTCCTCCCCCAAAACTAAGGTGCGTCTTATACTCCGAAAAATACAGCATATATTTTACTCCTCTGCTTGAAAGCAGCACTGGTTGCCACGATGCTTCCGGGTCCAATTCAAGATGCTGGTTATTATTTTAAAGCCCTACATGGCATGGGACCAGATTATTTGAGGGACTACTTCTCCCCAGTTACATGTACCTATCCCATCAGGTCTGGCAAAAGGCAAATGCTGCAGGACCCATTGGCCCAGGAGCTTCATTTGGCAGGACCCAGAAAGACAGGTTTTTCTGCCATGGCACCCACCCCCTGGAATAACATTCCCTTGAGCTGAGATTTGTCCCATCCCTGATGGCCTTCTGAAAGGCACTTAAAACTTGGATCTGCCATCGGCCTTGGGGATCCCATGGGAGTGTGCAGCCCCTTAAATGGCTGCACTGTGTATAAGTTCAGACTGCACTATCCTCTTTTTGTTATTGTGGTTTTTTTAACTGTAGTGTTTAAGCATTTAAGTTGATTTTAATGGTTAAGTGTTGTGATTTAATTGTGTATGCTGCCCAGTGTCACATGCAAGTGAGATGAGCAGCCGCATAAGTTCAATCAATCAATATTGATTTTAGTGTATATTGTACTCCAGTATAAAAGCCACCAACCACCAGAAAAAGAAAGTTATGAGACAATGGAATAGAGTTACGGTACAGTAAAATTTTCTACAACTAGGCCAGGCTCTCTGTCTCATAATCAACCACAAGTTCCTTATTGCTACATCCCAATATTTCAGAATCAGAAGTGACAGAATTGTTATGATGCTTAGATCTCTATAGCACAGAATTTACTGTGTTCTACACACCCATTTAAAATTAGGATACCTTACTCACCTACCAGAGGGACCTGTTGTACTATCATTGTTTCATCCTCATATTCTGGAGCCAAAAAAGACTGCACAACTAGTAACAACATAGATGGAAAATGAATGTTAAGTTATTTGAGCTACTGCTTTAGCTAAAATTGTAATTATGTTTAGGTCTCTTGTACATCAAAAACAGTTTAAAATTCTTATGTTTCAAGCTTTAAGATAGCTTTGCTAGATGCATTTTATAGCAATAGCACTTAGACTTATATACCACTTCATAGTGCTTTACAGCCCTCTAAGCGGTTTACGGAGTCAGCATATTGCCCCCAGCAATCTGGGTCCTCATTTTACCCACCTCGGAAGGATGGAAGGCTGAGTCAACCTTGAGCCTGGTGAGATTCGATCTGCCAAACTGCTGGCAGCCGGTGATCAGCAGAAGTAGCCTGCAGTACTGCATTCTAACCAGTAACCTTAAAAGCTGGCAGCACAGCATGAAATCAAGAAAAACAAGCAAAGATGTAGAGCAATTCTCTTTTCTTGATCAGTCTGCCATAGAGCCAGCATGCAAAACAGCACACCACCAGCAACTGCGAATTTGAACTACAATTTGAAAGATAGCACTTACCTATCTCCATTCCTTTCATTGAACCAGCAAATACTCTGATTGCTTCTAAATATTTTTGCTGAAATATACACAATAAGAACGACAACTATTATTTCCTAGAAAATTAGTAACATTGATTACTCTCACATATTATGAGGTTCACCTAATAGGATAAAACACTTTTTACATTTTACTATACTTTTAAGCATTCAAAATATGTCATACATGTGATGTCATTATTATCCTTTCAACAATCCTGAAATATATTATGACACACAAGGGTGGGGTTCAAATAGGAAGAATAGGTTGTCTAACTCTAAAGCAATTTATTTAGTTCACTGCAGCTGAGACTCAAACCTAGGAATTACCAATTATTAACTATTAGATTACATCAGGTCAGAATAATGGATCTTATTTTGCCCCCTAAAATACCAATATGCAAGCAGCCTTAGAAAGTAATAAAAAGTATCTTTTAAAAAAGGAATACTCATCACAATTTAAGTGATAATTTTAAGGAAGAAAGTAATGTTTCTGAAAGTAAGGAATAAGTACCGTATTTTTCGGAGTATAAGACGCACCTTTTTACCCTCAAAAAGAGGGTGAAAACTTGGGTGCGTCTTATACACCAAATGCAGCCCCACCCACCCAGCCACCCCCACCCTTTGGCCTCTGTCTTCCAGCAATTTACCTCTTTGCAGCAAACAGGGCAAAGCACAAGAAGAACACAAGAAGAGATTATCTGCCTCCCGACCTACAGCTGACTGAGGCTTACAAGCCACCTGGTAAAATGAAACTGAAACTACGGTGGCTGTGATGAGACATGTTGCTGAGAGATAAACTGCTGCTGGCAATATTAGACTGCTGAAATAGCAAGAAGGCAAGCTAGAGCTGCTGTGGCTCAGAGATAGAGCTCTTGCCTCACAATCAGGAGGTTGTGAGTTCTATCCTAGGTACAGGCAGATTCTGTTAATATGTTATTTTGTTAAATGTTTGTAGAGTGTTCAAATTATTAGACTTATTTTTTAAAGACTGCTTTATTATTGTTCTAGACAACTTAACAAAATGAAGAAGCTTTTTAAAATAAATGCTTGCTCTGAAGAGGCCCAGTGCTATTCTATCTTCTTTTAAATAGCAGAGAATACTTCCAGAAAGCCACATCAATTTTAAAGATCTGTAAAAGTATAATCTGAAATGTCCTGTTTTAGTATTAAGTATTAGTATTAAGTATTAGTATTAAAATAAGCCAGCTGAGAAACCCGGACTTAGTCATGTTTGGAGTAGATGTATTTAAATAATTAGGAGGAGTTAGTGTGATTACATTTAAGAAAACTTTCTGGGATTAATATACTGCCATAATGTACATTTCTCCAATTCTTTGCCATTTCTATGGGTCAGGCACACATGCACAGAAATACACAGCAAACAGTGTATATCATCTGTGCTGTTTGCTGTTTACTGTTTGGCAAATTGCTGGGAGGCAGAGGCCTTTTTTCCTTGTTTTCCTCCCCCAAAACTAAGGTGCGTCTTATACTCCGGTGCATCTTATACTCCGAAAAATACAGTATTATGTCCCCAAATCTGCATTTTTCTAGCATTTTATATAGCACAGAATGCAACCATTCTAATTCCCAGATAAAGAATACTGAGATTATTCTGCAGGTTAAATTGTAATGTACTGTACTGTCTTGTATAGCTTATAGGTGTGAACAGTTCAATTACAGAAATCTGTCCAGAACAGATAGCAAATACATTAACTATGGCTATGACAAGTGATTCCAAAGATAGACTTCAGACTTTATGCGAGAGGAGTATCTCTTTATTCTTAACTAAAGTATTTCATTAGAATTCTGTAGAAACATGAAAAAATGTGAATGTCTTAAGAATCCTGTCAATTTTTAAAAGTCAACTTGTTAAGTAGATGCATATTTTATCAACTCATGTAAGATCATACCACTTATTCTGAAAAAATGTCGATGCATGCACTGTCCTATTACATACTTAATTCTTAATGCTGTTATTCTTAAAATATAATCACTGCTATAAAAAAAAGAGCACAACACAACTCACCAGTTGTGGTGGTCCAGAAAGAATACATTTGGGAACTCTTGTTTCTTTTAAGGTAAGAATCATTCCTGGATGAAAGGATAAAGAGAGTGTTACAATTTACTTTAGGTAAAATTGCAGAAAACGTTTGAAAAAAGATTACTGCTATAAGCAACACAGAAAGAAAAAGATTATGGTTAACTGTGTCATTTAGGGACAACAATCCTTGCCGTTCCAATTGCCATCATTAACTGAATCCCATGGTTGTTGGATGAGACAACTTCCTGCTGACAATCAAGGCCAGTGGAGAAGCCAGAAGGAAGTTTCAAATCCCAGGCCTACAAGGTGGTAAGTGGCTGTTCCCAGGTGGGGGACGCAGCAAGGGGAAGCACAGTGGCGGATGCACAAAGATGAAGGTGAAGGGGTGCATGAGAGGCATTGTAGTTTGGAGAGAAGCAGGGAGGATGTACGAGGTACATTGATCAGGGAAGAGTGTGCAGAGGTGCGTGAGAGGTAGAAGGTGCCCGGGCAAGGGAGACTTACCCCAGTGACTTGAAACCTTTCCTGCTAGCTTCCCCATTAATGTTCTGTAAGCAGCCAGGGAAGGTTGAAAATGGCAATCACATGATCACAAGGTGCTTGGCAACTGGCTGTAATGCGACTGGACTGCCAAGCACCTAGATCATGATCATGTGACCTTTGGTGTGTTGGGAGGGTTGCAATTTCAAAGATTAATCTAACCACTATTGGCTCAGCGCCATCATAACTTTGAATGGTCACTGACCAAATGGTTGTAGGTCGAGAACTACCTGTAGTTTACAGTAGTTTATATTGATAAATTAAACATATAGTTCATAGATATCAATATCTATTATATTTAAACATGGTTCCCCTGGAGCTTAGATTGTTTCCAACTTTACTGCCTTCAGGAAGGTTCTATATCCCCTTAATTAACAAAAGCAAAAACCACCCATTTTTAACCATTTTCCGCAAAAAGTCCATAAAGGATTTTCAAT
Source organism: Diadophis punctatus similis (assembly GCA_023053685.1). Taxonomy (NCBI): domain Eukaryota; kingdom Metazoa; phylum Chordata; class Lepidosauria; order Squamata; family Dipsadidae; genus Diadophis; species Diadophis punctatus. The sequence goes on from JALIGW010000002.1 coordinate 152,478,130, forward strand.
CTTTTATGACATTATTTATTATTTTACTCCTGTTCAAACAAGCCTATTTTCTACTTTTTTTCCTTGTAAGAATCTTCTGGTTGGTGTTTCTTTGGATAAAATTAACTTGGTGTTGAAGTACTGTTGTATAACTTGATCTCTTTGTCATCTTCCTGACAAACATTTTTCATCTTTAAATATTTTGTATTGCTTCTGTGCATTCTGTTCATTTCTGTATCTACATTTTCTTTTTCCCATTCCATAGATTGTGTTAAAACATTGGCAGCTCTTTACTTAATGCCTTCCCCAGGTTGTTCCAAAATTAATCTGTCTCCAATGAATTTCTTCCTCCCTTGTTCCAACTATGCCACATCCAGGTCCATTCATTTCTCTGCTTACTGTTTTCATCATATTTTCTGGGAAATCCATTTTTTCCTTAATATGTTTAACTTCTCCAATTATTTGTACTGCAGATTCTTCCGATTTTCTCTTCCATATTTGCAAATCTTTTAGCCAAGTTTTCCTTAACAAATTAAGCCATGCAGTTTTTACTGATTTTAGAATATTCTTTCCCAATTTCTCAAACATCTTTTGTAATATCCCTGGTATAATCCCTTTTCCTGGTAGTTGCTGTGTTAGTAATCCTGTTCCTTCTTTCACTGCATTCCTGATAATTGCTTTTTTAAAATATATAAACTGAAAAGGGAAAGCAAGAGGCTATATTCTATTTGGAATATAGAATATATTTATCTACTGAACTCACCAGATAAGCCACCAACATTTGCCCAATTCATTCTAGTGAGGAAGATATTGTCTAAATGAGCCACCTTTAATCTGCAATAAAGACAAAACTTTTAATGGAATTTACTAAAATAATATTTTACATGCTTCTGTCCATCATCACATTTAATATCATCCTCAATGCCTCTTTCACTGACTGATTCGTTCATTAATTCATTCCATTTATAAGTCTCTTCAATTGTCCAAGCAACTTTTGGTGACACATTAAAACAAACCAAATTCAGTAATAAGTAACCACAAAACTCTGTGTTACTATTTTAGGAAATGAAAGATCAAAGAACAAATTTCAAAATCAGCACAGGATTTATTTATTTTTATTTTAGTTATTCGTTTCATTTATACGCCACACATCTCACAGAAACGTGGTGGTGTACAATAAAGTCATAAAAACCATAATTACAAACTACTCTAAAATTAATTATTGTTACATTTCATATTGTTTATGAAAAAATTGCTCCCATACCATGAACAGCTTTAAAGGGTGGGGGGGGGAAGCACCTTGAATTGAACCTGGAAGCAAACTAGTAATTAATGAAGCTCGCTGAACAGAGGTGCAGGTGTGCCATTTTAGGGGCAATAAACCTGCCCACGCCACTGCAGTTTGCACCAGCTCAACCTTGCAGATACTTTTCAAGGGCAGACCCATGTACAGTGCATTCCAATAATCCACCCAGGGGGAGACCAAGGCATGAGTTATTATGAGCAGAGCCTCCTGATCTAGGAATGAGCACCACCAATGCACAATTAAAAAATTGTGCAAAAGTCCTCCAAGGCATAATTGCCACATGCTCTTTAAGCAAGAGTCACAAGTCCAAGAGGACTCTCAAGTTGCATACCAGGTCTGACTAGGGCACAGTAATCCCATTCATACGAAAGATGGTCCAGTCTCAGAATGAGAAGGCTCCAAAACCCGGAGCCATTCAATCTTACCAGGATTCAGGTGAATCCTATTGTTCCCCATCCATATCCCTACAGCCTCCAGGAACAAAGATGGGACATCAGTAGCATGCTTGATTTGCCAGGGGTAGAGATGTATAATAATCAGCGTACTGATAACATTTCACCCCATGGCAATGAATAGATCAGCTTATCCAGCAGCTTCATGTAGATATTGAATAGGAATAGAAACAGCACCAAACTCTGCAGTATCCCAAAAAGTAGGGGACAAAGACAGGATTCTTCCCCCACAATCACCACTAATTGGTATCAACCCTGGAGAAAAAAGGGGAACCAGCACACAATACTGTGTGTCCCTCCCCAATCCCTGGAAGTGGCCCAGAATGATACCATGATTCATGGTATCAAAGCCTGCTGAGAACTCAAGCAGAGCAAGGAAGGATACCTAACTCCCATTCCACCCTCACCAGAGATGATCCAAAAGCTGAATCCTGACTGAAAGGAATCAATATAACCCAGAGGGTTGTCTGAAGCTACTGCACGACTATCTTCTCCACAACCATTCCCAAAAGATGTTAGATACTGGACGAAAAATTGTTTTGCAGTGTTTCACAGGTCTTGTAGAGATAGTCTTTGCTTAACAACCCTAACTGGTACCAGAATTTCTGCTGATAAGCAAAGTGGTCATCAGGTGAAATTTATTGTGACTACACCACTTTAGTAATGGCAGTTCCAGTATTCCCAGTTGTGGTCATTAGGTGAGGACTGTACTGTCATTAGTTTAGGGCTTCATGCTTCTCCTGCCCTGCTGCACTTGCCTCTGCTTCAACTCCTCCCATCTACTATCTCTCCCCATCTCTGTCCCTTTTGGCCTCCCCGTACTCCACCGCCTGGCAAAAGCCTCACAAAGGGCCAGCAGATGCCTCAGCTAGATGCACCTTGTCGGCAAGAGAGGAAGAAGACACAAATGTCAGCTGGAGCAACAGGGGTAGGCAATAGCAGTACAGTGAGAGTTAAGGTGCATGCTGCAGTCATACATTCAGTCAGGCTGCCAAGTACCTGAATTTTGATCATGTGACAGAGGGGGCATTGCAACAGCTACAACTCTGAGGACATCAGAATAACAGAGTTGAAAAGGACCTTTGAGGTCTTCTAGTCCAACCCCCAGGCTCAGGCATGAAATCCTATATCATCTCAGACAAATGGTTGTCTAATCTCCTCTAAAAAACTTCCAGGGTTGGAGCATTCACAACTTCTGGAGGCCAGTTGTTCCCCTGATTACTGGTAATTGTTCTAACTGTCAGGAAATTTCTTAGTTCCAGGTTGCTTCTCTCCTTGATTAGTTCCATCCAGTCGTAACTACCATTTGTTCAGCACTATGTTAACTTTGAATAGTTGCTGAATGAGCGATCATTACGCAAGGACTAACTGTACTAGAAAAATTGTTATATATTCATGTAAGAGTTCCAGCCTTACAATTTTTAAATGGCAATTCTCATTCTTTTTTATAAGTTTATAAATCCTTACTGCTAAGGCTCAGCACTAGATCATGGTTGTGGGTTCAAAGTTGATTTGTAAATTAAGCATATAGCAGTTTTTTAAATGCTGCATGAATTTGTTCCCTGCCTATTAATGGCTACTCATTACTGCAATACAAAGAGTAAAACATCTGATGCATAATTATAAAGAATGAACTTTATATGCCTCTTTTCTCCCTGCCAACTAAAATTAGTCCTATATGCTTTCTGAATTAAAGCATCGACTGGGGCACTTTTTTATTCTTCCACACATTGAAACAGCACTGACTTTAATTCACAACAGCATTACTGGGATTTAATAACAGAAGCTGTAGGTGGTACCTGTAACCATATAATATTTCAAGGTGGCATTCCTATTTTCTCTCCTATTTTGATCCCAGTTAACCACCACACCTTTGAGGCACTCCACTTTGTTGCCCCCGTTCCCTTTCCCACTCCACTGTCTGTACTGCTCACATCAACGAATGATTTGAAAATATTTAACACACCTCAAGATATTTACTCTATTTTTGGTCACTTACTTGTGCTCTTGCATAAGGCGCTGTATTCCTTCTCCACAATTAAAAAGGTATCTGAAACGGAAGAATAATTAGAATTATGATAACCCTATCTCTAATAGCACAGTGAGAGCATCTGAAACCACTAAAATACAGTTGGCACCAGGGGTGGGTTCCTGCCGGTACGCTCTTACCTGTTGGTCGCCGCAGAACCGAAGAAGGCGGTGGCGTTTGCGGTGTGAGGCTTCCCCCGCCCACTTTCCCCCACCCACCTAGACGCTGCCATTTGCCTTCTTTTGCCCTCTGCGCATGCGCAAAAGAACGCAAATGCCGGCGTCCAGGCGGGCAGGAGAAAGCGGGCGGTGGAAGCCCCATGCCGCAAACACCACCGCTTCTTCAGTTCTGCGGCAACCAATAGGTAAGAGCGTACCGGCAGGAACCCACCCCTGGTTGGCACAGGTTTAACAAAAATGGAAAGGGTTTGCTTTGTTTTATAAATCCATGGAAGAGAAACTTATTTTGTGCCATTTTAGGACTAGCATAGATTTCCCGCTGTAGTGTATTAGGGACATATTCAGGGTTGTTAAAATGTTGGGAAATCTCAACCATATACCAACTTCTACTGTTCCTGAACAGAGTAAACAATTAAAAATGTTAAAGGGAAGTGTAGGATAGTTATGCTTGATTTTTCTCTGCAATATTCACCTTCTTAGGAGGACTCTATCTAGTAATCATGGGATTATGGTTCAAATGAACAAAGGCTTAATTAGAAGTGACATTAAATACATATTGGTGAAAAAATACTTAAAGTTGCTCTATAGTTAGGGAGGGAAAGTGCATTTGGTAAAGAAAAAAATAACACGTAAAATAGCTATCTCTTATCTTGAATTCTCTTCAAAACATATTTGAGAAAAAAGAAGTAAGCATTGGCACTTTTGTTAAAGTTGGCCAGTTTATCTGCTGGAAGCAGATAAAGAGGAGAGTGAACAAGGAAGAATAATTAGGAGCTGCTCCTACCCATTCTCCTCTTATACCAGCTCAGGAACCAAAGCAAGGAATACTGCCTAGAGAGAAAACATCAGTGTATGACTTCTTATGGTATTTTCTTCCGTCTTTAAGCAGCACAGATATAAACCTAGTTACCAAAGAAGCAGCCATTTCATCCTCTCCGAATGAACAGATAGTGAGAACAGGAGCAAACTAGTCCAGTCATCACATCATTCAAAGGAAAGATGAGTAAGCACTTATGTTTATCCTTGTAAAAAATCAGCCAACCTGTACTCACTCTCTTTGGGTGGCTAAGGTCTAATCTTCCAACCACATCATCCAAGCTTTTATGCCTAAGAGAGGACCAGAATCCACAATATCTTACTTTCTAGTTCAGGAACATTACCATTATATCAAACTGGCTCTATCATGAACAAAATAATAAGAGCAAGTAAAAGGAAACGCAACAGCTTCTACAACAACTTTAATTAACTTTTGGGGAGGCTTTCTAGGGGAAAAAAGGAAAATATGATTGCTCTTTACTAATTGAGGGTATCTTTTTCCCGACAAGCTGCTGTTTCCTTCAACATAAAGCAGGAGACCTTGAGTTCAAGTCCCTGATAGCCATGAAAGCCAGCTGGGTGACCTTGCACCAGTCACTCCCTCTCAGTCCAACTCACCCCCCCAGGGTTGTTGTTGTGGGGAAAATAGGAAGGCAAAGGTGTGTTGGATATGCTCGCCACCTCGAGTTTTTTGCAAAAATAATAAAGGTGGGATACAAATAAATACATAAAATAATATGGCATTATGAAGTAAGTTTTTCAAAGATATATTTAATGCCAACCGTGAGTTTTCTTCCATCATTTATACGCCGCTAGTCTCACACACATGCACAAGGAAATGCTTCCTAGCAAAAAGACAATTAGTCCTGCAGATGATTACACCGTCATTAACAGAATGGAGGTTACAGGTAGTCCTCGACTTACGACCACAATTGAGCCCAAAATATCTGTTGTTAAGTGAGACATTTGTTAAATGAGTTTTGCCTCATTTTACGACCTTTCTTGCCACAGTTGTAAAGTGAATCATTGCAGCTGATAAGGTATTAACCTGGCTGTTAACACACAGATGCACAAGGATATGCTTCCTATCCTGAATCTGGTTAGCCTATGGACTTTGCTTGTCAGGTCGCAAAAAGTGATCACATGACTCTTGGACACTGCAATGGTCATGAATATGAACCAGTTGCCAAGCGTCTGAATTTTGATCACGCGATCGTGTGGGGATGCTGCAAAGGTCGTAACTCCTGAGAAACGGTCATTAAGTCACTTTTTTCAGTGCCGCTGTTAACTTTGAACGGCCCCTAAGCGAACTGTTGTAAGTCGAGGACTATCTTTACTGCAGTGAACAGAAAGGAGGAAATTTCGATTCATGCGACGCCTCTTGCACACGTGTCCCAAGGGAACCGGGAAGAAAGGGCGAGCATCAGGCGGAGACTAACCGGTTGTACTCAGAGAAGACGTAGACAGCCGCTCCCATGTCTCGCGATCCTCCCGCCACCACCTGCACGTAAACGGTGTTGGGGCCCTTGCGGTCTATGGCCCCGTGGCGTTTCTCCCGCGTGCGAAGGTGCCGCAGCGGGTCCTTGGGGGGACGCTGAAGACGGGCTCCCCCTCCAGACATGGCTCTGGCCGTCACTCCCAGCAAATGCTTCCACATGTAGCTGAGAGAAGGGCGCCGCATCCAGCCCAGAGACCGGCACGCGCTTCCTCGCCAATCTCCCCACGTGACTGAGGCCGGGACCAATCCTACTTTAGAGCGAAGCGTTCTCCTCCCTCCCTCCCCCGGCCGCCAATCACAGGACAGAAACTGATCATAGAGACTTAGGTGAGTTTTCCGGTTTCACTTCCTACGTTTCCAGCGTGTGTTTGTGTACGACCATAGAGATGGTAAAGCATTTCAGAGCGGCGGCTCGTTTTCTTGCGTCGCCTTAGAAAATGCGCAGCGTCCGATTTAAGATAGGGTGGCGTCCAGCTTGCAAAACCGATCTATTAAATGAACTGACTTGTCCTCGAGTTCAACTAATCAGTTATAGCCCTTGCCTTGTTGCATTCTAGCCCGAGCAGTGCTTCAAATTGACATCCGATGACATTGTTTATTCATCGGTTGCAAACGCAGTGAAAACCGTAGGACATGGGTCGTTCGTCTCCAGAAGAAACGGAGAATAGGAACGAGCCATTAGAGCTTCTGTTTCCAAGCGAAACCCTGCAAAGAAGTATACTGAAGAATCTCCCAGTAGGGTGGATTGCACAGGCTGAGAAAACGAAATTTACCTATGTCTTTTGCAGCGAAAGAGCGATTTAGCACCTTAAAGACTAGTGTTGATTGTAACTAAAGTTTGGATGGAACAGTACATTTAAGTAGGGCTCCACAAAACAAATTCATTGAATATGACTGCCCGGAAAGTCTAGATTCCAAAACGTTGACTAACATCTGCAAAGGGAGTAATTATTGACAGTCTTTAACAAACTGCACTTTTAGAGCTAATTATATGATCACTGAAGCAAAAACGTCAAGAGCAAGAGAATGGTTTGGCAACCCCATGTTAAATTCAGTAACCATGCTCATTTGGAGTGTAATTGAAGTATAAGGGAGGCAAAATCTACCAGTACTACTACTACTACAAGAAATATATTGAAGAATACTACTACTACTCAGAAATATATTGAAGAACATTGTATTTCAGTGAATGCCAGAACATAAAAAGGCATTCAAATAAAAATATGTGATAAGTATTGATTTAACAGTATTTTGCTGCATCTAAATCAGGTGGCTTATGGTTAAACACCAAAACATGAATTAAAGGTAGATCTATTACATCCTTAGGCTTTCAGTATTGCAGAACAAAATTATAGTCACAGAAAGCAACTATTGGATATAGTTTGTGCTTTATTATTAAATTTCCATCAGTATATATTGGAAGAGCAGCAAGGGTACAGGAGTGCAAATTGCTGAAACCAATTTTTAAAAAGCCAACTAAGTTAGTACACCCACATAAAGGTAAAGTTTCCCCTGTCCAGTTGTTTCCAACTCCAGGGGGCGGTACTCATCTTTGTTTCTTAGTCGAAGGAGCCACACACAAAGATATTTCCGTGGTCATGGAGCCAGCATGACTATACACCAAGATGCACGGAACACTGTTACCTTTCCACTGAAGTTGTACCTATGTATCTGCTCACATTTGCATGCTTTTGAACTGCTAGGTAGCCAGGAGCTGGGACGAGCAACAGCTCACCCTGTCGTGTGGCACTCAGGTCTGGAAACCGGGCTGACAGCTTTCCAGCTGACAAGCTCACTGTCTTTAACCCGAGTTATTGCGCTACCAGTATGTCTAAAAACATACTCAAATGAAATCTGTAAAAATTATACTTGGAAGTGAGATGCAGCAGATAAATTCTAACTAAATCTTCCATCAGTTAAATCAAGTCTGGTGGAAGAGCAATGGAGATGAACCCCAAAAACTTCAACCTCTTATTATCTACCATTGACCTCACCCCATTCCTAAGAGGTCAGTAAGGGGCGTGCATAAGCACACAATCGTGCCTACCGTTCCTGTCCTATGTACCCATATAATCATACCTCTGTTACTCTTATTCATGCTTGTAATATTACATACATATTCAATCATGTTTTACTGTTTGTACTTTGCTTATAATCATATATGCTTGACAAATAAACAAATACAAATACAACTGGTTACATCAATATATAAAGAGCAAGTACATGCACTAAGGACTTTGTGACTTGGCCAAATGTGCAATCAGATACTGAGCAAAGGGCAAAGGGGTGGTTTTTTTGCATTCTTTGCACTCATTAATCAAAAGGTGTTATCACTATCACACATGAATCCAACTATAGAACAGGTTGGTTTTTGAATGATACAGAGCAAAGCACCAAAGTGAATGTTGTTTTATTCATATATAGGTGTCTTTATTTTTGTAACATACAAAAATACAAAAGTAAAGCATTTATCCTAACTCTCTCTTATTTCTCATGCTTATTCTTGATAATCTTTTTATTGTTTCCAAAGAGTAGAAAATACCGGATTCCAATGTTATTTCTATCATAAAAGCACAATTTAAGAAATGTAGAAGAAAATCTCCATGTCACTTTTATTCTGCTTCTTACCTGACCTTCCAATGAACCCTGGGGCTGAGAATGCTTCATTCTAGGATTGATCTAGACTTAGTCACGTAAGGAGATGTATTCTTTTGAATATAGCAATAGCACTTAAGACTTATATACCGCTTCACAGTAATTTACAGCCCTCTCTAAACAGTTGATTCAGTGGTACACGACAAACTACTGTTAAAACAACTCTTACGGCATTTCCAGATCCCTGCATAAGTGGATAGCTGTTTTGCAACAAGTAGTCAAAATAGGGAACACCTTATCAAACCCTGCACCAGTTAACAGCAGTGTCCCCCAAGGCAGCATTTTAGTACCCACACTCTATACTTTACATAAATGACCTTTGCGATCATATTATAAGCAGCTACATCCTCTTTGCTGATGATGTAAAACTATTCAACACCACTGACAATGCTGTTGCCCTACAAAGCGACCTTGACTATGTATCAGAATGGTCAAACGATTGGCAACTCCAAATCTCAACCAACAAATGCTCTGTCTTATACATTGGCAAAAAAAAATCAGAACACCAAATACAAGCTGGGCAGATATGACCTCGTAGACGACCCTCACTCTGTCAAGGACCTTGGAGTACTCATCTCAAACGATCTAAGCACCAGAGCTCACTGTAAAAAGCACTGCCAAAAAGGCATTAAGAGTTGTCAACCTAATCTTGCGAAGCTTCTTCTCCAGTAATATTGTACTGCAAACTAGGGCATACAAAACCTTTGCTAGACCAATTCTCGAATACAGCTTGTCTACCTGGAATCCACACTGTATATCTGATATTAATACCATTGAGAGTCCAGAGATATTTCACGAAAAGAGTACTCCACTCCTCTGCTCACAACAGAATACCTTGACTTGAAATTTTGAGCTTAGACAACCTAGAACTACGCCACCTATGGTCTGACCTAAGCGTAGTACACAAAATTATCTGCTACAACGTCCTACCTGTCAATGACTACTTCAGCTTCAACCACAATAATACACGAGCACACAATAAATACAAACTCAAGGTAAACACTCCAAACTCGATTGCAGAAAATACGTCTTCAGTAACAGAGTGGTCAATGCCTGGAATGCACTACCTGACTGTTGTTACACCCCCAAACCCCCATAACTTTAACCTTAGACTGTCTACTGTTGACCTCACCCCATTCCTAAGAGGTCTGTAAGGGGCGTGCATAAGCGCACTAGTGTGCCTACTGTCCCTGTCCTACTGTCTCCATTAATTTGTACCCATTTACTGTGTTCATACCTGTTATCTTTTACATGTTTGACAAACTAACTAACTAAATAAATAAAGTTTACGGAGTCAGCATATTGCTCCCAACAATCTGGGTCCTCATTTTACCCACCTCGGAAGGATGGAAGGCTGAGTCAACCTTCAGCTGGTGAGACTCAAACTGCCAAACTGCTGGCAGTCAGCAGTCAGCAGAAGTAGCTTGCAGTACTGCACTCTAACCACTGCGCCACCACAGCTTTTATCCAGTGTAATATCTTTTTCCATGCCATTCTTGTAGCCCAACATTTTTAAATATACTTTCAAATCATAACATGACATAGCCCTCAACAATCACAACTCAGCCCAAAATTATTGTTGCTAAGCAAAACAGTTAAGTGAGTTTTGCCTCATTTTTTCTTTCTTGCCATAGTTGTTAAGTGAATCACTGTTAGTAACACAATTGTTAAGTGAATCTGGTTTCCCCATTGACTTTGTTGTCAGAAGGTTGCAAAAGTTGAACACGTGACACTGCAACCTGGGACACCACAATCATCATAAATGCATGCCAGATCACATGACCATGGGGATGCTGCAATGGTCATAAGTGTGAAAAATAGTCAAAAGTCACTTTTTCAGTGTAACTTTGAACAGTCACTAAACAAATGGTTGTAAGTAGAGGACTACTTATATTTTAAAGACAGACTGTCTGTAGAGGCAGATACTATTAAAATTCATTTCTGGGCCATTGTTCAAAAATATCTCTCAATATATCCAATGTTAAACTATTTTGCTTCATTCTGTAATTGTGAATGTGAGTGTTCTCCTTTAATTATAACTTAAATCCCCTTTTTTGTACATTTTGTACAAATCTTATCTTACTATTTTGTAAGAATTTTTTAAAAATAATTTTCTTCAGAATTCTTTCAAAATCTTATTTCAATTTTACCTGGACTTTTAGTTTATTTGTCACTTTCTAAAATAAAACTTTTCAATCACCTTTTGCTGTTTATTCTGGGGGGGGGGGGCAACACCCCTTTTAAGTCCTTAAATTTGTATTTAAAACTTCACTAAGAATTAAAGGAAACTCACCCAGTGCTGTAACACTTGTCAATCCAAAGGTTCCTAAATAGCTGAAAAGCAGTTAATAAGCAACTTCTGAAACTGATTAGAAAAAGAAATATGTGGATTTAAGTGTTGTTTCAAAGGTACTGTAAGATCCCAGAAGTTTCCCCGAGCCACTGAGATGGAGAGAGGCTCAGTGTATTATATACATTTTATGTAGATAGAAACAAAGTTTACCCAATCAGAGACAAAGGTTCGTTACCAATGTGATCTTTAAAGCGTTCTTTGTTCAGGCCCCTGTCTCTGTCCACCTTATCTATAGAGTATTCCTATAGCCTTGTGTAATGGCGGCTTCCCCTCCCCCTTGGCCAAGTTGTTTATTCAGCAGAATGCTTTCAGGATTCAGAATTTATGAGGCAGGAAAACTCCCTACTCTGGTTCCTTTATCTATGGGGGGCTGATATTCCTGGGTAACAGTTTCTTCTATATTGTCAAGGATGTGCCTATTCTTGAAGCCAAGAATAGAAGAGAGACACAGAAGCGAGACAACAAACTTTGCACTAATGCCAACCAGTATTAAGGTTACAATTTACTAAGCTAGAATTAGTTCCTAACAACTAATTTCTGACAGTATACAATAATATAAGCAGAAACCAATAACAAAGCTCAATTCCTAATAAATGATTTCTAGCAGTATATCGTATCAGAAGCGAACAGCAAATGTTGGTTCAATCAGTAACAATTATATAATAGCATAAGCAATTCATAATAAAAGCAAATAGCCAATATTAGTTTGATTCATATACTTCTTCAGTACCAAGCACAGATTGAACTAACTGGCTATTTCCTCATTTCCCAGAGCTGTAAATCCGCCAGAAACCACTATCTTGCAGTCCCCTCTTGAGGAGCAACTGTTTGGAGCACTTATGGGAGGGCTCTTTATTCTGCCGTGCTCCTTGGCTCTGCTTGTCACGGAGCTGGTTTGCGTCTATCATTTCTTCAGCAGAATATTTTTGTAGCATTTTTTTAGCATTTATAATAAATTTCCATTATAATAATTTGGAATAATCTTCAAGCATTATCAAGAGATTTAGCTCTTGCTTTTAACTTTTTACTAATCCTTTTTTCTTTAAGTTTGCTCAAGTCAAAAGTAACCATGTTAGACTTTTTTGGTAAATGTCCAGCTATTTGCATATCAAAGATTACTCTTCTTTTACTGCTGAATTATTCCATATTATTATAAATTTTAAAGGGAACATTAGTTTTTTTTAAGTTACAAACCATTAAGGTAGAATTCTCCATGATAATTTCAAGAAATTCACAATATTGTAATTACAAATACTAGATTAAAAAAAGGTTGAAAAGAATTGGAATTCTTAATGCCTACAAAGTACAAGTGGGTACAATTTGAATTATTCTAGCTTGTGTAATGTTTGTCCAAATAATAATAATAATAAAATGGATCATGGTGAATTTATAATACCAAACAGAAAAAAAATAAAAAGTGAAATGCTCAGGAATGTATTTTATTTGAACAATTACAAAAGGTGACAAACAGCAACTCAGAAAACTAGTAGTATTGTTATACAAAATGAGAAAGCAGGGAAACACAGAGACGATTGGAATTTTTAAAAATTAGTGAAATATTTTTCCCATAATGTAAGCCAAATAATGTTAATTCAAAGATATCAAAAACATTCCAAGGGTCTGTATGAGCATACATTCTATTAATCATGCCTCTCTACCGGTACCTACCTGGCAATTTAGAATGGACAGCTACCAAAAAGCAACATCTGAAAGAGCAAAACCCATATTCTAATTGTTTGCCATAGACATATATATTCTGCAGTACATCAAATACAATCTTTTGGTATTATTTCTAAAAATAAATGTATTTTCATATGTATCCTTTCATCCAGACCCACATATTATTTTGTTTTCAAATGTTTAAGGGGTTCTGGATCTATTTACTACTCTTTAAAAAACTCTTCATCAGCACTTCACAATTGTTGTAAATCATGTTGGATATTTCCAGTATATTTTTTCAAGTATTAGATATACTGATTCAGCATTCTTGCTGCTGCACACTAGAAACAAGTGGTAGCAGATTCATGCAAATGCAAAAACTAAGGGGAATTAGTAATGCAGTAATAAAACTTTTCCTTCTCTTTCTAATCTCCCGTTAAACAATCCACACAGAGGAAGCTGATGCTGGACACATAATTATAGCTAAAATTAATTCTCTAATTAACTGCCCAGAAAAGTAAGCCTTTGCCTGACTAAGGTAGAAGCAACATAAATACTTTTACTAAAAGATTCAATAGAATTAATATACTATCACAATCTGGATTAGAATTATCTTTGCCACTTTAGTTAGATTTTATACTTAACTGACAGACAAAATCAACAAATGATTTTTTTTCTACCAGGAAATTTTTATATCTGATGGGGGGGGGAATGGGAAATAACCATATATATTTAGCTCAGCAGTAGTGAATCAAAAACCCACCCTCTGGAAAAATAGTATTGTGAGCCTAACTGGTTGCAAGATACTACAGTCAACCAAAGTATTAAAATGGGGGAAGCTATGTGTATATGTGGAAGGGGAAGGTCAATCAGGTATTGATTCCTTCCTCATAATCTAAGGTCTAAACCTATCATATTAATTTTAAGTAGTATTTAATATTTAGCATTTTATCAGCACAAAGATTGCTTCATTTTTTATCGATACTCAAAGCAGTTCAGAACAAGCTGCAAAAATCACTGACAGACTATTTTAACCTCAGCCTTGCATACAATCCCAAGATTTATCAGCCAAAGCAGCAATGGCTGGCTAGAGTTTCTGGGACCTACAGTGTCAGCTAAGTTCAATGGCTTCAAAGAGAAATGATTCCACCAACAAGAGAGTAACTCTGAAATAGATACAGCTGCCTATAAATAAACTTAATCCATGAATGTACACTGTACAACACAAGATTAGGTCAAGTTTTTTTTTGGCAGTTAGGAACATACACTAGCTGGAGCCTTACAGAAGGAAAACAAACCAGATCATCACGCAAATTGTAGTGTGCTTGGAAGATTCATGCAGAGTCCTGAATTTTGACAACCAGAGCCGTGCTAATAACACTCACGCTAGAAAGAACAAAAGTCACCTAGGCAGCATCCTATGTATTCCAATTTTAGCTTAGAACATGCATCTAATGTAAATGCAGCTATAATGATAATACTGAAATACAAATAATATTATAAATACTGAGAGTAATCAGAGTTTCATAGCAAGTAAGAAAATTCCCAATATATTCGTATGTACCGTACTATGAAAAAAAGTTCACTAAGACCTCCGATTGTGTCTTTATCGTTATTGTTGGTTTTGTTCCCCTTCCACCTTGCTGGCAAAACATGTGTCTAAACTATTGTTTCTCTACTGCAACCTACTAAATCAATTCAATGGTGTCATCTTAACAGCAAAAAGGCTTTCATGCAAATCTTGGATTATTTCCCCCCCCCGACAGCTCTTTAATAAACTGTAGTTACCAGGATACCAAGCTTGGGGACATAAAGGGATTGATTTTCAATTATGGAAAGGGGGTAATAATTTAAATTATAACTGGTGGAATATAATAATTAAGATGTTGGAGTGGGATGAGGAAATTTACCCATGGACGCTCACTGGGTGACTTCCAGGTGATCATTATCTTTCTCTCTCTGTCTCTCTCCTGGGTAAAAATTGGAAGCAGAGCTACGTGTACCACCTGGGGCTCCTGGATGAAAGACTGGGTATAACTCTTAATAAATTAAGTATCACAGATCACTGCAGCTGAAAACCCATGTATTTTTCCAAACAGTGTTAATAAAATTTCACAATAAATCATTTCACCAGGTTTTTCATAATATTTATAGATGACCCTCTGTAGCCTCCACCAAAATGATTCCAATGGTTCATGTAGTGAAACAGTTGGTAAAGCTTGAGCCGTTTATCAAAGCCTGGTGCTTTGGGGATTTTACCATGGTAAGCAGAATAAAATGAACCACTGAAACCACCAAACATCCCAGCAATTGCCAACTCATACTCAGAGTGACCATAGAAAGAGGCAGGATCAAAGATAATAGGCCCAGAATCATCTTCAGCTACATTTCCTCCCCAGAGATCCCCATGCAAGAGAGCAGGAATTATTTTCAGATCACCAAACAAACTGGGTATCTTCACCTAGAAAAGAAAGAGAAACAAACAATAAGCTTGGCTTATTGGAAACCATCTGTTATCTAAGTAGTCATTTAACTGTACAGTGCCTTTAAGAAGGGGGGGGGGGCTCTAGGCACACTAATTGCAGTACTCCTAATTGTACCATTAAAAAAAGCACATAGGTTTTACTGTTTTTATTGAATTTTCTTTGACAAGAAAAACAATGGATATAGCATTAAGAACAGATAAGATGGTTTAAAAATCAAAGGTGAACTACCCTTAAAACCTAGTAAATAAGGTAGAGAATTGCACACCAAAGTCCTGCTCCAGAATCACTAAGTATAAATAGACTTGGATTGCATTCACATAGCATGCTATGATCTTCTAACCAGGGTTTATTAAATTTCAATCAGCTAAGTTCACACAATCATGATTTGCAACCCAGACTAGGTATGTTCACAAAACATGATAAGATCCAAACAAGCAACCTGAGTTTCTGACTTTACATGTGGGAAACTCTTGTCTGTATGTCTCTTAAAATGGCAGAAGAACTTGAATTTTTAAATTTAATACCGTATGTATAAAAGACTTAACATTCAAGCCATAGCAAGAACACAGTAGGACCAAACATTTTCTTTCTTATTTATAATTAATCTTATTTATTATTAATGCAGTAGCAGTTGTTCATTGGTTTACTACAAAATTCTTTCATATATATATGTGTGTGTATATATATATATATATGTGTGTGTGTGTGTGTATGTGTGTGTGTATGTATGTATGTATGTATATGTATATGTATATGTATATGTTTTACAGATTAACAGAGTTGGAAAGGACCTTGTAGGTCATCTAGTCCAACCCGCCGCCTATACATATGATTTTAAATTGAAATAAATATATATGAATTATTTATCCACTGACTGTAATAAAAAACAGTATTACTAAACTGAAAGGCAGAATTTCAAGCATATGAATGGAATATGGTAATTAATGGAATAAGAAAGCAACAAGCATCTTTATAAAACATTATTATTTTTGGGTTAGCTAACACTCTATCAGTGTGACCAGTTTTTGATACTGAAATTATTATTTATATTCTGCTATTGTAAAAGCAAAAAATAATCTCAGACTGGTGTTTCAAAAAATAAGAAATTAGAAAACAGCATTATATGGATTCATAGAAAGTGGGGGAAAATATTGATTACAAAAAAGGGCTACTAAGAAATGAATATTAAGCTGCAAACCAAAACCTGCTTATCTCTAAATAAGTCACACAGAATTCCACAGAAGTTGCTCTTAACTAGATTCTATAGAATGTGTTCTGAATGCGCTGCCCTGCAATAAAAAGCTTGGTAAGAACCCACAAGTGGCATCTTTACCAGTTTGACCCACTGAAATGGTTCATAATAGATTTGAGAGACTAAATCTTAAAAAAGAAATTTTCATGTTTCACTTCTTATAAATTTAAGATAACTGATAGGTAAAGGAGCTCTCATTAATCAGTTTGAGTAGAAGACCCATTGTTTTACACCAGTAGAGTAGCATGGAAATTACATTGCTTTGCAAATACCGTATAATGAGGATGCCATTTCAAATTTCCATAGAGATCACTACCTGGAGTTGAGCCCAAAGCTCTCTTGCTTCTCTGTCTCCTGAATTCTTCTCAATCAAATCCATCTGAGGCTGAATTCGTTGCCTAGCAAAGAAATTTATCCAGTCTTGTTGCCAGTCATTAACCTGCAAATAAAGTTTTTTGTTGTTGTCCTTGCTATGTTTGTCCATCAAATGAACATAATCATTTCCACTACATTGTCTATTTTAATCACATTTTTGCAGGGTTTACACATTTGTAGCATTTATAATACTAATCAATGAATATGATGAATCTATCTCCCCAATTTGAGTGTTTTGGGGAATAAATTCCAAGAAGAAATCATTTCTTCTCCTACATACCATCCATGTAATTCCTAATATTTTAAATAATCATTTCCTAAGATTTTGGATTGTTGTCACTGAGCTGCACTATTAAGTGACATCTTAAGTAGCATCTAAACTTGGCTAATTTCAAGAAGCTGATCAGCTCTTTGCCAAAATACTGTTTTTAAGAGAAAATCCTGGCACAGTAGCCTCACATTGAAATCACATTTTGGACTCTACTGCATAAATTAGCTATTGCTACCATCCCCCGCTTAATTGCAAAATACATCTATTTTTCAGGGAAGCAGCAGCAATGACATCTGTCATTCTACCACCACAAAATGGAGATCAGACAATATATTGATGATACTAATACTGTATTGGACTCTTTATACCAAATCGTACTTCCCTAAATTATCTCTTAAATTATTCATTCACACACAAAATATGCACTGCTTCAAAATGGGCAGGGCACAGTAGTATATCTGTCAGTACATCTTTCAAAAAAAATCTACATTTCTTTTCTGTGCTCATTTAACAACCAACCATGTTGAGAAGCCATGTTGGAAGAAGTGTGGGTGAATGCTCAGCACCTCCCCAACTCAAACATATTTTCCTAGCATCACAGAACTACCATGTGCACCTAAGAAAAGATAGCTTTTTTAAGGTCTCACTTACAAGTGTGCTGTGTAGACCCATGCGATTCAGAAGCACTTTTTCTTGTTTGGAATCAAAGTGCCACACATCCCTAAAATGTGCATATATTAGTGCTATGCAGCACTTTAAATAGGTGCTCCAGTGTAAGTGAGGGTGTGTGAACACTGCTCTTCTCTGCAACTCTTTGAACCAAATATTCCCTTTTCACGTTTATGCAGCAGCTGCAGAAGTGGTCACACAATCCTTGGAAAAGGCAGGGCTGCTTTAACGATTTGCAAACAAATAAGAATGTATGAAGAGTAACACAAGATTTTGCAAAGCAAAAAACAATCAATGAAAGCCTACCTGTGGAAGATAACCACAACAAGTGACAGAATGAAACCCAAACTCTTCCACAAACTGAGTATCCATCTGACTTTTACCTTGAACGGGAAAAAAGATATACCGGTAGTTTACTACTACAATAGATAAGTACCCTAAACACTAAATTATTTTGCTCTTCTAAATGAATCTAAATCTTCTAAATGGATGCAGAAATAACTGAGATTATATATGTGAGTTCAGGCTACATATTTTCATATCTCAAGAATTATATAAATACTGCTCTTCAATTTCCATTATTCATTTTAACAATGAAATAAGATATCCAATATTGAGGAATACTGAACATTTAAAAGATGGTTCTTATGAAAATCCTATTGACAAAGAGCAACCTTGTTGATATTGACCAGCTTTCTATTCAAATAAAAGGAATTTTCTAGGCCTATACAACCAGGTTTTGTAGGAGGTAAAGCAAAGCTGTTAGAAGCATTAACAATTTGACATACAATAAATTTCTGGGTTTTAGAAATTCTCAAAACAGCTAAACAATTTACCAATAGTGTTTGCATCTTTCTTCGATTTTTCCCCAAGTTTTTGATTATGAAGATGAAGATCAGCCAGCTGAATCCCAAGTTTTTCTGCATGTCTAAAATGTCAAAACAAATTATTCCTATCAGCAAGTGTCAAATTAACAACTGAACAAAAATTTGGTTTTGGTTGAAATGACAACAGGTATTGTTAATACCCTACTTGTTGGATCTTACACTGAGGATTTGTATCTTAATCTGATCGTAGTGTTGCTTCAAACTTTGATTATAATACTGTTAGTAGTTTTCAATATTTTTAATAAAATGTGATATATTTTCATTTTTAATAATAGGGCACTCAAACTAATAATTCATTATTTTATGAATTTACTACCAATATTTTCTCTACTATATTAAAAGCTTTAAAAATGCTGGTATAGCTTTGGTACAGACCACCCCAGATATTCTGGTTCCTTAATATTGCTCTCTTTTAGGTCATATTTCACAAACGTCAATGGATCAAATCTAGCGATCAGTGACTCAGGGCTGCCGGCCTTCCTATCAGTGAACTGCCAAAGCTCAGGCTATATGACTTCAAGCAGTCACACCTCCCTGCCCCTTATTTATTCTTTATTCTAATATGAAAACCTGAGAATCTAGAATATGTCCAATATTTGGTTACTTTTCAGTTAACTACTGAACTGAGGCTGTATACAGTACTCCCAAGTTTAACTTAGCCTTAGTTTAACCAATTAACCCAATTTTGTTTGTTTCCACAATGAACTGTAAATTTACAGAGAAAGATCTGTCTCAAGGTAAACTAAATTGTAGGAGCCTAATCTGTGACTCATGGAGTCATACAAACAGAGTCTAAAGCTGGTTTAGTACCATGTTATTTTTAAAATATCGTAATTTTTTGTCCTCATAACTTTACCTATTGAGACTTCTCATGTCCAAGTGTTCCATCACAAATAAAGCACCACCTTCTGGCAAATCAATAACTTTGATAGGTTTAGGAACTTTCACGGTCTGCGTTTGCAGAACAGCAGCTAAACTTGCCATTTCTCCATCAAACATTCTTCTGGCCTATCGAATATAATAAGAAAAAGCTATTAAAATATTTCTCCTGCATTGAATATGGTCTACATTTAAAAATAATAATAACAGCAACTTCCTCACAAATTATTTGATTCAGAACAAATATAAATGCCATATTGTACAGTTCACATTTCTTTATGACCCTGCTGCCAGATTACACTAAACAATGGAGGGAGTTTTAAAACCGAATATTTATTTATTAGATAAGACATTTTTAATAAAGGAGAATATTTGTTGCTCAGGGTTGACATGAGAGGTCCTTGGTGCTCTCTGAGCTTTCTTTCTTTCTTGTAGATGTTTCATTACCCAGACTAGGTAACATCATCAGTGCTAGTCAAGCATTGATGATGTTAGTAGCACTGATGATGTTACCTAGTTTGGATAATGAAATGTCTGCAAGAAAACAAGCAAACTCAGAGAGCAGCAAGGACTCCTGATGAGACATTTCTATATAACACAGAAGAAGAAAACTTTGTGGAAACATAAACACTTACAATAGGCAGCTTCTAACAAACCAAGACTATTCCACCATTATTATTTGTGAGTCATTACCATATACCACATTAAAATGACATTTCTACCTGTTTTATACAAGTACATTTAGTTACCATAGTATATTATTATATCCTTGTTCAGTGTGTGAGCATTTCAAGTTGAAAAAAATAATCCAAAAGCTACAAAAAAGTAGACAATCATTTACTAATGAAGATCCTGCAGCTTTTAGACATGCTCTCCTTCACATCTTCAAAGCTGAAATTTCTCATAATGTTATTTCATTCATGCAGCCAGACCCTCTATTTTTTGCTATATTATTTCATTTTACATGCTAATCCACAAGTATAGGAACGTCATTAAATTATTCCCCAATGAATCTCTTTTATTAAATGCTATCATGATCAGATTTTACTCAATAGATGATACACAGTAGGGAAACCTACTGTATTCCCAATTCCTCAGGACTACCATACAAGAACATGTTGTGTTCACATTCTATTCCTTTCCCTATAAGCCAAAAGAAAGATTATTTTAAATTTAAGAGGATCCCTTACAAAAGCAAGAGTGGACAAAATAAACACAGACAAAAGTTGTCTTAATGCCTTGAAAATCTTGGGAGGGCAGTTTCAACAAAAAATACACCTAGAGATTTCTTCCCATCTAATTAATATGTGCAAGAATTATACTTATATATCGGTGTGTGTGTGCCCATGTGTATGTGTGTGAATGCATATATACATACAACAATGTCTAATACTAGAAAGAACTAGTTTGGTATATGATTAAGGCACCAAGCTAGAAAACAGGAGACTGTGATTTCTAGTCCTGCCTTAGGCACAAAGCCAACTGAGTGACCTCAGGAAGAAGACAATAGCAAAGCATTTCTGAAAACCTTGTCTGACAGCCTAGGGACTACAGTCAACAAGAATCAAAAACTGACTCAAAGGGTTGCATAAATAAATGTCAGAAGTTACACTCAAAAAATAAGGAAATAATAAATCATGTACACAGGAATGGAATAACTACTCATTAAAAGTAATTGCTTATAAAATGAAGTATCTGATTTATAAAATTAACTGATTTCCTTTGCACATGCAAACCACAGAGACATGCAAGCTACATACACATATTCCGCTCTTCCTTTCCAGAAAAAAAGAAAAAGAAAACAGGATGGAGATGGGTTAGGAAATATAACAGCTGCCCTGGGAAGAAGGAGAAAAAGGAACAAAGACAGAAATAATAGATTGAAACAAAAAGAAACCTATGTATGGTAGGTACAAAAAGGACTGAGTTCATCAGGCATGAAATCTGACAGGTAGCAGCTAAATCTTTAGGCTAATCTACTAGTTCAAATGACCCAGGTCCAGTGGTGGGTTCCTGCCGGAGCTGTCCAGAGCATAGCTCCAGTAGGGAGCGGCCGATTGCACAATTTGCGCGCGACCGCTCCGGAGCCGTCTTCGCCGGTCCGTCGCGCGCGTCAACATCTTTTTGTGAGAATTTTTGTGAGAATTTTTGTGAGATTTTGCTTCCGTGCATGCACGGAAGCAAAATCGCGCCAAAATCTTGCGAGGTGACGCGCGAGAGAGATTTTTGCGCGATTTTGCTTCCGCGCATGTGCAGAAGCA
Organism: Diadophis punctatus similis; assembly: GCA_023053685.1. Lineage (NCBI taxonomy): Eukaryota > Metazoa > Chordata > Lepidosauria > Squamata > Dipsadidae > Diadophis > Diadophis punctatus. The sequence goes on from JALIGW010000002.1 coordinate 152,500,136, forward strand.
AAATCGCACGACCGGTAAGTGAGCAACCCGCCCCTGCCCAGGTCATCTGTAGATCTGCAAACTACAAGTCCAGAAACATACTACTGTAATCCATCCCTGGTTTAACCCATATAATTGAAATTCAAACGTCTCAACTTTTGCATTTCTGCAGGCTGTGCAGCTGGGAAATCTTCACAGTGGCCACTATTCCCAGGAAGTACTGTACACAGTCTCCTTGCTTCCTCTGTTCATGTAATGTTATTTGATGAGTTTATAGTTCCTACAGCTAACCATCTTTCTCAAAGTCCTACTATTCAACAGCACTTATCCTAGGGCTGCATCTAAGATGCACAAATCTGAATAACCAATAGATGGTGGCCAAGAGTTCCATAAATCCTGACTCTGCTTCTTAACAGCAACATTTTTTTAAAAAAATGTTCTGTCTATTGATGCTACCATAGGAAAAACATGTGGTGCATGGATAATCTACACAGTATTCAATCTTCTTGTGATATTTAGCAATGCAAAGAAAGCACTCTGCTGATGATTAAAGACACTTCAGTTTATTATTTCATATCCTACCAGGAAAAAAATGGACTTTTAAATGGATTCAAAGTGATTACTACAAAGTAAAAGGTTCTTTCAGGGTTCTGTTCACTAGGCAAATTCAACAATCTGAAGTTAAGTAAACCATTGTTTAACCACTGTGCAACACAAGAAATGTTGCATACAATTTGTATTCTCAAAAACACCGATATCTCTGAACCATGGGTTACATATAGTCTTACAAGTAGTGGACAGGCCCTACGGCCATGTAAGCCACTCACGAGTTGTTCGGGCTAAGGTGGCCTTAAATCTAATAAAAAATATTTTTTTAATTCTTCATTGCCGAGTTGAAATGTTATCCATTCACTATAAGTTGGTAAAACAGAATACCAGCATAAATTTACTACTGCTTCTCTTTCCAATAATATATTTGGAAGAGACGGTATTTGAATAGGGTAGAAAACACTGACATAGTATCAGAATTTCTATAGACTTATTAAAACAACTAAGGACAACTTAAGCCCCTGTGCCTTTAATGACTTGGGACCAAACAAAGGTAACCCTTAAAGAGTCACAGCAGAAAGACATAGCCAGGACATGTTTATTTGAGTTAGATGCAGGAGTGGAAAGGCCCTATGTGTACAGGTAGTCCTCGACTTTCGTTCAGCAACCATTCGAAGTTACAATGGCACTGAGAAAAGTGACTTATGACCATTTATTACACTTGCGACCATTGCAACATCCCCACAGTCACATGATGAAAATTCAGACTCTTGGCAAATTACTTAATATTTATGACGGTTGCAGTGTCCAGGGATCACGTGATCACCGCTTGTCACCTTCTGACAAGCAAAGTTAATGGGGAAGCCAGATTCACCTAACAACATAACTTGATAACTGGAGTGATTCATTTAACACTTGTGGCAAGGAAAGTCATAAAATGGGGCAAAACTCACTTAACACATGTTTCACTTAGCAAGAAAAAATTAGGGCTCAATTGTGGTGATAAGTTGAGAACTTGTGTAGGATATCACGGCTTACTCTATTAATCCAGTTTCCTCAACACACACACAAAAAACTAGGGCCCAGGAAAATCTACGGACCAAAGGAAAAATTCTGCCTATCAATATCTCCCCCAACTTTTTTTTCAGGGCAACCGAGGTCTGCCAACCTGCAATCTGGACCAGGGGAGCCATGATAGCAGTATTCCAATATTTGAGAGGCTGCTACAGAGAGGAGGGCTATTTTCCAAAACATCTGAAGGCCAGACAAGGAATAATGGATAGAAACTGAACAAGGAGAGGTTCAACCTGGAAATAAGGAGAAATTTTCTGACTATGAGAGCACTCAATCAATGGAACAGCTTGCCTTCAAAAGTTGTGGGAGCTTCATCACTGGAAGCTTTCAAGAAGAGACTGGACTGTTATTTGTCAGAAATGGTGTAAGGTCTCCTGCTTGGGAGGGGGGTTGGACTAGATGACCTACAATGTCCCTTCCAACGCTGTTAATCTGTCTGTCTATCTAACCTCAGAAGAATGCCTCTCTGCGGTGCTCTTCCCATGGCTTAAGCTTTCAAAAACCATACAACACTCCCCCCCTCCTCGCGTTCTCCCCGTTGCAAGGAAAAGCCTCGTTTGGTGCAGGTACATTCAGAAGGAGCCTTAGTAGAAAACCTCACAGCCAACCAATTAACCACCCGGGAGTAGGCGCTCTTTTTTTCCAGCCTAAGATTCCCGCCCTACCCCAGTCTGTGTCCTCCCACCTCGGCCTTGTCATTGCGTTTCACGTAGACCTTCCCGTGGTCCGTGTGGAAACTCTCGCCGTGGCTGATGCAGCCTCCCCCCGAGTATCCCGCAGGCCGCAGCACCGAGGTGCCAAGTTCTCGCCGCAAAGCCGCCTCCATCGCAGGAGGTCCTGGAAAAGCTGGGCCACGCACCAACCCGGCGCTCCTCTGCGGATCCCGAGACACCCGGGAGCCACAATCCTCGCCCCTCCTGCGCTAGCCAAGCCACCACCACCACCACCCCGCCAACTGAAGCGCAACGGCGATGCTGAGCGCCCGGAAGAGGAAAACCCGGCTCGGGGGGAAGGCAGCGCCTCCGAAGGATCCAGCGGCTGCCTGCATCGCTGCAATGAAAGAAAAGCTGGCCCTGAACTGTTTGCTCCTTGTCTGGATTCGCACTAGGAACCCAGCGTGGATAATTATAATTCGGAAGAAGCCAGAATCTAGAAGTAAACCCAGAAGCCACGGTTAATTTCATTGGGGGAGCATATTTTGGGACTATAAGTGGTTGCACACACACACACACCATGCTAAGTGTGAATAACCCATAAATATCAGCTAAGCTCTAACAAGATTTCTTTGATTTTGACACTGCATGTGAATCAAGTCTGAACCAAAGCAAAGCTTCACTAGGACTTTTTTTAGTGTATTGTGTGAAGTCAGTTTTTCCTTGTAATTTGGAGTCCGCCAGCACACCCCTTCTGCATTAACAACAGATTTAAATTTTGGTTTTGTCCTACTAGTCTACATTATTGGAATTATTTATGCCAGTGTTTCTTAAGTGTAATCTTAGGACCCCAAAGGGTCCTCTAAGTATTTCTCAGGGTCTGCACTATCAATATTATTCGCCAGCCTATGCTGAAAAATAATACAATATTAAAATCCCATCAAACAATCATGAGAAGCAGTAAAGGCAGCAAATGTGTTGATTTTAATTTTGAATAAGGTAAATATCAATAAATATAAGCCATATGAACAAAATCTCTTTTGGGGTCATCCATAATTTTAAAAAGTGAGAAAGGGTCCTGAGAGGGAAAAAAGCTTAAGAAACACCGGTTTATACAAACCTACCTTTATATACATTTGTTGCAAGAAATTAAATGCAGAAGGACCTTTGGATTTCTTTTAAATCACTGAAAACATACATACAAGGAACTTAATGCATTTAAGAGTTGTTTTAAATATTAAAGTTGTGTATTGACAATACTGCTTTCCAAACAGTAACAGAACCCTTAGTGTTCAATGCATGGAATAAATACTGTAAATCATTTTCTAAAGACTTTTACCTCAAAAAAATCTTTTTCATGTCCTCTAACCTGTACCTTTCCTTCTCTCTATGGATAAAAGTCCATCAGATATATAGGTTCCAGCCTCTAACTGTATTTAGACTCCCTACTCTATAGCTCTTTCTATACAGAATACGAAAGAAACCAAAACACAATAACTTAACATGATGTGAATCCAGTTATGTTTGTTCAGTGAGCCTTGCTCAATCCAACCATGGCTTACCATAATATATGAATCTAGAGCAAATTTTTACCCCCAAAAATTAATTTTTAAATTTTTTTTACTGAAAAGGACAAAGAAACTTGAATTTGTAACAGTTCGTTGACTGTGATTGAATGACATTTTTCCATGGTTAACCCAATTTGCATGACACACCTAACCACAAAGTAATACACAGGCTATGTTTATACAACATACCAGTGCAAATTGTTCTTGGATGGTTTGTGGTTCAGGTTATGCTGAGAACACAACCAGTGCAATGATGATAACAGGCTTTATATCATTTCAGCAATGGCTGAGAGATGAAATTGGATGTTCACATTGAAAACCCAATCATGTCTCTATTTCCTTTCTCTTGTCATTGAAGTCACCTATCTTCCTATCACAGAAGGTCTAACAGATTTTGAAGGAAAATAACTCCTCTAACATTAATATAACTAAGGACAATTTAAGTCTGTTTGTCTCATGGTCTTGAGACAAGAGTAAATCAGTGTAGAAAGCCTATCAGCCAGGATAAGGTTAGGTGCAAGTAAAGAATAGAATAGAATAGAATAGAATAGAATAGAATAGAATAGAATAGAATAGAATAGAATAGAATAGAATAGAATAGAATAGAATAGAATAGAATAGAATAGAATTTTTTATTGGCCAAGTGTGATTAGACACACAAGGAATTTGTCTTGGTGCATATTTATTTATTTATTATTGGTTCTTCTATGCCGCCCTACTCCCAAGGGACTCAGGGCGGCGTACAATATTATATAAGAACACTGAATAATAAACACTGTTAAAAACAGGATTAATAAATTTAAAAAGTTAAAAAATATCCAACCAACAGACATACCGGGGGAGAGCTCAGATGGAACTAGTCTCACCCCCTGCCTGCAGGAAGAGCCATGTCTTAACGGCTTTTCGGAAGGCCAGCAGGGTGGGGATGGTTCGGGTCTCTGGGGGAAGTTGGTTCCAGAGCATGGGGCCAGCCACAGAGAAGGCCCTCCCCCTAGGGCCCGCCAGTCGGCATTGTTTGGCTGACGGGACCTGGAGGAGGCCCACTCTGTGGGCCCTAACCGGTCGAAGGGAAGTATGAGGCAGAATGCGGTCCCGGAGGTAACCTGGTCCTAAGCCATGGAGGGCTTTAAAGATGGTGATCAACACCTTGAATTGTACCTGGAGACCGATGGGCAACCAATGCAGCTGGCGGAGTATAGGTGTAACGTGGGTGTACCTTGGCACACCCACCACAGCACGCGCAGCCGCATTTTGCACCAACTGAAGTCTCCGAATACTCTTCAAGGGTAGCCCCATGAAGAGCGCATTGCAGTAGTCCAGTCGGGAGGTGACAAGGGCATGAGTGACCGTGAGTAAGTGTACATTAAAAAAAGATTCGTTTGTCAAGAATCGTAAGGTACAACACAATGATAGTCCGGGTACAAATAAGCAATCAAATCATATTAGGAACCAGTCAATATAAATTGTAAGGATACAAGCAACAAAGTTACAGTCATACAGTCATTAGTGAGGTCGAGGGTGCGGCCTCATTGGCTCCAGAGGAATGTGGGGAGGAGCAGGATGAGGCAGCCCAGGGTCCCTCAGGCCTGGGACGGCTTGCCAGCAGGGAAGAATGAGGGTAGGAAGATCAAGAGGGGGGGAAGAGAGGGCAGGCAGTGGAGGAGGAGGGACGGAGCTCAAGTGACGAGCAAGGACTGATCCCCGAGCACAGAGAGTGGAGAGGAGGTGGGAGCAGCGCAGGCCAACCTGACGACTTGGGAGGAAAGCACCCCGCCCCTCTTCACAAGGCACACCTGGGGACTGAGACTTAAGGAGACGCCGTGGGGAAGGGCACTTGTTGGGAACAAGCACTGAATTGGTGGAGTTTCGTATGCCATTGCCAACATCTGCAGTTCGCTGGACTTCTTGCCTTATTGCTGCCTTGTTCCCTTTGCCTCGCTGGACTTCTTGCCTTGAAGCCGTTGTGCTAACGGCGTTTTGCTGGATTATTCGCAGCCAGAGGCTGCTGGAAGTGTGTGTGAGCGCTTTGCTCCTGGACTTGCCATAAACGTGCGAGATTTTGGGGGGAAAGTTGGGGCAATAAAGGGAAGTTCGAAATATCAGCTGGCTGTGTTGCCTCCGTGCTTGCCCCAGGTCACACCCTTTGTGTGCTTATAACATTATATACTTGCAGTATCTTTGTAGTGTTGGTAATTGTCCAGAAGAGATTGTCATGTGAAAATTAGTAAACAAACATAAATACATCACTTAGGATAAAAAAAATTATCTGGGAATCAACCTAAATGACATCTTTGACAAGGGGAAATGTTAATTCTGGATAATTGGAAATCAACTATCAACAACTCAAGCATGAACAGTGAATGGCCATTATACAGGTAATCCTCAACTTACAAACACAACTGAGCCCAAAATTTATGTTGTTAAGTGAGAAATTTGTTAAGTTTTTACAAGTTTTCTTTCCACATTTGTTAAGTGAATCACTGCAGTTGTTAAATCAGTAAAATGGTTGTTAAGTGAATCTGGTTTCCCCATTGACTTTGCTTGTCAGAAGGTGGCAAAAGGTGATCACATGACCCCAGGACAGTGCAACTGTCATAACTCTGAGTCAGTTGTCAAGCATCCAAATGTCAATCACGTGACCATGGGGATGCTGCAATTGGTCATAAGTGGGAGAAACGGTCATAAGTCATTTTTTCAGTGCGGTTGTAGCTTTGAACGGTCACTAAGTTAGCTATTGTTAAGTCGAGGACTACCTGTATTTGCATTTGTCTAAGTTAAGTAATTGTGTCTTCTAAATAATTACTAAGCAAGAAGTATAGTATTGAATCACATATGTTTAATAAATTAACTTATAAAACCCTACTGTGATGTATGAGGATATGTAAGAACTTAATAGTAACTGCACATGACCAAGAGCAGTCCACAGAATACAAACCACATTTCTTAGATATTTAGAGAATATAGTAAGGGATAAGCATACCTGTGTGTTTTTTTATCAACCATTTATTATATCTACATAATTCATAAAATAAATAACTGAGTATATTGAACTTCAGACTATTATTTGGAATATATTCGTACATTGCTTTCTCTTTTCCTAATAAGGATGTCTTTCTAGTGCACAGTAATGTTCCAAAGATATCCTAATTGGTCAACCTGCTGTTTAATTAGAGTTTATTTCTGTACAACAGCTGATTTCCTAGGCTGAAATTATTTGTGACTCACTAGTTAATATATACATACCATCTTTAAAAAGAGACAGCAGCTGAGAATTGAAGAAAAGGTAATTGGTATCTGCTTGCTTTAATTTGCTGGTTTTAGATGAGTAAACAGAAAAGTATCTCTTAAGATGCCTCTTGGTATATGTTTATTCTCAACTATTTTAATATTTTCTTTGGTGTTTCTGTATCTTTGAAGGCTAGCTCAGGGGTACTTTTTGAAATGTTTTTCTTTCATTTCTAATGGAAGTTTGTTCAAAAATGGATTTCTCTGTATTATTCCACTGTATAAAAATACTTATTTTTAATATGTAGGTAAGTTTTTTAGACTACAGGTAATCCTTGACTTACTACCACAATTGAGCCCAAATTTTTGTTGCTAAGCAAGACAAGTGGGTTTTGCCCCATTTTATGACCTTTCTTGCCACAGTTGTTAAATGAATCACTACAGCTGCTATGTTAGTAGCACAGTTGCCAAGGTAATCTGGCTTCCTATTGACTTTGCTTGTCAGAAGCACAGAAAAGTTGATCACGTGACCCCAGGATATTGCAGTTGTCATAAATACATGCATGTTGCCAATTTTGATCACATGTCCATGGGGATGCTGCAATGGTCATAAGTGTGAAAAATGATCATAAGTCAGTTTCAGTGCCATTGTAACTTGGAACAGTTGCTAAATGAATGAATGTAAATCGAGTGGTCAGTTAAAATATATCAGCTGCTGTGGCCTAGAGGTAGAGCTCTTGCCTCACAATCAGGAGATTGTGAGTTCAATCCTAGGTAGAGGCAGATGTAAAGGTCTCCTGCTTGGGCAGGGGGTTGGACTAGATGACCTACAAGGTCCCTTCCGACTCTATTAATCTGTTAACAGCTAATGTATGTGAGTTTTCTCATAAATCCAAAACTCAAAATAGTTATAGCTGTAATATCTCTCTTCTGGCCTGACATTTCATCTGAAAGTTTTAATGTTGTCTATATCCAGGAGCGCCTTTCCCTTTTGATCTCTTACCATATCTATGGACATTACTGTTCACCCTGTTGATATATAGCAGGGGGTCCCCAAGCTTGGCAACTTTAAGACTTGTGGACTTCAACTCCCAGAATTCTCCAGCCAGCTATGCTGGCTGGAGAATTCTGGAAGTTGAAGTCCACAAGTCTTAAAGTTGCCAAGTTTGAAGACCTCTGAATAGCATAGATTTGGTGTCTTTTACTGTTTCTCATTTGCTCCCCAGCTTCATTCAATTACATCTAGCTGCTGCTTTACTGTACTGAAAGTACTTCTGTCCTGTACCAGTTCTGGCTGCAGTACTGATTAATGCTGCTGGATCATTACCTTCTGTTTTGACTACTGCAATCTTCTCTCTTGCCCTCCTATAATGCCCTGACTTATCATTACTGTTCATTTTATATCAGCCTAGATCCAGGTCATGATTGTCCCAAAGGTGCTTTTTCCAAAGGCAACTGGACTTTCTTTGTTTTTGCTTGAAGAAGTGTTGCTTCTCGTCCAAAAAATTTCTTCAGTTCTGAAGAAGATTCAATTGCTTTTGAAAAAAAAAACCTTTGAAATACCAGCCTAGTATATTAACCCAAACAATGAAATACCATCAGTCATCATCCCCTGCATCATTTTATGAAGTTTCCCTATTACACACAAATTATTTTTAAAATCTATATTATGGTATTGTGGGAAGAAATATCCATCTGGTTCAGTTCCAAGCCGGGAGAAAGACAGTGGAAACATGGGAGTCTGATTGGAAAGATGGTTTAATGATGAAGCAGAACCACATGGGTTCTCGGTAGCTGACCACATGGAATTGAGAGTGGGTGGCTTTTATACCTTCTCTTGGACTTTGCACTTGAACTTCCAGTTCCTGTGCAAGAACATGTATTCTATTGGCTGTTATCAGACTCCCGTGGTGCCATGTGGGGGTTATATTTGTCTGAGCTAAGTTTGGTTGAAGTTTCTGAGGGAGATGCAATGAAGAGGCTTGTGTTCCGAAAGGGTGTTGGGCAATTCCTATTGTGTCTTAATGGCTTTCCTCCTGTTTTGGCTCTTGGGTGAGGGTATTTGCTTATGAAGAGAGCTGTCTACCTCTTTATCTCTTAAGTGCTGGCATCTTCTGAGGGCTGTTAAGAAAGGTGGGGGCTACTTTCTCCCTCTAAAAAAATTTCTCCATTTCTCATCCAGGGAAATATAATATTCTGCCTTTTTAATATTCCTCAAAATAGTTCATTCTCTTAGGAGGGTAGCTTCCCACAGTATTGTAATACTTAAGAGTTATACATAAGTAATTGTTCAGTTCGGTCCAAGGTCAAGAAGCTAAAAAATGTATTTGATCCAGTAACTATTATTATTTTTTAATTTTTTTAATTAATTTTCATATTTTACATATTACAATATTTGTAGACAGATCTGCCACCATTTATATATATCGCTACTATATTTATACAATTTATACATTATTTTATCATATTTTCACAGGATTAGAAAATTTGATCCAGTAACTATTAAATAACACTGTTAAACAACATATGACTCCATTTAGAACCGTCTTTACACGATATAATAAAAATGTGGTTTCCCTTGTTTCTGGCTTCATGAAGTGTGCAAACCTCGACGGTTATAGAACAAGATTTATAATTCACAATTGCTAATGTTAAATCCCGGTAGCATCGTACATTTTTTTATCTTGATTCATCGTACTCTTTATTATGCTGAATCCGGAGGCAGGACAATCGTATTAACAAGACCTTGAAGTTCGATTCGGACGGTGCCAGAAACCACGTTCGTATACCTTTTTACAACACATGCCTCGTCCTCCCAAGTGTAAACTCCCCCGTTCCGCATCTCTCGCCCTGTGACAGATAGACGTGCCAGCCAATCCTGAGTAAGAGGTACCCCAGCAACTGAACTGTGGGGCCTCGGGGGGTGGGTCCGCGCTCACCAATAACAACAGAACTCGGAATTCTGGGCTTCCGCTGCACCAATAGCAGAAGTAGTGGGCGCGGCCACAGAGCCCGTGCTCCAATGGCAGCAAGGGGTGCAAATTGGTCGGGACAGTCTGACAGAGCTGCGCTCAGGTTGTAGCAACAACAACAGCCAGAGCTACTGCGACAGCAGGCGGGGGAGCCAGCTGCCGTCTTCGGGAACACGACGGCGCCCCGCGCGAAGGCTTCTGAGTCTCCCTCGGTCGCGGCTTGTCCCAGCGCTGCTCATCCGCTGTCATGAGCGGTCTTTCCCGCCTTCTCCAATTTCGGTGCGCCTAGAGCAGCGCAGCGGGTTCTGGTCACGACTCCCGTCGGTTCCTGCTCGCTGCGGGCAGCGCGAGTCAAACCTGCGCAGCCAATTCGGGCGAGCTATTCCCCCCCGATGGCGCCCCTGGAAATTCGCCCTTCCTAGTCTCGGTCCCGAGGACGCCCGTCGAAACTCTCCGGGTCTTGCCTCCCGCCGCCGTCCCCGTGAGAAGACGCCTCCGCCTCGTCCAATTCTTCTCCTCCGTCACTTCTTTATCTCAAGCTTGAGAGGTTGTGATATCGGCAGCCCGTCGGGACTCCTCCGCAGGGTGGGCTCGAACATGCCTTTGCTCGCGAGCTGCTGCTGCTGCTGCTGCTGCTCGTCCTCCTCGGTCCTCGGTGGCACAACTGGTGGCTCGGTGCCCCTCGTGGGCGCTGGGAGCTGATTCTCCGCAGAGACGTGGTGGTGGGGTTGAGAAGATGAACCACGTGGGCAGCCCTGTGAAAGCTTATGACTTTTTGCTAAAATTCCTCCTGGTGGGGGACAGTGACGTGGGCAAAGGAGAGATACTAGCTAGCCTGGAGGATGGAGCCACTGAATCTCCATATGGATACAACATGGGTAAGTGAAAACACGAATTGTACAGGTGTCCACCGCCAGAGCCTGAATCTCTAGGGGGAACGCCTTTCCTTTTACCTTTCTCCAACCCCACCCCACTCTACACCTGTAGATTACATAGCAAGGAAGGCAGTGCTCAGGTAGGACTGTCTTGATGCCTGAGTCACCCATAGCTAACTCCCGCTCCTTGCTTGACAGTCAGCTTAAAACTCGCGTGCTAAAAACCTTCCTTCCCAGTTGCCTTCATACCTTTGCTTTAAGAAATAAAAAATGTTAGCCTCTGGATTTCTTGCTGGCTAATCTGCCCATTTACTTTGGTTAAATTTTGCTACTGGCATTCTTTATATTTTAAAGGCTTCACACATTTCCCTTGTATTTCCATCAACAGGATCTATAAACTGATAGTACTAAAACGGAATCGTTGTCTTTTCCTCCATCTTAAGCTTACTCTTCTGGTGCTTTCTTTCCTCCCTGACTTGGCAACAGTAAAGGCAATAGGGAACAATATGTTTTTTTAAGAAACACAAAAAATAATTTAACTTATTTGTAGAAACTTATTTGTCAAGGCTCTGGACTTGGGAATTTAGTGAGGAAAAAATAGATTGTGTCAAACCATAAAATCATGTAATTGGTATGCACTATTTTGGCCATTAAATTCAATCCAAATGAAAACATTTCTAACAAATGGCTGTATAGTCTTTACTTGAATACATCCACTGAAGGGGAATGTACTACCTTTCTGGGCAATTGGTTGCATTATTAAATTGTTTTTACTATCAAAAAGTGTCCCCCCCCCCAAAAAAAAATTCAGTTGTAATCTGCCATCCTGTAATTTAAATCCATTATTCTGTATTCTGGAAATATACAGAATAGGTCTTCATCTTCCTTAGTGAGATCTTTTTCCAGCATATTCTGGTTTCCCTTTGGATTGCATAAATCTTTTGCTCCTTTTCCTTTCAGCTATTTAAAGATTGTTATCTACTTTTAGCCTTGTTTTCTCAAAACTAATCAGTTTCAATTCCTTCAATCTCTCTTCCTATGATTCAGTTTGTAATTGCCTGATCTTCCTTGTTGCCTTTCTATAAACCCGTTCCATTTCATTTGCATCCTTCTTAAACTGTGCCTAGGACACAATACTTGATCAATTTATTTTAAATTGGAAGAATTGCTTCCTGTGATTTGGAAACTACTTCAGTTGAAGCCATCTAAAATTGTATTTGCATTTTTTGGTAGCCATATCATTCTGTTGACTCATAATTTAGCTTAAAAAACAATTACCACTCTAAAATCATTTTCACAAATACACTATAACCAAGCCCAGTAATTATTAATTAATTAATTAAAATAAATCGGTATTATATCCTAATAATATATAATAATATAAATAAATAAATCGGTATCTGCTCCTTTCATCGTGTTTTTTGCAATTTCCTACATAACCTGTTTTTGGAGAACTTTGTGCCAGACTAGCAGTTCAATAGTTCTGTGCTTTTTTTGGTACCTGGTGCATTTTGTTGCTTTCTCTCAGCAGGCAATATATATTTATTTGAACTTCCTCCAAATAAGCCATGATTGTTGTTCTTCCCATCCTTCATTAACCTCAGCTAATTCTGAGCTTTAGCTTCTTGACTTCATATATGTCATATATAGGTTCCAATATGACCCTCCTGTACTTTTTCTTGGTGATTTGTTCTTTTTTCCACCTTTTGTTTCTTGTTTTATTTTCAGACCTTCACCAAGCTTTTTTTAAAATCACCTTTTCTTCTTCCATTGTCCTCCAATTCCTTTTTGTACTGCGATTGTTTGTAGTTGTACTTTTTTTAACAAAACCCATCTATCTTTTCATGCCACGAAATCCTAGTTGTTGTTATCGGTTTGAGGGCTGCCCTTGAAGACAGTCATAAGTTACAACTAGTCCATAATGCAGCAGGGCTCCCAATATTGGGCTACCAATAAGTTCATGTCATACCTTTATTGTGCAAGCTGCACTAGCTCCGTTTTCTTCCGGGTGAAATTCAGGATACTGGTTGTCACTTACATGACACAGGATCTGGTTATTAGTGGGACTGCTTCTCACTAAGACTATCTGCCCATCCCATTAGATCAAATAGGTCCTCCAGGTCCTCTCCCTGAAATCTTGCTACTTGCTACGGTACTTTCGAAGTATGTCTCTCTCTAGCTGCCCATATCTTGTGGAATACCCTCCTGCCAAGGTGTAGGACATCTAGCCTTCTAGCTTTTCTGAAGGCCATTAAGACCTTCTTTTTACTGAATGCTGGGATTAACATAGGTAGAAAGTATGGAAGGAGCCCAGCTAAGCATGCTGTGGAGCATCCCAAGGGGGCCAATTACAGCACAGGGTTTTTGTTTCATTTTTTCCCACTGTTTTTGTTTTATCGTTGTTTCGTTTATTGGTTTTATTATTGTGTGTTACCCAGAGTTGCTTAAGATGGGTGGCCATATAAATCTTCTAAACAGATGAATAAATAAATCAGAATCCAGTTTCTTTTATAGACTAGCTACATGTTTGCTCAACTTTGTTTTCCTTTAAAATCGGTAACTCCAGTACTATATTATCACTTTCCCCCAACTTTCCCTCTAATTATTTAAAGGCTTTTCCAACTTTTTCCAATTTAAAGTGCTATCCAACCATCCTTGAATTGGTAGAAAATTAGAAAAACATGAAAACTGCTGCCCCCACAGCCTATCTTTATCGCCTGACTCACTGAAAAACGTTGCCATCTTTATTGTGTATGTCGTGTCGCATAAGCAAAGCAACTGAATTCTCTGATTTTACTGTTCTCCCTCTTCTGCACGTAACCAGCTAGGAAGAAATCATTCCCTAATCACAGCATAGAGCTGGAAAAGGTTTGTTTGCTGGATTCTGCCTGCTCATCTCTAGATTCCATCTTCTTGTCTTATCTCCATTCTGTTGTAATCCTGGCTGAATAAATTTTAAAGCAGTTGAATTCAGGGAACTGAACCCCATGCAATGTTTCTTCTTCTCTCTCTTTCTTTGCATGGGCAACAAAAGCCATTTCCAGGTTCCTCTGTATTCTAGCCAGGAAATAACAGGAGGATGGGCCCATCTTCATTACTCTAGTTCAGTGTTTCACTAACCTGGTGAAGCTGTAGAATCATTTATAGCACTGTTGGCTGGTTAGCTATTGAACAGTTCCAATAGCCACTGGCACAAAATTGCTATGTTTAGCACTTTGGGAAGACAAGAACAAAATGACAGATCAGGCTAACCAGGGCTTGGAAGAAAAGGTGACATAACTCGCATCAGCCTGAAATGGCCAGTAAGCACCATTATTGGCCATGTGACTTAGCCCTGAGTGTAATGAGTGGAGCAGCTTAACAGGTATCACACAACTTGTGGCTGTTACTGGATGCTGTCAATTCCAGAGGCAAACATTGCTTTTTAACCCCTGTACAGCTAAGGATAACTTATGCCTGTGTCATTCATGGGCTGAGGTGACAGCAGTGTCGTTTAGGTCAGAGCAGAAAAAGACATCACAGGGCATCTTTGTGCCATGGCTAGCTGCAAATAAAGAGACTGCGTAAGTCTTCCCAACTGATAAAATAAAATGTCAGCAAGACAAATTAGGAATTTCCTATAAGTTTCATGCTTTATAGAGTCTGCCTATGTTACTCTTAAGTACATATTATAATTTCCTTTGCCAGTAAATCAAGTTTATTCCCCCTGCACTTATTAGTGCTTAGACAATAAAGCCAATGAAGCCAATATTCTTTCTGTTTTTCTCTAAGAGGCTTAACAGACAACTTTACAGCCACATTCCCTAATCCTTCTACAGTGTGAAAGTCTATATGTGAAGCTCTTAGTTCAGGGATTTTATTTCCAGCCCCCCTGGAATTCAATTTAAAGCCCTCCTGATCAAGTTCAGAATGTTTTGCCCAGGGGTAAAATCTCTCCCAAAATCATTATTATACCCAGTCATTCTCCATCGTGGGTGGAGCTAGCATTCAGGATGGGTTGTACTTGTCCACTCAGAATGAGGACCGAGTCTGTCGTTTATGAGAAGATCCGCCTTGCCAGTACCTCCCAGCTTCGACTTGGTCCTCAGACTGGATGGATGTGGCTTAATTTCGCTCCTTTCCTGAATTGCTAGTTTCACCAGATTGACATCATTGGATAGTTGCTTCTAAGTGTGAGTCAATCCCTAGCGTCCTCCATTGAACATCCGAGGATTGTGGGGTGTTTGACAGTGGAGCTTCTGCTCCTGCCGTGGCAGCGGCTATCATGCTTGTTTGTGGCATTGACCGTGAGGGGCCTCGGCCCGGTCTGCCATTGGAGTCTTGCGCTCCTTGACTGACCGAGGCATTGACAGAACGGGGCGGCAGGCTCCACGAGCTCGATCATCGCGGCTGAGGCCTGAGGAGCGTCAGCTCCTTCTCCTGGCTTCCCTCGTCACCGGGCTTCGCCAGTTGAGCTGTTGTTCGAGTGCCGGAAGAGGGCGATTACCAACAAAATCTGAGATCCTTGCCCGGCACCATTGCCCAAGCTTCGCGCTTGGGTCCCAGGCCTCAGGGGGCTGTCTCCTTTACCCCCCAATAATAAACCTGCTGCGCTTATTACCGCTGCGTAGGTGGAGGACTACATTCCCACCAGGCCCCGGCTGCCGGGAGCAGAAGGACTGATTGATTACAGGCATAGGCTCGGTAGATGACCTCTCCGGCCGATCTTCCCCGGCTACTGAACTATGCTCCGGCATTCTTTTGTCAGCGACACGTTGCCCAGTGATCATCGGTGATCGGATTGCCAAGGGGGGAGGCCCGCTTTACCTTTGCAAGCTTAAACTGCTCGTTAATATAACCACGGTGCCTGGACCGCTCAGGGCTTGCTCCTGTGGCTTCTTGGCTCCCCTCCAGCCCGTCAATTTAACAGCAACAGTTTCGGTGGCCATTTTGTTCCAGCTGTCTGTCGGCCTTTCCAAAATGGCGGCCATTGCAGAAGGCAAGCCGCATGGCAAACGACACCACAAGTCAAACTGCCAAGCTCCGGAGGAGAATGAACCTGGGCCTTCAACCCAGGACACGGCCAGGGCTTCCCATGGTTCGCATGGCTCTAGAGCTGCCGAGATGGTGGAGCGCCGCATGGACAGGGTCTTTATGAAAATTTGTGCTCAGTCTGCTGCACGGGCCCCTTCTCAGGGCCAAATTTCTGAGCCTCAGCTGTCATCCCTCAAGGGCCATCGGGGGAGCAGTTGGTCCTAGACAACCCGGCACTCCAAATAGAAAACCCAGATATCTGGGGATCCGTCGGTTTTGCCAGCTCCATTCTTCTGCCTGCCATGTCAGCTCCTCAAGGGACTGGGGCTCCAGTCCTTGGACCCATGGCAGGGGGCCCCTCGGGGTGGTACCAGTGCCCTTTAACCCGGCCAATATGCACTTAATGATAGCAGCAGCAGTGCAACAGGGCATGACAATGGCAAAGCCGAAGAATTTCTTGAAGACCTCTGACAGCGAAAAGGAGGCTGGGGGTGAGCACAAAAGTGAACTTCCAGTTGGGCTGTTTTTCGCCATCCCAGGCTTCAGGAGGGTTTCCTGAAGCCTGGGGAGAGCGAAAACTGCCGAAAAGAAGGCCAAAAATCAGCTGGCTAGCGCGTGCATGCTTGCTGGAGCTCACATAGGGCAACACCTCATGTGCCCTCAGATATGGCTCCGCGTGCCACCTGTGGCACGTGTGCCATAGGTTCGCCATCACTGCCCTAGAGTGTAGGATTTCCCTGTCCCAGGAGAGACAAGACAGCATCAAAGATCTTGCTGCCAAGGTACAGCGTGAGCATAGGGTCTCCCTAGCTCTTTTGTCCACTCTCCTAGGAAAAATGATTTCATGCATTGCCATAACCCCTTGGGCTCGACTACACTCTAGTCGAGTGTAGTCGAGGATCATCAATGGTTGCTTTTGCCCTTCCAGAGAGCGGGCTGCAGCACCTTGATGTCCAGGGTCCTGGTTCCTCCAGACATTCGACGCTCCCTGTCCTGGTGGCGTTCGCCAGCAATTTCTCGGGGGTGCCTCTTCCGAGAGCCACACAGGATGACCATCACGACAGACACCAGTCTGACCGGCTGGGGAGCCCACTCGCAGGATCTGATAGCTCAGGGCCGGTGGTTGCCAGCAGAGACCAAATTTTCCATCAACTGGCTGGAGCTTCAAGCCGTGTTTTTAGCCCTCTGAGTTTCCATCATCTTGTGTCCGGCAGTCATGTGCTCGTGCTAATGGACAACATGGCGACCAAAGCATACGTGAACCAGCAGGCACTCGCTCCAGGACACTAATGCGGGAGACAATGAAACTGGGACTGTGGGCGGAGCGCCATCTGCTCTCGCTTTCAGCAGATCATATCTCCGGGGTCTCCAATACCCAAGCAGACTGGCTCAGTCGGACAACGGTGGACCACGCAGAGTGGCACCTGCACCTGTCCATCTTTCGCGACATCACAAGCCGCTTGGGCCTCCCGGAGGTCAACCTGTTCGCAACCCCGGAGAACACACAGCTGCCGAGGTTTTTCTCCCGGTTTCAGTCCCAGAGAGCGGAGGGAATCAACGCCCTCTGAGGACGTTGGCCACCGGGCCTCTTATATGCCTTCTTTCCCCTTCCCATCCTGCCACAGGACATTCAGAAGGTATTGGAGGAGCGTGCAGAGGTGATCCTGTTGGTGCCTCATTGGCCGAGATAGGCTTGGTTCGCATACCTGAAGGCCCTGTCGGTGTCCCTGCCATGGCAGATCCCCCAGAGCGAGTCATCGCTCAGCCAGGGGGCATTGGTACACCCGGATCCCCAGTGGTTCCAATTGACCGCCTGGCAATTGAGCGGCATGCTCTGAGGCAACAGGATTATAATCACGACATCATTCTGACCATCCAAGCATCTGGGCGGCCTTCAACCGAGCGCATCTATTTTGCGACATGGAAATCCTTCTGCGCTTGGTGTGCTTCCGAAGGCTGTTCGCCCTTGCGCTTGGTGTGCTTCCGAAACTCCTCAAATTTCTCCAACGGGGCCTGGCCAAGGGCCTATCCCCAAACACGATTCGTAGACAGGTGGCAGCTCTGTCGTTGGTCCTGTCGTGTGACCAATTCAAAACCCTTGCTCAATTCCCTATGGTACGTTGGTTTCTGAGAGGAGCTTCCAATCTTCGCCCTCCGGTGGTTCACCGCTATCCAACCTGGGACCTCCCCAAAGTACTAAAGTCCTTGACGGGGCCCCCCTATGAACTGCTGAGGTCAGCTAGTCTCAGTATCTGTCAAACAAGGTCGCCTTCCTAGTGGCAGTGACTTCGGCCCATAGGATCTTGGAGCTATCCGCTCTCTTGATCAGAAAGGACCTGTGTGTCTTCCACTCCGACAGGATACTGCTCCGTTTAGATCCGTCTTTTATTCCAAAGGTTAATTACACCTTCCACAGGGCACAGGAACTCCCATCCTTCCGAATTTCTGTCCAAATCCGGCCCATCCTTTGGAAAAACTATGGCACACGCTGGACGTTCGGAGGGCTCTCCGAGTATTCATAGACCGGACACACTCATTTCATAAATCTGAGGCGCTGCTGGTGGCCTTCCAACCGCAGGCCTTGGGGCTCAAAATTTCTCCTTCAATCATTGGCCGATGGATCCGCGGTACGATAGCGAAGGCGTACGAGCTTTCTTCAACGCAGAGACCAGCGGGCATCACGGCCCACTCTATGTGAAGTGCGGTGACTTCCGCGGCCTGGGCAACCCAGGCATCCCTGGAGGAGGTGTGTCAGGCGGCCACCTGGGCGTCGCCCTCTCAATTTGTCCGTCACTACAAAATTGACAGCTACGCGTCGGCGGATGCAGCATTTGGTTGGACCCTTACAAAGGGTCCACGATGCTAGCTAGACGGACCGCAACTACTCCCACCCGAGGGATGTTTTAGCTTTGATATGTCCCATCCTGAATGCTACCTCCACCCACTATGGAGAAGGGGCGTTGGTCTTACCTGACACTCCTCTTCTCATAGGGTGGAGCTAGCATTCAGCCCTGCCCACAGGGGGTCCGTCCATTCCTGAGCTGTGCTCCTTGTGAAGGGGTCCTAATGACTGTTTCCAGAGAGCGGCCACATTGAGTCTGCTTCTTCTGATTCGTCAAAGCTGGGAGGTACTGGCAAGGCGGATCGTCTCATAAACGACAGACTCAGTCCTCATTCTGAGTGGACGAGGACAACCCATCCTGAATGCTAGCTCCACCCTATGAGAAGAGGTGTGTCAGGTAAGACCAACGCCCCTTTTATTTGAAATGTAGATACTGTTTTCTCCAAGTAAAATATAGCTATATTATTAGGGATTCTTTGCTTATGTATTTCTGATTAGAATCATTATAATGCTTTTGTCCCTAAAATAAATAAATTTTACATGTACACTAAGTAGTAAGGAGAAGGGAGATGCAGCATCTTGCTCTACATTCAGTCCTGAAGAAATGAATTATTTATCTATTCTGGTTCCCTAACAGCAAACCATAGGATTTGCCAAATCTGCCAAATTTTAGAAAGTTGCTTTTATTAAGCAAGGATTAATTTCAAAGATATTACAAAAACTTGAATACTTCTCCATTCAATAATGTGGTTTTGGCTTATTCACTAAGCTTTACTGTGATATTTGAAACCAGACATTATAATTTGTACAGTATGTTTATAATAGCAGGGACAGCCAACCATTCTGCAGCTGGGGAATTTTTTTTTCTTATGTTTGATGTTGAGTGGGCATAGTGAAGTAATGTTATCATGCATCTATGTAGAACGCTTTTTTAGATTGCTTTTTTTAAGTTTAAAAATTAGCCGTTTAAGGTATAATAAGTCTATCCAAAGACTATATGATTGTTTTCATTTCCACTGAAAATTGTAGAGACATTGTATTACCAGTGTCTGGTTATTTACTGTTAAATTTTGGTAGCAGAGCCCCAATGGCTCAGGAATTGCATGCAGTATGTTAGTATGCTGGATTACTGCAATGCGCTCTACATGGGGCTACCCTTGAAGAGTGTCCGGCGACTGCAATTGGTGCAAAATGCAGCTGCGCGAGCTGTGGTGGGTGTACCCAGATGCACCCACGTAACACCAATTCTCCGCCAGCTGCATTGGTTGCCCATTAGTCTCCGGATCCAATTCAAGGTGTTGGTCGTTACCTTTAAAGCCCTACATGGCTCAGGGCCAGGTTATCTTCGGGACCGCATCCTGCCGCATACCTCCCTACGACCGGTTAGGTCCCACAGAGTGGGTCTCCTCCAGGTCCCATCGACCAAGCAATGCCGGTTGGCGGGGCCAAGGGGGAGAGCCTTCTCTGTGGGAGCCCCCTCCCTTTGGAACCAACTCCCTCCAGAGATCAGGATTATCCCCACCCTGCTGGCCTTCCGTAAAGCAATAAAAACTTGGCTCTTCCGGCAGGCGGGGTATGAATGAAAGTTTTTTAAATGGATAGTATTTTAATATGGCTTTTTAAAAACTGTTTTTACTTATTTATGTTTCTATACCTGCTGTGAGCCGCCCAGAGTCCCCCGGGAGTTGGGCGGCATAGAAATTTAAATAAATAAATAAATAAATAAATAAATACTGTCTGCAAACAAATCAGTATGGCTAGTTCGCCAAAGCACAATAAAACTTTGTGAATTTTGTATAATACAGATCTTAAAGCTATCTGATTTGTTTTAATCAGAGTGAAGAATTTACCACAAGCAAATTTTTTTTCAGCTGACAGAGTAGTTCGATATTTTTGTTCTGTACAATTAACCAAGAAGGATAAGAATCAGAATGCTTTTAAAGCAAGTGTAAGGATAAGTATAGTACAAGACTGTAAGAATTCTATCAAGTGTTTCTGAAACACAGATATCAATTGGATGAATATTTTTGGCATTAGCACTGGAACATTTATTTTTAGTCCCTTCATTTAACCTGTTAAAGAGTGAGAGGTACAAATACATCAGATGCAGAAAACCAGAACATTTACAGATCTTGATTCAGAATAAAAATAAATTTGATTGCACTTCCAGGTTCTATTCAGCTGAGTTGATTATTGCCACTGGTTGCACCCATCAAAACTAGCTGGAGGTAGTTTGCTGACTTCAATTTTAACAGGATTGTACCTTTTCAATGCAGCTGAAAGATATTATGCTATATATACCTGGACTTGAAAGGACGAAAACAGGGTGATACTTTCTTTTCAGCTTCCCCTTTATTCATTTAGCTATTTGTTTCTTTAATTACAGTCTGCCTTTCTGTCAGTGAATAGCTTTTATGGACTTAGATTGATCTGTTGTCCACATAAATATATTGGTGCTAAAAAGGACTTTATATGGCATTGTTGAGGACTTTGGTTGACAGTGTATCTGATATTCCTGGTTGTTATCTAAGGCATAACATGGAAAAATAAAATACTAATCCAATACTCCACATAGGATTCTGCAAACTGTTAACAGTTCTGAAGACGGTATAGTGATAGCTACCAGCCTGAAAGATTTTAAAACATGATCAGATAAATTTTGGAAGATAAGGCCACCGTGTTTCTGAATTATAATAGCCATAGTTCATTTTCAGTAGCTGAACAGTCTGCTTTATAATATCAGTTATGAGGAATGTGGTTATTAGAACATCCTGCCTCTGGGCTTCCTTTAAGTACCCTTAGCCACAGTAGAACTAGACCAGCATTTCCATCTTCTATGTTCTTGTTTTCTTACATTCCAAGAAAAAAAGATAGTGCAAGCAAACCTTAATTTGGCTGTTACTTTAATTTTCTTTCAAAGGGAAACTTTTCATTTACTTTGAACTTGGATGTTAAATGTTTTCTGTATTATTAACAAGTAAATTGAATAATGTTTTCTATTTAAGGGAAAGGTATTATTTTATGTAATTTACCACTCCCTACTATGTTCCAGAAGCCTTGAGCATATGGAACAATGTAAAGGTGAATAGAGATGCTTAGAAAAGATGGCACTTCAAGAATTGTACTTCCCTTTTGTTGCATGAGGACAGCAAAAGTATACATTACATTTGGACAACTTGTAATTTGGAGGTTTTGAACTTCAGTCCCATAATCGCTGAACACCTTGGCAAGGGATCACAAATGTATCACAACATGAAATTGTATTTTTTAAATTAGGGCACACTGGATTAAACTAATTAAAATCAAATAATGTTTGATTTATGGTACTTTAATTTTTTTTTATAAACTTGCATCTTTCTTTCTTACTGATGAATGTATATAATAAAAATTTAAGACCGATGAGAAATAGCAGCAAAATACTGTATTTTTCAGAGTGTAAGACGCACCTTCCCCCCCCCCAAAAGAGGGTGGAAATGTCGGTGCATCTTTTACACCGAATACAGCCATTTTTTGCCTCCCGAAGCCCCGCCCCCGCATCCCATTTTTGCAAAAAAATGGGCCTGTTTTTTGCAGGTGCAAAAAAGGGTGCGCAGAGGGTTTGGGAGGCCTGCAGAGTGCTCCTGGGGGCTGGGGGAAGGCAAAAACACCCCATTTTTGCAAAAAAATGGGCCATTTTTGCTTTCCCCCAGCTCCCAGGAACACTCTGCAAGCCTCCCAAACCCTCTATGCACCCCATTTTTGCAAAAAACAGGTGAAAAACTGGCCATTTTTCGCAAAAATGGGGGTGTTTTTGCCTTCCCCCAGCCCCCAGGAGCACTCTGCAAGCTTCCCAAACCCTCTGCGTGCCTCATTTTTCGCAAAAACGGGTGAAAAACATCAATTTTTCAAAAGGGGTGTGCAGAGGGTTGGGGAGACCTGCAGAGTACTCCTGAGGGCTGGGGAGGACAAAATCTTTTTTTCTTACTTACCTCTTTGAAATCTTGGTGCGCCTTCTACATCAGTGCGTCTTATAGTCCAAAAAATACGGTAATCTTCTCTGCTTGTGGCACACCATATTGTACCTTAGGCACTGGAGGGAAGTTGCATAATTATACCATGAATGGCAAAATAAAGTCGGGTTTGAATGACAATGGCCCTTGGTAAGAAGAGTGGGAGGGATGAAATAATCAGGCACCAAGGCTTTGCAATGTTTAATATGGAAAAAGTACTTGCCATCTAGCTACTTGATTGCTTTCTTAACCATGACTTGCTTTTAAACTTATGTAAGATGTGTAATAATCTCTGACCGTTATCAGGACTTGTAGCTGCAGTGCACTGTCATCAAATGTTAGACTGCTTTACCAAGTTTTTCAGGTTTAACTTCTAAGTAATATGGCAGAGTTGATGGGAAATTCGTTTTTCATAATAAGCATATTCCTCCCTTTATATGTAGTGAAATCACACAGATATTTTATAATTATACCGGTTGGGCAATTCTATACATGCCTACTCAAAAATACTTCACAGAATTTTATTTAGAGTTTGAATTTTGATCCCACGTGCTATTTTTCAAACAGAACTAAAATATATATATTCCATAAAGCAATAAGAGCTAAATAAAAGGCTGAACTAAAAAAAAAAGCAGCATGTTAAAATCATAGACGAACTGAAGAAACAACTAAACAGATCTAACAGCATCACAAAGCATATAACAATATTATTGGCAAGAAATTGTAAAGATCTTTCAATTTTATAAATAGAAACAAGGACATCTGATGATAATTTAATGGGGGGGAGGGGAATTGCCTTTCAATATAATTTTGATCAAAAACGAACTAAGCAAGCAGAACTATGTCATGTTTATTTAGGACCAAGATATAATAGTGCCTACACTGCCTACAGAATTTTATAACATGCAAAGTTTTCAGAATATTGTTCAGAATCTAATTTTAAGTGTTACTGTAGTGGGGTTTTTTGGAGATAAAAAGAAATAGGAATGCAGCTAAAAAAATCTGCATAGGTCACATGAATGTACTTCACTATTATTTCAAAAGGACGTATACAGAATGTCCCATTACCATTTTCCCATCTTGGACTTGAGGGTGTCATAAAGCAATTTGAGATACATTTTCGTATCAGAATAATATCCACATTAGGGGATGAGGAAAATATATGGCAAATAATCTTTTTAGACTCACAGCTGCTCTATAAGAAGAATGGTGTTTGCTGAGAGATAATGACTGATTGATCCAAAATCATTCAGAGGGAATCCAGGTTACTCACATAGTGATATTTAGCTGTCTTATTAAACATCAATATATTTCATGCTAAATATGTTATTTCAGAAATTAGACAAAATAAATAATTAGAACTAATTTTTGTAAATTAATATCTCCCTTCATTTAATTGGGCATTCACAGCATTGCGCTACAGATTCAGGCATTTGTAGCTACAGAGGGCTCCAAAAGACTTGTGTGCAGCCTGTAGAACTCTCAAATAATTGTGTATTCAGTCACTTCCAATTCTTTATAACCTGAAGGACATCATTTTGCTAGGATTGTCCCTCAGTAACTATTTCCCCGAGTTTTTATAAACTTATACTTATCTCTTCAATGACAGTATTGAATCGCTTTGTCTTCTGATGATTTAAGATTGTTTTTGATTTTTCTAGGCTTTATAATCTCGTATCCATAATAGCTGAACTTTAGCTTCCTCATTAGTACTTCAGTAAGCAGCCTGTTTTTACTTATTTAATGCTTGAATGCTTGTATTTTTGTATGGGCAGCATATACATTTAATTAATAAATAAACCAAATGAGGTTCTCGACATCGCAATCCAAAAGCATAAATTTCTCCCCAAAGTTTACCAAGTTTACCATTTTAAATATGGCGTAAGAGGGCAATTGTTAAATATATTGTGGAAACCTATCGTACTAATTCTATTTCATTTTAATTCAATGTAAATAAAATGAAAGTAAATTATTCTCTCCCAGCTTATTACTCTATAGAACACAACTCTCAGCATGGCATTCAAAAGCCAGGTTCAGTTCAGAAAAGTTGCACACTTTTCTATTTTTCTATTTAACGCAAAGATTTCATTGTCAATTCTAACTGGATAGTAGATACCAAAGCACAAAAATCAACAATATATATTGTTATAAACAAAAACAGAATACAGTACCACAGCAGTCAAATTAATGATGATTATCTTCCTTAAATTAAAGGCATACTTGATTTTGATGGTTTTAAACCTTTGCAAAGCACAGAAATAGTCAGGGCCAAATATACATCCAGAGGCTAGTATAGAGAAGATCTGCCTCCTGGATCATACTTTGCAAACCCCTTGTAAAAGAGTCCACCAGTAAGCTGTCCCTCAATGTTCAGATGGACAAACAAAATGGCAAACAAGTACCTGATACAATTATATTTCCATATATTACTATTAGTTATTCTGTTATTTATGCATTCTCCTAGCTGCAGCCACATGGAACCAGTAATATATGCATTTAAGGAGATACTAACATATGCAGTATGCTTGCCAATGAACTCTCTGAATCACCATTTTTCTCTGCAAAACACTAGCTTTTCTTGTCTCACAATATATGTAATTGAACCTAAGAGCTTGTGTAACAGAACACACAGTAATGCCACAAATTCTTGATGAGATCTGTAAGATGTCCTTGGGGCAATTATTTATAGCCAAGCCCCAATATTCAGTCAATGATAATGGGCAAATCTATATTTGCAGTAATTTTACAACAGAGTAGGGTTTTAACAATGCGCTCATTCCATTGCAGACCCTGGTATTTTTCAGTACTTTGAAATTTAGAAACATTACAATATCATCTTAAGTATGACTTGAAAGAAAGCCCTAATGCTGTTAACCAGGGATTTCAAACTCACATCGTCATGTTATTGTCACATGATGTATCATGACTTTTCCCCCTTCACTAAAACGGGGGTGGGCATGGCCAGCATGTGACGCATCTGGCCCACGGGCCGTGAGTTTGACACACCTGCTGTTAACTGAATCAGGGTAAATGGCCAATGGACTGCAGTCTTAAAAGGTGTCTTTTACCCTACATCAGAGGTAGGCAATTTATGGTCTGTAGGTTGCAAATATGCACACAGAGCCATTTATAAAACTCCATAGTGTGCATAATCAATATTTAGTATCAAAATAACCATTTTTGGCAATGTAAAATAGTTGGTCTCTTGTCATATTTGTATATCAGCTGAATATGTTTTCTAAAAAAGTGAAAAATAGCCCTTGTCAATTAAAGAGACGTCACCATCAAACTTACTACAGCCTGGCAAAGAAAATTAAATGCGTCCTGTAGCACAAAATGTAACCCATCTGCATCTTCATTAATACATTCAAGTATGGTCATTCTTCATGCAGTAGTTCTTTTATAAAATTAGTGATCATGTTGGCTAACCATACTTCTAATACAACTATGTTTTAATAGTTAATTGTGCACAGTGACTTTTTTTGTCATGTTATCTTTTTAGAATCATGGTGGGTGGTACAGTACTATATCAGTGTCGCTACAACAGAGAAAGGGATGACATTTAAAAGGGAACTGTATGTGATCCCAGTAATTTTTACTTGAACAAAAAAAAAACCTGTTTAAAGCATGCTCCATAAATCAACTAATTTAGATTGCAATTCTGTTGTTCTTGGTGGGAGTGTCTTACTTAGTAATAGCTTAATAATGCATCCTGTTCAACAACAGGTGCTTACATGCTGTCCTATGGGCTACTTAATGGTAGGCTTGGTATTTAAAAACAAAATACAGTAGAATTTATCACATTATGTAAAGACAACAATTCTGGATTATACAGTAGAGAGAAGTTGCTTTTCCTGTGATCACATCTACTATGATTTTCATGAAAGATTTTGTACAGAATTCCATGGGAGATTACTAGCCACTTATAAAGGGTGATAATGACTAAATATTGTATGAAATTCATAACTGATGAGCTATTTCTCAATTTTAAAATGTATTTCTGGTCGCAAGGCACAGGTATGGGCATGCTATTTTAAATGGGGGAAAATATTCTGCTAGTTACAGCATGACTCAAACATCTACTGGCTCCTCATTTATTATTACAAACAATTACAGATGCAAATTCTCTCAGACAAGTGGTATAACTGGTGAGTGTGCAGAATTCTGAATGTGAGCAGTTCATATGTTAATGTAACCATGGCTAATACCTTACTTGTCTAGAGAAATGAATACTGGTAGTCCTTGACCTACGACCACAATTGGGCTCTAAATTTCTGTTGTTAAGTAAGACATTTCTTAAGTGAGTTTTGTCCAATTTTACGACCTTTCTTGCCACAGTTGTTAAGTGAATCAGTACAGTTGATGTTAGTAACCCGGCTGTTAAGTGAATCTGGCTTCCCCATTGATTTTGCTTGTCAGTGGGTTCTATTTATACCTCAAGGACTTTAGATGATGCCAAACTATGTCGTATTTTTAAGGTGTCTTAGTAATACTCTGTTATTTCAAGTTGTGTTTACTGATCCGAGATGGTGCAGTGGTTAAATGCAGCACTGCAGGCTACTGCTAGTTCAGCAGTTCAGCTGTTCAAATCTCACCGGCTCAAGGTTGACTCAGCCTTCCATCCTTCCGAGGTGGGTAAAATGAGGACCCAGATTGTTGGGGGCAATATGCTGAACTCTGTAAACCGCTTAGAGAGGGCTGTAAAGCACTATGAAGCGGTATATAAGTCTAAGTGCTATTGCTATCTCCTTTGTCCCCAGAGAAAATGTCCCTTTCAAAGAGTAGGTCTGAGTCTGACCAACAGAATGTGTCTATATGGGTATTAAGATACTAAAAACAACGCTGTGGACAGAAATCTTAGAATTCCTGATTTGCAAAGGACTCTTGTGACTCAGAGGGCCCAGCACTTTCTGCAAACATAAATATTTGTTCAGGTTCAAGAAAGCTGAGGCTATAAGCTAAGGGAGAAGATTTTAGTGCTATACTACCTCTTAAATACAATCTGAAATATTAACCCAGGAGAGTTTACACTGACTAATTTTTTTTCTTCCATTCAGTTGTGTCCCATTCTCGGAGACTGCCTGAACAATTATTTGCAGTTTTCTTGGCAGGGTTTTTTTTAAAAAGTGATTTGGCATTGCCTCCTGCCTAGGGCTGAGAGAAAGTGACTGGCCCAAACTCACACAGCTGGCTTCGCGCTCAAGGTGGGACTAGAACTTACAGCCTGATACCTTAACGTGGTATTGGGGGGGGGGGATGTTGGAAAGCTGTTAGTTCACCCCCATTCTACTACAGCATAAGCAAAACGAAAACATGGAATATTGAAATATGTGTCCAGGAGACAGGCAGCATCAGCTTTCATCAAATCTTAGCACAGCCCTTAGTGTCTTAGTGGCACCTCTTTACAGTGTATTATTTTAATATAAATGTATTTATAGAAATTAGTCCCTTCCATTGGTACCATTAATACATATTAAGAGCTATAATTAAATACATCTTATTTACAGCAAGTTTAAATGTAAGAGAGCAAACACTTTAATTTGATACTATATTGTATTTCCAAAAATCCTGGAGTCTTTTTCTTTCCTCAATAGAGATTTGTTTACTTGCTTGGAGATGTTTTAAAACGGGGGGGGGGGGGGAGAGAATGACCAAGACGTAGGATTTACCACACAGAAGTTTGGAATTAGGAGATGGGGGACTGAAGATGATTACATAAATTGCCAGAATATATAATGTAGAAAAAAGCTTGATATTGCCATTGCCTTAATGTGGTGAAAAGATAATATAAAAAATCTAATAAAAAAACCAACCGTGGGATTTAGCTTTTTTATCGTGTGTGTGTGTGTGTGTGTGTGTATGTGTGTGTGTGTGTGTGTATACAGCATATGTATATGTATGCATATATGTGTATGGGTGTGTATATACATACACACACACACGTGACAATGAAGGTATCTTATCTTTTGACTTTGCAATGTTTTGATAGAGCTTGAAAACCTGGGAGACTCATCTATAGCATAGAACTGGATTTTTTAATTTAAAAATCTGATATTCTATAATATATTAAAAGATTTTGTGCAACATTTGCACTATTTCAACATAATACTTCACTCTTTCTCTTCAGGTATTGATTACAAAACAACAACAATACTTCTGGATGGCCGGCGAATAAAGTTGCAGCTCTGGTAACTACTTTGTTTGGATTATATTCTGTGTTGTGGAAATTATTTATATAAGAAACAATTGCACTTGGAGTATAAGATCACATGAGTTATGTAAAAACTCACTAGATAGCTCTCACCCTAACCAAAGTTAAGTACGGGCCACTTCTAGAAACTGATATGATATCTAAGGAAGGGTGGGAGTATAATGGTAAGAGTATTTTGGCTACACTGAACTATGGTCACAACAGGAGGGCACTTTTATCCTAGCTAAATATTATTATAAATCAGATCATATTATTTAATAAACTTAATCAGATATCAATTTTATTTGTTCTGAATATTTCCTAAACAAGCATGCGAGTGGGGCTTTGTGCTGAGCATTAGACAGACCAAGGACAGGATCACCCAGAGCTCTTTCAGATAATTGTCTTCAAGTGCTGCTCACCCACCAGTCTTTTCACCCAACAGAAAAGCCCAGCATAAATTGGGCTGCCTCCTTTACTGACCTCCATTCTACCCCAACAAGAAGCCTTGCAAATGGGGCTGAGCTTAATTAATTAATGTAGTCCTGTAATATAAGGAAGGTGATGGTGGATTTCCCTGGCTTTCATTCCCATTGCACCCAGCATCACAGGAAAAACAACTACCAATCATTCCCTTTAATGTGTAGCATGATAAAGCAGGCTTGGGTTACTGTTTAGAAAGATGGGTTTAGTCCTCTGATCAATAGGTGGCAGGTAAAGCATCTTCTGCACTAGTGACCTGTTCATGGATTTTCTCTGATGATAAAAGTGAAAGGGAGTGATTGACAGTGAGTGAGCTCTGTCCTCAACTAGGACTGCACACAGATATACACAGAATAATCTATAATGTATGCACAGATCTATATTCAAGCATTTTGTTTTCAGTTTTGGTAAATCGTTGAATATTAATGATAAATGTAAAATGATAAATGAAGATAAAGGCAAATTTGAGAAGTCATTAATATGCATTTGTTAATCAGGCCACTTAGACAACAGTTTATAGTACGTCACTCTTAGAATGGAAATGACTGTATTTTTAATCATATGCTGTATCATTTTCAGGGACACATCTGGACAAGGCAGATTCTGTACCATATTTCGTTCCTATTCCAGAGGTGCTCAGGTAAGCACACACACTGATCTTTGAACTGTATCAGTAAGGCAGAGAGAAATGATAAGAATTGCCAGGGGAGGCAAAGTGATAAATGTATTGTCCTACTTTTTAAAATGTGTATGCATTTGTGCTGAATATAGGTAACGTTTTACAGAAAAGTTCAGATCTGTTCAACACAACTTCTTATAATGTCATCAAATACCATTACACAAGATTGTACGATGCATATTTAAACTTACCCGTATGTCAGACTAATTTTAAATGGATTTCATTCACCCAGGGTGTGATACTGGTATATGATATAACAAATCGCTGGTCATTTGATGGCATTGATCGGTGGATAAAGGAGATAGATGAGGTAAGATATTGAATAATGAATATAAATATTTACCTGAATGGAAAAGAGTTCTGAATTTAGGATACCACCTAAATTACAGTAATTTTAATTAAAGTAAAATGCAGGTGACCTGGTGTAAACTCAGTCATTGTAGTTTGTAAACAATGATTCATGGCTTTGTTTTGTAAACTTGGGCAGTTGTGTCTTAGTCAACAAAACATGCCTTTTAAATTGTTTTGTATTTGGTTGTATGGATGGACAACTCCCTAAATCACTGTGGGTGGACAAGAATAGAAATTTAGTAAGAAGAAAACTAAGAATGCTTAGGACAGTGCTACGGTTCCTAGAAAGAGTCCTAGGGCTGTTCGATGAAGCAGAATTTTCTTTTCACTTCTAGAAGTGGTCTGTCTTCAAAGATTTTTCCATACAGTGGCTTGATGCTAAATCATTTTCATCAACCTTAAGTTCTTCCCCTTCCTTCAAAGTTTCTTCTGATTTATGGACTACCCTTCCGCTCATCAGTGTTTCAAAAGCAGTGGTGCTAGACTTCCTTTCAGGGAAGCAAAAGACAAAAAGATGGCATTCTTGGAGCAGGTGATAATTGGATCTGGATTCTAAATGCTTCTATTCCTTCAACATTCAGGGAATAGGAAGTGGTAATTCCCTACCTGTTCTCTCTTGTGCAGCCCATTTTATTGTTCTACCCTTGATTGTAGCCTGGACTATGCATTACATTAAGCCATGCTTAATTTTATCACAGGTTGATGAATAAATCACATATTGGCCAGAAACATATTACACATGAAGGTATCAATCACGTTTTAAAATCAGACATCTGTGTTCATATAATATTTAAGATAACCCCAAATAACAACCTTATGATTTTGCATATTAGTGAACCCAGTCCACATACTATAGTTAGGCAAAATGGAACTAGCCTGAACAAACGATGTGCGGTTAGTCATTTTGATGAAGAAAACGGGTATAGATTTTGAAATCAACATTGTTCTGTTTCTCTTTCTCAGCATGCTCCTGGTGTACCCAAAATCCTGGTTGGCAACCGCCTGCATCTAGCCTTCAAAAGGCAAGTGTCTACTGAGCAGGCACAGGCTTATGCTGAAAGATTAGGCATGACATTCTTTGAAGTAAGCCCACTCTGTAATTTCAATATCACAGAGTCCTTTACAGAACTTGCAAGAATAGTGTTAATGAGACACGGAATGGACCGGCTGTGGAGGCCAAACAAGGGTAAGCAACAGAAATGTACTTACTTCTTTCCTATGTATGTATGTAGTTATATATTTAGTCAGGATGAAAAAAAAATTACAAAAAATATTTTGGTACGTACTTGTGATTTAATGTCATAACCAGCACCTAGTAAATGTTCCCCATTTTAAGTTGAATAATCAGAAACTACCCTATGCATTCCCCAATTAAGATTGCTATACGGCAATTCCTGGTAATCCTGCTGAGTTCATCATGCCAGTAATTTTGCAGAAACACCACCAGAAGGAACTCCAAATCCCTCATGCCTCATCCTACTCCTTGAAGATAAAAGGCAGACCAAAGGCAAAGCCAACAGGAGCATCAGCAAACTAGGCTCAGCTTCATCCTTTCCTTCAAAAGGAAAAGGCAAAGAAGATATGGAACTGCAGAACTCTTAGCCGTTCCACTGCCACCTTCCCTTAATGAGGAGGGATGTGGTCAGTGGTGTATTAACCATTAAGCAGACTAAGCACATGCTTAGGGCACCAGGCCCAAAGGGGGCACCACAAAGTTGAGAAAAAAAAAACAGTATGTACAACAGTATGTACAAAGGAGGGAGGCACCAAGATTTGTCAGTGCTTAGGGCACCAGTGAGACTTAATCCGCCACTGGATGTGGCATAGATAAAAGAAGAAGCAAACCAGGTTTTCAGAAACGCAGTCGTACTATTTTTATCATTTTAGCTTTGGGAGCTTTTCTAGGGGGCTCCGGTCCCAAAAGATCTGCAAGGTTGTATCAAAGAAGGCAAGCCATAGTAATGGGAAGAATCAGTGAAGGATTAGGGTGGCACTTCAAGAATAGTGAAGTGAATAAAGATAGGGCTGTTAAAGCTTATACAAAGTTCTAGCTGTGTACTGCCACCGTGTGGCTGTTAAGATCTTTCTAATGTCTAATGTTGCTTGTTTTATGTTTCAGTCCTGAGTCTGCAAGATCTTTGTTGCCGTGCCATAGTTTCCTGCACGCCTGTGCACCTGGTTGACAAACTTCCACTCCCTGTTGCCTTAAGAAGCCATCTCAAGTCATTCTCCATGGCCAATGGCCTAAATGCCAGAATGATGCATGGTCGTTCTTACTCTCTCACCGCCAGCAACAATAACAAAAGGAACAGCCTGAAAAAAGCCAAAATCATCCGTCCGCTTCAGAGCCCTCCAAAGCCTTGTGTCAGAAAGAGTTGTAAAATCTCCTAAGCTATCTTTGGAAATCTTTGCCCAGCATTGTAAACACAAGGACTAATTCAGTAGCCAAATCTATTGTATGTACGCATTGCTTTGCAGGAACAAGACAAAAGAAAAAAATATTTTAGAACGTTTGTTTTTAATAATGCTGCTTCCAGATATATGATGCACTCTGTGCAAACAGAGGAATGTGAAACTTTAATGTTGGATTTTATATATAAATATATAAATATATATCAATTTTTGGATGTGCATGAAATCTTTGTGTATTTTATAAAGGGAATAATTTATCACAGTACTGAGCTTTTGTGTCACATCTCAAAAGTGACTAATTTTTAATTTTTAATATTGCTCAATTACTACATTTTATTTGCAATTAGAATGAAAGTCAATTGTAGATTCACTTAGTTTTAAACAACAATGTATTGTATACATTGTAAAAGATAAGTAGTGACATTATTCTAGTATTGTTTCGGTAGAGCATCTGATTCTGGTTTTGTACAGTTTATTGAGTGATTCTGAAGCACGACTTTTGAGCTACTAATGTAATATGCACAAGAAATTGTCTCATCCATGTATAAAACATTTGATAAAGTTTTTTGCTATGTTTCAGAATTAAATTGTGGATTATATGCTTATTTTTCTGGTAAATCTACATTTTTGTATTAGATATTCTAGTGATCATTATATAGTGAAAAAGCCAAAGACATCAAGACATATTTGCTATAGCCTAAGAAAAAATGTAATTTGAAAAGCTGCTTTATCAGGAAAGGACACTATTATTTTAAAAATAAAAATAAATCCTGCAAAGTATATGTGTGTTTTTCCAACTGAAATATTTTATCCTCCTCTCCCAGCTTTTGAATGCTTTCTCAAATCTCTATTCCTCTATCAAGACAGATGATGTTTATTATAATTTATTTGCAATAAAGGCCAGTTTCCTTCCATTTTCAAGACAGATAGTTCATTATTTGTTTGCAATAAATGCCAGTTTCCTTCCATTTTAATGTAAGTGATCAGAAAGACTTGAAATAGCCTGAATTATGTCATAAAGCGAATTTATTCATGTTTTTAAAATAATGGTGTTTTCAGTCAGTCAATTTATATTGCTATTGGTGAACAAATGCAACTATCATGTTTTCCCTCTAACAAATTTTATGGTAAGTAAAATAGTGCTAAGAAAATATGACCTACAAATGACTTTGTTACAAATGAAATACAGTACATTTGAATAGCTTTGGGTGGTTTAGAAATTTATGAAAGGAAATGCAATGATCTTACTGCAAATAGGGATTTTTTTTTCCTGTTGGATTTTTTTTATTTTAAATGGATTTGTTTTTCATATAGTCTTGCTTCGATTTTCACTTTGATTTCCTTTGGGGTCTAATTATTTATAATGCTATACCGTAGCTGCAGTTGCTATTGTTGCTTAGTTTATAATATCTTTACTGGGGAGAGGATTCTCTATATGTGCTATATTTCAATTGTATGCCATCATTACCATTTTTCATAAACACAATTCTTACATATTGGTAGCAACTAGCGTTCTTGTTCTTGTCACAGCAAAATTACCTCATTATATTAAATGTTTTATCAGTTTTGATTCCCTCCAAGTCCTGCTGTGCTGCCTCATTGTAGTAGTGGTGGAGAAAATAATCCATAGAGAGGTGAGTGAAAGACAAGGGAAGTATACAGGTAATCCTTATGTTACAACCACTTCTTAGTTAACAGTTCAAAATTATGACTCCACTGAACAGAGCATTTAAGACCAGTCCATGAACTTGTGTCTTGCACAGTCCTGTAGTCACGATAGCAATCCAGGTGCTCATTTACCTGGCTTATTATTATGACATTGCAACAAGTCATGGTCAAGTGTTTGCCATTTGCAACTTTCCCTGTCAGCTTTCCATAAACAAAATCAATGGGAAGCTGACAGGAAGGGTTGTAAATCATCCCATAAATCACTTCTGCTTTTCCTCCCAAGGAGCCCCCTATGGTGTACAAGATTACAGGGATTTTGTACGTGGTGGCACAGTGGTTAGAATGCAGTATCGCAGGCTGACTGCTCAATGCCAGGAGTTCGATCCTGGAGACGCTCAAGGTTGACTCAAGCTTCCACCCTTCTGAGGTCTGTAAAATGAGGACCCAGATTGTTTGGGGGCATATGCTGACTCTGTAAACCGCTTAAGAGATGGCTTTAAAGCACTATGAAGCGGCACATATGTCTTAAGTGCTATTGCTATTTCATAGCACCTGCCCACTGTTTCATACCACATATGCTCACCTGCACTCAGAAGTGCTTGCTGTAGCCTCTGCTAACCCCAAGAATAAAAATTATAATACCTCTATAAATTTACCCAAACTAGCAAGGTATTGTCACTTACTAAGCTAGTAGAATTTCCAGCCAATAGAAGCCAATGTAGCTTCTATTATTGCATTTTATTTATTTATTTATTCTATTTTTCCTATTTAGCACTCTTCACTCCCCCCCCCCACCCAGCTATCCTTTGAATGCGATTGGGAAAGATCTGGGTGCGTTCAGTAGCGCTAACGTCTAGACCAGTGTTTCTCAACCTTGGCAGTTTGAAGATGTGTGGACTTCAACTCCCAGAATTCCCCAGCCAGCGTTGCTGGCTGGGGAATTCTGGGAGTTGAAGTCCACACATCTTCAAACTGCCAAGGTTGAGAAACACTGGTCTAGATTGTTATCTATGACTGATAACATTAGGTGGTTTGGAGGGATTGGACTAAAAAAAAACCAGGCTAACCCCCTCATTATCTATAAATAATTTTCTCACAAATTCTTGCCGCTTATACGGAATCTAAATAAACATTTTAATCCCGCCCACAATACCTGAGATTTTATCTAATTAAGAGTCCCGTGTATTCCTCCCCAAATCACCTCCGTTGATCGCCAGTGTCACAGTGCAGCCGCATTGAACTGGCGGGGGTCTTACCACCCACTCCTCGCTGTCCAAAGTCGTTGCCTTACCTATTTGGTAAGGAGCGGGGGGGACACAAAACCGATGTAAGGAAAGCGACAGTTCGGCTTACTACGACCTTGGGCTTTTCCAGTATAATTCTAAGTAGCTTTACTCAAAAGTAGGAACGGTGTATGGAGCGGGCTCACCGCCACGAAAAGTAAAGTCCGCCGTCAAGCGAGCGCTCGAATCCGAGCATGAATTAGCTCGGCGCTCAGCCGGGTGGGTTTCCTTGATCGATGCGCTCTGCAATCAAGGCAGCGACTGCAAATTGCCCGGAGACTACAGTTCTGTAGTACTGACTGTACTGATTTTGGAGAAACCGCTGCTCAACAGCTTTGGTATTCCTTCCAGCAAGCCAAGGAAAGCGGTTCGATGCGCTCTGCGCTCGGGGTGCTCCTGATCTAGTCCGGAAGGCATCGTGGCGCCGCCGCCGATCCTCGGCTGATGGTGTGAGCGACCCTCTTCCCAGGCCGCGGCCTTTCCCATCGTCCGGCGCCATGAACCTGCTCCCCGTTAATCCGCACGGGAACGGGTTGCTCTTCGCCGGCTTCAACCAGGACCACGGTAGGGATCTCATGGGGCGCCGGGTGGGGGAAGAGAGAGAGGGAGGGAGGGGGGGGAAGGGAGGGTGGTCGTCTGCTTGCCTGCCGTGCCCGCCTTGCCCTCCCGCTGCCCCAATTCAGACGTTTGCGGGCACGGAAACACGGGCCTGCTTGTTTTCCTTTCCCTTCCCCGGTTCTTCGCTTCAGCCGCTTTTGGGAAGAGCGTCGGTTGCTAGCCCAGTTTCCCAGGAGGAGGTTAGCGAGAGGCCGGGAAAGCTGAGTGTTGCGCTGGGGACCCGGGCAGAGAATTCATGCAGCTTTTCCTTTTGGATCCGCTTTGGGTCTTCGGCACATACGTACTGCGGGCGCCCGGGCGCCTTTTCAGTTGTTGCCCAGATATTTTTGCCTTTTTTTGCCGCTGCTACCGCTCTCTTTTCTGTTTGGGGCAATGGTTGTTGGCAGCGTCCGGACGGCACATGGCCTTGATTCAACTACGAAATATTCAGTCCAGTTTTCTAGACTCGCAAGACACTCGAGGCTGAAAAGCGATCGATCAGTCTGTGTGTTCGGTGCCTGAGAACAGACTTGAGGAGGTTTTACGGGGTAGGAGAGGCCAGTTCCCCATCGGCTAGTTCTAAGTAGAGGAGTCAGCAGCAGGAAGAAAGCCAGAGGTTAGCGGAACTGTTCGGATTTATGGTGAAGAACACACCCATCCCATGCCTATATAAGTTGTATTATATAGAAATTCTGTGTAGTTTTGTGCCCTCCCAAGATAAATAGGCTTTTATGAGATAGAAATATTGGCATAGGCAGGGCCTGGCCCTTTGCTGTTTAAGACATTATACATATACTGTGTTTTCCCGAAAATAAGACCCTGTCTTATATTTTTTTGAACCCTGAAATAAGCTCTTGGCCTTATTTCCATGCACTGAAAAGCCCAATTGGGCTTATTATCAGGGGATGTCTTATTTTGGGGAAAACAGGGTATATGGAACTCTTTATTTGTTACGTGTTTGGACTTACTTAGCCCTCACTTTTTCTTTTCTACAGCAGATGGGCAATTTAACTGTTCCCCTTTGTAAATAGGTATCAATCCTGACCTGCAGCTCTTCCTGAATAGAAGTCCTAGTCCAGTGATGGCGAACCTTTTTTTCCTCGGGTGCCGAAAGTGCATGCGCGAGTGCCAACACCCATAACTCACTGCCTGGGAAGGGCTAAAATGGCCTCCCCCACTCCCCCAGAGGCCTTCTGGAGGCCGGAAATGGCCCATTTTTCGCCCTCCCTAGGCTCCAGAGGCTTCCCTGGAACATGGGGAGAGCAAAAATGTCCTCCCCCCCATCCCCCTGGAGGCCCTCCAGAAGCCGAAAACGCCCTCCCAGAGCCTCCGTGCAAGCCAAAAATCAGCTGGCCAGCACGCACATGTGCACTGGAGCTGAGCTAGGCAATGGCTCGCGTGCCGGCAGATATGGCTCCGCGTGCCACCTGTGGCACGCGTGCCATAGGTTCGCCATCACTGTCCTAGTCTCTTCCTAATGGCCAAGTTAAAGTGCTATTCGCTTATTCTTAAAAAAAAAACTTTATTACATTATAGAATAAAATACAAAAATACAAAAGCAAATAGTGAGACACAGTGAGGAGGGGAGGGAGAGAAAAAAGGTGTTGGTTTCTGACTTCCTCTATTGCAGTAGAATAAGACATTAACATCGAACCTCAACTTTTTACTTTTCCATAATAATATAAACCAGTCATTTCTATAACAACAAATCAATCTAATCAGTAAGCACAAAGTCCAGAAGCGGTCTCCATGTAGCAGCAAAAGTACTTATATTCTTTTCTTTAATCAAAATGGTCAATTTAGCCATTTCTGCCAACTCCATCAGCTTCTGTAGCCATTCGTCCATGGTGGGAATCGAAATGTCCTTCCATTTTTGTGTGTACAGTAGTCTTGCTGCCATCAACACATATAAGAGTTCCAATTTCCCCTCCCCCAAGTCTTTTTCCATTAATCTATTCATTGATTCTTGAGCCACTTTAGCTGGCCTAAAGTGTGCCACTTCTGTGGCTGATCCCTATTCTGCCACACTAACAGAGATAGAGAATGGTGCTTAACTTACTGCAGGACAAGTTTAAAAAAGGATTGATGGATCCCCAGATTTAGTTTCTCCTCCGAGATTCACCTGCTGATGGAAAATAACCATAACTCACCCTTACATGAGTTAGGTGAGTTTTAGACATGCTTTGAATGGTGGGTTTAGCCACCACTTATCAAATTGTCCAACTAACAGGCACTAAGGGTGTATATCTGGGATTAAGCAGGAGAGAGTTCTTCCAGTTTTACTGCATTTTTTTTCTGAACATTTGATATCACACTTTCTGAAAGAATATTAAACCCTGTCCTAAAGAGCCTGGCTAGCAGATAACAAACTCGAGGAAAAGTGAAGGAGAAGTAGGAGAAAGCAATTGACTGATGATGAGTAAGCTCCTTCTTGACTAGGACTGCTGGGGAACCAAAGAGAAGCAGTGTGACCAAGGAGTTCAGTTTGTTTGTTTTATTTGTATTGCTGCCTACTCTACAAACCATTCAAGGTAGCATAGAGGACAAATTAAAAACACATTGTAACAGTAAAAGTAGAACTCAATAGTCAGCAAGCCCAAATGCCAGAAAACAACCATGGAGAACCATGGAAAAGAAGTCTTAGGGATGATTTTGATTTGTTTACTGT
Organism: Diadophis punctatus similis; assembly: GCA_023053685.1. Taxonomy (NCBI): domain Eukaryota; kingdom Metazoa; phylum Chordata; class Lepidosauria; order Squamata; family Dipsadidae; genus Diadophis; species Diadophis punctatus. Next base: position 152,539,206 of record JALIGW010000002.1, read on the forward strand.
GAAAATGACAATAACTACAAAATGTTCTATGTACAAACCATTTCATTCACAGAAGAGCTGATTTCAGGTTGTCCATACCTGACTGAAATACAAAGTCTTGGGTGGTTTAGTCTGTATATGAAATCAAACAGGGCTGTTTTGTCCTGATGTAGACCAAAGCATGATTGTTCTGGGCAGATTGATTTGGGAGGAGCACGGTTGGTTAAAAGAAGCAGAGGAAGGAAGACACCAAGAAGATAGGCAGTCAGTCAGTCTGTTGCAATATCTATATTAGGAGCTACAGCTGAGACGATTCCAGTAAAGAACAGAAACACAGTTGTTGCAAAGGCTGAGGGAAGGAAAGAAAGGTCCTGCAAAGATTGAAGGAGGCGTGGGCCTGCCAGGTGTGCTTGGAATCTGTGGCAGTGGAAATTAAATGAAGGGAGAAAAAGTGTGTGTGTGTGTGTGTGTAGAGCTGCTAAAAAGGGGTGACATACATCAGCCGTGCCTTATAACCCCTAAAGTCAAAGGCATTCCTCCATATTTTCTATCATCTGCATCGGGTGGGTTCCACTTACCTTCCCTACTGGTTCGCATCGCGACGGAAGTGCGTGTCACATCACACAAATAACGCAGAGCAGACGGTTCTTTGCCAGCCGCGGCGACCTGAGAACCAGTTTGGGGGCGTGGACAGCCAGCCATTGCTGCCGGTTCGGCGAGCGGGTGGAAATTTCCGCCACCGGTACGTGAGAACCAGTCCGAACCGGCAGCAACTCACCACTGATCTACATATCAAAACAACCAAACTGTTTTGAGTTTTGATTCTGCAGGCAATCTGAAAGGATTCAGCTGTATCTCCAGAATCCAATGGTTTCTTCTGGGTTGGATATAAAACATATTTCTAATTCTGTGTATATCCGTAATCACCGTAGTTATCTATGCAACAGGCAAAATGGTGCCGCCTGAATTAAAGGAGAGAGAATACATAACCATGGTGGTCCTATTTCCTATTGTCAGTTGTACAGCACTGGACTAGAACTCTTTCGAAAGAGTACAAGATCCATGTTTGAAATGCTCACCAGCGTTACGGCTGGAGATCTTTCTTCCCAGCTGCTTTATTATGAAAATTGCAGGTATTAAACCAGTATTTTTCTGCATGCAAAGTACACTTTAGCATACCTTGTTCTTCCTCCATTGTTAACATAGAGCATTTATACCTGTTTTGGCAATCTTTTTTTTTTTTAGGATGCTTTGCATGTGGAATGGAAAATGGATTTAGAGTGTTTAATGCAGATCCACTCAAAGAGAAGGAGAAACAAGGTGAGATGGTTCCTCAGTATCCATTGCTGCTTTTCAGTTCTAAATAATCCATAGGCATTATGATCTTGTGGCTGGAAGTTTTGAAGAAAATCCAAATAAATTTATTGTATTTTGCTCCCAAGTAACTTTGCATAGGATTATAGCCTTAAAATAAAATGTTTGATTGTCAGGGAATTCTAAAACTGGAGGGCAGTTCTCATTAACTATTCATGGCAGTATTGCTTCCTGACTTACAATAGTTATCCATAATGTATAATCAGAAAAAAAAACTCTGAGCACAGAGAGGGGGAGAGGGAGAGGGAAAGAGCGCATTTTCTCAGAAAGAGGCAAACAAAAATGTGGAGTACTGCATGTAAGTCTAAGTGTAATGTTAAGTCTGAAGAGAAACTCCCTTTATTCTACACATATCGGTATATTCTGACATTAGTAAATTCTGCATTGAATGTTGCTTCCTGCTCTGCCCCTTAGAATTCCTAGAAGGAGGTGTCGGCCATGTTGAAATGTTGTTTCGCTGCAATTATTTAGCTTTGGTTGGTGGAGGGAAAAAGCCAAAGTATCCTCCTAATAAAGGTATGGTATTGAATATTAAATAGTATTTTTACTCTTGGGTTCAGTCTCAAAACTGCCACAATGCTCTAACTGAATTGTATAACTCTCCTGAGTAGTTACAATTTAAACAAATGTGAGGGCAATTCTAACCTTTTCAGAAGGGGACAATGAAACCAGTTATTTGTTAGAGCAGACCCTGGTCTATTGTGCTTCTATTTACGACTGTTTATGATTTTTATTTATAAATAAATAATAAACATTGCATTTCTTAATAGGAGTATATTACAGTAAAAAGGCACAATCTTGTTAGAGAAATGGATTGGACACGAGGAAAGATGGAAAAAGGTTTAAGAGTAGAATCTGTAAAACTGAATGTAGGAATAGCTCAAAGAAATTAGGGTATCAAGGCTGGGGAATTTTGAGTTTTGTAAGAGTTGTTATAAGTGATAGAAGTTGTAATTTGTTTCCCTTCTGGTTGGATCTCACAAAAGTTGGAGTCCAACAACATTTTTTGGAGATATCCCAGAATTAAAAATACATCTGTCCAAATTTGGAATATGAATATTTTACTTTATCTATATAATGAGGTAATCTATATATATATATATAAGCGAAAACCACTCACGCCCCAATCACGAAACCTCCAGAACCGTAAAGCCTACAAACTTGAAATTTGGCACGAATGTTCTCTTGGCTTCTAGGTGCTCGCTAAGAAAGGATTTTTCAAAATGACCATCAGATCATTAGTATTTCTTATATTATTATTAACACGCTCTAATGCTAATTCGTTAGACATTCTACTCCCCCTCCCAACCTGAAAATAACTGGAGAGAACGGGATAGCATAGGAGAGGCTTCTGTGGGGCAAGCCTGAGGGAGAGAAGGTGATAGGATAGGGGAGGCTTCTGTAGGGCAAGGCTGAGGGAGAGAGGATAGGAGATGTTTCTGTGGGGCAAGGCTGAGGGAGAGAAGGGGGATAGGATAGGGGAGGCTCCTGTGGGGCAATCCTGAGGGAGAGAAGGGGAGAGGAGAGGCCGATCGTAACTACTCATTAATTTTCAAGCTGTAAGTGTCGATTTATCAAGCCCGATCACATAGTTTCGTAGCGCAGCACAGGTATTCAGCTAGTCTGGGATATAACTTCCTACTGGAGCTAGTCTGTCAGTGTTGAAGGTGCTTGTTTTAAAATTAATAAGATACTTCCTTCTCTGCAGTGATGATCTGGGATGACTTGAAAAAGAAGACAGTTATTGAAATAGAATTTTCCACAGAAGTCAAAGCTGTTAAGCTGCGAAGGGACAGGTAAGTGCTCAGTTTGTGGAACAGAAGCCTCCTTTTGTTTATGTTTGTTTTGTTCCATTAGTTAGATATTTTTAAGGAAGGAAAAGGCTGTGAGTGTTCATTATTTATTAATACACTGAACTGTTTTAAATATGATGGAACAAAGGAAGGGATACTGTACTGATATGCTTTAGCAAACACAAATCATTCTCAACCTTACAGAATCTCTCTGGCATAAAGATGCATGAGCTCCTGCTTTATGACTACTTCTGATACACTTTTAAATAATTTTGGAAGCTTTGCTGTAATAGCCTAAAGCAGAAAGAGGAAAATTGGTCTAGGGTTGGCATAATGCTTTCTAGTGCAATCTTGATTATACTGTATCCTATGTCAGTGCTTTTTCTCTTCCAGAATTGTCGTAGTTTTGGACTCCATGATTAAAGTTTTCACATTCACACACAATCCACACCAGTTACATGTCTTTGAAACATGCTACAACCCTAAAGGTACGTGGTCTCCAATTACAGAGAAGACTTAACTGGTTCGTGTTTTGTTGGCATTATGCTTGTGAGGGGTCAATTGATGTTGCTTATTTGGCATATGGTCACTGTTCCTAAGACAACTTGGCATTTTTTAATTGGAAAGCAAATGCTCTGTTACTGAGCTCAGTAAGGTATGTCATCCCCATTGCGTGGGGTGGTAGGGCTCAGCAGCCATTTTTCTTTATCTTGGGGTTTGAAAAGAATATATTGGGAAGATTCCACTGTCATATGGCATTAAATGTAATTCTGAGGTTTTATTACTGCCAGGATGCAAGAACCAACAAAGAAACATGGGATTACTTTTGAGCAGCTTCCTTTTATTGCTCCTCGTCTATAGAGAGAAATCTTGCCAAACTAAAGCAACTGTTTGCACCGCCATAGATATACTCTGGGAATTATTAAGGGAGGACTCTCCTTGACTCTCTTTCTCCCGACCAAACTTTCCATGCTTCCCTACCTCTTTGCCCTCTGGAATGCAGCTCTTCCCTCCTGGAAATCCAGACTACATTCCACCACAATTATACAGATATTAAAGTTTCATAATGGCTATATAATTTTAATATATATTATACAGGCAGAAGTATTTTTTCCCTAATCTTAAATCTGAACTACCGATAAAAGACATAACGTATTTTTCGGAGTATAAGACGCACCTCCCCCCCCAAAAAAAAGAGGCTGAAAATTTAGGTGCGTCTTATACTCCGAATGTAGATTTTTTTTTTTGAAGCTTTTTTTCCCAGCCCCAACGAGGTGCTGTTTATTTATTTGGTCATTTTTATATGCCGCCCAACTCCCATAGGACTAATGATCTTCCCGGGAACCGGCTTGTTTTCATTGCTACTCCCTCTGAAAAAAGTTTTTTCAGCCCTAACGAGGTGCTAACGATCTTGCAGGATTTTTTCATTCCTACTCCCTCCGAAGAAGTGTTTTTCCAGCCCTAAGTCTTTGCAGGCTTGTTTTCATTGTTATTCCCTCTGAAAAAGGCTTTTTTCAGTCCTAACCAGGGGATAAAATAATGTGCTGAAGCTGACTAGACTAAGGACGCTAGCCAAATGAATACCTGGTAGGTAGATTTCCCCCCCCCCCATATTCCTCCCCAAAAACTAAGGTGCGTCTTATACTCCGAAAAATACGGTACGTGTATTTGTAGTTCAGGGTTGAACTGTGGGGTCCTTGGTGCTCCCTCAGCTTGGTGGTTTTCTTGCAGCCATTTCATTACCAAATGAAGTAGCAAGTGCATTGATGATGTTACCAAGTTTGGTAATGAAACATCTGCAAGGAAAGCATCAAGCTCAGAGAGGACCAAGGACCTCACAGTAAACCTAAAGCGTAGCTTACTCTGAATGGCTCATTAGTCTGAGGACATGAAAACGTCTTTAGGTGGGATGGTCTGTGAGATACTGTAGTAAAAAATAGCCGTTCTTTAATACTTGCAATTATTTATTTTAGGTCTTTGTGTCCTGTGTCCAAATAGTAATAATTCCTTACTTGCATTCCCTGGAACACATACTGGACATGTGCAAATAGTAGATCTAGCAAACACTGAAAAACCTCCAGTAGATATACCTGCTCATGAAGGAATCTTGAGTTGTATAGCCCTAAATTTGCAGGGAACAAGAATCGCTACAGCGTCAGAAAAAGTAAGCAAAACGTTTTGTTATATAGTTAACTGGGAAGCCACACAACAATCTTGAATGTGTTCATATAAATTTTGAATGGTGTCTTGAGAAGAGCCTGCATGTGATTCTTAGATTTATTGATTTGTTTGTTTGTTTGTTTATAACATACATAGACTGCCCATCTTACCTCAAGGTGACTCTGGTGGCTTACAATAATAGAATATATATAAACTAAAAATATAACTACTGTAAGTTGATATAAAATCCAGAACACCATGGCCCAATTAAAAGATGGGGAGGGCCAGGAGCAGGATGGAGGGAGAGGGAAAGGTAAGATCCGTTCTTAATCAACCACCTCCATTGTGATACTTCCCCATTGGGGCCCCAACCCAACTGGCAGAGCCAGGTCTTTAGGCTCTTCTGGAAGGTCAGGAGGGTTGGGGCTGAGGGTTGAAAAGCAAGATGTTCCACAGGGCAGATGCAATAGCAGAGAGGCCCCTTCTCCTGGATCCCACCAGTCAGAATAATCAGTGGGGCCACCTTAGATTCCAGGCTGTCATCAAGGCTTCAGCAGTTTATATTTTTACTGTTGGAGAAATGGGAAATTAATTTCTAGGATCTCTGCATTATGATAAATTGACAAAGAGTGCCATACTCCCAAGTTAGTAGCCATTGTTAGGTCTAGATTAAATTGTAATTAATCTGGAGTGGCTTCTTTATATTCTTTGTGTATGTTAGTCATCTAAGTGATTGCATCATTATCAAACTGCAATTTGGTCTTTTTTTTTAATACCATGTATTATTTATCTTATGCAAGTGTAAAGCTATATCAATTTAAAACTTCCGTTTAAGAAAATCTTTACTTTTAAAGCCAATTTCATCTATGTCATTCATATAGCAATTCCTGCACACTCCTTTGTTAAGTGAGGATTGTCATTCGTTAGGCAAGCACCTGTTCACAGCTTCCAACAACCAAAGCCAGTGGGGAAGCTGGCAAGAACTTGCAAGTCCCAGGGGGGTCTGCAAGCAGGCAGATAAGTGGTTGCTGCCAGGTGGTGGGGCTCTGAGTGATGAGGGAGATATGGCACAAGCACTGTGGTGTTTAGGGTGGCTGCTGCCAGGGAAGGAGCTGCGGCATGTGTGCCCTGGGGCTTGAGATGGCTGCTGCTGAGTGGGGGAGTAGGAATGATGGGGGAGGCATGAACAGTGTAGCAGAACTTGGAGGGGCTGCTGCAGGGTAGGAACAGGTGCACAAGTGATCAGGGAGACGCAGTGGAAACACAACAAGGCTTGGGAGGGCATGTGGGTGGCCAGCTAGAAGCAGCACAAGCATAAAAGAGTAGGGGGAGGTGCATGGGTAGGTGTGACTTACTCAAGGAACTTGTGACTTTCCCTTGACTTTGCTTGTGAAAAGTCAACAAGAAAGATTGCAAATTGTGACCACAGGATGCTGCAACTGTTCATAAATGCAACCTGGTTACCAAGTGTCCAGATTACGATCATGTGACGGCAGGGGTGCTGGTATGGTTGAAACTTTGAATACCGGTCGTAACCACTACTTATCTGTGCTGTAGTTTCTTTGAATAGCCGCTGAACAAGTGGTTGTTAACCAACAACTGCCTGTTTACAGGTAAACTGGAAAGGAGTTTTAAGAATATTGAACTGGACTGTGACTGAGAGCACCAAAATTTGATTTCCTAATTGAGCGTTAAATTCATTCAATGACTTTAGGTCACTATTTGTCAGCCCAGATCCCCTTGCAGAGTTGTTATGAAAATAAAATGGAGATGAGCCCTATATATAGAAGTCACATTCAGATTTATATACCTCCCCATGGCACTTTACAGCACTCTCTGGGCAGTTTACAATGTAGAGCATTATTTGCATATTGCCCCCAACAATTTGGCTCCTCATTTTACAGAAAGACAGAAGGCTGAGTCAGCCTTGAGCCCTGTTCAAGATCAAACTCCAAGCTGTGGGCAGTATTTGCCTGCATTACTGCACTTAACCAATGTGTCACCAGGGCTCTGGATATAATACTGAAATCTTCAGAGGAAACGCATTATAAATGTAAAAGGCAAATGAAGTTAAACATCAGACCTGTTTTTATCAGTTTGACTAGATCAATTGATCACTAAATTTTGTGGTGATGGGTGGACTTGGAGCAGGGATCCCCAAACTTGGCAACTTTAAGACTTGTGGACTTCAACTCCCAGAACCTGTGGACTTCAACTCCCAGAATTCTCTAGCCAGCATAGCTAGCTGGAGAATTCTGGGAGTTGAAGTCCACAAGTCTTAAAGTTGCCAAGTTTGAAGACCTCTGACTTGGAGAATGTTGGGACCAAATTGAGGGTGTCCCTCACAGATGTTAACGAAGAGAGAGGTCTTGCCTGTTCATAGATATCTGTTCTGAGAGTTTCTGATCAGTAACACAGCATCAGTTTTCCTTAAAGGCAAAAGCAAAAATCACCCATCACCCTAAATATTCCTTGGAAATGGGGCCTGAGCTCTGATATGTTTGTGAATTCAATCTTCTGTTCCAACATCCATTTCACTGAAGGTCAAACTGTCAGTAAAGAGAAATGCGGCAAGATGTATTTTTTGGGTGCAGAGGCAATATATGGCTATCAGGAAGTGTATGTAAGAGTTAAAAACACTGAAGAATCTATTGGTTTAGTATCGCTTTCCACAACTTCAAAAATTGTTATTCCTTTTCAAGGGGACCCTTATAAGAATATTTGATACGTCATCTGGGCATTTAATTCAAGAGTTACGAAGAGGATCTCAGGCTGCCAATATATACTGGTAAGTTTTGCTGAGTAATCACTACAGAATTAGAGAATGTAGGAGTGACGGAGAATTTTTAACTCCACATGGATAGTTCCTGTGACATTGAATGTAAACTATTTAAATATCATGCCATTTCCATTTACAATTTGTTAACGTTTAAAATTATTTATTGATTCAAATTTGTCCTAGCTGCCTAATTCCAACAGATCAACAGTTAAGTAAGAAGTAGGATGTCTTTAAAAAACAACTTGTTCCATGACAAACATGGGTTAAAGAGATATGTTGCTTCTGATCTCTCCATTAGTATAAACTTCAACCAAGATGCTTCTCTTATCTGTGTGTCAAGTGACCATGCCACAGTACACATTTTTGCTGCAGAAGATCCCAAAAGAAATAAGCAATCAAGGTAAGGGGGCTGGGGCTGGGGCTGGGGCTGGGTCTAGCAGGATTTATGTCTAGTTAAAAATGACCGAGGAAGTTTGGTAGAGATTATTTGCCATGACAGTGAAAGGAAATCTTTATGCATGTGAAAACTGTCTCTTACCAGCTCACAACAAGAAACTAAAAACGTCTCCGGGTCCAATTCAAGGTGTTGATCACCATCTTTAAAGCCCTTCATGGCTTAGGACCAGGCTATCTCCGGGACCGCATTCTGCCTCACACTTCCCTTCGACCGGTTAGGGCCCACAGAGTTGGCCTCCTCCAGGTCCCGTCGGCCAAGCAATGCCGGCTGGCGTGCCCTAAGGGGAGAGCCTTCTCTGTGGCTGGCCCCGTGCTCTGGAACCAACTTCCCCCAGAGACCCGAACTATCCCCACTCTGCTGGCCTTCCGGAAAGCTGTTAAGACATGGCTTTTCCTGCAGGCTGGGGGTAGAACTTAATCCACTCGAGCCCACCCCCAAGTATGTACGGTTGTTGAATGGTTGTTGGGTGATTTTAATATTGTGTCTTTTTTAACTTTTATATTGTTTTTAAGTATTATTTATAAATTGGTTATTCTTGTATTTTTTTTCTGTTGTATGCCGCCCTGAGTCCTTCGGGAGTTGGGCGGCATATAAGAAAACCAAATAAATAAATAAATAAATAAATAAACATTTCCAGAAGGGAAGGTGATTCCCTTCCACATCTCATTTTTTTGATGGAAACTGTTCCTGAATATACAGTATATACTGTATATTGTTTTTCTGAAAATGCATTTATTATTCAATTTCATTTACAACTGGTTGAAGTATATTTCTTCTTTTCAACTCATTTGCCTTTATTGGAGCACGTGGGTGATTACTCTTGAATGTTTTTAGCTGTAAATTCTGTGATTTCTCCAACATTCTTAATAACATCCCCTTGATATTTTTGCTGTATTTGTTGATATTTTTGTGGTCGTCTGTTCTTTTCAGATTGACATATTGAATCTCTACTTTGAGTCATCATGTATCCTCCTTGCTGCCCAAAGCTTCATCTTTTTTTGTCAGTTGATTCAATTACATTCCCTTGAAGACTTCAATTCATAGTTGGGCGAATGCAATGCTAGCCTTAGCCTTGAATTTGATTTTGCTGTTCCAATAACATTTGCATAGCTAGGGTTAACACAACTCCTATAATTGTTTCTGGAGATGCCAGAAATGTACATTCTTTTGCTTATGGAACTTGCTTATCTTACACCTGGCTTGAATGGAAACTCCAGATTGCTGATAAGGGGTGGTGGTAGGAAACCTGTGCATCTACATTTACAGCAGTTTCTACATTACTAACTAGCAATATGGTTTCTGATTCAAGGGCAAGTTCGAGTTACGGCATCTTAATCCATACACATACATACAAGTGTTCACAATATCAACCTCCTTTCTAGCCCTCTCCCATTCTGAAAATCGGAGAAATATCTTAATTTTTACTATTGCATGTTATGCTGTTGTCCACTAGGGCTCTGCAGCAATCCGGCTATGAAGGGAAATGCTGATTCAGAACATATGTAGTAGGTGCATATATGGGCACCTATGAGCATCTCCAGAAACAAAAAAACATTTTTTTGTCCCATGTGAGCCCAAGAAAAGACAATCACATTTCCCCCTTTGCATCTGGATCATTACATTATCCTGGCTGCCATAAATGGACACGGTTTTGGTACTAAGTTAATTTGCAGAAAGCAACTACTGTTCTTTACCCTTGATACATTGTTAACTGTATTCTTATGTCGTTTTCTTTGTTTGTCAGCCAACTTTAACTATTTATACATAAAAAGTTGGAATGGTAATTAAATAAGCTTATATAACCAATAAATAACTGAAACAATTGCAATTGTCAGCAGCTGCTAGCATCTATTTTATTTCTGTGCCTGACTTCAGTAGTACTCAAGGAATTTTTTTAATCTCTTAGCTTAGCATCAGCCAGCTTCCTGCCCAAATATTTCAGTTCCAAATGGAGTTTTTCAAAGTTTCAAGTTCCCTCGGGCTCTCCCTGCATCTGTGCCTTTGGAACAGAGCCGAATTCTGTCTTAGGTAAGGGTCCTGATTTAATAATGCTAAATATTTATATATTTTTACTATATATATATATTTATTACACATATACTAAAGTCCTCAGACTTCACTGCAGAGTAAAGTCTGAGATTCCAATATAAAAAGTTACATGAATTATGAAGCTGTTAAGGATGGAGCAAGCCATGCAATAAAATGGAGGTTGGTATAATCCTGAGAATTTAACTTGATGCTCGATGCTGACATCTTCCTCTTCTTTACACCTTACATTGCAAATGTGTGATTTCTATAATTGTTTTCAATGACTTGAAAAGCCTGTGTCTCTCTTTTCCTAGCAATCTGTGCAGATGGCAGCTACTACAAATTTTTATTCAATCAAAAAGGGGAATGCTCCAGAGATGTCTACGCTCAGTTTCTAGAAATGACTGATGACAAACTTTGACTGAACTGTTGGGAAGTATGGTTTGGTGGGGCAAGTTATCAGAATCCCCATCCCAATTCTTCTCCTGTTGAAGAGACAACTTCTGACTTGCTAATTTGATGGCACTCTTCAAGATGGGACTGACCTGGTCAACAATTGGAACAAGGCTAAGGACTGATGTTAGCTCTCCACAGTTGGTTTTAAGTGTTACTTTGGCAGCTGCTGTTCTTTTCCTCTTCATGTTGCAATATGAGGGTTCTCCCTGTTAGGTATCATGAAACTGAATACCGGCCACATTATAAAGCTGGAAAGAAAAGTTACTAGAGTTTTGATCAGTTGAAGACTCTTCAGATTAGATTCAGCAGGCAGGTTAATTGGAAATGGCGTCCCAGTCATTTATAGCAGCAGCTTTTGCCTTTACAGATATTGTTTCCTCCTAATTCCAAGAAAGAAACTGTAGCAAAGTTGCTCTGAGTTGCAATTACTCAAAAATAGAACAATCAAGTCTGTTTCCATATTGCTGTGAATAGGTATTCATGTCATGTATCAGAGGTGCCAAATATTTTATAGCAACCAACATCAAGTGCTGTTAACTCAGCGATTCTGCCAGGTAAGAAGTGTCAACAAAGAGGACTTACAAGGCTGTGTTGTCTCCATCTAGAATGTAATCATTCCATACTATTAAAATCTAGTCCTTTGTGTTCTGGTACTTACGTTGGGAAAGGAAAGGGTAATAATAAAGTTCTTTGATAGGCAGCAGATGCCAGGCTCTGCTTCTATAGCCTCCAAGATTTAAGTATTCAGAACACACTAAATTGATGAACTATAAGGTGATAAAGGGACATGCCTAATTTTTCAAAACACTTGGAACACATGTGACTACTTAATTTAAAATTATCACCATCTTACAGCAGTTACAATTAATTTCATTTGCACACACGCTTCAAAATTTATTGAAGGCTTAATGCATTCAGCTGTAAAGCATCCAAACTTTTCACTTAATTAAAACCTATACTCAAATGTGGGTTTGCATGTTGCTTTTAAATGTGTACTTAATCATGAAAGTTATTTTGCACACCTTTTGTAATATTCTTTAATTAAAAGTGACTAATTTACTGTATTCAGTTAATGGTAGCAAAGCTGATGCTAATTTTTGTAAAATGTGTTATATTGCCTGAGATTCAACTCCTGTCATCCATATCCAGCTCCCACTTAGTACCCAAGATTCAGACCTCCCAAAATGTTTAGGAAGAACCACTTTCTCATTCATTATTAAAAATATGAAGTTCTTCCATCCTCAAAGATTGACAGAATTCAAGAAATACAAATCTCACTTTTTACACATAGGGATTTTATTTTATGAATTTGCAAATTCATCTTGAAAGTACCATCATATAGTCTGCTCAAAAACTGTTGAGGTAAACAAGTGTTAATGTGCTGCACTGAAAGCTGCCTGAAGTTCAACTTCAAGTTACTAATTTCCATTCACACTGCAATCAGTACTGGTTTGTAAATAAACCCTATTTATAAATAGGGTATTCATGACATGCTAAGACACAGCCGGCTACACAGCTCTTTAAAAAAAAGGGGGGGGGCTATGCAGGATCAGAGCTACTCCACAGGAGCTGAGAATGTGCCTTTTCCCAATCTTGGTCTCCCCAGTTTACCCCCTGCCTTCTAGGGACTGAAATACAAAGAAACCTGCAATGGTTTCTTCCTGCAGCCACTCTTGCTTCTCTGTTTAGAGGCCCGAGACTAAACCGTTAAGAGTTATTACTTTTCACTGTATTTGGAATTGTTTGCATTCCAGAATCCATATTGATGGGAGGGGGCTTTTAAACATTCAATACTGCTATTCAGATGACAGCCATTATTCAATTATCTAAATTTAAACCAAGAAAACATTCATTTATTCATATCAAATATTAAAATAATTCAATATAACTAGTGTAATCTGTTTGCCAGGTTTGATGTCACACTAAGAATACATGATTTAAATTCTGAAATTACATTTGCCACTTATTTCTACATTTTTGCTAAAATTTACACATCCAATTTAAATAAAAATTTTGCCAAATATATAAAGCATAGAAGTTATTCATGAATGCTTATGTTTATGTGATCTCAGATCCCTAAGAGCCAGACCAACTTCGGGCTGCTTTAAGACCAACAACGTTCAAACAGTCAAGCCATTCTGCCTGGTTCATAATAATTCACAGAGTAACATTTCCCAGCTCTTTAAGTATAAACTAGGCTTTCCTAGAACAAATTATATTGGCTGAACATTGCCATTTGTGATCAATGTTGATTACCGGTATATATTCTGAGTTGAGCTTAAATGGAAATAATTTGGATAAAGGAGACAAGGTAGTGGTAGTCAGGTTCACCAGGTAAAATGACTTAATATCATCTGAATATGCTAGCCATTGGGTTCATATTGCATTAAGGCTTAAGCCATTGTATGGTTTTGTGTTTTAGCATATGTGAACCCATCCAACTGATTTATTCAGACAATTCAACCTGCCTGATACAAGAGATTTGTAAACAAATCTGTTTAATGAATAACAGATAAAGACCTAAATCTCTTGCACATTATTTCCCTCAATAGACTCATCCTAGGAATGAGATGCAACTTATTGGGTTATATGTAGTTGGCTTTGCAGTGTAACAATGATTTGCATTAAGTAGCATGTATATTTATGGGCAGCATCCAATTCGTGTTGTATTAGGACCTACAGTATAAGGGACACAAATGACATCTGTTTGCTGTCATCAGATAAACACCAAGACATGTGATTTATCAGAATCAAAAACATAATTGTGACGTGATTATATCACCTATTGCTAAGGACATTAGTGCATTGTTAGATTGGATTCATGCATTGTAGTAATTCATAATAATGGAATTTTATTTGACTTTAGCTTAACATACTGTACAAACCCAACTGCTAGCTCCTTGGCTGCTTAAAGGAAAAATGGTTATAAGTACATAGGGTAAAAAGTAAATTCAGCAATTCTAGTAAGATTCTATTTTTTTTCCTTTGTGTCTTTGAATCAGTCTTGCCTTCTGGTGACTGCCTATACAATTCCTTGCAGTTTTCTTGGCAATATTTTCAGAAGTGATTGCCATTGCTGTCTTTTTCCTAGGGCTGAGAGGGTTTGCCTGGCCCAAAGTCACCCAGCTTGCTTCATGCCAAAAGTGGGATCAAGATTCATGTTCTCATAGTTTCTAGCCTGATGCCAAACTCACTCTTGTAATAAAATTCAGCACGCTGCAATTTGAAATATTCTAAATTTCACGTGCTATTAGTTATATGCGCTAAGAAATGCAATTGACCTACATTATTTTTTCATACATATCAGAGGAAATTTATCTCTGTTTATGAATTACAGCTGTTAAAAAGATAAGCTAAACTCAACTCTTAGTGACTGCAGAGCCAGGTTAATGTAGTTTTGTTGACAAAAACAAATGGTTTGCCATCAATTTCCATAGGATTTTTTTTCCTTTTTGGATGCCTCAGTGGAATCTATAATTTTGGGATTTTTAAAAAAATGATTTCTCATCCAAGTGCTAGCGCTGACATTGCTTAGCCTTTTATGAAATCATCATCTAGAAATCTAATACCATGTTTTCCCGAAAATAAGACCCTGTCTTATATTTTTTTGAACCCTGAAATAAGTGCTTGGCCTTCTTGACATGCACTCAAAAGCCCGATTGGGATTATCAGGGGATCTCTTATTTTGGGGGGAAACAGGGTAGCTGATGCTATACCTACTGTTTCCTGACACTGAATTTACTCCAATGAATAAACTACTGCTATGATATACTACCAATAAAAGATCAGATTTCTTCATCTATGAAGCAGTAGCCTTACACCCACATGCCCTAGTATCTGAAGGACAACTAAAAATGGTATATATCTCATTTAAAATGAACTTAATTAACAATACCCTAAAGTTGTTTAGGTTATCTGGAAACCAACACAAAGCAACAAGTTCAGTAATTCAGTACAATCAGCTGTTAATACAATGATTCTTAAAATGTTTGATCCAATTACCTTTCCCATTCTCGAATAAGGCCATTACCCGCACAAAACCCTCAAACTGTTGTCTTACAAAAATATTTGGCAGCAGCAGTTCCAAACTGGCTTCTCAACTCACAAACAAGCAATTACAAATTGCTCCATTACCCAAAAGATATGTCCAAATCATTACAGACAGCCACTGTGTAAATATTTACTGATACTATTTTCTGATTTTCTATTCTTTATTATTTTAAGAATCACGTATACTTTTTCACTGTACCACTAGCTAATTTTAAATCTTGTGCTTTCTGGAAAAAACCTCCAGCAATAATTCCCCTCATTATTAGTGGATGATAAGCAATATTACTAGCCCTACATTCTATAATTGCACAACTTAGTTCTCGCTTTGTATGTGTACTTATCCTACAATGCAACATGAATAACAGTTATAACATTAAACTAAGATTTATCCAGTGTTTATTTTCATACAAACTCTTAGGTTATAGAAACCGGAGTGTTAAAATTTCGGTAAGAAAAAGGAGCAATATTTGTAGAAAAAGTTCCCAACTTTAAGTATGGCTGTTTTTTTCCCCCTGTCTGCTAGGCAGATGGAATTATTTTTAAATAAAGCTAAGACAAGTATCTCAAACATCCATCACAAAAGTAATTGGGAGATCATAGCATTGTGTTCATGTCCACTGCTTGACTCCTGCCCTGAATGAAGGTTATTTTCACGTCTCCCAATGTGCCCTCAAAATCTGAAACATGGGTTTTCCTAAACTTCTGGAACAGATTTGGACAGCTTGGGGGAAGGGGGGGGGAGGAAAGTATCTGTTGTCATAGCAGAAGAGCTATGACATCAGAGGAGATAGTAAATCTGCCCTATAATTTATTCTTCAGCATTCAAATATTTCTAAGAGTGAAATAACAGGAAAAAGCAACAATTTCTGGAACATCTTGCTCAGGTTTAAAATAGCCATGAAAGCAGAGAAAGAAAGGTTAGCAACAGGTAAGAGCAATAGATTTAACAATGTCTTCAAATTAATTTCTTTTGTTTTGACTTCTCTACCTAGTTCATAAACTACGAAGACTACAGTGACATGAGAGAACTTCCAAAACTAAATCATTTGATTGTCTTAAACATTTTACCAGATTTTTTTATTCAAAAACTTGCATTTTTCCTAATTGTTCATGAAATAGTAATTTTATAACCAAATGTTTTATTAATAATGCAATATCATTACTTCTGAATTAGATGACCACAGCACAAAAAGTAGAATGCTGCAGATACAGAAAATGTTTTGCTTCACCCAGCCTATAGTGGCTGTTATAAATTCAGCTAGTGTACATCAATTTTTCATAATCTGTTTAATATGTATTATCTTCATTGACAGTGTAACAGCAGCTCTACCGTGTGGGATAACATGATACTTGGTACAGATTTCTCATATTTGGTCTTCTGATAAAACATTTCCAAAAACTGACTAAAATTGTAAGCCATTCCAAGCCATTTCAGTCCATCATCAAAATACAGATTCTTCTTGAAATGATAAAAACATATAAATTATAGCCCAAAAAGAAAACAAAGCAAAAGACAAATCAAAGGTTAAAGCCCAGTCTTCACCTTTAACTCACCTTAAATATGTGAAAGGGACAAACTATGTGAATTGGACAAAAGAACAGTCTCAGCTGTTAGTTTAGTTCAGTAACAAAACATGAATTCTTCTTTCACAACTCGGAGAAGAAACCTTTAAAATATTTCAACTGTCAAACACATATAAAACAAAACTATTTCATTATACTATAGTAGCCACTGTTAGAAAACTAGAGTGGCCACTCTTTAATGAAGACCCCATAAGGTCTCTGTAGGACATCAAAAGTTAAACTCATTAAGTTATATTTCTATTGGTGGATGCTTAGCTTAAAAATATTCAATATATCTCTGACAAGATATTTTTATCTTTTTAAAAGGACATGTGATAAAGATTTTTTTTCTAAATGAACAGTCTGTCATTTTAAACATACACAATATTATGCGAGACTCTTTTTACTTTAGACTGGAAAAATTTGCCAGGGACAAAGTCAACACAAAGTAACAAACAGCAAAAGATAGCAAGAAAGAGAAACAGATAAGTGCAGCTCTGGTCAAATTCATAGCAGTTCTTTACGTCAGTTAACAGTTCATTTACACTGTATTTCTAATCAGTAACATGCAAGCCCAAAGAAGCATTTGATCACTACACAAGGTAATAAAATTTGATTAAGTTTATCAGGCAACTGCTAAAATATGAAAATTTGCAGATGTAACAAATTAGCTTTATCTGAACTTTAACAGGACAAAATTAAATCATTCCATTGGTTAAAAAACCCTACATTCGGTTTTACCAAACAAAATTTCACATGAAAAGTAGTATGTGATTCCAAAGTTTCTGGAGTAGAAATGGAGTGATCTGAAATGTCAAAGACCCCATTATTTTGAAAAAAAAAATGAAAGTACACATCAAAAATTTCTAATTCCACATGTGAACAACAAAATACTGCATATCTACCAACAACTGCATTGGGTAGGTCATTATGAAAGGCTAGCTGCCAAGATGTTGGAAATGGCTCCTTGCCTCTGTTCCCTTTGAGGAATATACAATCATTTGAAATCCAATCACGCGAAGAAGAACTTATCATGCTGGGATATATTCCAATATTCAATCTTTAAAATAGGTTTTTAAAGTTGCTATCTTCCCCAACTTCTTCCTCTCGATGTGTATGTATAAAGAGTCTCTTCGGAACAGCAAGGAGAAATGGAAGGGGGAGGGGTCACAGCCTCCGGACTAGGATCTTTTAGACTTTTTTTTTTAAATTAAGGAGTTCTAAGGCCACCTGTGTTTCTCAGTGCTGAAAGATGAAGTCACAGGGCCCCTTTCCCCGCCATGAGAGAACATGTTCAAGAGTTTAGATGTTTAAAGGTCTCATTTTGGCACCAAGGACCATTGTTTTTAAAAGACGTATTCCTCCACATTCCTAGTTCTTGTTGCTTTGTTCACTCACTGCCACAGGTGGGGTTTCAACATTCACAGCTATGACTATGTTCTCCCCATCCTCTGTTTTGATCCTTTTTAAGTCTTGCTGTTCAGACTGATCTCCATTCTGACGTTTCGTTGGAAGAGAGGCGGATGCAGATGCATGAGTTGCTAACATGTGTAATGGACTTGCAGCAGCTGAAAAAGAATTGAAGGGAAGGGAGAGAATATATTAAACCCAGGCAAATCACCCTTACCCTGCAACCAAATATTACATTACCTAAAATACACAAATCTCAGATTAAAATTTGTCCTAAGATCTTCTAATAAACTCTAATTTGTATGAATACTTGTAGCACTTGAACTTACCTTAAAATTGTGGCTAAAGATGAAGACGGTACTTACTGTATTTTTCGGAGTATAAGACGCACCTTTTTACCCCCAAAAAGAGGGTGAAAACTTGGGTGCGTCTTATACACCAAATGTAGCCTCACCCACCCGCCCCCACCCTTTGGCCTCTGTCTTCCAGCAATTTACCTGTTTGCAGCAAACAGTGAAGAACCTGTAAAGCCAAGCAAGTTCTTAGCAGCTTCCCGACCTACAGCTGATTTGCCACGTGCTAAAATGAAACTGAAACTGCAAAGAGGCAAATAGCTGGGAGAGACACGCAGATTTTTATTTTCTGCTGAACTGCATGCAAGGGGGTAAGTGAATAACTATAAATGTCTGTAGAATGTTCAAATTATTAGACTTATTTTTTAAAGACTGCTTTATTATTGTTCTAGAGCCAGGGGTCTCCAACCTTGGCAATTTTAAGACTTGTGGACTTCAACTCCCAGAATTCCACAGCCAGCTTTGTTAGCTTTGCTGGCTGTGGAATTCTGGGAGTTGAAGTCCACAAGTCTTAAAAGTTGCCAAGATTGGAGACCCCTGTAAATCTAGACAACTTAACAAAATAAAGAAGCTTTTTTAAAATAAATGCTTGCTCTGAAGTGCTATTGTATCTTCTTTTAAATAATAGAGAATGTATACTTCCAGAAATTTTAATTAATTTTAACAGCTCTGTACAAGTATAGTCTGAAATGTAACAGTGTCCTGTTTAATATTAGAGTTAAATCCTGACATACCTTGGAGTAGATCTATTTAAATAATTGGGAGGAGTTAGTGTGACTACATTTAAGAAAACTTTCTGGCATAATGTACATTTCTCCAATTCTTTGCTATTTCTATAGGTCAGGCACACATGCACAGAAATACACAGCAAACAGTGTATATCATCTGTGCTGTTTGCTGTTTGGCAAATTGCTTGGAGGCAGAGGCCTTTTTTCCTTGTTTTCCTCCCCCCAAACTAAGGTGCGTCTTATACTCCGAAAAATACGGTAATCATATGAGAAACTAAAAGCAATAGCAGATCAGCAGTAAATTTCCAAAGATGACTTGGGCTACTTTCAATACCCCAAGCCACGAAAGAAATAAGTTTGTGTGGCCATATTCAAGGGACCGTATCTACGCAGATACCCCCATCCTCTTTAATGTCATGGCAATGAGGAACTTCTACTCATTTTAAGTCATCTGAATCTTCAAGATTAATGTTAAATTATTGAAAAGCCAGCAACTTATATCAGACTTCGTTAACTTTGAACATGCACATTTCAATCAATCTAAACAAAGAAGTTCCCCAGCATCTTATGACATTGTAGGACGCAGGACATAAGTTGAAGACCTGTTAAAATGCATCTCAAATAGTCTCGTATCATTATACGCCGGATTTATAGATCTCAAGGCAGCCTTTGATTCAGTTACTAGGACTAAGCTATGGTAGAAGCTGGAAGCTGCCTCAATTGACCACAGGCTTCTTCATCTATTACGTGCCCTACATACTAAAACATCCCTCAAGGTGAGGTGTAATATGCAAGGGTCCCTCTCAAAGCCAGTTGAAACTCAAAGGGGGGTTAAACGGGTGCATTTTGCACCCCCTGCTTTTTAACTTTTATATAAATGATATAGTAAAATGGTTAAACAAACCAAATCACCACCCCCAAAAATAGGTGACCGAAACATCGCCCTCCTGCTCTATGCAGACAACGCTGTGATTCTCTCCAGGACACCAGTAGGCCTTAAAAGAGCCCTGCGAGCCCTTCAGTACTGTAACAACAATAAACTGGACATAAACTATCAGAAAACAAAGATCATGGCCTTTGCAAAAAGGCCAAAACTTTACTCATGGTATCTAAATGGGCACAAAATTGAGCAGGTAACCACCTTCAAATACCTAGGGGTGGTCATTCAGGCCAATGGTTCAAGAAAAGCACATGGAGAATATGCAGCTGCCATGGGCCAAAGATCAGCGAGCACCATTCTTAAATTTTTCTGCACCAAGGGAGAATACTATGTCCCTGCTGCTATTAAGCTTTTTGTGGCCAACTCGCTAGCTCAGCTCCTTTATGGGTCCTTGCTTGGACCGTCAGCTTCAGCTTCGTCTTTTACATCATTAGAAATAGTTCAATCCAAATTCATTAGATCAATTCTTCAGATGCCACGTTGTGTTTCAAATGCTCTTCTGCGCCTGGAGACTGGATTTATAAAAGTCGAAGCAAGAATCTGTATAGCGTCTCTAAAACTTTGGCTAAAGCTTAACTTATTTCCGCAAGGTCTTGCTCCGTTAATCCTCCAAGACAAATTCTCTTCATCATGGATCAAGGCTGTCGAGTCCAATCTTGCCAAATTAGGCTTGTCCACAGCTTCATTACTTGAGATGGACTATGATCTACCAAACAAACCTTGCGACAAAGGGTGGAAGATATCGAGAGGCAGGCGGACTTGGGGAGAGCTCCGCTGTTTCTGGCTCCAGATGCCACTAGATGTGTTGTTGCCCCTGCCAGCTATCTTGGTCGGTTGGAGTCGGCAAACCACCGAAAAGCATTTGCACTTGCACGGTGCTATGCGCTTCCATCAGCCGTTTTGTATGGCAAGTATAAAAGAATACCACTCACGGAAAGACTCTGCCCCTGCGGCTCAGGAGAGGTGGAGCCTGTGGGACACATGTTCCTTAGATGCTCCTTTTATACGGAGATTAGGAAAAAACATATCCTGCCAATAATTGCTAGGTATCCTGGCCGTTCCGACACTACCTATCTTCAGTGGCTGCTTAAGGATGAACGGGCCATAACTACAGCACAGGTGGCCAGATTTTGCGCAGCAGTAGTGGGGATTCGTCGCAAATATGTGTCTTCCTCACCATAACGATATATATATCAACTGTGGCTTTGACAGACTGGATTTTATCATAGATTTTATCTGTTATTTATTATTTTATTTTATAACTTTTAATTGTATATTTACTGTTTTTATTCGCTCTAGTCTCTGGTCTATGACCGTAATAAACTGAATTGAATTGAAGACCTGTTCATGTAAGATTAAATGATAGCACAGCATTTCACACACCTATTAACAGACTTCAAAATAATATTATAAGTATTCCTAAAGATACAATCTTTAGTTGTATTTTTTCACATTTTCATTACATGCATTACTTCAATTTCAAAAGCAATTTCATATAACATGGACATCTATTCTTCAAAAAGTACATTCCCCAGAGACTTTTTTTTTTGCCAATCAGAACTACTTATGCCAGTTGCTAATTTAGTATGGAAGAAAAACAAGATAGGCAAAAATGATTATGACAAGACGTATTTAGATTTAGACTACAAATAACACCCAAATAGAAGTTACATGTAGTTAATATTCAACAATGAGGAAACAGTGATGAATTTATTTTGGATAATATTTTTACAATAGGTAATTTGTGATGCTTAACACTCAATTTAAAATGCTTACCAGTGTTAGCCTGACTCTGCATTGCTGTTGTGATAGGTACTATGTGTGTTCCATTTTGCGTTACAGTTTTTATTGGTAGCTGGTGTTGACCTAGAGGTGCTTGTTGTACTAGAGTAACCGTTTGTAACGGTGTAGTCTGAGATGTCTGAATGATGCGACTGGCAGCTCCTAGAGTTGTATGGCTAACTGCGGGTACAGGTTCCACTTTAACTAGAGAGAGAGAAATTAGGTAAATGTTTGAAATGGTAAAAGTAGTAAATAAACATCAAAGTCAGCATATCATAAAAGAAATCAGCATGAAATTTCAATAAATCATTATATTATTTTTACCTTTCATTTCATTGTGATCTCCATTCTCTTGAGGTTCTCCTTTAGGCTGGGCCATCACTGCAGCTTGTGTAACCACTGCTTGCCCAGCTACAGTATAAGTATTTGCTGGTGCTAATCCAGTCACATTTGTGACAGATACAGCTGGGATTTGATGAACAACATGAACCGTCTGTACTACAGGCTGCTGGGACGTTGATGTTGTCACAGGAGTTGCAACAGTGTATGTGACAGGTTTCATAGTTTGTGGCAGCTGCCTCTGTACAGTAATTAAAACAGGTTGGCTAGATAAGGGAGATCCTGTAAAGAAAGATAGAAAGAAATGTGTTACATCTTTTTAAAAGAGCCATGATCCCACTCCCCTTCAAGTAATCTTCTAATTACTCAGAGATTAATCCAGTGGGGTTAGGAATTATTATCTCTTCAGCAGTCATATCAGGTTAAAGTTCACTGCTATGTCACTATTAGTACTACTAGTATATTATAACCTGATTTTTTTTAAAAAAAAACCTTATATGGAAAATGTTGTACTGCTATATTTCAGTGACAGAGTACATCCACTGAAGGTGGAACATGTATTATTCATTTTCTAGCACTTCTAGATGTGTCTCGGAAAGTTCTTTGCTTTTCCCTTTCTGTAAACTTCATTCTATACTGTTTAACTGTCAAAATGAAACAATGCATTTACAGGTAGTCCTCAATTTATGACCATTCATTTAACAACTGTTTTAGTTAAAATGATGCTAAAAAGGTGACTTACAATCGATCCCCATATTTATGAATGTTTCAACATCCCTGCAGTCACATGATCAAAATTGGCTTGGCAATTGGCCTGTATTAATGATGGTTGCAGCACGCTGGGGTATATGTGTCACATGACCTATATCTGTGGTATGGAATGTAGTGAGGAGATGATTCCCCAGAAGGGAGGAAGTGCATTCCAGAAGAGTAAGAGGCAACTTAGCCAGATATCACGTGTGAGAGAAAGGGGGTGAAACCAGCCCCTCCTAATAGTTCACAGAGTATACACTGTAGATGCAGATAGGAGAGTCCTCAGTCTGACAAGATTGATCTCGGGCCCAAAACCAAGAATTATATGGAAATACTTCCAAGCTAGGTTCTTTATTGTTTCACATCTAGAGATACAGCTGTTCAAATCTCATCGGTTCAGGGATGACTCAGCCTTCCATCCTTCTGAGGTAGGTGGAAAATGAGGACCCAGATTGTTGGGGGCAATGTAAATATATACATTGCTTAATGGTGTAAACCGCTTAGAGAGTGCTTGCACTATGAGGCGGTATATAAATCTCACAAATAAATAAATAAATAAATAAATAAATAAATAAATAAATAAATAAATAAATAAATAAATAAATAAATAAATAAATAAATAAATAAATAAATAAATAAATAAATAAATAAATAAATAACTAAATAAATAAATAAATAATTCCTGATGGTTGCTATGGTCTTCCAACTTGGAACAGGCATAATACCGTAGGTAAATTTGAATCCAATACTTCTTTTCAGCATTAGAATTTGCTGCTGCTGCCAGCAGTAATCTCAGTGGGAAAGACTTTGATCCAACATCAGCTTATTGTTGAAGCCATCAAAACTTCCTCTAGAAGTGCTGATGACAATGGCACTGAACAATTCTGGTGTCGAGTCTGCTTAATTCTTCTTAATTCCAAGCTTACCTATTCCAATTTTTTTTTTAAAAAAGATTCATGGTGGTCTAATTGGAATAAGAGCCACTTTGGATACAATAAGTCTCCTGCCTCACCCTCGTTTCATTACAATCTCACCTCTGCCATACATTCACTCATGGGGGTGGGGGGAGATTGATAGTAACAAGATAGAATAACTAGAACTCTAGAGCCAAGGGCCACTTTATAGACTCCCATCCCTCTGCAGGCTATCAAAAAAATTAACCCTTTCTCCTTTAAGGTTTACATGAACTGGCCAGGATGTTAGTAATCTAGTAAAATGGGGTTGTTTGGGGTTACCTGGGGGGGGGACCGGGTGGCGCAAGTGGCAGGCTGATGCACATGAGCGCTAGCGCAGCTCAACTTATGAGCCGCGAGCTGGCGTGCATGCACATACAGCTCCACTTGCACAAATAGAGCTGCATGAATATGCATGCACACCAGTCCACTGCTCGTACAAGTCAAGCTGGACAAACATATACGCCAGTCCGCTGCTCGCATGGCCCAGTTCCAAATAGGCCACAGCCAGTAGTGAACTGTGGCCTGGGTGTTGGGAACCCCTGGTCTATATGGTCCAGAATTTTTGCTGTAATCCAGCAATGTGAAAATGCGATAAGCTACAGAACTATGCTATTCAGAGTTGGGAAGCAACAGCGTTCATCACAGCGTATTTCACTATGAATTTATCAGCCATAATTTAGTATGATGAAACATTTATATTATGTCTTATATATTATATATTTATCCAATCTTTACCTCTAATAGCTGAAAGGGGTTTACATGGGTATAATCCTTGACTTCATTCACTACAAAAGCAGCTTTGCAAGATAGGTTGAGCCAAATGTGCGATTGGCACAAAGTCACCCAATGAATTTTCATAACTAAAGTTGGACTTGGATCTGGCTCTCACCCACCCTAGTGCAACATTTTAATACTACATAACATTGCCACCACTAAGGTAATATATTTTATTTTCCTGTAAAAATTTTTAGAATCCTTGTATTTTAAATCATCCACAGAATATTCTTGTGTAATTTTAGTACATAAGCATTGCATGAAAATTTCACCTGGGGCACTCTGTGCAAATCGTGCTTCTTGTATTACTGCTAATTTTGGCTGGATACTGCTTGGCTCAGGCTCCATTGGGACAGGTGACCCTTCCCTTGACAGGCTTTCTGGGGTTTGCACACCACTCGAATGAGCAGATAATACTCCAGAATGATTAGGAGAAGCTGGGGCACTTCTGCAAATAAAGAACAGAAATGGCCACTTTTAGATACAAAATTAACAACTGTTATCGTAACCCACAAAAAATTATCTGATCCATACACTTTCCACAGGGAGGATTTTTTTGGTATTTAAATAGCAGTAGATGTTCTTGATTATAGAAGTTTTATAGAGGTAACTTAAAAGCAGGCAAAGTGTTTATTCAGAAGTACAGAATGAAAAAGTGGTATAGATGGGCCAGAAATTAATGAGAATTTTAATAATAGAAACACATGTCCTACATTCTGTATTTAAAGTGAAATACTTTAATATTGTTTTTCCCACTAAATTTACTTTCATATCTTCTCTAAAACACAAGATTTATTTTAAATAAACAAGATGCATGTTTCAGACAATGCCTAAGTAATAAATTGCAGTTTAAACAAAATTTAAATGTAATTCAATTGAAACAAGAAATGAAAATGAAATGCTATTTGTGCTCCTCACCTTAAAACTATAAATTCCATCTTTTACTCACTTCTAATTCAAGTCTTTTTTTATTCTTTAAACTATTAATTTAACAAATTATTAAATTATTCCAAATACTTAACGGGATAAAACTATTTGTCAATTTTGTCGTTTCCAAGCATGTCTTTTTCCACATTTTCCAGATTTTTTTTCCTTTTTTTTAAATGGCTGAGACTATGAAGAAAATATCAAGTGATTTGTTTGCTAAAAATAAACATGAAGTCTTTCTTTCATTAAGATTGACTTTTGGTGACTATATTGATATAGTCTATTTTCTATTTGCCAATATAGTCTACAGGCTGGGAATCTTTTTATAGTTTCCCATTAAAATACTAACCAGGGCTTTCTGACTAGGTGATTCTATAGATTGCAATAAGTGTTTGTCGGTAACACCAAACTGTGAGCAGGCTGATTACAAACAAGTCTCCAGTCATGAACCAACTACATGTGTAAACAGCACTATATGTACACTAAAGGAATTAACCCCACTATTCTCAGTTATTGCTTCTATGATTCCTGCACTGGACAGCAGGTTGGAATATATTATCTCCAAGGCTCATAACCAACTCCTTACATTCCATTATTTTAAGATAAGAAATGAAACATGCTGCATTTACAAAAACAACAAATGGCAAAGAAATTAGCATAACTAGAACAGTGGAAATGTTCATACAGCGAGAATTAACCCTCCCCCCCCCCAGTTAACATAACACATTGAAACAGTCTAGGTTTGCATAATAGGCTACGCCACAAGAAAATCTAACCAAGGTTAGTATTAATATGTTATTTATTCATATAAACTGAATAAATAAATAATTACGCTTAGTATATTATGCAAATACATTTGCTACATCTTTAAAGTGTGAATACAGCCGGTAACAACTCCAGGGAACATTTCTTCCTTAATACTGCAATCAGATGTAATCATAAAAGCACCATCAAACCTCCTCAAGGAGAAAATGTTATGAGTTTCCTTTGTGCCCCAATCATTTCTTTATTTGATAAAACATCTCTGTTGTTTAGACAAAGCAATGATCATCCTTCAGTCAATAGACCCTGAAGTGCACTTAAAGGAAAGCCTCTGGACTGCTATGCTTAAGTTGTCGTCCTCAATACCTTACCTAGAAGAAAGAGGTCCCAGTGGGGTTCTAAAGCAAGGTACTCCCCTTGGCCGCCTTTTTCTAAAAGCCTGTTCTATTAATTTGCTTTCAGAGGCAGGATCTATCCTCCAGAAGGAACCCTTGCCTGGTTCTTCCTGGGAACGTGGTACTTTGATGAAATAACGATTCAGAGAGAGATTGTGACGTATTGAATTCTGTGAGTCATAAAAGAAAACAAAGAAATCATCCATCTCAGTATTAAGTTGGAATACATTCTAATAAAAAAAAAATCCCACTTAGAACTGCTCATATATTCTTAAACTGCTTTCTTATTCCTAGGTCCTTGATTTGGACTTGAAAAATTAAGCTCCCACCAGTTTTAGACTGAGTGTGTTTAACTGTAGACAATCCACATATAACAACAACAAAGATCTGCAAACAGAAGTAGAACAACTGTGGCAAAAGACCAAAGATAGTAAGAACAGTAATAGGTATCTCGGGTACAATCCCAAAACATCTGGTGTACCACTTGGAAAACCATCGGCATTGACAAAATCACTATCAGTCAATTGCAAAAGGCATCTTGGAACAGCTTACATTCTGCGATGATACCTTTACCACCATCAAATAACAAATCTGCTTATCCCAGATCCTTGGGAACAACTCATTAGGTGGATAAAAATGCCAAATCCAGTTTAAACAACAGGTTGATTGTATGACCAACCATAATAATAAGAATAATAATAAAAACTTCAAAATATACAGTCAACATATGTTAATGTGAGCAAAACAAGATGACCACAGACTTTTTTTCAGAGTTCAGGCATTCAAAGGCAATAGGAATTAGGCTGAATCTATAGTAATATAAAATTATTGAAATTGGAATGAATGTAATTTGGTTTGATAAATGCAAGTATCCAGTATTATGAGCACATTACACAAAACAATGCACATATAATGACATTCTATACACCATTAATATTAAACTGTTTAATTTTAATATATTTCTGCTATATGTAAAGATATCTCAACATCAAATTTCACAATCAAAACTAGATTGTATAGAAATATAAATGGCACAATTTGCAACTAAGAATTACAAGTTGTGAAGTAAATTATTTTATGAAGAAATTCTACGAGAAAGGAATAGTTTACAACAGGTAAGAACCTCAAAGTACCATGTTTCCTCTGAAACATCACAAAGCTACTCCTGGTTTAGACAATCAGTTTCCAGAAAACGCTAGACCATTCCTGAAGTAACTAGATTGATGTGATCTTAAGGAAGAAATAGCTCTCCAGTATTATCTCTCCCCAAAATAATATCCCCAAACTATAGACTTTGCAGATGCCTAACTTTAATCCACCATAGTTTGTTCATTTCATTTAAAACAATAATTTTTACCTGCCAGCCCTTGTCTGCTGTCCTGTAGTAAGGATAATTTTTAGTTATGTGCGTATAAATTCCATTTAGTGTAAGTTGCTTATCAGGAGCCATTGTAATTGCTTGTACAATTAGTTGTGCATAGGAATAAGGTGGCTTTGAATCATCCTAAATATTAAAAATAATAACATAATGAAAATAGCTCATCCCTCCAGGAACATTAGAAATATAACACCAACTTTATAATTTAATACAAAGGACATTATCTCTTGATAGATACCATCATGCATATTGAACTTTTTCATTTTTATTACATATTTGCATTTTCGATTTTAACACATACAGAGCTCTGCCTGCTATAATTCATTCCAAGTGTAAAATACCTCTAATGTGCTTTACTGTTACCATGCCCTTTTTCTCTTAGTATATTCACCCTGCAATTCCTAAGCATGATGTTTGTCAAGTAGGGACTAACTTCAGCCTAAAATAACTAGAGAACAGTAGTTTGGCCTACCTGAGAACTTCAACTAATCAGCACTCACTTTTGCTCTATTGCTCAAACATGCTGCTTCCTGAGTATACAGCTCTCTACTTGCCAATCCACCCATTCTATGAATTTATAAATAGCAAAAATATATATATTTAAAAGAAGCACAAAAAAGTATCATGTAGTGCATGATTTTGTTTTTCTGTGTTTATGGCCATTTATCTTTGGGTTCACAACTCACTAACTGAGCTAGTCTGCTGTTCAGGTAGGGGCAATTAGCAGATTGTTTGGGGAATTACAGCAAAAGTACAAAAGCCAAACATGCTTCTCTTTTTGACAGAACAGCATTTTTGTTTATATACTTATTTGCTAATTTATATGCCACCTTTATTGCAGGATCTCAAGACACTTTTTACCTAAACATCCCCTTTCAGATTATCACTGCAAGAATACTACTATGAGATAAGCTAAATAGAGAAGCTGCAAGTGGTAGAATCTAAGTGTTTCTCCTTCTAAATCTTGCAAGTATTGCCTGGTTTCTGGTAATCATGCTAGCTTAATATCATCCAACAGCTTATCACATGTCTAGAAGAGAAATGAGGTAAAAAGCATGGACCTCAGCAGAAAGTATATCCATTCAAAACACAGACACCCATGACATTAGATGTTCTCCTGTAGCAGAAGCAAGAGGAGAAATAAGAATGGCAGGGGGAGAACCCTCATATTTTTTTTAAAAAAATGGCATGTTACCACTGCCTTGTAGCCAGATATGTGCAACTTGTTTGGGATACCATCACAATTTACAACCATGATTGACATGCTCCAATAAGTCAAAGATTACCGATTTATCCAAAAGTATTTTCAGAATCCTCAACTGAGGTCTTAGGTTCATGTATAAATCTAATACACATGCACTACCAATAAATATATCACTAAAAACTATTAAGTTTGAATATGCTATTTCTGTTTACTTTTCAAAGCAATATTTTTCAATTAACTTCCAATATATTACTCGGAAACTGATTTTACAAATGGATTCTAATCAAAAGAATCTCACCTTTGGGCTATCTCCACCAGATGCTTCTTTATCATTTTCTGACTGTGAATTGTCAGCCATAAGATGTAAGTCAGATGGTATTACACGGCCCATTTTGTACCCTGAAGAACCTGCACCACGAGGACTAGATGGGCAGGAATTTGCAGCACTGTAAAACAGTACGAAAAGAGTTGTCTACTTCATCAAATAATATATATCATTGTAACCAGTAATTTCCTTCAGCTAAATGTAATTTCCTGAACAAACATTCTCCAGCTGTCTGGGTTATACTGACATTAGTGGGGAATGACAATTAAAAGGACACAGATTTTCCTTCTGTATTATCATCAGAATATATATTTATAGGAACAACTTTGCAAATATTGCCTCTATTCCAAAAACAATCCCTTGAGAGGTTAAAAACAGGTTTAATTCTAGATTTTCAATGACCGGCAAGATTGAACAAATCTATTTGCCTTTACTATAAAACACTTGCCCTTATGGTAAGTGTCCACTCTTCCTCTTACAACTATTAGCTTAGTGTACTGTTTGGAAGAATCAGATTATAATAATTATGCCAAAATAAATGTTATTAAAAAGTATAATATTAAATCTAAAGACTTGATATTAATAAAATACATAAATTATTATAAACCTGCCAAATAATAATATGATTCAAGAAGGACTACCATATCTGGACTCCAAAAATAACATGAAACCATTTTCAATGAGTTAGAACTTCTGGTATCTTTGTTACCATCTTAGTGATCATTTAGATTTTTGCAGCCTAGATATGGTGGCCCTAGTTTTAAAAGTAGGATATATAGATTAAATTCATCCTAGATTGAATAGGCCCATACATACAAATATACAAATAGTCTTTAACTTATGATCACAACTGTGACCAGAATCTACAATCACCAAACGAAGCAAACATTAAGTGAGATGTCATGTCACTGCTTCAGTCAACAACTGCAATCTTGGCACTACTGGATGTGATCATTAAGCAATCTCTCACTAAGCGGACAGACTGAAAGAGCTGTCTGCTGGATTTAGCTCTGTGTGGGGTTGAATCCCTGGGGCAGGCATCTCTTTCACACTCAAAGAGGGAGACTAAAAAACATCCATCCCAAAATCGAAGCAGGATTTTGGCATGGAGAATTTGTATTAAAACATGGTCGTAAATAGGTTATTTATTAATAGGAGATTCTAAAGTAATTTTATTGTAATATCCCAGAAATGTTTTTGAAATTTATCAAATAACTTAGTCTTAGCTGAAGAAATCTATCTGCATTCCAGGTTAATTAAAACAGAGAAAATGTTCCTGCTGTTTCAAAATGTATTTGAAAATGCAGCCCACAATATCTTTGATAGACGGGGTTCATATAAATACATTTAATAAAATAAATGAAAATATTTTTAATAAATTTTAATAATGCACTTCACTGAGTTATAAAGATGTTACTAACAGTATTCTTAATATAACTTAAAACTTATTGCATTTTGGAATGACACATTTTAAGATGCTGTAAGATATTTTTAATAGCATATTTTTAAGACTATGAATTCCACTAAAAAGTTAATATTTGGGATTATTTTTATTGAGAAAAGTCTTAAGTACGTCATGCTTATATATGAATGCTGTAAATAACAGAGAATATATAAATTTAATTTATAAACATAGATGTTCCATAGGAAAAAAAACATTTCTGAGTTCTTTCATATCTGAGCATTGAGTGTTTTTTATCAGGGCAACTTGGTCTACCCAAATATGAGACGGAGCATACTGCTTCTCCTTTATTTCTTTGTCGGTAAATATAAATTTATTAACATCTGAGCACTGGTTAACATAAAAATCTAGTCGCTTCCCCCACGAGAAAGATGAATACGGTCACAATTACCTCTCCTGGGGCATGTTGTTTATGTTTTATTCAGACTAAAAATGATGTTTTTGATTTTACATGAAATAATATTTTTTCCTGATATCAAGAATCACGGAAGATACTCTCAGAACTTTGGCATATTTTTTAATTAAATTAAATAGGTTTTTTAAAATCATACAATATATTGATTTGGTTCACATGTAACACCAAGTCATTGTGCCAGATGCCTCATTGACAACATATCCCCTTCTAGTTGCACACCTTGCCTTATATTGTCACATGGTGACTACAATTTTCTGCAGTAGCTTTTAAAGAATGCAAGGGATATATTAAGAATGATACATAATAAAATATTTGCAGAGAATGATGCACAAATACTTTTTGTTCTTAGTTAAAACATTTCTCAAATATTTTAGACACAAATACTTCTGTTTTAATTTTATAGCTTTAGTACACATACTTGTGTACATAAGGCAATTGATTACGATCTATATCATGGAAGATTAGGTTAACGTTAGTTTGAACAAACTGTTATTGTAACAAAACAACACACTTTTATAAAGCAGCCTGCTGCATGCAAAAGTTATTCCAAATGCTATTTTCACATTTCATGTTAAATTATGAGCCCATTTAAAGAAAACAGAAGATCAGCGAAAGATTATACTCTTCTGCCCTCAGCATTATTTCTCTCAGTAAAGGTAGTTGGCAGTTAAGCACTATCACTACATGGAACTGCCCACTCAAAAGCCACAGTTAGTCTACAATGCAGCAGCCTTGCTATGCCTATGTAACACCTCTGCTTCGTGAACTGCAGACAGTCTTCAGATGAAATTCAAGATGCTAACTACTATCAATAAAGCTCTGTGTGAACTAGGACCAAGTTATTTGGAGAACATTTGTCTCTAATAGCATCTGCCTACTCTCTATGATCAGATAGAATGGTTTACTTCAGGTCCTAACAAAACAACAATGACATCTAGTGGGTTAGAGTGCCTGGTGGGTCCCTCTAGTTTGAAAACATATGAAATATTTTTTCAATTGTTTCCTCAGGACAATTTTTAATATTACATTGCTTTTTTAATTATGTGAAGTCACCCATAGGTTGCTTCTGGACTTGGGCAACTCACAATCAGATGAATACATAGTAAGTAAATAACAATACATAACAGATACATATTAAGTCCCCATATGTATACATTTATTTCTCTTCAAATAAGACCCCACATATGTACATTCCTTATGTCTAAATAGGTCAAGCTCACACTGAAATTAATGAGACTGTCAGCACCATCTCTAATTTAACCAAGAATGATTGCTGGATTTTATCTAATGCCAATAAACATGATTAAGTGGCATTAGAAAATAATCAAAATTAATTTGCTCCAAGGATAAGTTAAATGTGATTGCAGAATTTAAAATTAGTAATTAATAAAATAATAACAGATTAATAGTACATTTTTGTAGTTCTACGATAAACCTAAATGCAGCAATACAATATAAAAAATACCTGATGGTTCCTGTGGGAGAGGGAAGAGGGCTGATCAAGTGAGCCATGTTGTCTGGAATGTTTATTGTTAGGGGAGAAATCTGGGGTTGTACAGGCTTCACTGGGGACTGTGGGGACTCCTGTTTTTCTCTCTTTTCATTGGATAAAGCTGTAAATGTTATCTTGATGTTTGTGCTGGGAAACCTGAATGTACACCTGAAAAGTAAAAAAAAAAGGTGTTAACTAACTGAAATTACAGTTTTCTCTATTTGCATAATTTTAACAGCATTCATATTAATAAAATTAGTAAAAAAGAAAATATGTTCAATTGTTATAAAGCTACATAATGAATATATTTGTAGTAAGTATCAGTGGTAAATACAATCACATTCCTTTAGAAATTTGTTCTTTTGTAGATTTTAATTTTAATTTTTATATACCAAAACTGCAATCAATAATCATTTAATAAATTCTGAAGAGGCATAAAAACCAGCATTAAGGTTGTTTGGTAATGACTGAAGCTCTTAAATCAGGAAACTATGATGCTAATGCTTTAACAGATTTATTCTCAAAGCAATGTTGTACAATGTTTCACAAAAATCAGGTGATTCAGAATAGTACGAAGACAATGTGGAGCATCTTTGCAGATCTCATCCATCCATCCATATTCACCCTTCCTCCCTTATCTGGATTTGTGTTTGGAAAAAATAAAAAATGTAAGTGTATTAAGGGAATTTTTTTGCAGGCCTATTTTTGCCACTGAAAATGTTAATAACAGTCCTATACTGACATATGGGTCTAATATATGACAACAAGGACCATCTCATCCCACTTGAATTGGCCTGCCCTACCCGTGCTGACAGAGGAGGCACAGTGTGGGCCCCATCAGCCAGGGAATTCTGGCTGGTGGGGTCCAGGAGAAAAGCTTTCTCTGCCATTGCCCCTGCCCTTTAGAATATCTTGCCTCTCCAGAGTGAGGTCGGCTCAAACCTCCTTACCTTTGGTAACAGCTTAAAGATCTGGCTCTGCCAGTTGGCTTGGGGCTCCACATTAGGGGTGGTTGAATAGATTAACAAAATTCCACCCCCCCTCCTTCTCATCATACTCCTTCCCTCCATCTTTTTAGCTAGGCTGATTTTATAGAATTGTGTTTCAATTATTATAAATTATACAATTTTAACTTTTAATATTGTAAGCCACCCAGATTTACTCTGTGGCAAGATAGGCGGCTAATAAATGTTACAAATAAATAAATATTGACATATATCGTATTTTTCGGAGTATAAGACGCACCTTTTAACTCCCTAAAAGTGGCTGAAAATTTGGGTGCGTCTTATACTTTGAATGTAGCTTTTTTTTCCAGCCCTAACTAGGTGCTAACACAGTGGTTCCCAACCTGTGGTACGTGTACCACTAGTTGTACGCGAGGGCCTTCCAGGTGGTACGCGAACACTTTCGGGGTCATGAACGATTTTTAGTTAGTTATTTTTTACTTCACAAAAATGTTTACTGCCTAACACAAGATAATCTGGCAACGATTTGCAACTGTTGCCACATGCCACCCACCTGGTCCCAGCTGCCCGAGAATCCAGTTGCTGGATGCGCGGGGCCAAAAAAGGAACGGTGACTGTTCTGAACTCTCAGCAGTCGCGCAGTAGAACCCTTGCGAGAAGGTGCGCGTCGTAGCGAGCTCTCAAGCTAAGGTTAATCTCACTCTGTTATTGTTAGCACTATGTTTTCTTGACTCAAGTTACCCTTTGATATTCATTACTGCATCTCAGTGTGTATGTTACTATTTTTATTATTATTTTGTATACTTATTTTGTATACTTATGCCCTCGCATTGAGTTGTTGTTTTCGTAGTTGGTTTGCGTGTTCTACTTGTACAATTATGGAAATAAAGTGATATCTGATCGAATTTAGTTTCTCTGGAACCAGGTGGTACGCGGCGACTGTACGGGACCTCCAAGTGGTACTCGATCACAAAAAGGTTGGGAACCACTGTGCTAACAGATCTTCCCAGCTCTTACCCTTGCAGGCTTTTTCATTGTTACTCTCTCCAAAAATGTTTTTCCAGCCCTAAGTCTTTGCAGAATTTTTTTTCATTGCTCTACTTGCTCCGAATAAGATTTTTCTAGCCCTAACCAGGTGCTAACGATCTTCCCAGCTCTTACCGGCTTGCAGGCTCTTTCATTGTTACTCTCTCAGAAGAAGGTTTTTTTAAATCCTAACCAGGGGATAAAATAATGTGCTGAAGCTGACCAGACTAAGGACGCTAGCCAGATGAATACCTGGTAGGCAGATTGTTTTCCCCTATTTTCCTCCCCAAAAACTACGGTGTGTCTTATACTCCGGTGCTTCTTATACTCCGAAAAATACGGTAGGTCATTCTGAACATATCCATAAGGATTTCTACAAAGAATAGTATGAAATTAAGATAAAATCAACTGATGGAATCTTAAGGGAACCCACCCCATTGACTAAGGCTAAAATATCTGAAATTTCCTTACTTTCCTTTTTTAGGCCAAAATGGTTTGCAAATAAATCCTATTTAAACAGAAAAAAATCACTCTCACAAGTATTGAAGCCTTATAATGATATAGACAGACTTAGCATTGCCTGAAATATAATTATTTATAAATTTTTACCTCCATATCAATTTGGCCCATTATATCCTTAAGTTAATTTCCTTTCCAAACATTTCAGGGTTTTTTTTCTAGAAAAGAAAAACTAATTACAATTATACGTGGCCAACAGTACTTTTAAATGATGTCTTAACCTACAAGGACAGCATTGCTTATTTACAAGAAACTCATCTAATGGAACATGACAAATCTTTATTAATGAAGGAATGGGTGGGAGAGGTTTGCCTCACAA
Source organism: Diadophis punctatus similis (assembly GCA_023053685.1). Taxonomy (NCBI): domain Eukaryota; kingdom Metazoa; phylum Chordata; class Lepidosauria; order Squamata; family Dipsadidae; genus Diadophis; species Diadophis punctatus. The sequence continues at coordinate 152,575,069 of JALIGW010000002.1, forward strand.
ATACTTTGACAAAAACTAAAAGTGTGACCATTCTGATTCAAAAAGATATTCAATTCATGTACAACATTATTTGATGTAATAGCAGGGATTCTAATAATTATGGTTAATATTTATAGGCCTAATTTAGAGGTCCCTTGTTATGTTTTATGAATGTTTTCAATATTGAGTGAATTTAATGATTAAAGTAATAGGAGTTTTTAATAAAATATTGGATCCTCAGCTTGGGGAAAAAGGGGGCGTTGGTCTTACTTGATACGCCTCTTCTCAGAAAGTTGGATATAGCATCCGGGCATGGGATATTTCCGTCTGCTCTCTGATTGGACTGAGACTGTCAAAGCTGTTCAGGTCACGCCCCTGTTGCTATACGTGAAACGAAGAAGCGAAGCAACAGACTCTGTTGTGCCATATACAATTAATATATTCCTCCTGACCGAAGCCAACAGTCTACGTTGACTATACTGGGCGGGGCTGGATGCTATATCCACCTTTCCTCGGTCAGGTAAGACCAACGCCCCTTCTCCCACATGGTGGATATAGCATCCAGGCATGGGACATACCAAAGCTGGCTGTCCAACAGGGTGGGTGACAATATTAGGTAGACTGGAGCTGAGGACTAGTCCTGAATGACTTGTTGCAGCACTCTCCGACTAAAGGACGCATTGGCGGAAGCATATACATCGAGTTTATAGTGTCGCAGAAATGGGGACGGTGACGACAGGTGGCAGCGCAGCAAACTTCCTCAATGGACGTCTGCGTCGCTCATGCAGCTGAGGTTGCAGCACTCCTTCTGGTGTGTGCAGTAATATTGGTCGGCCCCTGTCTCGAATTAAGTTCATATGCCCGGGTTATCGTAGATCGAATCCAGCGGCCAATTGTGGAAGGTGTAATTTTGCAGCCCATCGAAGATGGATGAAATGCCAGAAAAAGTTACTCAGATTTATGAAACACCGCCATCCGTGTGATATAAATTCGCAGTGCACATCGTACATCAAGCGTATGCCAGCGTTTCTCTGACTGATGAGTTGGACGCGGACAAAAATTAGGGAGAACAATCTCCTGTGCACGGTGAAACCATGTATTCACTTTCGGCAAAAAGGACGAATCCAATCTAAGAACCATTCTGTCTTTGTGGAATATATACAAGTCTGACCTGACAGATAAAGCCGCTAATTCAGACACTCTCCTGGCCGATGTTATGGCCACCAAAAAAGCCACCTTACATGTAAGGTGACTTAAAGAAGCCTCCTTCAGAGGCTCATACGGAGTGTCCATGACAGATCGCAAGACCTTTGGAAGATCCCATGTAACGGTAGACGACAGGTGGTGCAATGTTAGATGCTCCTCACAAGAAACGGCGTATATTAGGGTGGGTCGTCAAAGAATCGTTGTGGCCGCAAGACAAGACGGACGACAATGCCGCCACTTGACGGCGTAAAGTTTTTGGTTTGAGCCCCCTGTCCAACCCAGCTTGAAGGAACACAAGAACGTTTGTCGTTGAAGCCTGCGATGGTAAGATGCCTGCCTTATCGCACCAGCCACAAAAGATGTGCCACGTGGCGTCATAGATGCATGTGGTGGAAGGTCTATGTGATGCTTGTATCGTGTCAATGACCCTGGCTGGTAGCTGCCTTAGACCAATCCGCTCAAGCGCCAGGCGGTCAGCTTGAACTACTGCGGATCCGGATGTAACAACGACCCCTGGGTGAGGGACACTTTGTTTGGAGGAATCTTCCAGGGTGTCTCCACCGAGAGACTTAGGAGATCTGCAAGCCATGGCCTGCGTGGCCAGAACGGTGCGATGAGTATTAATTCTGCCTTCTCCTCCAGTAACTTTCTGATCACGCGAGGGATTAGCAGAAGTGGCAGAAACGCATATAAGAATCCCTTGAGCCATGGAATCCGGAGCGCATTGGTCGCCAGAGCGCCCAGAGTCTCGAACCGAGTGACATACTGGTGGAGTTGTACACTGTTCGCTGTCGCAAAAAGATCCACCAGCGGCAGGCCGAAGATATTCATCAGTTCCCGGAATAGATCCGGGTGAAGGCTCCACTCGGCCTTATCCATCGATGCCCGGCTGAGCCAATCTGCTTGAACATTGGCGGCACCCGAAATGTGATCTGCTCGAAAAGATAGAAGATGGTGCTCTGCCCAAAGTATCTAACCATCTCATCAGCCTCTGCCACACCCTTCTCCTTTTGCCTTTTCCAATGAGTCTTCTCTTCTCATTAGGTGGCCAAAGTATTTGAGCTTCAGCTTCAATATCTGTCCTTCCAAAGAACAGTCAGGGTTGATTTCCTTTAGAATTGACTGATTTTTTTAAATTTAGTTTTGTATTTTAACTTTCTTCTGAATAAAATAAAATAAAAATTTTTTAAAAAAGAATTGACTGATTTGATCTCCTTGCAGTCCAAGGTGCTCTCAAGAGTCTTTTCCAGCACCACAATTTGAAAGCATCAATTCAGCAGTGCTCAGCCTTCTTTATGGTCCAACTCTCACAACCATACATTACTACTGGGAAAACCATAGCTTTGACTATATGGATCTTTTGTTGGCAAGGTCTCTGCTTTTCAATACAGGCAGTCCTCAACTTATGACCACAATTGAGTCCAAAATGTATGTTGTTAATTGAGACGTTAAGTGAATTTTGCCCCATTTTACAACCTTTCTTTCCACAGTTGTTAACTGAATCCGTTACATTATTAACACGGCTGTTAAGTGAATCTGACTTCCCCATTGACTTTGCTTGTTGGGGTGATTTTAACTGCTGCTTCCTGTACAATGTTACGAAGCTCCATCCATAGTTCTTCAGGAACTCTGTCTACCAGACCTTGTCCCTTAAATCTATTCATCACCTCCACTGTATATTCAGGGATGTGATTTGGGTCATATCTATTTTTTCCCTACTTTCTTCAATTTAAACCTGAATTTTGCAATAAGCAGCTCTTGATTTGAGCCAGTCAGTTCCGGGTCCTGTTTTTACAGACTGAGCATCTCCATCTTTGGTTGCAAAGTACGGTATATAATCAATCTGATTTCAATATTAACCATCTGGTGAAATCTAGTTGCAGAGTCATCTCTTGGGTTGTTGGATAAAAGTGTTTGCTATAAACAGCATGTTCTCTTGAAAAACTCTGTTAGCCTTTGCCCTGCTTTAGTCTGTATTCCAAGGCCAAACTTGCCTGTTATTCCAGTTACTCTTTGACTTCTTATTTTAGCATTCCAATCCCCTACTATGAAAAGCACATCTTCTTTTGGTATTAATTCTAGAAAGTGTTGTAGGTCTTCATAGAACCAGTCAACTTCAGCCTCTTCTGCATCAGTGGTTGGGGCACAGACCTGAATTACTGTAATGTTGAATGGTTTGCCTTGGATTTGGTTTTTTTTTTAATAATCTTTATTCGGTTTTTAAGCTTTAAAAAGAACATACATAATAACACACAACATCAAAGAAAAAAGAAAAAAGAAAACATTAAGAAAAGGGGGAAAAGGGAAAAGAGAAAAAAAAAGTACAAACACTAATACACAAAAGAAAAAAAAACGGCATTTCAATTTAACAGCTATATCTTTATGTAACTAAATCCAGTTTTGCAATCTTACTACATTGGTTGCTTTTAACCTTTATCCCTTTTACTCTTTAGTTCAAACTAATCTAAAACGTATTTATACATATTTACATTATTTTTCATATTTATATCCTCGGATTATGTGCATCGATAATAATCATTTTTATTGTTATAAAGGAGATGGTAAGGAAAGATTTTTCGGATCAAGTCTTCTTCTATGTCCATAGTTTTAAATTTTTATTTGATTGTAACCAGGAATACCATTTTGCCCATATTTCATAGAAATCAGAGTTGTCTTTTTGATGGATATCCATTGTTAACTTGCTCATTTCTGAGCATTCTAAAATTTTCCTAATTATCATATTTGAGGAGGGAATAATATCAGATTTCCAATTTTGGGCATATAGTAGTCTAGCTGCGGTTGTTATTTGTAAAATTAAATATCTTTCTTCTTTAGTAAATTTGCTCCGGAAGATCCCCAATAAGAACATTTCTGGTTTTAATTCCATTTTCACATTTAGAATCTGTTCCAACCAAGATCTAATCTTTTTCCAAAATACTTGAACCTTGGGGCACGACCACCACATGTGGTAGTAGCTCCCTGCTTCCTTTTTACACTTCCAACATTTAGGTGATAGCGATGGAAACATCTTTGCCAGGCGATCTGGGGAAAGGTGCCAACGGTATACCATTTTATAGATATTCTCTTTATAGGATGCAGCTAGTGCCAATTTATAATTGATTTTCCAAATAACCTTCCATTCATTCAAATTTATTTCATATCCCAAATTTTGAGCCCAAGCGATCATATAGCCTTTAGTTTCGTTCTCTTTTAATTTAGTTTTCAACTGCAGATTATAAAATTTGGAGATCATTTTTTCATCTGGCCCCATAAATATTTTGTCTAATTCATTACTGTTTTGGAAGCCGAATTGGGAGAGATCTTTCTTATATCGGGTTTGAATCTGAAGATAGTGCCACCATTCTAAATCTATGCCCTTTATACTAAGTTCTTGTCTTGACCTAAGATTATTTTGTTCATCTAAAAGCTGTTGATAGATAATAGTTTTATTCTTGTTTATAAAATTTGGATGTATAATGGCTTCAGATGTTGATAGCCATTTAGGAATTTTTTTATAGTAATCATTTTTTATATTAAGCCAGGTTTCTAGTAAGGGACCCCGTATATAATGCCTCTGAAAGTATGGATGTGCCTTATGTTTCCCTCCCCACAGGAATGCATGCCAGCCTACTTGAAGATTAAAACCTTCCAGAGTTAAGATCCTTCTTTTACGTAATAAAACCCATTCTTTGATCCAGCTCAATGCAGCCGCCTTGTAATAGCTTTCCCAGTCCGGGAGTCTGTTTGCCTTGGATTTGAATGGAGATCATTCTACTGTATTTTTAGATTGTTCCCAGTACTGCTTTTCTCACTTTTTTAATTGACTATGAGGGCTACTAAAGAATTTCTTCTAAGGAATTCTTGTCCACAGTAGTAGTTATAAAGGTCATCTGAATTAAATTCGCTCATTCCCATCAACTTTAGTTGACGGATTCCCAGGATGCCAAAGCAATATATACAGGTAGTCCTCGACTTCAACCACAATTGAGCCCAAACTTTCTGTTGCTAAGTGAAACATTTGTTAAGTGAGTTTGTCCCATTTTACCACCTTTCTTGCCGCAGTTGTTAAATGAATCACTGTAGTTGTTAAATTAGTCAAACTGTTGTGAAGTAAATCTGGCATCTCCATTGACTTTGCTTGTCAGAAGATCGCAAAAGAGGACCACGTGATTCTGGGACACTGCAACCCTCATAAATATGACTCAATTGCCAAATGTCTGAATTTTGATCACATGACCATGGGGATGCTACAACAGTCGTAAGTATGAAAACTGGTCATAAGTCACTTTTTTAGTGCAGTTGTAACTTTGAACAGTTACTAAATGAATTGTCGTACGTTGAGGACTACCTGTATACACTTGAATATTTACATTACACAGATATACTGTATATATAGCATTCTTTACTGTTGACTGCTATAAATATATATTTTAACTTCATTCCCTTTTCTTGTTTTCTTTTTTCATTTTTGAAGTCCTTTCTACACTATTATTTCTTTGAAAATGTATGTATTTGCATTGTAATTTTCTTTGTGTTGTTTTTTCTTTTGCTATTACCATTAAACTTTTTTTTTAAAGATACCATCTGGATTAAAAGCACTTTGCTCACATGTATAAATTTCACCATCCTTTACGGCTTTAAACCATGAAAAATTTAAAGCACCAGACTAACAGAAAAAAAGATTCTAAAGAAACGAAATATACTTCATTTTGCAGCCTAAAAAGAACACTTTAAAAAAATTGCCTGCAGGCTGTAGTTACTGTAGAAACCAAGCTCTTCATCATTTTCTCCAAGCTGAAGACACAAAAGAGTTGGAAAGGAGGGATCAATGGGAAGTAGCTTATAAAGTTCCTTGTCACATCAGCTGCAGGGAAATCAGACATTAATTCATTAAACTTACCATGTAATGCTTCTGGAATTTGAGGCTCCTCTGAACAAATACAAAAGAAACTCTGCCTATGGTAACACTACAGTATTTGGTGATTCTAAAGACCAAGACTAAATACAAGCTTGTTGTGTGGTGGTTAAATTTTATCTTCAACCTAAGATCATGAGCAAATATAATTTGATAGAAGACAGCATGTCTACACTTGCTTCAGGTTTCAAAAAGCTTCTTTCAACAAGTTATACAAGTTACTCAAGTCATTTCTCATAAGCCCTAACCCAACTTTCTTCTTTTAATTTTATAATTCTTACTATTTTAATACAGCAAAATGATACATGGTGTTTGTTTTCTATTTACAGAATCTGTAGGGCTTCCAAACAAAACTGGCATTATAGGGTGTAAAAAAGTAAAGAAACAGAAAGCTTCTGAGATGAAGAGAGGGCAACCTGGTTCTTATTCAGATCTCATAGATGTCCTGTAATAATCTTCAGGAAACTGACATAGCACAAAACTAGATACCTGCTGTGAGAAGTGTATTTCTTTACAAGAATGCCTCCAGACTTTGTATATGCTCCACATGTATTATAACAAAGTAAAGATATAAGCCTGCAGTTTATTTGGAAGTTTGCTCATAAATCCAGAAAAAAAAGGCAAGTTGGAACAGTATGAAGCATCCAAAAGGACAAGACAATTATGTATAATCTCAACAGTGCTTTCTGGTAAATGACTGCTGTAAATGCCATTCTCAACACAACAGCCATGTATGAATAGGCAAGGCAATATAATGATGGGCATTCTGTGAAAACACTCACAGTATAGACTCAGAACTCCAAATGTGGCCATCAGCCCATGGTCTAAACATGTTAACATTTCCTTGTTAGTTGCATTTAAGCCAGTGATTGCACTAATCACATTTCTAGCAGCCAACTATAAATTTCCCCTGAATATTAATATAATCATTTCCATTAACTAAACAGAAGCCAACAGCCAGGTGCTTCTAAAACATGTAAGATACAGTGTTTTCTTCTAGAAATAAATCTCAGCCCATGCAGTATATCTGTTGACTTGTCTTAGGTTACTGAACATTTTCATAAAGCCAACACTTCAAGGCCAATTGTCAGTGTTCATGAAGCCTCCTCGGGTACTTCTTGGCTTGCTCTCCAAAGCCTTATGTGGTATTGTCTGGTCACTTGGCCATTACTGCAACTTTTGACTGGATATGTAAAAGGGGGAGAGCTTTCTTCTGCTCTAACCCTTTTCTTCTTCCCCAATTTACACTTTCTGAGATTTTCTGTACTGTACTTTGCCATCTTGCTTCCTTTTGTTCCATGGTTCCTATTATATCCATGCACACATAATTCTCCATCATCGCTTCCAGGCTTGCTCTTCCTCATCCTATTGCTGTTGTTTTGAGGAAGCCATTTACTCAGATGCTCCTTTACAACTCTTGTGACCCATGTCCTCACAGTCATCACCTTTCCTCACTCCTTCAGCAATTTTGGCCGGAGGGTGCAGGGTGGGGAAGGGTCCTCAGTTCTTGCTGGGCTGCTTTTGTGCTTTAGAAGAGGAAACGTGCTGGTGCTGCTGCTTCTGATGCCTTATTTTCCCCAGTGCTGCTACCTCCACTAAATTCTCCTCTCCTCTGTCCTGAAGCTCTTTCACATATTAACACGTCTGAGTCTCACTCTCACAGATACACGTTCCTGTTCTTTACCAAATTCCAAATTTAAAAAAGATATCTCCTACTAACTCAGCCCTGCCCACTTAGTGTGCAGTTTGTCACTTCATACCCAAAAAGACCTGAGGCTGTAATTGCTGCCAATGGTGCTTCAACAGAATACTGAGTGAAGGGTATGAATACTTATGCCAATGTGATATTTCAGGTGTTTTTCTTTTTAATAAATTTACAGACATTTCTAAAATTCTGTTTTCACTTTGTCATTATGGGGTACTGAGTGTAGATTAATGAGAAAAAAATGAATTTCAACAACTGTAGAATCAGGCTGCAACATAACAAAATTGACAAAAGTGAAGGGGGTCTGAATACTTTCTGAATGCACTGTATACTCATTGAATTGTACCCATTCTCTCAGACAGGTATATAACATTTTTCATTGGATCCAAACTAAGTTTACCTACACAAAGCTCTAGTGAAATTACAATCACCATCTTTTCCTATTTTTTTCATTCACTGGAACTTCTGTTGCCTGTTACCATTTAGATAACAATATTTACTGTAAATTATTTTTTAAATCCCCAATATATTGATTTTGATTGATTGATTTTGAGCCCTGGTGGCGCAGTGATTGCAATGCAGTATTGCAAAATGACTCTGCCCATTGCCAGGAGTTCAATCTTGACTGGATCAAGATTGACTCAACCTTCCATCCTTTGAACTCAATAAAATGAGGACCCAGATTGTTGGGACCAATATGCTGATGTTGTAAACTGCCCAGAGAGTGCTGTAAAGCAGCAATCCCCAACCTTTCTGGCTCTGCAGACTGGCAGCGACAGGAGGGAGGGGGATGGTTTCTCACACGTACATGCGTCCCACTTGCACAAATGCAGCTTCGGGTGCTTGCCTGCCGACTGCTTGTGCAGCCCGGTTCCCAATAGGCTGCAGCCACAGTAAAGCACTCAGTATGTGAATCACTCCTTATATTAACCATGAAGAGTTTGGTTAACTATTTAGAGAAGTAGTAAACCTTCCCAAACCTTTTCCTTTGTTACCCAAATTTTTTTATCAGAAAATCATTTTACCCAATATAATTAAACACTTTAAGTAAATTTAAATGTCCCTGTTGTGATTTGGTAATGGGTTTGCGTGTCATTACCCAAAGAAAAACTACTTTTATCTAATTTTGGATAATTTACTCGGGAATGTGAAGCACTGTTTCAGGGCATGTTTTTTGATCTGTACAGTATATCATTTCAGCTACATTTCCTACAATCAATGTGGAATCATACCTTTTCAAACATGCTATGCTATGCTATGCTATGCTTTTTTTCGACATAGAATTTTCTTCCTCTGCCCCTGGTTAATGTTCAACAAGCACAGCAGACTAGTTTTAAAAACCTTTAAAAACCTATTTTACCTACTTGGTTAACATAGTATACAATATTAATTCATATAACCTCCTGTACTTCCCATTCAGTTTCAAGATTGTTCAGTTTTCTTTTGATCCTGTAGTCTCTGGAACTGAGAAGAATAAAAAGAAACACTAATTTGCACTGTGGGGATTCTGCAAAAAATCCTAGGCAATTTAACATTCCAAATAGGCTTTTGCACAGGTCCAGAATTTATATATGTGAATTCATAGATGAATACTAGAAAAGCTAACTTACAAGTAACTAATTCCTCATGATCTCTATGATTAATAAACTACAACACTCAGGGACAGATAACAGGTCAGATAGCACTCAAGATAAAAGCAACCAAGAGGGACAGATTAACAGGGACACAAGAAGGGAGCAAAAAGAAATATGAGCTACCCTGTGGTCTAGAAGAATAAAAGGCAAGGTACTGCACAAACAAGAAAAGAGCAATTCCCAGAAGTGAGACAGCACATTTGTGATCTTTTCCAGGAATCATAGATGAATGTAAAAAAATGGAAATGGTCATTAAGTTCATCTTGGACACAGAGGCCAATGTTCTTGGGGTGATAAGAAAGGGCAGTTCCACACCCAAGTACAAGAGCCTGAGAGACAGCTACAATCTACCTGTACTAAGGTGCTATCATAGCTAAGCCAGAATCTGTTCTTTTCCACCTCCCCCTGCTTTTTCTTACTATCAGTGGTCACTGCCAAAAGGAAAGCAACCTTACTGCCCCATCCTACCCTCCTTGGGTAGAGGCGAGTCCCAGCACAGGGAATAGTAACTGATCTCTGATGCCACTGCAGGGCAGTAACCCAGGCCTGGCTATGATATGAGCAAGGGAAGAAAGCTTCACTTAAGGAGATACAGTGCTTCTGCATTACAAGAGGGTCTCTTCCAAGGAGCCAAAAAGCTTTGCTCCTAGACACCCTCCACATAGCCATCGACCATATGCTTAGCTCCAATGTCAACAACAAGCAACTCATCATTGTGCAACTATTACCATGGCCTAAGCAAGCCACAGAATTGTTTTTATTAAGCATTTTTATGTTCAATAACATAATGTGATACTCTTTATTGTCTTTATATGCTGGACTCCCTAGAGACTTTTGTATCAATGTACAAAAAGTTTTCAATGTAACAACTATTGGACTAATAAACCAGACTTCACATGTGCGCGCTGGCCAGCTGATTTTCAGCCTTCCCTCCGGGAAGCCCTTCTCAGGCTTCATGAAAGCCTCCAGAGCCTGTGGATAGCGAAAAACGGCCCCAACAGGTTTCCGAACTTCCAGTAGGGCCGTTGGGGCCGTTTTTCGCCATCCACAGGCTCCAGAGGCTTTCCTAAAGCCTGGGGAGGGCGGAAAACGGCCCAACGGACCTACCGGAAGTCCGGAGGCTTCAGTGCGGCCTGCACGTATGCGCAGTGGGGCAGCATGGGGAGGTTGTGCGCGCATGCGTGGGGGAGGGCATTGCATTATGGGTGTGGGCACGCACGCATGCGCAATCGCCATTACTGGCATATAGGATGCAAGTCACTAGAATGAAGAAATGCTGGTTGACTATGAATTCTGTACTAATGGCACTCATGTCCCAATGATAGAGTATGCCTTCACACGGGGGGGGGGGGGGGAACCCTCTTCCAGACCAGAAAACAGACTGGTGAAGAATAGGACTGAACCAAGCTAGATGGGCTTATTGTTGAATCACCAGTAGTTCAATTCTGGAGGGCCCTGGAGGCCTATTTATTAGGATGCACATCACCATTTAGGCAACATAATTTCTTCTTAAAGAGATGCAAGGAACAGATCTAAATTGTAATTGTAGTCTAAATCTTGATACAATCATATTTCACACTGAGCATCACCTCACCATGCTTTTTCAATAGTTTCACTCAAAAGCATAAAGCACACAACTCTGTCCCAAAATCCAAACATGCAACCCTCCAAAAAGACAAGCATTAAGCCTCAAACACCTCCAGAAGAGTTCTGTCTTCAGCTGTTTCCACTAGGGAAATAAAGCTGGGGCTAGTCTAACTTCCAATAGGAGGCCATTCCAGAATGCCAGAGCTGCTACATAAAAGCAGTGATTCTGGGGCTATGGCCCCTACATCTCTCCACTAACCACTAATTGCTTTTCCTCACAAGATCAAATAAATTAGGCCAATTCAGTGAAAGTGATTCTGAAGGTAGCAAGATGCCAAGCCACAAAGATTGTATAGGTTAATATTTGCACTTTAAATTACACCTAGAACCTAATATAGGGCTCATTAGAAAGTTAATGAGCTCTGATTGATGAATGCTGGGTAATACATGAGCTGCTGCATTTTGGGCCAAATAAAATCTCCAGATGGTCTTTAAAAGCAGCCCCGTTTATATAACATGTGGCAGTAGTCTCATGAAACTATAACAAAGGCATGAATAGCAAGGACCTCATGCCCTAGATAGGGTTGCATGACAATGCAGTTAATGGAATCTTCAGACGTTCATGACAGACACCAAGACCTAAGAGGGAATCACAAAAATTCATCTGTCATCACACACACACAGTCATAAAGGACAATAAAATAAAGCAGGAATGGATGGAAGGGAATAGGATACTCTACCATTATCTGATCCATCTACAGTGATCATGCCGTTCTGAATTTTTTAAAAAGCACAGAAGCCCACTGTGAAAGGGTACATATTTTAAAAGTCAGAAATGTGCTTCGTATCAGCTAAAAAGACTGAAAACTGTGATAACTAATCAATTAACCTGTATTAGTATAACATTGGCACATGGTAAGAATCAATCAACTAGGGGTAGATAACTCAGTCAACAGTGTCATGTGAATATAACCAACTAGAGGAGCAGCTACATAAAAGTTTCCCTGCCAGATAGAACATTCAGTTCCTACCAACTTGAAAAGTGAAGAGCAGCATACCTTGGCTCCATTTGTTCCCTCCAGCAATTCTGGCCCCATCCAACAGCTAAAGAAACAAGAGCTACGAATTACTATTCAAGCAAGTGTTCCAACAAGAAACATCAGGCCAGCCTGATCTGAATGCCAACATGTAAATGCCAACATACTACTCATCGCTTCTCTCTGGTCTTCAGAAACTGATCTCTCCCCTCTCACTTACTTTTGAAGACTTTTTAAGGATATATGTATCTGTATTGATATATAATTTGGGAAAGCAATTATCTAGTATTAAAATATTAGTAAGTAGGTAAGTAAGTAAGTAAGTAAATCAATCAATCCATACAGTATTACTGACTATACAAGAAGTCAGATCTAGGTTGGTTAAACATTTCTGACAACTGAGATTTTTCTCTGAACTTCTTTTCAGTCAAATACAGGTAGTCCTTATATAAGCCCTTGACTTATGAACAAACTTCAGCACAAAATTTCTGTTGCTAAGTGAGACATGTGTTAAATGAGTTTTACCCCATTTTACGACCTTTCTTGCCACAATTGTTAAGTGAATCACTTCAATTGTTAAGTTAGCAACACAGCTGTTACGTGAGTCTGGCTTCCCCATTGACTTTGCTTGGTAGTAGGTCACAAAATGGGATCACATGACACTGGAACACTGCAACTGTCATAAAGATGCGTCAGTGGCCAAGCATTTGAATTTTTATCACGTGACCATGGAGATGCTACAATGGTTGTAAGTGTGCAAAACAATCGTAAGTCACTTTTTTCAGTGCTGTTGTGGCTTTCAATGGTCACTAAATGAACTGTTATAAATCGAGGATTACTGTAATAACCTTATTTTAAAGAAGGTAAAAAGTAGTTTAGCTACCCATGCAGACTACATTTAGAAAAACCAAACTAACTTAACAGTTTAGAAAACAAAGGCAATTTCTTTCATGAAGAGGAAGCTTATCTCAATGGAAAACAGTCTGTATAGATAACCTTGAACTTACAATTATTCAAAGTTAGGATGGAAACCCATGATCTAAGTTAAGGCCATTGCACGGTCATGTGATCATGAGCATTTGGCCGCACTAACAACCACCCTAGCATTTCAATTTCCTCCACCCATCTATCTTCTGCCATTTGCACTCTACCGCCTCACCATTGTCTTCTTGCTCTCACTGATGTCAAGGTGTGCCTAGCAGCCCAGAGGTGTAGCACACCAAAAAGCCCTTTTGCAAAAAGTTCCTTTTGTTGGATACAAAGAAGCAAGAACAACCAGATTGATAGATCAATAGATAGATTGATAGGTTGACAGACAGATCAGAGGTACAACTGGTGCAACCAGACTTACAACCACAATTGAGCGCAATATTCTCCTGTGCCCTGCTTGGAGAATCCAAGCATGAGTTAATTCCATCTGGTTGGCCAGAGACTGAGTTGCAATTTCTTTGGCCATGCCTCTTCCGCCCGGCTGAGCTTCAGTTTTTCAACTCAGTCGGCCCAGAGAGTCACGAAATTATTTTTTCCTTGTTGCAATTTGGCTAAACGATAAGAGGCTTGGATTTTCCAGCAATCTTACACGGAGATCAGCGATTCAGTGCCTTCTCACTAGAGCGCCACAACGGGCGCGGCTTGGATTCCCATGCCGGCATCGGCCAGGAGGTCGAAGTTCCATTGGCACATTACTAGGGAGCGACAGCAGAGCCAGCAGTTGGTCGCTTATTTCTTAGCCCTGCAGGCTAGAACGCGAAGGCTCCGTTCCTTTCGAATCTGAGCTGAGACAGACCGAGGCTTCGGTCTGCAGTGAGCAGAGGCTGCCTAGTTTTTGCACTTTGCAAAACGTGTTGCTGGTTTTGCACTATTCATTCAATTGCGGCACTTGTAACCGTGTTGTCGGTTTTGTGCCTTTTTTGCTGCTGCTGATTGCGCTTACAAACTGTGTTGTCAGTTTGGCGCCAATTTCCTGCTTGGGTTTCGCAGTGAGTATCGCCGATTCCCTTGGTCAACTTGCCACCCCTTCCAGGGACTTTAGCCAGACTTATTATTTCAAAGGGGATCCTTCCCAGGCTTGGGATTTGCCCCAGATCTCGATTCTGGCTAGCAGCTGCAAGTTAGCAGGAGCGGTTCGAGCCTTCCAAAATGGCGGACCGATCTATTTCTCACAGCAGTAATTCAGCTGACTCTTCTCCCAGATAGCAGAGATCAGAGGCTTCTGATCCCAAAAGGGCAAGGTCAGTTTCTAAAGGGCCTTCTACCAGGGCCATGGCTAAAGATTCGAGGATAACCTCATCAGCCTCTGAGAAAGATGCCAAGAGAAGGCAAAAAGCCTTAGAAAAACATTTTTCAAAGGCCCAGAAACAGGCAAGAATTCCAATGGGTAGGACTGAGACTCACATTTCCTTGGAAAAGGAATTACACTCTCAGACCCTGCAGGACAACCAGCTAAACTGATCTCCTAATGTTACCACCAGGCGACAAAACCTCCTGCAACCTCTTACGAGAAGGATTTTGTTTCCCTCTCCTGCCTAACTTCAGCAAGACTAGAGCCTACCTCGGTTATCTAGAGAGAAAAAAGATGGAGGGTTGCCCTAATGTGTTGACTTCAGGGGGATATATGCGTGGAACATCTATACCAGGGGTCAGCAACCTGCGGCTCTGGAGCTGCATGTGGCTCTTTCATCCCTCTGCTGCGGCTCCCTGTCGCCGGTCGGCACCACAATTTTGAGAGGAGCTTCCAGTTTGAGGGGGGGAAGCAGGGCATGCCAGGAGGAGACTCTATGGCAGGGGTGGCCAAACCGTGGCGCATGCGCCAAATGTGGCGCATTGGATGATTGCAAGTGGCGCATTGCAATCATCCAACGGACAGAAAAGGTGACGCTGTTTTACAACTGTGAAGAAAAATGTACAGATAAATTTGGTCAGTGGATAACAATTATGCAGGAAGAAAGGGATCGGACAATAAGAAGGTTTTAGCGAGCGAAAGTGATTCTGACCTTCTTATTGTCCGATCCCTTTCTTCCTGCATAATTCTGGAGAGAGCGCGCAGTTCGAAGTCAAACTCCGGCAGTGACCAAACGAGCAAAGTTGGCTCTTCTGTGACTCGTGGACTTCAACTCCCAGAATTCCTGAGCTAGCAGGGCAGAGGAGGAAGTAGTCAGTCACAAGCGCCGGCCCCGCTGCTCGTGTGCCGTTACTTCAGAGCAAAGGAAGCGTGGGGGGGAGGGGGTAGAGGAGAAGGAGACGGCGGCAGCAATCCGAGGCTTCACCCCAAAGCTAAGCAATTGCCCGTTGCCCACAGGCCCTGAGGTGCGGGACTCCACAGCTCCATTGGGGAAAGGGAGGACAGTAGGGCTCTGAGGAGGGGGGCTGCTGTGGCTGCCTCCGCTGCTGCTGTTGCTTCTCGGAATGCAGAAGCTGCGTGGAAGCTCCGCCCGGGACGAGCCTTCTCATCGCCCCGCGCTTGCTTTTGTTCCCGCCGACTGCTGGTGCTGGTGAGGTGCTTTGCCAGCCCTGGTTGTTGTGATTGTTACTCTTGCGGGGGGGTTCTTATTTCCAGGGGGAGGGGGGAAGCACCTCTTTCCCTCCCTTCTGAAAGAGGCGCGGGGATGCCAGAAGTGGCGGCATCAGGACTTGGCATCTTGGAAGAGGGCTGGGCGAGGGAGAAAGGAGCCACGGTGGGGATTGCTTTGCAGGGAGAAAGGAAGGAAGGAAGGAAGGAAGGAAGACAAAGAAAGAAAGAAAGAAAGAAAGAAAGAAAGAAAGAAAGAAAGAAAGAAAGAAAGAAAGAAAGAAAGAAAGAAAGAAAGAAAGAAAGAAAGAAAGAAAGAAAGAAGAAGTTAGGAAGGAAGGAAGACAAAGAAGGAAGGAAGGAAGGAAGGAAGGAAGGAAGGAAGGAAGGAAGGAAGGAAGGAAGGAAGGAAGGAGAAAACACAAAAAAAGAGGGAGGGAGGGAGGGAGGAAGACAAAGAAAGAAAGAAAGAAAAAGAAAGAGAAAAGTTAGGAAGGAAGGAAGACAAAGAAAGAAGGAAGGAAGGAGAAAAGAGAAAGAAGGAAGGAAGAAGGAGGGAGGGAGAAAGAAAGAAAGAGAGAGAGAGAGAAAGAAAGAAAGAAAGAAAGAAAGAAAGAAAGAAAGAAAGAAAGAAAGAAAGAAAGAAAAGTTAGGAAGGAAAGAAGAAAAGTTAGGAAGGAAGGAAGACAAGAAAGAAAGAAAGAAAGAAAGAAAGAAAGAAAGAAAGAAAGAAAGAAAGAAAGAAAGAAAGAAAGAAAAGTTAGGAAGGAAGGAAGAAAGAAAGGTTAGGAAGGAAGAAAGACAAAGAAAGGAAAGAAGGAAGAAAGAAAGGAAGAAAGGAAAGTTAGGAAGGAAGGAAGAAAAGTTAGGAAGGAAGGAAGGCAAGAAAGAAAGAAAAAGAAAAGTTAGGAAGGAAGGAAGGAAGGAAGGAAGGAAGGAAGGAAGGAAGGAAGGAAGGAAGGAAGGAAGGAAGACAAAGAAAGGAAAGAAAGAAGGAAGGAAGGAAGGAAGACAAAGAAAGAAAGAAAGAAAAGTTAGGAAGGAAGGAAGACAAAGAAGGAAGGAAGGAAGGAGAAAAGACAAAGAAGGAAGGAAGGAAGGAGGAAGAAAGAAAGGTTAGGAAGGAAGGAAGACAAAGAAAGAAGGAAGGAAGACAGAAAGAAAGAAAGAAAAGTAAGGAAGGAAGACAAAGAAAGAAGGAAGGAAGAAAAGAAGGAGAAAAGACAAAGAAAGAAAGAAGGAAGGAAGGAGGAAGAAAGAAAGAGAAAGAAAGAAAGAAAGAAAGAAAGAAAGAAAAGAAAGAAAGAAAGAAAAGAAAGAAAGTAAGTTGTATGGCCGCCCTGAGTCCTGCGGAGTGGGGCAGCATACAAAAATGACCTAAATAAATAAATAAATAATAAATGGCGGATCGGAACTTGTCTGCGAAAAAATTTGGCGGATGGTATGCTTAAGGTTGGCCACCACTGCTCTATGGCAAGGGGCGGGTTTTCCGGTCAGCTCCACAATTGATAGGGCTTTCGGTTAGGACTGGTAGAGGAAAAAGGACACCGCACTAGGAGGAAACTCTATGATGGGGGAACCGGACTTCCGGTCAACTCCAGAACTGAATGGAGGGCTTCCGGTTAGGACCTTTGTGGCTCTTTGAGTTTTTAAGTTTGCCGACCCCGATCTATACCCTCTC
This sequence comes from Diadophis punctatus similis, assembly GCA_023053685.1. NCBI lineage: Eukaryota > Metazoa > Chordata > Lepidosauria > Squamata > Dipsadidae > Diadophis > Diadophis punctatus. The sequence continues at coordinate 152,592,321 of JALIGW010000002.1, forward strand.
CCACTAATGAAGAATATGCTGGCCTGTTTAGTGGAGGGATGGGTGTTTACGAAACTGGACCTCCGCGAAGCGTATTATCGGATAAAAATAAAAGCAGAGACGAATGGAAAACCACCTTTAATTGTCCTCTGGGCAGCCACCAGTTTAAGGTGATGCCATTTGGCCTGCAAGGTGCCCCCACTATATTTATGCAGTTCATCAATGAAGTATTACAGGACGATCTATATAAGGGGTATTGGTATATCTAGGTGATATACTTATATATATACCAAAACCATGGAGGAGCATATCAGTTTAGTATGCCAGGTTTTTAAAAAGTTATTGGATGCTCACCTGTACGTAACTTTCCAAGTGTGAGTTTCACCGTACACAGTTGATTACTTGGGATTTCGTATTTCGCCAAAGGGAGTGGAGATGGACCCCTCTAAGGTGAAGGCGGTAATAGATTGGCAGGCCCCAAAAACCAGAAACCAGTTATAGAGTTTTCTGGGTTTCTCTAACTTTTATCGCCAATTTATTCCATCCTTTGCACAAGTGGCCCTGCCACTCACCGATTTGCTAAAGTGGAAAACCCCGTCCTAATCACACGATACAATGGACTCTCCAATGCCAGCAAGCACTCAAATGCTTAAAGGCTCTGTTTGCCAAAGAACCGGTCCTCAGACACCCAGTCCTGACTCAGCCATTTGTAGTGCAGACTGACGCCAGTCACATAGCAGTGGTTGCTGTCCTCCTACAAAAGAACAAGGAAGGAGTACTGCAACCATGTGCCTACACGTCACGTAAGTCGACGGAGGCCGAATGTAACTGGTCAATTTGGGAGGAGACTTTTGCGGTCCGATGGGCATTAGTTACGTAGTGACATTTACTAGAGGGGGGAGAGGTGTCCTTCGAGGTGTGGATGGACCACAAGAACCTGGTGGGCCTCCAAACCCCTAGACGGTTGTCACCGAAACAGGTACAATGGGCCATGTATTTCTGGTGATTTAATTTTACTCTGAAATACATACTAGCGGGTAGGAACTTCCTAGCTGATGCCCTTTTCAGGAAACTGCAATTTGAAGCATTAGAGAGAAGGTGGTACAGGGCATTGTCCCGACAGACAAAACCCAGGCCCTAGATGTGAAAGCTCCTCCATTGGGAGGCATCGACCTCATTCCTCAGGCCATCCAGTCGGCTCTTCCGGTAGATTCCTGGTACAAGGAGAACCGTGCTCTACTCACTCAAAGAGACAGTTACGCTTGGAAAGGGTCCAAGCTGTATATTCCCCGGGCTGTTAGATTAGATGTACTAGGACGGTGTCATGATGCTCGCCCAAGCCGGCCATTTTGGGTTTTTAAAAACCCTACATCTTACCAACCGACAGTTCTGGTGTCCCCAGATGAAACGGGATATAGAGGATTACATCCGTAGTTGTGTGGTATGTGCGACTATGAAATCCTGATCTGGGAAACCACCAGGACTGTTGCAAAAAGTGGCAACTCCATCACGTCCGTGGGAACAGATTGTGATGGACTTTATAGTCGATCTACCAGAGAGCCGGGGCAATACTGTCATCTAGACAGTAATAGATTTGTTTTCAAAGCAGGACCATTTTTATAGCCTTCCCGGGACTCCCATCAGCTAGGAAATTGGTTAAGTTGTTTCTCGTCCACATATATCGCCTTCATGGCATCCCACAAAGAGTGATATCAGATAGAAAGATGCAATTTACAGCAAAATTTTGGACAAACTTCTTGATTAGAGTTGGATCATCACAAGGCCTAAGCTCAGCATATCACCCCGCCACCAATGGAGCAGCTGAAAGAGCTAACGCCATGGTGAAGAACAGGGGTGGGTTCCTCCCGGTTCGGACCGTTTCACCCGAACCGGTAGCGACCCGCTGGTGATGTCACAATGACATCACCGAACCGGATCGGTCGGTGCCAGACCATGGGTGCCGCTGTCTTTTTTTTTTTTTTTTTTTTTTGAATTTTTTGAATTGATTTTTTATTCTGAGTATGTGCAGAAGCCAAGTTCCCGGCACTGTGCATGTGATCACCATCTTGTTTTCGGCTTTCTTTTTTTAAAATTGTTTTTAATTTAATTTAATTTTTAATTTTTCTTCTGAGCATGTGTAGAAGCAGAGTTTCTGGCACTGTGCATGCGGTCGCCATCTTGAGGAAGCAAACCAGCAGTGAGGTAAGTTAGAACCCACCCCTACTTGGGTCCCCTCAACTTTTCAGTCCCAGAAAGCGGCTGAAAACTGCCCTTCTCCTGTTTTGCAGCCATGCACCATTTTTTGTCCTTGCCTCCTTCCCATTTTTATTTGGTTTTCCCTTCCACCCTGAAAGGAGCTTCAAGCAAAAGGAAGTGAGGGGGGAAGGGGGGAAGAAAGATCCAGGAGTGGGAAGGGATTGGGAAGAATGAGAATGAGGATGGCTTCCCGGCTCAGGGAAGGCTTGGAGAATCCAGAGCGTGCCTTTCCCCTTCTCTCTTCCGGTGCTTTTATTTCCAAAGCCCCCTCCCCATTCCAGTCTCTTTCGCTAAAAATGGCACTCCTGGTCCAAAGCAATTGGTGTGAAACAAAAGTGAGATTTAAAGGAAACAAAGTTGAGCTAGTTTGTAAAGAAAACAAGTACTGTCAAGATTCAGTGCAAGCCATACTAATATTCCAAACTAATGAGTCTTAATGTCTGGTTAAAATGGGTAGTACTTCCATTTAAAGAAGAAAAGCATAGCTCAGACTATTGCTATGATTTTTTGTGCCTATATTCTGTTGTTTTGGTATAAATTTTGTTAATGTAGAAATTTTACTTAGAGCCTATTAAACAACGGAGCTAGCGGCCTGCCTGTAATCATGTGTATCTATTAGGAATAAATTCCACTGAAAGAGAGTAGCCTTACTGCCAAGTAAATATGCATAGGCTTTAAGTAGTTGAGAGATAGGGTATTGATTAGGAGAGAGAGAGAGAGAGAGAGAGAAAGAGAGAGAGAGAGAGAGAAAGAAAGAAAAGAAAGAAAGAAAGAAAGAAAGAAAGAAAGAAAGAAAGAAAGAAAGAAAGAAAGAAAGAAAGAAAGAAAGAGAAAGGAAGGGACAGAGACAAGAAAGAAAGAAAGAAAGAAAGAAAGAAAGAAAGAAAGAAAGAAAGAAAGAAAGAAAGAAAGAAAGAAAGAAAGAAGAAGAGAAAAAGAGAAAGAGAAAGAGAAAGAGAAAGAGAAAGAGAAAGAAAAAAGAAAGAAAAAAAGAAAGAAAAAGAAAGAAAGATGAAACTATTGCATTACCATTGGTCAAAGCATATCAGTGTTGCAGAACATTAAAATAGTGGTCCTAAGGTACATCAGTATTGTATTTGGGATTTCATAGCATCCATGGGCATATTCCAATTTATAATTAGTGTGTGTGTGTGTGTGTGTGTGTGTGTGTGTGTGTGTGTGTGTGTGTGTGTGTGTATGTGTGTATGTGTGTGTGTATGAAATGAAATGAAATGAAATGAATGACAAGGCATATAATCTAGTTCTACCCATAAATGTGATATGGATGATATGTAGGTAACGGAGGTAATCTCAGATAATCCTTTGGTGAAAGTTGTGGATTTACAGCATTCATTCTTTCTTCAGGGCTATGACAGACATATTTACTTCCAGGGATTTATGGAATCAACTAAATTCTAGAACAGTGATGGCGAACCTATGGCACGCGTGCCACAGGTGGCACGCGGAGCCATATCTGCCGGCACGCGAGCCATTGCCCTAGCTTAGCTCCAACACGCATGTGCACACCGGCCAGCTGATTTTCGGCTCACGCGGAGGCTCTGGGAGGGCGTTTTCAGCTTCCGGAGAGCCTCCAGGGAGGTGGGAGAGGGCGTTTTCGCCCTCCCCAGGCTCCAGGGAAGCCTACTGGGCCCACCGGAAGTCAGGAAACGGGCCATTTCCAGCCTCCAAAGGGCTTCCTTGGGGGCAGGGGAGGCCATTTTCGCCCTCCCCAGACATTGAATTATGGGTGTGGGCACACGCGCATGTGAGATAGCGCATGCGCACGTGCTTTCGGCACCCGAGGAAAAAAAGGTTCGCCATCACTGTTCTAGAATGATCTGAAAGACATTTCTATATTTAGAAATGATGATCTGTTCAGTATTGGAATGGTAAGGAGAGGGAGACCTTAATACAATTACTGAATACTCTAATTACTTATCATATGCAGGGGTACTGCACAAAATGAAAAGTGGCTTATGACATTAACAGCAAATGGCCAGGAATTCATCAAATCATACATAAAAGCATTTATTCTGCTTCCTTCACTACTTCCTCAGCAAAACTCTTCCATTTAATGTTGAAATTAACATCCGACACAATAATGCCTATGCCTTCTGTGACATATTTTCTAAGTGTTCTGAAGATAAAATTGTCCTGCTCTATTTCAGGAAAACTAAAGTAAAATATCTATCACAATCTATCCCAATTCTGAGAGATGTTTCAGGTGCACTCTGAAAGCATAGGAAAGAAGTTTGATTTACCATATGCATTCTCAATTTTGTTGTATCATACCTGATCATAATCAATTGAGTCAGAGCGTATGTGCCTCAGTTGATCTTCTTCTAAAAAAGAATACAAATACTAGTAATAGTTGTTAAATATTTATGGCTATAGGATACATTTCTTTCTGCAAAGTCCTAGGCTAGTTATTTATGAATGGCTTGCATCACACTTCAGGCAAAGTTCCTTCATTCTGGTAGACTGCAAATACTACAGTAATAATGGTCCAGTACCAGAAATTATGTAACAAGAAATATTTTCTCAAATTTTCTTCCAAAACCACACACACCAAAGGGATACCCTTTGGTGTGTGCGGTTTTGGAAGAAAATTATCTTGGTTGCTCGACTGGATGATTCTTATCAGAACAGAAGGACTGCAATCTCTGCCTGATCTTGCAATGGTGTTTGATGCTATTGAGATTGACATACAATTTTACATTTTCTCTACTCCTCCTCCTCACAGTTGATAGCATTGAGTTACCACAAAATAGCATTTTGTCCCCAGTGCTGTTTTACATGTTTTATATTAGACACTGAAGATGACGGTCATGTTTTTATCAATATGCTAATGAAACAGACTTGTACTGATCTCTGAAAACTGAATTATAATGCCTGTATAAATCTTATTTCAGTGTCTTGTTCAAGACCAGTACCTTAGATTTCATCCTGGTAAGACAATAGTCTTCTCTTACTATTCCTTAAAAAAATAAACTTTATTCCTTTGATTTAGATGGAGTCTACACTCCCTCAAAAGCAGCAGGTATACAGCTTGAGAGAATTCAGTAAATCATCACTATTACTGGTTGGCTAAGTTGGTACACTGATAAAGGGGACACGGCTTAATCAAATACATTAGAGGTAGATCCCACTTAACAACTGCCCTTTTTAGCAATTGTTCAAAGTTACAGTAGTGCGAAAAAAGTACAGTAACTTTATGACCAGTCCTATAATTTATGACCATCACAGCGGCTCTGCAGCCACATGATTAGATTATAATTCAGGCAATTTCAAATTCAAGCAATTTCAGGCATTTACATCTGTATTTGCATCCCGTGGTCACATGATCACCACCGAGAGCTTCACAATCAGCTTTTGAAAAGCAGAATCAATGAAGAAGCTGACAGTAAAAGTGCAAGTCACAGTCATGGGATGTTTTGCTTAACTACAGCATCGCTTAGTGATGGAGTTTATAGACCCAATTGTGGTTGTTAAGTGAGAACTACCTGTAATTATCTTACCTACTGATTACTATAATACATCCCTTGGGAGCAACTTTTACCTGAGGTCTTGAAATTGAAACAAGTGCATTATTCAATAGCAAAATGATCACATAGTATCAGTTTTGGTATTAGCACCCAAACACTGCTATGATCACCAGAGGATATTCAGGTGTATCTTACTAATTTTTATTTGCAGCAGTCAAAAAAGGCCATTTTCTGTTATACCATCCTCTCTATGGAATGCCTTCCCTCAGAAAAAATAATAAACTGTCACAATCTAAGCATATACTGAAAATTAATCTCATCATGCTATTTAATAGCCATATATCATTTACTTGTATCTACCGGTACATAAGTATTTGTATACATATATTTTTCCAACTGTAATGTATATTTCAATGTACTTTTATGCTGATAAAAGTACATTGAAATATGTGCATTAAGTAAAAAACCAAACCAAGTTACACTGTTAAATAAAATTATATACATTATAACTATATATATTCTATAATTTGGCTCTGGGTTTGGGATTCTTTTGTCTATGAAGAATTGCCATGTCTGACCTTGGATGGGGTGGCACTGGTGCATGATCTGAGGTTTCTTCTGGACTTACAACTCCTATTTGAGAAACAGGTGGCTATCATGGCCAGGAGAGCCGCTGCACAACTGCAAATTGTGTGTCAATTAAGCCCTTTCCTGGACCAACAATCCCTGATCACAATAGTCAAGATGAGAGGCTAGTCACCTCCCATCTTGACTATTGCAAGGCGCTCTACATGGAGCTGCCCTTGAAAAGTTTCCAAAACCTTCAATAGGTTCAAAATGTGGCAGCTCACATGGTTTTATGCAACCTAGATTTGCACATGTTATCTTTCCTAGGGAGCAATATTGGCTGCCAATTTGTTTGCAGGTCAAATTCAAGATGCTAGTTGTCACCATCAAGCCCTACATGGCTTGGGACCAGGTTGTCTGAAGAACCATCTTTTTCCAGTCATATCTAGAGATGTGAAGGCCCAGAAAAAAACCGGAAAAATTTGGGGGGAAAACAATTTTTTTCCATTTTTTTTTCTGAAGGCTTTTGTTTTTTTTCCAAAAAATTGGAAAAATTGAAAAAAGAGAAAAAAACATTGTGGAATATTTTATTTTAACATGATGAATAAAATATTTTAAGACAGGGTGTTCAAATATTTTCCAAATCATTTCTAAAAAAAAGTATGATATCAGATTATTCTAATTTCTGTGCACTGAGTGAGGACAAGCAAGTCCTAGGTAACAAACTGAACCCTCCAATGCAAGAACAGTATGCATTTCTTTCTTTAGGAGGTGCTGCTATTGTAACAAGAAAAGGGTTTCAGTTTTGCTTTTGCATGTTAGACTCCTATTGCTTCTAGTTTTCTCCAGATACCTCCATCTTCTGCAGCATGTGAAAGAATGTTTGGAAACACTCACACTAAGTCAAGAAATAAACTGACATGTGAAAGGGTAGAGAAGCTTGTTTCGATCCGGGCAAACCTTCAGTTTTTAGAAGTTCCTAATTGTGATGACGGACAAAAAAGAGTGAAACTGACAATTTCAGCTCAGAAAATGATTCTGATTAAATATCCATTGAAACTTAGTCCCACTCTCTTCTTAACACTTCCCCCATCTTCAATTCTTTTTATGAGAATGGGGTTTTTATTTTTATTTTTATTTAATACTATGGAGAGGAAATATGAAAAATTGTTACTTTTGGTTTTGAAAATTGTTTTGTGGAGGCTTTTTGGCTGTTCCACATAAACTAATAAGCAGTTCAGGAGATTGTTGCTCCCTTTGTTACAAATAAATATTACAAAAAAGTAATGTGATAATTGTTTGGCTACACTATATTTTAATATGCTAGTTGTGATAATTTTATGCCAAGTCAAATTGTCCATAGTCATATTTTATGTTCCTAAAGTAACAGAATGACTTTCAATCTTAAAAAGACAAAAAAGTGCTAATGCAGTATTTTTTTCAATTTTTCCAAAAATTTCCGTTTTTTCTCCCCCCAAAAAACGGAAAAGCTCGGGGGGTTTTCCGAGCTTCAAAATTTCCGGAAATTTTACATCTCTTGTCATATCTACCCAACATACCAGAGTGGAGAGGTAGGGAATGGTATGGGTTCCACCTCCTCAGGAGGTCTAACTTAGTGGGACCAGAAGAAGGGCCTTATTAATGGCACTCCTTCCCTGTGGAACATCAGGATCTGCAAAAATAGAATTGGCCCCCACTCTGACACTCAAGGGCCCTAAAAACATAGTTCTGCCAATGGGTCTGGGGACCCCAGAATGATATATAACCCATCAACTGGCTCGTCTGATAGTTGTCACCATGGATAATGCGGGCTTGTATGGGTATTGAGATTTTATCCTTCTAAGCAGCCCAGGTTTATTGGGCAACCATATAAAATTTCTTAATTTATACCAGGGGTGTCAAACCGGCCCGCAGGCCAGATGCGTCACATGCTGGCTACCCCCACCCCCTTTTTAGCGAAGGGGGAAAGAGTCGTGATATGTCACATGACGACAACATGACGTCACAAGTTTGACACACCTGATTTATACCAACCATTTTAAATTCCCTGGGACTGCACAGAAAAAATAATTTAAAATAGAAAAAACAAAGTAACTTTTTTTTAATAGTCTGAAAAATATTTTTAAATTAGTACAGGTAGTCCTTAACATATGACCACAACTGAGCCCAAAATTTGTTGCTAAAAAAGGCAGTTCTTTAACTGATTTTTGCCCCATTTTACAACCTTTTTGCCATCATTGTTAAACAAACCTCTGCAGTTGTTAAGTGAATCATGTAGTCATTAAGCAAATATGGATTCCCCCATAGACTTTGCTTGTCAAAAGCTGGCTGGGAAGATTACAAATGGTAATCACATGACCCGGAACAGGGTAACTGTCATGTCAGTTACAAAATTTTGATCACATGACCGCGAGGATGCTGCAAATGGTCGTATGAAAACCAGTCTTAAATCACTTTTTTCAATGCTGTTGTGAATTCAGTCAATCTCTAAATGAATGGCTGTAAATTGAGTACTACCTGTACTGAAAAGATCACAAAGCTGATATCAGGCAAGCTTCAATTTAAGATAGGATCTGGATAAAAAAAAACTGAAGGAGGAAGAAAGGAATTATTCCTTGAAATCAAGAGTACAAAATTCCAAAGTGTACAGTTAAGGTTTTCTAATGGTGCACTACATTATTTTATCAACGTATTTTTCCTTGCAACAATGAAAAAAAAATTGGCGGAAAGTGGTCCTTAGTCGCCCAGGAGCGAAGAACTTTTGATCCTAATGAACCTATTGCACTCTGCAGCCAAACATTCTTTATATTTCAACCAAGAACTATTTCCTTGAAATACAGCATACGGATAGTTTCATTTTAGATGAAGCACAGTAATAATGTCCAGGATTTTCAACCAATTACTTGCCTGATTGTGGTCTGTAAAGCAGGCGTTTTTACTTGGTTAAAACCTAACTCTATACATACAGGGAGTCCTTGACTTACTGCTATAATTGAGTATAAAATTACAGTTGTAAGTCATGCTGATCATTAAGCAGATCAACATGTGACCACATCTGATTTTATGACTCTTTTGGGGGCAGTCATTCACGGCCATAAATATGAGCCAGCTGCCAAGCATTCAAAATATGATCATATGACTGTGGGTAGCCATTGGTCATTGTAAGTTTGAATCGCAGTCATAAATAGCCCAGGGGGAGTCCATTGTAACTTAAATGGTCGCTAAGTGAGTGATTTTAAGTTGAGGACTACCTATACAAATTTTTTGAGGTTAATAATGTAGCTAAGGAGTCTTGCATAGAGTTACTTTACTGTGATGTCCCTGTTAATTTCTAAGTTGTGATAAGCACAAAATGCTTTTTTTTAAAAAAGGGCAGAGAAATCTAATGTAAGAAATTACTGGATAATCAGTGCTTATTTTTAAGACAACTCAAAATTATTTTCAGTTTTTGCAATGCTAGATATTACAACCCTTTATAACTCTGTAAACTGAAAAGAAACTAATGTCATAGCTAAAAATGGGGGGAAACAACTTAATACATTTATATTTTTAAATTTCTGGATTTTGAGACCTCATCTGAATATTGTTAAGTACTAACTAGAATTACCAATCCCAATCTTCTTAAGTAAAAGTACCAGTTAAACCCACTTTGTTAATTAGGGATTTGTTAACAAGCCAAATGTTTGCTCAAGATGAAACATCACAGGTTGAACAGGTGCAATTTGAAAGTTCTCAATTTACAAAAACTGCATACTATTCTCATACCCCACTGATAACCTCAGCTGTAGAATTCTACAAAAATTGCGGCAGATCAAAGCTCCACGTTTTAACCATTACTTAGTAGCCTTTATTTCAAAACAAATCCTGCTATTATTTTAATCACTGAAAATCCAATTGCTATACCAACATAAAGTTCTTAATTCACAGTTATATAAGAAAATTTAAAAACTATGTGAAAAGAAGTAAAAAGCTTATTTAAGATAAAACAACTGACTATATCTATGTTAGTATAAATTTCTTATAATTAATATAAATGGCATATACCCGTGATGGTGAACCTATGGCACGTGTGCCTGAAGTGCCACGTGGAGCCATGTCACCTGGCATCGCCCGTTCCTCTTCTGGGTTTCTGGTGTGCATGCCCACGTGATGATCAGCTTGCCTTTGTGCGTGCGGCAGTGAAAGAAACCGGAAGAGCTGGTCTTCCATTTTCCAGGATGAGCATGTGCGCTGGCCAGCTGATTGGCACGTGCGCATGCACAGCAGTAACCAGAAGACTTGCTGGCCGGCACGCATGCCCCCTGGGCAACTCCTCTTCCTGGTCGCGGCCCAGACGAGTGCGCGCGTGTGTACCCGGACCACGTGCACCTAAAGTGCTCCCTTTTTGGCACTCGGTGCCCCGCTCACGCGCTTGGTCCCTTTTCAGCACTCGGTGCCACGCGCATTCGCATGAAGTGTTCCCTTTTCGGCACTCGGTGCCGAAAAGGTTCGCCATCACTGGCATATACAAATCACCACTCTGGTTCACAATTTCACATGATTTTTCATATGAAAAATATCATTTTTAAAAGTAGCATAAGGCTTAACATAATTATTTTAACTTTTATTATCTACAGAACAAGTTTAACTCCATGTTCTATATTTCAAGACATTACTTTCCATCACATAGAAGATTAAAAATAATTTGATAATGGCATGCATGTGTGTATATATGTATGCACACAAACACACAGAGGGAGAGAACTTTTCAATTAAATCATATATATATTCATTTACTGGCTCTTAAATGTGATATATTCCCTGATGTTATTTCTGTGTTCTATTTTTCTGAATAAATGAAAATCAGTATGGCTTTTACATATTTTTCCAAATAAAAATATTAATGGTATTAAACCCTATTAAATCTGAATGTAATATGTGTAAACTGTTAAACAGGGCATTTTCAAAGTGAAAATAAACATGAGAGATGAAATCTTGGCAAAGATCTTAAGTGAATGGAATTTCAAGTCCCTATGTAAGAAGTTCTCAAAATTACCTAAGCCTTCATCCTAAAATTAAACAAGATTAGGATTCTTTATGAAGAAAGGTATCATGCTACTTATGTTATTTGACAGGCATCAACAATTGAAACTAGAAAAATGCCAATCCACAAAAATGCTATGTTAATGTGTATATTAATTTTTTCTCCCAAATAATTCGTCTTTAAATGGAAGTATTGCCTTCGGTTCACTAGAACAACGGTCACTAACTGGTGGTCTGTGGACCACTGGTGGTCCACGAGAAAATTTTGGTGGTCCGCTGAAAAATTATTTGCATTTTTTATATTGCACTAAATTAGAGGTCCTCAAACTACAGCCCCTGGGACAGATACGTGCAATGAACGTTTGTGTTGCTGCAGAATCACCCCCTTCGAGGTCTTTTTGTGCGGGTCGGAGGGAGGCAGAAATTCTGACTTGGGGTCTGCTTCAGCCTCCTGGTGCGGGGCTTTGGGCAAAAGCTGGAGGGAAGCGCCGCTGGTGGCAAAGAACCGGAGGGCCTTGTTCCAGTGGGACTGCATCATAGCCTGGAACTGGCTGACCATCTCAGTCCGCTGAGCCTCCAGGCGCTGGCACCTAGCCTTGCACTCCCACAGGTCTTCTCTGTTTGGAAAGCCTATGTTCCTAGTCCTCAGTGAGGTGCTTCTGCTGAGCCTCCTTCTCGGCCAGATCCAATTTGAACTGAGCCAGCTGTTTTGCCAACTCTTTCTCATGGTGGCTGCTTAGCTCCAACAACTGCTTCCTGTTGGGGCCCTAAGGAGTCCAGGCGGGGAGGGGAGGAGTGGCTGGGAGGGGAGGGGCAAGTAGAGGCCAGCGAGGCGCCCCTCGACGTGAGTAACATTGCGTTGGACACGCCCACCCAGTCACATGACCACCTACCCACGCCCACCCAGCTGGTCATTAGACAGATCATATTAGTGGTCCGCGGGATTTAAAATTATGAATTTAGTGGTCCCTGAGTGGTCCGAAAGGTTGGGGACCCCTGCACTAGAATATAGTGATAGAGAGAAATGAAATCTTTCTGTTTAATTTTCCTTTGGAGAACTGTCATAAATTCAGAAGGATTTCTTTTGGGTAATATTGGGGTAACAAACATGGATTATAAATGTAAGCACAATTGAAATGTCTATCGAAATTATAAGGTTTACCTTCAAAATCTATGTTTTCAGTAAGCATCAGCTTTACATCTCATAAATTAGCAACTATGTCTTTAGCTAACAATAATATTTAAAGATATATGTTAACAAAACAGTGGTTAAATTATCCAAAACCATCTTTCAAAAAAAATTGCAGCGCAGGAACATATTATCAATATCCCAATATTCAGCAGGTAAATAGATTTTATAACTGTATACTTTGGGGGGGGGTTCTTGCAAGCAAATTTGGAATGGGTGGAAAGACAAATGAACTACTATTAAGAGATATATCATTCTGTGAAATATTATGTGCAATAGGACAAATAATAATCAAAGATAATCATATAATAGTTTGTTTCATACTATGCCTTACATTGGTACATCCAAGATACACTCAAATAATAAAAGAGTTTTGCATAGAGTTGTTATCTGTAAGACAACAGGATTTGGAGAAGTTGTTCAAAACAGGTACACAGAAGAGTCCAAAAATCACTAGAAACACATTTTTTTCTCAAAGCTATCTGGTCAGAGTAACTCTGATAAATCTGAACAGTAGTAAAAACGCATTTAAAGTTTCAACATTGAGATTTCACTCATTTGTCACTGAATGATTGGATTTGTAATTTTTTTACATTACAGCATTATCCCTTATTGCAATACTGTAAGATATGCTCTTTTTCCAACTGTAGAGTATGCAAAGCAGTACAGTAAGAGGCTCTACATTTCTGCCTATTAATTTGTTTTAAATTAATCCAAATTAAAACAAAACAGAATATCTGGCTTTCCCAATAAATGACATCCCCTGCATAAGGAAAGTTACACAAGTCAAGTAACTCATTGAGCTACACTAGTAATATGACATCATGAATAAACACTTCACTAAACAACTTTTAATAAGCAAGGTGTACTTGTTGTCCTTACTGTATTTGCAAAACGCCTTTTCTATTTTAAGAGTTAACGAGCTACAAATATTTTCTCACCAACAGAAAACCTTCAAAAGCAGCCCCTTTTCTAAGCCATCCACTCGCCTTTTCTTTTCCTTTGTTAAATTAAATCCCACAATCTTTTTAGCCACAAGATAAACCCTCGGTGTGAAGATACTTGTTTGAATACTGAAAGTACATCTGCATTTTTCTCATGAAAACACAAGGCCTCTCATACTCCACCACCACCACCCATCGAAAAGTACAGCAGAGTGCGTGCATCATGTGTGCAGTCTGGAAGACAACTTGGAAGCCCAAGTCTAAGTAATGAGGGGAGGAGGGGAAAGTATTTATCCATAACTGCAGCCATAAGTGGAAACTAAGATTTTTTTTAACCCAACAGGAGTTGCTTCCCACACAATAAATCGCTTGTGATCCCAGAGCTGGACAAAACAGAGAGCAACTAAGCGCCATGTCTAGACCAGCTTGAGCGAAGAAGCGGGGCTCATGTGCTGCTGCTGCTGCGGACACCCTTCAAGCCTCCTTGTGTGGGTGCTGCCGCCACTACAACGAGGCTCCCTCCTCCACGAGCGGGGTCCCCCGGCCTTGAAGCTTGAAACGCCTTGGGCTCGCCTCTCACGCCCCCCACACCCACCCCGCCCGCCCGCCGAACACGCCGGGAAGACGGGAACGGCGACCGGCGGGCAAAGAGAAAGGTCCTGGCCGGAACGCGTCTCAATTCGCCCCCACCTCACCCGCCGGCAGTCCCTCCCTCCGCCTCACACTCACACGCGGGGCAGCTGCAACGGTGGCGCCCCCCGGCGCTGGAACACTCCGTCCACGAAGACGCCGTTCTTGCCCAGGCAACGCAGGTAGAAATCACCACTGCCAGACGAAGGACTGGCGGCAACAGGCGGCGACTGAGTCCCGGTCCCGTCGCCGGTGAGGGTCGAGGCGGGGCCGCTACCGCTGTTGGCAGGGGCCTGGGCCTGAGCGGGCGGGGCAGTGAAAATCTCCAGGTGCCGCCGGGAGATGAAACTGGAGTGGCCCATGCTTACGTCCACCGAGCCCTGCGAGGAGTTGCGGCCGATGGTTACTGAGCGCTTTTTCATGAGGTATTCGAACTCGCGGCCCTCTAACCGGGCCACGGCCGCCGATGCCGTCCCCGCCGCCATCTTGGCCGAGGCAGCGCGCGGGACCGAAGGGCCCCCCCCTCTGTTCCCCCCCCGCGCGCGTGCGCGCCCTCCCCCCCTCCCCGATTCCCCACACCGCCTGCCGGGTCGGCCCCAGACACCGACAGACACAGCGACAGAGCGCTACCGTGCAACCCACACTCACGCTATTCCCCCTTCCACTAGACAGGCTGCCGGCTTAGCCAATGAGCGTGCTGCACGCTCTTTGGAGCTTTTCGGTGTCCGCCACTCACAAGCGTCACCGGGATCGACGCAAGGCAACGAGGGTAGATTGTGCCCCATTGGAGACAGGCAGGCAACGAGATGGAATGAAACTATGGATTGGATTTGTAATCATATGGAGTCGGACGGTGGTAGAAGCGGTTGCTACTGTAATACCGTAGCAAAAACTTATTGCGGCAAGAACTAGCCTTAAATAATGCTGGAAAACTCCATAAATGAATTGTAAGGAATTAAAAAACTTCTTAATGTAATGCTCTCAGTTCATTCCTGTATAGATACACACATGCATTCTCTCATGACAGAGGAAGTAGATTCTCAGTTGCTTAAGCAAAAAGAATCAACACTCCTTATTGCTTTTTTTCAGATATAATACTGAATTTGTTCTATAATATTAGGGTGTTGTACTGTATAGTAATAGTAGCAATCATTTTCATACTGTATACCACACTAAGGATAAAGCTGTTTATGCAAGTATTCCATTTAAACATTTAGCATTAATGTAAAAGAGGATGCTATTTCCTGCAAAAGGAAGTTTTGAGTCTTTCTCAACTGACACTGACTGCTTTAAATACACTCGCTGTTACTGTCACAGGTACTGAGGTACTTAAACTGATCCATAAAGTTTTCTGCATCTTTAAGCTAAAAAAATTACCTGCATGTATTGACATATATACTGTATTTTGTTATGTTCACATTTTTTGTATGAAATTTTCTCTTACATATTTTGTGCAGTATTTTAACCATTAGCCCTTAACATGCACTTTTAAATTTTTAATTCCCTCTGAACAGTATACACCTTTTATGCGCATTATACCTATTCAAGCATATGTTTATATTTATGTATCTTTGCTCAATATATATTGTTCTAGTTCTAAGAATAGGTTGATAGTCCTAAAAGTATGTTCTGTTTCACCAAATGAAAGGCTCTATTTGGCAGATCAAAGCAAATAATATTTTTATGATCTTACAACAACTTTCCCTTGATAGGGATTGCTTGTCCTCAGAACTAGCAGATACAACAAAGATTATAAATCTCAGCTTTTATTATAGCTCTCACAGTCCCAGATTCCCTTGGCATTTACAGGATGATTTGAAAAAGATAACTGCATAAGATCTTGGAAATCCTCTTCTTAGACACTATAACAAAAACAGAACAATAACATTATGTTTCACTTTTTCAGTCAAGTTTAGCACACGAGTTTTTTGAAGATCAGAAGTTAGTACAATACACCAAATCTGTTGTTTACTTCAAAACATTTGTATTTATTTACCTTTACCGTTTTTAAAGGGGCACACAATATGGTTTACAGAAAGGTTAAACAAAAAGTTATTTTAAAAAGAAAGTCTGAAAATAGTACTGAAAATATTATCGTTGATTTCAAAAGAGTTATCTTGAAGCAAAAGCAGGAACCAAAGCACGGCAGACCCTATCCTTGGTTTGTCTCGGGTGAGGACGGATCCACAGAAAGACCTTTGATAGTAAAGAGCAGGTTGATTTGTGTGATGGAGAAAGGGGAAGAGGTGGCAAGAAGATAGTCTGGTCCTTTGATTTGGTCAACTACA
Source organism: Diadophis punctatus similis (assembly GCA_023053685.1). Taxonomy (NCBI): domain Eukaryota; kingdom Metazoa; phylum Chordata; class Lepidosauria; order Squamata; family Dipsadidae; genus Diadophis; species Diadophis punctatus. The sequence continues at coordinate 152,608,681 of JALIGW010000002.1, forward strand.
TTCATTTCATTTATGTTTATAGTTCACTATTCTATGAATCTAATAAAGGAAACATGGAAAGAATTTTCCCTCGTTTATCCTCACAGCGTGCGCTTCCGAACCGGTAGGGAAGGTAAGTAGATTTCATCGCTGTTTTCAAGGTTCTGTTTTTGTATCTCATACAATAAGGTGGAGTTCCAGTACAAGAGTCATTGTGGACTCTATTTTCTTACTGGATCTACCTCAATGTGGTGACAGGTACTAGCTCTGAGAACAGATACTTTTATAACTCACAAGCATTTCATCCTGAAAGTTTGAAAATTCCTGTTTTAGATCTTTGCCCTGGATTCCAGCAGAATGAAATTTCAATTCAGAGTGGAATTACACCTCTTTTTTTTTGCAAGCTCTGTTTTATCTTTTTTGAAGAAAAGGAATGGAAATATTCAGAAAGGCAATTACGTAATGTTGGCCCTTGTCAACACGATTTGCAGCACTGTAATAAGATTCAAGTAGCAGATGGATTTCAGTGATTGTGGTATTTTGCTAAATTTAAACTACTAACATTGGGACATGTTGAGGATGGAGCCTAGTAATACAGAATGCTGATGTATTGAGGTATTAGGTAGCAATTTTTATTAAGGTTTCTTGTTTTGATATTTTTATTGTTTTTTGAACTACCCAGGATTATGGTGTATAAGATAAGCAGCAATGTAAGTCTTTTAAATAAATAGATAGATAAATATTTAATTACATGTTTCCTTTATTAATATGCAGGGATTTATGCATTCTAAGACACGTCTTTGTTATACTGATTTCCTGCCAACCTTCCATTAGTCTGGAAGCAAATGAGCAAATATTAACAGTTTTGATACTAGCATCTGTATGTAAAAAAGTTTTAAAATTGTTTTAAAGTATCCTAAGTTTATTCTAAAAGCATTACTGTGATAGAAAGCAGGGCAATCATCTGAAGTTACAGAAATCAATTCATTACTTAATAAATTAAATTGCTGAACAATGCCAGGAAAATAAATTGCACGCTACAATACCAAAACAGCCCTGTTTGAAAATAACTTTTTCCTCCTAAGACACATACTGCAATTCAGAGGTTGTTTTTACTAATAAGAATTCACAATACAGTATCAATGAACTCAGGTGTACTGGTTCACTGATGTCTATGGAGATTCTCAGTCAACTACGGTAGGTCATGATTGTCCCAAAGGTGCTTTTCAAAAGGCAACTGGATTTTCTTTGTTTTTTCCTTGAAGACATTTCGCTTCTCATCCAAGAAGGTTCTTCAGTTCAGAAGTGGACTTCTTCAGAACTGAAGAAGCTTCTTGGATGAAAAGCGAATGTCCTCAAGGAAAAAACAAAGAAACTCCAGTTGCCCTTTGAAAAGCATCCTTGTGTCTGAAGTCACATATTTTCTCTGAATTGAAGCAGAACACGTTAAGTGCCATAATTCAATTGGGAGAAGCAATACGAAGTTTCTGGCTAAAACAAATGTTCACAACAAACACTTCAAGCTTCACTAAGGGTAGGGTGGGTTTTTAGAGGGGGCAGGCATATAATGACTATATACCTGCTGATGAAATGTTGCACATGGTCAAATCTTTACGTATTCCAGGATTTAAATGGCAATTGTTGCTCAGGTACTGCATGTTACCAGGACTGCTACAGTAAGTTGGTTATCACCATGAAAATAATTTTTTCCATCATGTTTGACAGACATATTTGAAATATTGTGATAGGCACCTGCCAAATATGCTGGGCAAAATGCCAGTGTTTTAAAATAGGGGAATCGATCTCAGTTTATTGAAGCATCGCTTACCATTATTGTGCTACAAGACTTATATTTTGAATAAAATAAAATTCTCCTTTTAAAAATATACGATTTTACTTCATCTGGAATGTGCTTTTCTGAACAGCATATTTAAATCCTTTGTAATAAAATATATGATAGTTTATAGTGTTTCTTTCATAATGTTCTGGACTAAATACTTAATTCCACACCTACCAATGCTGGAAAATTCCAATCCAGTCCTTTGAAAAAATCCTTGCCTGTTATTTAATCCAACACAAATGTCTGCAGTTGGTTTACAAACCATGCTTCCCATAATGCTCTAAACTGCTTATGGAGGTCATAACGTGCAGAGCAGCAATAGCCGATTAACAAAATCACATTGTTTTGGTGCGCTGAATAATAATCAGTAACATATATAGACTATCAGATTACTATCTCCATTGTTTCATGTTCAATCGGCGTTTTTAACAGAGGCCTGTCCCGGAAGGAATTAACAAGCCTCCATGCTGCAACAAGACATGTGCTTTTTCAGATGACATCATCCTCCTCAGTATCTAGGCAGTGACCTAGTCGGAGTGTTTGTAAATACTGAAAAAGAACTCTGGGGGTGGGGTAATCACATCAATCACGTATGGAGAAGACAATAGTTAAATCGATGCCCTGAAATTTGCAATTGTTCAGGACATTTCTTTGAATTAGTAAATGTTTCAAAGACAACAGCAATAATATAAAAGGGACTAATTGTTTTAAATAATATAAAAGTTGAAATACTATTGCATAAACTGACAGTGGTGGTCTATGGTTATTGGGACACTGGGTGCCATACCAAAAAAGCCTTAGATGGTATGATATTAAAAAATCTGCACTTTGACAAAATGTCCGTCAAAAAGTCACCTGCTTGGATTTGCATATATATTTTATTTTATTGATTGATTGAATTTATATTGCCGCCTATTCGCCAATGGCAACTTAAGGCGGCTTACAGAATATAAAACCACATTTAAAACAATAAAAACTAACAAAAAGAATCAAATAAATTAATATAGTACAATATAACAAAATCACCTCCCACTCCCTGCCCCGACGACAGCAGATCACATGAACCATTTAATGGGCTCCATCCCACTCTGGGTTCCCCAGGCCCGCTGGCAGAACCAGGTCTTCAGCGCTTTCCGGAAGAATATTAGAGTAGGGGCCATTCTAATCTCTGGGGCAATGATCAGTAGTGGGTTGTAAATCCCGTCGCTACTGGTTTGCTCTTGTGCATGCACGCTCGTGCACATGCGACGCTTCTGCACATGTGCAGAAGCATCCCGGGTGGGTGGGCGGAGCCTCCCACCGCTGGTTCTCCGAACCGGGAGCAACCCACCGCTGGCAATGTTCCAGAGAGAGGGAGCCACCACGGAGAAGGCCCTTCTTCTGGGTCCCACCAGGTGTATCTCCCTCGGGGATGGGACCCACAACATTCCCTCCGTCCCTGCTCTGATGGGTTGGGTAGAAGTGACCGGCAAGAGACGGTCCCTCAGATAACCTTTTTATTTATGTCAGTATATTATGATATGTTAGGTTCTTGGGAAGGACTCCATGCAAATTCAGGCCAATACCAGCTAAAAAATTGGCAACTGTGATTTTACAATAAATAATAATAGTAATAGTAATAATAAGAATAAGAATAAGAATAAGAATAAGAATAAGAATAATATCATCTTGACCAAGGTGAACTTAGGAAACTGTCATCTTGAAAATTAGTTAATAAATATTAGGTGAAACATCATGCTATCCTGTATTATTAATGTATAAATATATAGCATTTTATGTATGTATAGTAATGCATAGCTGTCTAGGCCTGATGTGAAAGCAGTGATTTAAAAACTATCTGTTTGTGTCTTATTTTAATTGGCCAATGTAATGACATATTTTGACAGAAATACAATATATAATCATATTTTAATGTTTAAAAATACTTCTGTTTAGAAAATTAGTTTATTAAATTAAAACATTTAATAGCATATTGCACATATGTACATTAGCTAAAGCAACAGCATTAACATTCCAATATAAATCAAACAAAACCTACTGGCAAGAAAAAAATCAGTGCTCAAATTAATTTTTATTTTCCACTTTTATGATTAGAAATGCCTACCAGTATGAACAGAATACAGAACGCATAAGATAGATTGTATTTCTTAGCACTGTATCTGGCTACGTATAGGATCTGAAGTACAGAGTACAGTTTAGTACACAGCTTCAAGGAAGAACACTAAAAGCATTAAGTAGCAAAATACTGATAAATGTGGTTGTACTTCTCTATTTGAGACTAGTGTGCAATCCCTGCTTGATTTGTCTTGTGCAACAGTTGCACCCAAGAGTGCAACCTTCAGAGGGTCACTAACACTCTAGTCACCTCATGACTGGACTATTGCAATGTGCTCTACATGATGCTACCCTTGAAGATTCTCTGGAAACTCCAGCTGGTCCAGGAGCACAAAGTAGCAATGGGGGCTTCCTGTTATTCCCGTGTCATGGCTGCTCCACAAACCACATTGGCTACCAGTTGCCTTCCAGTTATAATTCAAGAGGTTAGTTGTTATCTATAAAACCCTTCATGGTATAGGGCTTTATTATTTGAGGACCAGATATTATTATTTGACAGACCATCTGTCTCCGGTTGTTTCTGCCTGTCCAGTACATTCAGGCAGAATCCTCTCATTTAAATCTTATGTTGTTGGGTAACCAAGGAAATGGTTTGGGACCAAGCAAGCATACTATCTCTGTTTCAATTTGGAACAATAACCCATTGGAGATACATGGCTTCCACTGTCCAAGAGTTTTGGAAGTCCCTTAAGATCTGGCTCTGTTCCCAGACTAAGGTTTAGAGTGCCTGGGGAGCATTGTCAAGTCTTTTTACTGATTGTTGGGAATGCTTTAGTCTGGGCAGTTATGTTGTTTTAATTGTGAACAGCAATTCATCGGAGAGTCGGATAACTAGCCTGCCTTCTTGTATTATTTTTCTGCAGTAGTATCTTCCTAAAGCTGCTTTTTGCTTCACTGGAAAAATAATTGCACATGAAGGTTGTTTTACCAACCAACAGAGTACTTGGTCAGTTGGACTGGGAAACTGTTATCTGGTTGCAGGTCTGTCTTTTAAATCAGATGTTAATCAGTTTCCCAAATTATGATAAAACGTGCTGTGTTCTGGAAATGTGTAGCTCAATACATGTAGAAGCAGTGGTGGGTTCCTACCGGTGCAGTCCACTCTATAGTACCAGTAGCAGCCAGCAGATGGCGCTATTTGCGCACGACAACTCTGGTGCCGTCTTCACCAGTCTGTCGCGCGGCGCTATCTTTTTGGGGGAAATTTTTTGGCTGATTTTGCTTCCAGCGCATGCGCGGAAGCAAAATTTTGCGAGGGGACGCATGTGCGCGTGAGATTTGGCAATTTTTTGCTTCTGCGCATGCGCAGAAGCAAAAATAGCGCCAAAATTGCATGCGCGCGCATCCCCTCATGAGATTTTGCTTTCGCGCATGCGCAGGAAACAAAATCACATGTGGGCATGTGCGTAGTGAGCGCGTGCGTGCTGAAACATGGCGATGCACAGACAGCGCACCGGTATCGCGAAGAAGCAACCTGCCCCTGTGTAGAAGATGATCTCAGCATAATTTCTATGAGTTTACAAATTTAGTTTGAGGGGTGTGTTAACAAACCCACTCATCCCCCCAAAATAGTCTTAAGATATTTCAAAGCCTTCATACAAGGAGCTCCAATATATATTAAATAACTTAAATTTGTTGTACATTTATGTATCACTCTTTATCACTGGAACACATTAGTTCCCTAGCTAAAAGATTGAGCAGATTGTTGCGGTACACTGTTGCTGCTATGCAAATGGTGCAATGGTTAGAATGCAGTATTGCAGGCTAATTCTATCAGTTCAAATCTCACCGGCTCAAGGTTGACTCAAGTTTCCATCCTTCCGAGGTCTGTAAAATAAGGACCCAGCTTGTTGGGAGCAATATATTGACTGTAAACCGCTTAGAGCTGTAAAGCACTATAAAACAGCATATAAGTCTAAGTGCTAGTGCTATGCTAATGCTCGGAATATGACATACAGTAATATACTCTACAGTATATATTTTATATAATAATTCAATAATTCACTTTGTAGTGTCAGTTGCAGCACAGATGGAACTTTTGATCGTTATATTCTTGTTTTTGGGATACACAGTGGACTCATCTTTAATTATTTGAACACATCTGGAAGTAGTTGTCACATCGGAACAAATTACTCTGAAAAAAGCTTCAAGCATTGCAGTTTCTCTTCAGATAATATCAAGGTAGGCATGTACTGTAGATTGACAAAATGAAAAGCAAAATAAAACAGATATATTTTTGTTTCAGTACCATCACTGTTTCAGTACCCTCACATCCTGGACATAAATTGCTTCAACTCCTACCCTCAAAACGTCGCTATAGAGCACTGCACACCAAGACAACTAGACACAAGAACAGTTTTTTCCCGAACGCCATCACTCTGCTAAACAAATAATTCCCTCACCACTGTCAAACTACTCACTAGGCTGCATTACTACTACTATTAGTTTTTCTCATCATTCCTATCACCCATCTCCTCCCACTTGTGACTGTATGACTGTAACTTGTTGCTTATATCCTTATGATTTATATTCATATTGATTGTTTCCTGATTGCTTACTTGAACCCTATGACAACCATTCTTGACAAATGTATCTTTTCTTTTATGTACACTGAGAGCATACACACCAAAGACAAATTCCTTGTGTGTCCAATCACACTTGGCCAATAAAGAATTCTATTCTATTCTATTCTATTCTACAGATAAAAAGTGTCTCTGAGACGTCACTTGGTGGCAGTATTACTGTGCTTACTCTTTCAAGGTTAGGCAAAGAGCTGTAGTTGCTTGCTGTATTTGCATTTGAATATAGATGACTGATAAAACCATATGATCAAATATTTATCATACTGGTTTTTTTAATGTCATATTTTTCCATTTTCTATATTTCATATCGTTTTAAATATAATATACACAAATATAATCAAGCTAGTGCCTGTTATTGTTTGCTATATTGTTGGTGTATGCCAAAGCACTATCACTTGCCAATAACACGTTATGCTGGGTTTGTTTGGACTATGGTTCTTGAAATTTGAGATCTTTTAATTATATTAATGTTTTATGGGTACAACTTTCACCAACTAAAGAGCAGTTGTTAATTATCCTGTTGTAGATAGGTTTCTATTATCCAATAGCTGTCTTGACCCTACTAATGTTCTTCTGTACTTAAATTTAGACATAAAAAGACCTTGAAAATTGCAGTTGCGATGTTATTAGTCAAGTCACTGGTACAACATATTGTGATGTTATAATTCAGTACTTGATTCAGTGTTTTGATATATAAGAAATTATAATTTTCTTATGTTGAAAATCTTCTGTCCTTTCATTCTGTATTACAAATATTATTATGAAATAATTTACCCTGTGTTAGACCATGCGTTGTTTCATTTACAATCAATAGTTTCTGTGGTTTTCATACTATTGCATATTTTGATCTAAATAAATTACACTTTTACAAATGTAAAAAGAGCAGAATCATTTGTGCTATGTAAGGCAGTCCTTTACTGGGATAAAAGTGTTATTCTCTGAAAGCGTATACCAGACGACCATAAGGAAATGGGTTTTATACCCATCTATTCAGAATCCCTATTGAATTTAAGGTCATAGGATTTCAACCTCCCCTAATAATAATCTGATTTTTATTACTCAAATATTATAATTATATAACCAATCGTGTATAAATTACTTCTCTCTAAAGACTAAAGTCCCTTTCTCAAACGAATTACACAATTAAAGATAGAGGCTTGGGGGGGGGAATCAAGTTTTCTGAAAACAAAAGTTTGCATGCAAAAGATGACTCTTCTCCCCAGACTCTTCACAGTAGATTTGGGTGGGTTGTGAAAACTAGAGGATTGTCCCGCAGTATATAGTCCTCGACTTATGACCACAATTAAGCCCAAAATTCCTGTCACTAAGCAAGACAGCTGTTGAGTTTTGTCCTGTTTTATGACCTTTCTTGCCAGTTGTTAAGTGAAACACTGCAGTTGTTAAGTTAGTAACATGGCTGTTATGTGATTCTGGCTTTTCCATTGACTTTTTGCATGTCAGAGGGTTGCAAAAGGTGATCACATGACCCCAGGACACTGCAACCATCATAAATGCATGCCAGTTGTCAAGTATCCAAATTTTGATAATGTGATTATGGGGACCCTGCTATGGTCGTAAGTGTGAAAAACAATCATAAATCACTTTTTCCAGTGCCATTGTAACTTTGAATGGTCACTAAATGAATGGTTGTACATCAAGGAATACATGTACTGCAGATGAAAATCATTCTGTTAGCAAAACAATTAGATTCTACTTTTAGATATTATTTAAAGGTGTAGCTTTTCTTCTGTATAAGAAAATTCCAAATTATTATTTTTTCGGTCTTACTTTGTATAAAAGAGGATTTGAATTATTTTCAAACTGCAGAGAGGTACCCATGTGAGTCTGTTGCAGCAAAAGGTTATAATAGAATAAAATATCCCTCTAGCATGGCTGTCAAACTTGCGGCCCGCGGGCCAGATGCATCACGTGCTGGCCACGCCCGGTTTAGCGAAGGGGGAAAAAAGTCCCGATATGTCACATGACGCTTCCATGACGTGTGCTCTTTAGAATAAAAATGAACTACAATTTATCAGTTGTATTTTTTAATTCCAATAATTAAGTAAAAGGTTATATATATTATAAGAAAATACATTTTGATAAATCAGTTTTACAGGTCTTGAAAATCTTATACTTTATTAATTTATATTTTACACAGATTCCATATAATAGTTTTTGAGCAATGTGCAAACTAAACAATTTAAGAAACATTATTTATATACCCGCACAAACACTAAAAGATAGGCAGAAATGAGAGGGAAAATATTCACAGGAAAGACCAAAGCCTTAAATGGTTGCCTAAAAATTGTTAGGCATCTAAAAATATCATTGATGAACAGAGAAGAAATCTTAGATATCTAGAAAATTACTCAAAAACAGTTGGATATAAGTCTTGTACTGTTACTCAAAAAGATTGGAGAGTTCTGTCGTACAAGAAACTCATAAGAGCTGAGGTGGCGCAGCGGTTAGAGGCAGTACTGCAGGCCACTTTAGCTGTCTATGATCCGCAGGTCAGCGGTTCAGATATCACTGGCTCAAGGTTGACTCAGCCTTCCATCCTTCCGAGGTAGGTAAAATGAGGACCCAGATTGTTGGGGGCAATATAAATATACATTGCTTACTGGTGTAAACCGCTTAGAGAATGCTTGCACTGTGAGGCGGTATATAAATCTCACAAATAAATAAATAAATAAATAAATTTGTTTCATATGGCCACTAATGAATGAGGTTTACTGAAATATTTAATGAAACACATATTTTGACAAAGGTGAAGAATTTGTAAAATATATTAGGCACCCATTTTAAATCACATTGCTTTATTTTCTTGGTAAACCAAGAGGAATATTTTTTCCTCTTGGTGGTATGGTATGGTGTGGTAGGACGTCTGTCTGTCTGTCCACCCACCTGCCTATCCATCCATCCATCCATCCCCGACTTGGGAAGGTCTAGCCCACAGGTGTCAAACTCGTGGCGTCACATTGCTGTTACATGACATATCACAACGCTTTTCCCCTTCGCAGAGCTGGGATGGGCATGGCCTATGCATGACACATCTGTTCCACGGGCCGCCAGTTTGACACCTCTGGTCTAGCCCATACACTGTACAGATGTTCCTATACACAATGCCATTACTTGATTGTGCCATTCAGTCTGTTATTCCTGCCTACATCTTACACCCTGCCATTGTGTGATGGACTAAGGCCTTTCTATATAGTATCTCGGGTCCTTTCTCAGGATAAACCCCTGCTTCTAGGATCTAATGATTAGTGCCTGTTCTTATGCTACTATGAACAGTGCCTCAATGCTGTCTTTTAGTCCAGGCCTTTCTAGCCACTGGCATGATTTCCCAATTTCTGCCACTTCAGCTATCTGTTGATAGTACATCCCATATAGACTCTTGTCTTGGCATGGCATTACCTCTGCTTGATATTTCTCCCATGTCTACTACTGCCTTTGGCATTCTCTCAGAGTTCATCTTGAGGTGCCAACTCATTGATGTACTCCTGGATCCCCTGGGTTTTATCCAGGACAGTGGCCTAGATACTCACCAGACTCCGCCCATCCTCTTTCCACCTGGTGTACAATCCCTGGGTATTGGATTTGCAGTAGAAAAAATCATGTTGTGAGGAGTTCTGGGTCTTCACATTGGCAACTTCTATGTCCTGCTTTGGCCAGTTCAGTATACAGCATGGGATTTGGTGATTGGCAAAGTATGTTGATAATGTGGACCCTATTCTTCCCACTGAGCTGGATGTTCAGGATCTTATACTTTGATGATAGCTGTTTTCCTTGCCTCCTCATTCTAGTTCCCATATGAAGGAGGTGGTTGATTGTAGTTCCTTCCTTGAGCTTGTATTCCTATCCAGTCCTTGTGATAATGTGGCTGATAGGTACAAGCTATGCAGAACAGCAGCATGGACAGCATCACCATGGTATATGCTGCACTCGATGACTACTTACCGTATTTTTCGGAGTATAAGACGCACTGGAGTATAAGACGCACCTTAGTTTTGGGGGAGGAAAACAAGGAAAAAAGGCCTCTGCCTCCAAGCAATTTGCCAAACAGCAAACAGTACAGATGATATACACTGTTTGCTGTGTATTTCTGTGCATGTGTGCCTGACCCATAGAAATGGCGAAGAATTGGAGAAATGTACATTATGCCAGAAAGTTTTCTTAAATGTAGTCACACTAACTCCTCCCAATTATTTAAAAAATTTTAAATTTAATTTAATTTTTTTTAATTAAATAGATCTACTCCAAGGTAAGTCAGGATTTAACTCTAATACTAAACAGGACACTGTTACATTTCATACTATACTTGTACAGAGCAGTTAAAATTAATTAAAATTTCTGGAAGTATACATTATTCTCTATTATTTAAAAGAAGATACAATAGCACTGGGCCTCTTCAGAGCAAGCATTTATTTTAAAAAGCTTCTTCATTTTGTTAAGTTGTCTAGAACAATAATAAAGCAGTCTTTAAAAAATAAGTCTAATAATTTGAACACTCTACAAACATTTAACAAAATAACATATTAACAGAATCTGCCTGTACCTAGGATAGAACTCACAACCTCCTGATTGTGAGGCAAGAGCTCTATCGCTGAGCCACAGCAGCTCTAGCTTGCCTTCTTGCAATTTTAGCAGTCTAATATTGCCAGCAGTTTATCTCCCAGCAATATGTCTCATCACAGCCACCATAGTTTCAGTTTCACTTTACCACGTGGCTTGCAAGCCTCCGTCAGCTGTAGGTCAGGAGGCAGTTTATCTCTTCTTGTGCTCTTCTTGTGCTTTGCCGTGTTTGCTGCAAAGAGGTAAATTGCTGGCAGGCAGAGGCCAAAGGATGGGGGTGGCTGGGTGGGGCTGCATTCGGTGTATAAGACGCACCCAAGATTTCACCCTCTTTTTGAGGGTAAAAAGGTGCGTCTTATACTCCGAAAAATACAGTATGTGAGTTGTCTTGAGTTGACTTCAAATGTTGTCTTCCATAATCCCATTGAGTTTTTGAGAAAGGTCCTTAGTGTTCTGTTGACTTTGTATAACACCAGCCATTCATAGATTGGTGTGTCTGGCACTAAGTTGTAGCCTAGGCTTTCCTGTAGTCAATCCAGGTTGTGTTTAGATTGGTCAGTGTAGATCTTGAGTCTTGGGTGACTGATCTACCTATGAGCAACTGATATTTTGAGCGTCTGATGTTATCCCAATACCCTTATGAGTTATGCTCATGTACTGGCTTATATGGTCCTGTAACGTGACTATGATGCCTGGTAGGACATTTCATGTCGTGTGGAGGCAGATTATTGGCCGATAGTTGGATGAAGATGGTCCCTTGTAGTGGTCTGTAATAATTAGCACAGTCCTTCCTCGTCTTAGCTAGTCTGGGTAGAAGCCTGCTCCTAGCAGCTGATTCATCTGTGTTGCTAGGCATTCATGCATTGCTGTTACTTTCTTTAGCCAGTAATGTAAATCAGGTCCAGGCCAGGTGCTGTCCAGCTCTTCATATTCTTGACTCACTGTTGGATGTCTCCCACTGTGATAGCAATGGTCAAGTCCTTCAGCCACTTTGCGCTGATGTTGTGTTTCTTCTCTTTTTCCCATATGTTCTTCCAGTACTGTTCAGTTTCTGCTATTGCCATTTGTGCTGTTATTGTGTTGTTGCACTGCAATTCAAAGTACACACCCTGGATAGTTTTCTGGAGAACAGGCAGCAGGATTTATCTTCTTGGCCTCTGCTTCTCTACTGTATCTTATTATGGTAGCCAGTGCTGTGAGTCTTTGTTTAGCAATCTCTACAATTTCAGATGAAGTCAGCCCCTTGTGTTTTTTCAGTAGCCGAGTCTTATCCTTAATCTCCACTCCCTTCTGTAGTTGCACCAGTTGGCTAACTTCTCTTTGAGTTGCCTTGATCTTAGTCTCTAACCTCATTCTCTGGGAAGAGGGTAGGTAGGTAGTACTGTTCTTCTTGATGCTGTAGTCAAGTATCTCCAGTATTAGGGTGGCTTTAATGTATACTAGTTTGTTTGAGTTATAGTGGTAATAGTGATTGTCATGAGGGCTCTACTGACATCTTGTAGCATATTATCTGATGGTACTTTTCCACCGAACCCTAGTAATGAGGGATGAGGTAGCAAGTTCGCATTGCATTGCGCTTCCAGGTTGAAAGGACTAGTCACTGACATCACTGTTGCTTGGGGGATGGCCAGTTGTTTCACGTTCCTGGCAGGAAGTTGAAATGAAGGATGGGAGCTCATCCTGCCCCACAGTAGCACTCAGGTCTCGAATGTGGGCTTGCTGCTTGTCAACTCAGCATCCTAATCACATGAACCACTATCCTCCTTCTGTAGCTAGTTTATCCGTGCTTCATGTGCTCTTTAATGGAGAGGGTGGTAGTAATGTTCCAGCTTCAAGCGTTGGCTGCATATCCAATTCTTCTGGGTCTTCTGAATATGACATGTAATTGTAATTGGTTTATCTCAAGTTGAAAGAGCAACTTCCTCTTCGCTATGTTGAAGCATTAGTTAACTAGCTCTTTCTCAGTTAGTGTAGATCAGATCTTCTATCCATCTATACTTTCTTCATACATTTCATATATTACTTCACATTAGATGTCCTGTTGTTGTAGCATTCCATCAATTCCAGACTCTCTTCCAGTAGTCCATTTATCAGATTGTCCTGGCTCCCAAATATATGACACACATCTTGTTAATCCAAGTGATAGCCAAGCTGACATGATATTGCTAGTTTGTGTCATATTTGAGATAGGCAAGTGAAGCATTATGGGATCTTTGTCCAAGAACCTCTATTGATAATGTAGGTACCAACCAGGATTGGAACCCTAGTCTCCAACATCAAAGGTGGCACTCTAATCACTATGACATCCAGCTGCATATATATAGGTATGCTAATGACACTCTGTAAACAGGCATGCAGAAATAATATTGACAAAGGTGTGCAGGAACCCTTAAGAGAAAATAAAAGCAACTTTGTCTTGATTGTTTGGTATAAAAGAGGGAAGAAGAAAACTCTGACAGACCTTTAAGATTCTATGTTTATATCCTTCAACACTAAAGTAATAAAGGATCCTTCCAATCTTTAGTGTCTGTTTATTGATCAGGCTTATTTCAAAGGACTGACATGTTGAAATGTGTTAAGTTCATCATGCTTACTAAAATTCAATAAACATTTAACCAGAGGGTCCTTTTTCTTCCAAAGAGTTCAAAATAATTGTGTCTCCTCTTCCTCCCTTTTGATTTTAAAAATATTAAACTAGAAATGGTGAGTTTGCCAGAGTTTTTGTAATGATCTATTACTAATATAGACTAATATAGATGATATAGACTATATAGACTAATATAGTCTACTCCAATTGAATGAAATGCGCTAGCTAGAGGAATACAAGATTAGAATCATGTAAGGGCTGAATGAGAAAAGAAAGCCAATCTCTGATTATACAGGTAGTCCTTGACTTCCAACCATTTGTTTAGTGACCATTCGAATTTACGACAGTAAATTGAAAAAAGTGATTTGACACAGAACTATTGAAATGTCCTGGTGGTCACCTGATAAAAGTTCAGCCCCTTGGCAACAGTCATAGATTTATGATGGCTGTAGTGTCCCATGATCATCATTTCCGACCTTCCCAGATGGTTTCTGACAAGCAAAGGCAATGGAGGAAGTCAGATTTGCTTAATAAATGTTTCACTTAATGACCATGGTGCTTAGCAACTATGGCAAAAAAGATTGTACAATTGAGTGTGACTCACTTAACCACCACCTCACTTAACAATGAAAGTTTCATTCTGAATTGTGGCCATAATGCAGTCTCTTGGTGGCAGCTGCAGTTTGTTTGAACTTGAGTTTTGAAAACCAAAATTGCAAACCTAAATGTACATGTTATGGAGTATTCCCCAGTTTACTCATTGAGGTTTACATTGAAATATACTCATTGGGATCTATATATAGACACACATTGAATTGGGATGCACAGTCCCAATTTCTACATCTCATTCCATATAGTAACATCTTTTAAGAAAAACAAATCGGAAGGAAGGGAGATAACCTAACTTTGGGGTGAGGTGGGGGGAACCCATATCTCCAACCTCTTCGGAAAATTTCAAATCCCGTTATATATGAGAAGAAAATGCCTTTCTTCATCATTAACAGCACTTGGCTGGCTATGCAGAACGGGTTGCGAAGTCCTGCCCAAGTGATTTCTGAACCTATATACTTGTGCTGGGAAAAAAGAAAAACAAGGGGATACGTCAATCATCTCAATCCGCGTGTATTGTTCTTGAAGGCGGCTTCCTCGAGGGGATCGCTCCTCTCAGCTTGGCCAGCCTTCCGAAAAAAAAGGGCACAAGTCGGCAGCCGACAGTTCTCTTGTCTTCGTCTCCTTCCTGCCCGGACTGTGGCATCTTTAGCGATGCTTTTGGTTCCAGATAGGCGCGCGGCAGAGCACCGCTGAGGTCAAAAGACGGAGTAAGTAGCCACGGAATTAACTTCCCGCCTCTTGACTTCCTTCGCTCAAGGGCGGGTTTTGCGCCACGAGTAAACGCGAGTCAGGCTGGAGATTTCGCTCACGTATAAAGCGGTCGCGTCGCCCAGGTTTGGAGGCGGAGGAGTCTGGACACCTGTCCGGTTCCTTCCCTTCCACTCGATTACCATCTGCCTTTGCATATACAGCGTCGCTCCGCCCCGGTTCGCTTTTCCTGGGACAAGGCGGGGTGGGGGCGGTTTGCAAAGAAGCCACGTTGCCACCGCGAGGAGCATCGGCTTGCTTCCCACGGCCCCTTTTCGCGACGCCGGATCCCTGGCTAAGAGCCGGCTTGGGAGCCTCCTGTAGAATGGAGCCCGAGGCCCTTACCTTGCCCCGGCCTGTGACGTCACCCGCGAGCCAGAGGGGAGCGTCTCGCCTCGCTTCTCCCAACATGGCGCTGCGGCCGTTGTGTTGCTATAGACGCTCTGTGCCTGCGACTCTAAGGAAGAGGGGTGGAGAGGCGGTCGGATCAGCCCAGGCAGCTGGGCTGGCCGGGTAGGGAGGAGAAGAAAAAGGGGGGAGTTCGCGGGACGGAGCGGGAGGGGGATTTAAAGGAGCCATGTCCCCGGCGCGACAGCCTCGGCTGCTGTTGCTGCTGCTGCTACTGGAGAGGCCGGAGCCGGGCGGGGGACCGAAGAGGAAGGGACGGCAGCGGTTCTGCCCGAGCCAAGCAGACCAGCCGACCCAACCCTGAACCCCCGGGGGGTGGGTGGCGGTGGTGACAGAGGCGGCGGCCCCCGCCACAGGATGGTGAGTGTGACCCGGGAGGCAGAGCGGAACCGGGAAGAAGGACCTGGCCGGAGGGGATGGAGCCAGGAGGGAGCCAGGAGGCGGTGCTTCGGGGCGGGGGGCGGGATGGGGGAGACAAGTGACAGGGAGGCGAGAGTGTGCCCGCAAAACCAGTCCTGCTGTCAGGGAGGTGAGTGGCAGGTAGGCCACGGGCGGGGTGGCGGGTCCGGCTCCTTTTACTAGGGGCGCGAGGAGAGGGTAGTGGGCTCCTGCAGCTGCGTTCACACGGGGCAAATGA
The DNA here is from genome assembly GCA_023053685.1 of Diadophis punctatus similis. NCBI lineage: Eukaryota > Metazoa > Chordata > Lepidosauria > Squamata > Dipsadidae > Diadophis > Diadophis punctatus. Next base: position 152,624,763 of record JALIGW010000002.1, read on the forward strand.
CAGGTCCCGTGGAGGCTGCCCGGGGACAGCGGAGGAGCTGGAAGAGTCGAGGAGGAGGAGGCTGGGAGGTCACTTCAGACAGGACAGGTGCAGGGGAAGGGGGAGAGTGGCCCTGTAAGGCACTCAGCGGTTCATGAGCGTTGGACCCCTGAATGTAGGCATTGGCGGTAAGATTTGGACGGTGGTGATGAAAAGGTGTGAGCTTGTGCATGTCTGTCTGTCGAGGTTCTTCGTTGGGGAGTAAATTCGCATTCCTCTTGGATGGGGGGGGGAGTGTAAGACCATCCAGGTGAGTGAAATAAATTGTCCAGGAGAGGGGGTTATTTCTATGGTGATTTATTCCTGGGCAAAGTTCTTGTGAAATTTGAAGTTGTTGCATCTGAAAGGGATGACCCTCAACAAGCTCAAAACAATTGAACTGCTTCTCTGTTCTGGATAATGGACATGGCTTGAGGCTGATAACAGGCATGACCTGTATAAAATGTATTTTCCTTAAGATAGCACTCTCCTATCCAATTACTCAGTTGAACTCAATGGGAACTGCTTCTTAGTAAGAAGGTGTAGAATTATTCTTTTAAGGTTCCTGTCACTGAAACTGGCTGCTCATTTGGCATTGGGTTTTGTTTTGTTTTTTGATCAAGCAGTTTACTAGGGTCTTACCTGAATAGCTAACCAGTGAAACAATTACTACAGTACCTAGGCACACAGTCTGAAACCTACTTATTTGGAAGAAAATACATTTGGAAACACAGGGATATACCTGAATTTTCAGGCATGTATTTTTTTATTATGGATTCTTTGATTCTATAACTTGTGGGGAATATTTCCTGTTAACATTCTTATATAACGTTCACATTATCCAAATCCTGCTTGTGTTTGAAATAAAGCAGCATATGTCATAGTTTGAGACCTGAGTTTTCTGAGTGAGGCTGGTGCTTCCCATTAGGAAGTATCTAATGGGGTGCTGTAAGGTGACACGAACAAGTAATGTCAAAAAAATTATGAAATTAATCTTAACTCATCATCAGTGAGGATAACCGCTATGTTTAATTGTTCACAACTGAAATTGTAAAGGAATCATTTTGAGAAGGAAGGAGAGAATATTGTTAAATTTAGGCACCAATGATGTTAGGGATAGATTTATAAAAAGGTCATGTTTATCTTTTATAATCCCTTTTTTGTTTGCTTCACTAGAGGTTCTTCCAAATATTAATCTTAATTGTCTTGCCAGTTCACAAAATTTTAATGGAATTTAAATAAACTGGCTTCCAATGAAAATCCTTACTATTTCTCTCCCTTCTTATTATGAAATACTTACATACACACAAACACACATAAACAAGAACACATTGGTAATAGCAACAGCTATCCAAAAGGACGTATCTTTAGCTACATATAACAAGCACTTTTATAGTTTTGCTTCAAAGAACTACTTTACCAAGTGCTTCGCTGCTGGATATTAGGAAAAGTTACAAAATGCAGAATTCAAAGGAGACACCATGTTAGACTACATTATGTATGTTGACAGTCTGTTCTTAGATGTTTCAGTGATACAGTAACTTTAAATATATTGTATCAAAAATGATAAATTGGGATTCTTTAAAAACTTAATAGAATGTTCTATCAAGTACCGTCCCCGTTACGTCAGCTATACATTATATTTTTGCTCATTTAAGTAGTTAATATAGCAATTGTATCTATAGAATGATTATCCAGTAGATTCAACTGACACAGACTCAGAACTTTCCTAATCCTGTAGTCTTAATGCCCATCATAGCATTTTATGGGTCATCGTATAAATAAAGATTTGTTATAATATTCTCAATAGTACTATGTGAAGAAGGGCTTTGGAAATTCTTGCCCTTCTACTAACTGTAGCCTTAGATTGAATGTGAGCTTCAAAATATAACAATGAAATACAGTTTAAAAAATTATCAGGCTTTGTTGTTAGTAACTTTCATATCTGCAACAAGCAAAAATAAAATAAAATAAGAATTTCTTATATTCATGGAAGAAGTTTTGGCTTGGGATTAGATCCTTGAGAGAAGGGTTTTTACATGTTGTAAACTTTTTTATATTGAGGATAACAATCGGTTTATTCAGAACACAGACGTTTTCCCGTTCACACATAGCAATTGCTACTTGCCTTAAGTTATAGGTTATATGGCTCTTTAAAAACTGAACTCCTTGTTGCTTCCTAGTAGTATGTGGTTATGTTTTTCAGTTTACTGAATTCTTCATCATAAGACATTATTGAATTAATGAAGTAATAGGAAGTCTATTAACTAATAATTGAAAATTGATTAAGTATATGTTTGTATACATCTCCCAGGAATTAACCAAAAGGGAAAGTGTGTTGCAACACATTAATGAGAGCTATTTGATTTAGCAGTTGGCATTAAACTAAAAACAGTGAAATCCTGAGTTCTAGTCTTGCCTTAGTTCTGAAGGTAGCTGTGTGACTTGAGCTTCCTCTCTTAGCCCCAGGAAGAAGGCAAGGGCAAACCACTTCCAAATTCTTTGCCAAGAAAACTGTAGAGACTAATTCAGGCAGTTATCAGGAGTCACATTGACTCAAAAGCACAAACAACAATAATAACAAAAGAATGTTATATTAAACATAAGATACTTGTTTTCAGCTTATTTTTTTCAGGCAGGTGTTGATTAAATGTGTATTTGTTATTTCCAAGTCTTTGGTTGCAGTTAAAAGAATGAATTCATTATTGTTTTTTATTAAGGAGCTATTAATACATTTTGAATTCTTCCATTACATTCACCTTTATAATCATTTAATCTTCTTATGATTAAAATCATTGTCTAATTTTCAAATACAGTGCTTCATCTGTTAACCGATGATAGGTATACTATTTCACATAAATTCAAAAATAATAAATATGTGGAAATGTTTCTATGTGCATACAGTATAGGCAATACAAACCCTAATGGTATTAATGAAAATAGCAAGAAAAGGATGGTCATCCTAAATTTCTCTTTCTGGGTATTATTGCCAATCAGAAGAGCAGAGACAGAGGCTTCTGAAAAGTTATGACTTGTATTTGCTAATAATCACTCACTTCCTTGCATCATTCATAGCAGGAAAAATATTTGCTGAAAACATTTCTTGGCAATTCTTTTCCTTCTCTTTGTTATCTTTTTCAATTCTTTCTTTGCCTTCTATATAGTTGAAATTCAGATTGTAATTTCTGTAGAACTGAGACCTAGCCTGAACTATGCTATTAATTTTAAAATAAAAATAACATTTTATGCATGTTAAACTCTTGCACAAATTTTTCTCTTTCATTTACAAAATTTTGTTATATCAGTACATACTGTAAAGCAACATATGACAATTTGTTAAGGGAAGTTATATTTGTATAACTTTGTTATAAGTTCTGGAAGCAGAAGTACAATTTTCTTCCTCATCACTGCAATTTTACATATACTTCTTTAAGAGTACTGTAAATATAATGACACAAGTTCAGAATAAACATGCGTAGGTTTTGGTTTATTTAAACAGAAATGATCATATTACTATTCCAGTTTTTTGTGTGGATTATTTTGAAAAATGTCCAGGTAAGGGTATTCAAACTATGATATTTTTAATTGCTTTCACATTATATTAATACACGGTGTGATTTGTTTGGTTTTTGCTTAGTGTGTTGTGTGAATCCAGCTATTGTAGTTTATTGAAGAAAGCATGACTTAACATAATATATAAACCCAGCCTTAATATATGGATTTCTGATGGTTTGGACAATTATGATAATAAAACCATTTTGTTTTTGTTGGGTATTTTTCATTTCATAAAAAGCAAGTGGTAGTGCTTCTGTTTTACATTTTTGCATTTTCCATTTGCAAGGCTACTGTTGAATAACGAATTGTAGTGCCTTTGCTGTTTTTTAACATTTGTACCTGAGATAAATTAATTACTCAGCATGATTTCTTTCTTGAGTAAGTCAAAGATGCATTTTCTTGTCAAAGATGCATGGCAAGGGAATCCTGGCAGTATATTAATTCACTGTATTTAGTATGCTGTATCGGCATTAAACTTATCAGAAATTAGTGGCCTGTCTTACTTAGTTCTTTGACACAACGGTCCCAGTTGAAAAATGTTGGAGGTAGGTTAGGGCAACTATGTTAAAAACTAAATTATAGTTCACCATCATTCGGCTGATTACTGCCTTTCTGGTGTAGCATCTTTGCAAACTCAAACATTTATAAGGTCAATTTAGGTACTTGCCACAGCAAAGCAGATTGTGAGGAGGCATGTTGAAATGACTGTTGGCCTTTGGGTGGAGGTCAATTTGTCATTCAAGAACAATTTATATAGAATAAAGGTATAGCAAATATGACATCATGAGGAAACTGTTTGTGAAGTGGTTGTCTTCTGTTTTTACCCTCATGCCATGTATGTGTACTGTATTTAGACAGCCACAGCCTCATTTAATTTCACTTATGAATATCTATCTCCTCCTAGTGGTAACTGTATTTGTTGTTTTTCCACTGGCATTGGTTTGGGGATGAAATAACCATGTTTTCTTGATTCCAAATGAATTGTCTGAATCTTACTGTTTAAGGGAACAATCTGAGTCCAGTAGAACCAGCTACTGTTGATTATAGATGAGATGTATTGCCAATCTCTCTGTTAGTATATTGTTTAAAATGTTATTCATGAAGAACAATGAAGTGCAGTAGTTTTATCCAACTCCCATGTCTCAGTAGTTTTATCCAACTCCCATATACTCAGTAGGGTACTTCCTTACATGCTGTGCAGTGTTTATGTTTTTAATAGAACTATGTTTATGTTTAATAACTGTTTATTGTTTTTGTACTTTTTTTGCTTGTGAGATGGGCAGTTATATAAATTTGATAAATAGCAATTTGATCATCCAGATGTGATAAATGTCATATAATAGACAAAACACACAGTTTACCCAAACTGTGGCTTGATCACAGCTTTTATGACCATCCACAGTAATTTGTCTTTTTCAAGCTAACTATAATTTAATGTATATAGGTTCATAAAGTGGTCTATGACTAATATATTTGCTTTTAATTAATATGCCTGTTTTCATTTTCACCCCTGCAGGATGTAGTTAACATTTCATATATAATTCAAAGCAAAAAGTAGATACTATGAGATGAAATGAGAGAAAAAAGTTTTTTTATACTTAAAATTCTAGATCCTATGTACAATTATTTTAAAAGTATGATCTCAGTGGCTAGCATTCTGAGTTTAGCTCTCTTGGTGAAAGTGTCCCATTAATGGACTTCATAGGTCCGTGATGGTGAACCTATGGCATGTGCTGTCACCCCAGGTCAGATCTCCATGGCATTTCTTTCGTGAGCTTCTGTTAACCTGCAAACGACGAAACAGAAGCTCACGAAAGAAAAAGATCTTGCTGCGCTGCCGGTGTTGGGATGCCCCACCTCCCGCTGGTCATCGGGTCTCTGTTGCGCATGTGCACATTCATGTATGTCTGCATGCGCATGTTTGTGCATGTCTGCGCATGTCCACCTTTCAGTGTGGGCATGCATGCACAGAATGGGCACTCTAAAAGGTTTGCCATCACTGTCATAGGTTAATGGAAGAGCAGAAGCATTTTTGTTTTGTCTATAACTTCTTGAACACAATGACACGTGGGGAATAATTGACTTGGAAATGATACTTAAGAAAAAATATATTGAATGGTAGATTGCAAATTGAATATGATTCAGCAGAATTATATAATTGAAAAATGCATTTTAATTTATATCCATAGAAGTAGGGTAGACCAGTTGGAGGCCAGTTCTGCTTTCCAACCAGCTAAATTAGGAACAGACTTTTTATTTTTATTTTTTTATTTGTCAAGCATATATGATTACAAGCAAAGTATAAACAAAGTATAAACATGATTGTATATATAAATAATAGTACAAGCATGATTATGAGTAAAGAAGTATGAATATATGGGTACATTAGGACAGGAACGGTAGGTACGATTGTGCGCTTATGCAACTTATTGCAACTTATTGCAATATTGCAACTAAGTATGCCTGAAAGTCAAAAGGATGGCCTAAGCTTTAATTCATCCTATTCTTTCAGAGAGAAGGTAGGGAGAGCCAACAAATAGGAGAGAAATAGAGCCTGGTTGAGGAAATTCGAGGGTTGACTCAATGAGGAAGAATCAGCATTACAGAGTGGAAGAGGAAAAGATGGATGTCTATGATGAGCCGAGGTGGCGCAGCGGTTAGAGGCAGGTACTGCAGGCCACTTTAGCTGACACTGATCCGCAGGTCAGCGGTTCAAATCTCACCGGCTCAAGGTTGACTCAGCCTTCCATCCTTCCGAGGTAGGTAAAATGAGGACCCAGATTGTTGGGGGCAATATAAATATACATTGCTTACTGGTGTAAACCATTTAGAGAGTGCTTGCACTGTGAGGCGGTATATAAATCTCACAAATAAATAAATAAATATTTGTGTGATTAAGGAATAGAATGCATGATTATTTGTATAACAGATGAAGAGAATGTATACATATAATATCTTGGAAATAGAAAAACAGTGACTAGATTTACACACTTACTAAATGATAATGTGGCTGGGAGGGGACTGGCTTACAATTAAGTAAGTCCTTGTGGTCTGTAAACTATTGTTCATGGCTTAGTTATGTGAACATAGTCAACTATCATTTATGTAGGAACTCAGGATAAAGAAACTTAGATGTGAACCAGGTCTGTCTCCCTTTCTCCTTTTATTTATTTATTGTTGAACATGATTGTGAAAGAATGATTATACTTGCACTATGGGGTTTGCTGATTTTTGCATTTGAAAGAAAGTAATTTCAAGTTAATCTATTTGGGAAAATTGTTTTTTGAAAAAAAAATTAGCTAACCTTTTTGAGAATTGATACAAGAAACATGGGATTAAAACAGTGTGCTTGCATTCTAATTTCACCTGCTTTCCTTTCTAAAAAAAGGAATACTTTGTTCCAATACTACATATTAGCCACAATTCATGCCAGACATTTTATGATAGCACCCAGCCATATCATCCTCAAAACTCCAGTGGGCTCACAGGCCATAAAGGTTTGAGACTCTTATGTAAGACATCATGGAATTCCAAATTAAATATAGACATGGATTTTTTTAATAAAAAAAGTTACTTAAATGTAACCTCAACCAGTTTTATCTTACTTTGAAAAAAGAGTTTATACAGAAAGAAATAAGGTCACATGGGAATTTAGTTTATTTGGGTAAAGAGAGAATAGAAATCATGGCAAAATTACATGAACACCTTAGAGTCAGGACTAATTGCTCAAGGTGTCTTCTGCCAAATAGAGATTGGCGGATGGTTACTGGAATGCTGACCTGAATAGAGAATGCCATTCCTAGAAAAGCTTGTCTGATAGTTATTTTATGGTTCCTTTGGTGTCAGGTAGTAAACCTGTTTATCTGAGACTCTTTAAAAAGTTTTTTTTAAAAGATTGAGTTAACTGATGTTTAATATTATTTATTTATTTATTGTTGTGGCACTGTTTTTTCTTATTTATTCTGTAGTAACTTCTTACAGAACAGTAAGGAGTCAATTCCCTTGATGATTTAATTGGCTTGGAATTGGTAGACAAATAGAGCGAAATGTTAAAATATGTATAACATAGGATTTGAGAATTGTCAGTTTGATACAACTTTTCCACCATAATGTATCTTCATCTGTGTAATTCAATAAACTCAATATAAATCCTAGGTATAGGTAGTTACGTTTCTTTGGAGAAAACTGTGTTTTCCTTTTAGGAATTGCATTTTATTGATTTGTACATAGATTGCAATTCTATATTTAATACTTATATAACACAGCTGAATGTATACTGACTGACTGTATCTGCAATAAAGATTGGTCATACGTTTAAGTGACCAAGAGATAAGAGCTTCCTGCTTGAGAGTGATATGCTTGCTACTGCTTTTTTTCTATTTCCCTTCCCATGCATACATATAGACAACTGTCTTTGTTCATGCATGTCATATAAGATTCAGATTATACTTTTATTTCAGAATATGACTTGACGAATTATCCCATAATAGGTAAAATGCAGCTGAGACATACTTCTCATTAATATATTTTTTTAAATTCTGTTCTATGCACTATGTAGAATTTCTGTCACCAATGTGCCACAAATCAAGTTGAAAGCACTCTAATACTGTAGAACTCTTAACTGTCAAGGCTGCAAAATATGTATGTCATATCTTTGTCTTCTGCAGTACATATTAAAGTGACTTTACTCAAGTCTGCTCTGTATAGGGCAGTATAGCTTGATGCTTGAAGTCAAGTTTGATGCTTGAAATCTCAAGAGTTTCTTGGTTTACTCCAACCATATATCAATATCCTCCTGCAGACTGTGATACCTATGTTATAGATTTGCATCTGAGTTAAGCTGTCTTACAGGCAAGACAAGGCTGTAAATAAAACATGTTTGACTTGGTGTATATTATTCAATTCTGTTGAATGAAATTGTTTCATTCTACTCCAGAAATTATCTCTACCCTAGATAAGAGATATTTGTTCTGAATCACATAATGAATATTTGTAACAGGTACATTAAATTTCAATCAGCATATTTGAAAAAGGACTTGTGTGAAATTCATCCTTCTAAATTATTCTAAACACGAGACATTATGATACCTTTTTTATTATAGGTTGTCTGGCAATAATTGTTGCAAATCCACCAAAGCCTTGATGTTTGGTTTGTGAAATTGACACAGCGGAATCCACAAGGAATGGAGAAATCGGTTTCCACTGCTTTATCAGAACGGGAGAAAAAGCATGAGGATGACCAAGGAAAAGCTGTGCCAATGACCCTTGTGTCAAACAAAGAAGATCATATTGCCCTTGAGTATCCCCAAGGTGAAGCGAGAATTCCTGCTTTTTTTAAAGATGCAAAAACATCTCTTGAGCACACAGCTTTGTTGAGGGCATCAAAGGAAGGGGGGATTGATCTGAAAGAGGCTGTCCCAAATTCTTCAGAGAAACTAGAAGCCATGAATAGAGAGGGGAAAGTGACTGAGATGTATAGTCATAAAGAGGGTATCAATTTATTATCCCTATTCATTCGTCAAGATTCAGATGCTGCTTTGGAAGACTCTGAAGTCACAGGTAAGTCTAGTGCTACATAATGGCAGGTTTCGTAAGACTTTGTTTCTTGCTCCATAGATAAGCCAGAGTTCAGAGAGTACCCTGAGATGAAAATGAAAGAATTATCTAACAAGTCAAGAACAAAATCACAGAAAGATCTAAATGTGATTCTTATGCTGTGGATAATTGGCTTAAGGCTGGAAAGATATAACATGGCTATAGTATGTTTATTTAAAACACACAGGAACATGATAAAAACGTATCCTAGTATTAGGGACTCAGTTGGACAAAGGAAAGCTTTACCTTTTTTTAATTGGGAAGCATGGCCATTTTTTGTTAACAATTTCTGCATATGGGATTGAATAAGCTTTTTCAAGCTGAGGGCAACCCTTTCTCTCTCTACTCTGTTTGGGAACTTAAAATACACAATGTGATTGCACTGATGTGAGCTGGATCTAATAGTTTGGACTCTCTTTCATAAAGGTGAATTAAGGAGCAGAAATGAAACCTTAAATCTCACAAAAGGCTTATAGGAAGGAAGTCCACAAAAATGCTTGTGTGCTGTATCTTTTAGATGGGGAGGTTAGTCTTGGAGTATTTTTAGTTAGCAGTCCTACAATCCAGGCATCTCATAATTTCATCTTTAGCATATGTGCATTGTGTTCATGTAGAAGGTTAAATAAGTGGCGGGAAAAGATATTAAGTTACAGATTTTTTTTTTAATTCCAATTGAAGTAATTGCAGAATAAAAGCCTTGTTTGGATATGTCACTTGGCTGCACCAAATTGACACCATATGCTAGAATACCACATATGTTTTGTCTCCTAACAAAGTCTACATACAGTGAAGCAAGGAAATCCTTAATCAAAAAGATTTAATGTTAGAAGAATTTTAGGAGGTGTAGAAATACAATACAGGTAGTCCTTGTCTTACAACCACAACTGAGCCCTAAGTTTCTTTTGCTAAGTGAAATGTTTGTTAAGTGACTTTCCCCCCATTTTACGACCTTTCTTGCCACAGTTAAGTTGAATCAGTGCAGCTGTTAAATTAGTAATGTGGTTGCTAAGTGAATCCGACTTACCTATTATCTTTGCTTGTCAGAAGGTTGCAAAAGGGGATTGCATGGCCCTAGGACACATCAACTGTCATAACTATGAGTCAGTTGCCAAGCGTCTGAATTTTGATCATGTGACCACGGGGATGCTGTAATGGTTGTGTGAAAAATAGTCATTTTTTTCAGTGCCATTGTAACTGAACAGTCACTAAATGAATTGTAAGTCGAGGAATACCTGTAATTATAGAAATAATTATTATTACTGTGATAATAAATACAATATCAAATCTCTACATGGTAGAATTCTGCCCATTGAAGAGTTGTGGCTTTTGAATTTTAGTTGTTGGATACCATTTCCTTGGAACTGTATAAAGTTTATTTTTCTGTGTGTGCCATCAAGCTGAGTTATTTTATTATTAAAAATATCCCTTTTTCATGGTCAAATGTAGTTTTTTTTTTGCAACAGACAAAAACAGTTTTCCCCACAGTAATCAATTATGGCAAATATTGTGTGGAGTGTATCAGAATTATTAATTAATTTTATTAATTAATTAATTCTTAATTCTTAATTCTTAAGTTAAGAATTGGATACAGTATTATTAACCTTGATCTCTCTTATAATTTTTATATCTGCTTCCTTGGTACTTAATTATGGGCTGAGAATCCATCCATGGATATTTTTATTTACATATAAGAAAAATGAATGCCTGCTCAAATGTTTTCCAAATGACATTCAGAAATAGCTGAATTTTAAAAAGTATATAAATGTTTTTCTTCTTGCCTATTTTTTTATTATTATTATTTTTGCCAACTTTGTTAGCTCCTTCTGGTCATGAAGAAACAAAGAGAGATATGCAGAGCATTGAAAAACATGCTTCCTAAAAAGCTGTGAAATTTCATTAGGCCCCACTCACACATTTTCATGTTTACCTTTCACAGCCAGAATGACTGAAAGCCATTCTTTTTTTAGCTAAAAGTTGATATTTGCAGCTCAGTATGTGGTGCACCTGGAAATTGGATCAGAAATCACTTATATTTTTATTTTTGATACTTGGTTTATTATGAGCTGAACGAACATTCTCCTTTTAGCAATATATAATGGTGTATCTCTGACATTTTGCGTAGGAAATTGTATAGGAAATTGCCATAGGTTTGTTGTCAGAAGTAACTATTGCAAAGGTACTTCTTTCAGAATCTTGACCATAGACAGGTTTGCAATGCACCCGAGATAGCACGATAAAATTCCCACCTCAATTAATCAGACAAGGTGAAAATTACAGTTGTAGGATACATGTGATAAATTTGGCATTTTGAGGAATAAGAAATTGGCCAATTGCCCAAATATGTTTAGCCAGAAGAACAAGTGTGAGATTTATTTAATTGGTTGAGGTGCTTCCTTTCTTGTCTAGAGGTACCTATCCAGGCTGAGAGCTTGGGGAAGGAAACTTCTACTGGAAGGATAAATCAACATGAAACGTCTTATTATTGAGAGTGGTGTTTTCAGTTAGCTAATTTCTATGATAGTTTTCAGATTATTTCTATAGGTCAAGGGTGTCAAACTTGCAGCCCGCAGGCCGGATGCGTCGTGCTGGCTCCGCCCCCGCCTGATTTAGCGAAGAAAAAGTCCCGATACGTCCCGTGACTATGCGAGTTTGACACCTCTGCTATAGGTAATCCTCATTTACCAACAGCCTCATTCAGTGACCTTTTGAAGTTATGCCAGTTCTGTCTCTCAGCCATGTGATTGGCATTGCCATCAGAACGTAATGTCCTGTTGTTTTTCTTCCCCTCTCCTGATTTTAGGGCAGACAGATTGAATAGAAAGGCAATACAAGAAGGTAAAGAAGTACACAGTGGAGAATACACATTGAAAGCAACATAAACAGCCCAGATAATTCCCCATTGTATGCCTATATATTCTCCAATCTCTCCCTTTTGTGAGGGGGGGAAATAACCAAGCAATTTCCATAGGCAATTTCTCCTGTGCCTGATTAATTCCACTCCCCAGCAGAAAGTTTTGAGAGGAAAGGATTACAAGAGAGTAGTAAGTAGGCACTTAGTGGGGAATGCAGCAGGTTGTGTAATGCACTTGAAGCTGCCAGTGTCAGTATTGCTTTCAATATGTATTCCCATTGTGAGCCTGTTTATTCTTTTGTAATCCCTTCCTCTCAAATCAATGTAAATACAAATATTAATTCCTTCTTGTTAATTATCCCAGTCCTGGGTTTACCATTCCAAAAGAAGGGAAGGAGGTCAGGAAGTAGGCAAAAGTGAAGCGTGTGAACTCTCAGTTTTGAGCCAAAAAGCACTGTTGCAATCACATGAGTTTCCATTTATTGTAACAGCTGCTTTGCTTAGTGACAGTTGCCAGTCCCAATTGCGGTCACTAAACATGGACTATATTTGCTTAATAAAACTGTTGACCATGATGTGGAAGTGGATGCCACATTTTTGGAATTAGGGAATCAATTGATGTATCCTTCATATTTACTTGTGTGTGTGAAAAGTTAGATTGGTTTCATTTTTGTTGCTATAATTTTGATGAATTTATTCATCAAGATCACAGGTGTCAAACCCGTCACGTCATGTTGCCATCACATGATGTATTGTGATGTTTTTTCCCTTCGCAGAGCTGGGGTGGGCGTGGTCTGTATGTGACACATCTGGCCCGTGGGCCGCCAGTTTGACACCCCTGATCAAGATGATGAAGAATTTGCTAACATTATCAAATATTTTCTAAATTTCTGGAGATCATGACAAAACCTTATATCTCTTAAGATTTTTTTTAAAAAAATATTAAAATACATTAAAATAATTTTATAATCATATGGATACAAAGTTAATATTTTGTAAAAGTTGTGTGTCTCTTTTTAAAACAAACTCTAAATGCAGTGCAAGACAGCTAATCCTGTCTTGCATTAACAGAATTCTTAAGACTGCTAGAAAACAATGGCCCTCTGTCCCAGTGTGGCTTTTTTGGCCTACAGTGTGTTTGTGATCCTGTTTCTGCTGGTAAAAGTGAAGACGAGAAATGTCTTCAGTGTTCATTTCAATGTTCATTTTCTGAGAAAGAGAAAGAGAAAACAATACTTGAGGGTTGAGTTCAGTTATTATAAACTTTGCATTGTACTGTAACTTGAGTTATCTGCTCCACCATGTCAAACATGTGAAGATCCAAATATCAACCAGTATTGCAGTGGAAACATCTACTTAGTCATATGCTGATCTCTATGGCTCCTTTATGCCTTTTGCATACTTGATCTTTACAATGGATTCAGCTTCAACTTATGGATAGTTATATTTTCTGATAAACAGCGTTGATATTTTTTTCCATCTGCCAGTCAAAGTACTATTTTTGTAGCCATTGATTTTTAGTCTGTAAATCTCTAGATCGGGGGTCCCCAATCCCTCGGCCATGTCCTATTAGGAACTGAGCCTCACAACTGGAGGAGAGGGGCGAGCGATCGAAGCTTCACTTGTAATTGCAGCTGTTCCCCATCACTGCCTCAGCTACACTTCAAATCATCAGATATTAGATTCTCATAGGAGTGTGAATCCTACTGTAAACTGCGCATGCGAGAGATCTAGGTTGCATGCTCCTCTTTCCATCCGGTCCAGGAAATATTGGGTTCTACGAAACTAGTTCCTGGTGCCAAAAAGTTTGGGGACTGCTGCTCTAGATGTTTATAAATAAATAAAAATCCCTTGAGCTGATCTCAATTCTTCATGACTACATCCATGCAGTTTTCTTGGTAGCATTGGAAGTGTAGTTTGCCATTGCCTTCTTCTTGAATGTTTTTTCCACTTCATATACTTAGCCACTTACATTGTACCTGACTTCATTGTACTTATACAGAAGTAAAAATTACTGAATTAAGTAAAAGATGTTTCAAAGTATCATTAGATTATGGCTGGTGATTTAATGTAAGTGATTTTGATTAAATCTTTATATCTTTAAAATCAAGAAGAAATTTGTGTTTCAGTAGGAGAAGAGATATCAGAGCCTAGGGGTGGAGTGAAGAGGGGGCTCAGCCTAGAAACCCTAGGTATCCAAAAGTCTAACCCTCTTGAATGTCGCTGACCCTACCTAACGCTAAGCAGGTGCTAATCATTAGTTGAGAAGATTCTTATGCATAGATCTTTAGCAACAAATCAGTTTAATTGAACCTTCACATGTTGACCTGGTCCTTCATGCCTGTCAGTTTTAGTAAATATAATTCTGTAGATGTAAAATATATGACCCAATATTTTAGGTTGTACTCATAGATTTTATAAAGATTGTGTTTAGTTGGAAATATTGACATTGTGGATATTATGTTATACACCAGTAACAGTTTTGTAAATATTTCTTTAGGAAATAATTTTAAGATGTAAATCATTCTAAAATAACTGTTTTTATTGGTGATGGCAAGCAAAAGGTAAAATGGTCTCATATATGTCTAAAAATTCTAGCTACTGGAGCCAGCTTTTAAAAATATAATATTTCTCTTTTTTATCTTTTTTTTCTTACCTAATAGAACACCTACAGTTCTTGATATCTTTAATGAAAAGAGCAGGGCAAGAATTTTATAAATTATAACTAATATTTATGCAATCATACTCTATATATGTTTTTAACAGCAAAGTACCTTTCCAAAATAAACGTCGTACAGTTCAGAAAGTCAAGCTATGTTATGTTAGCTAATTTAAAAAGTAAGTGATAAAATAATGAGAAATTAAACAGTTAATGCAAACAGTGGTACAACTCTGTCTATATATCATTGGAACAACATCAACTATCACATACAGTATATATCTCAGGCAAGCATTTGAAAAGTATTAATTTTTTACTTTTACAAAGATCCTTTTCAGAATCTCTATAAAAATCTCTTTTATGTAAAATATGTAAAATCAAAGATCTGCCATGTTCTACATCTGTTACCCTCATCAACTACATCCACCGTGGCCAGTGGCAAATGATTATGAAAATTGAAGTCCAGAGCATCTTGATAATTCCCTGTTGCCTATCTTTCTCCTAGATCCTCCACTTAACACATAGTTGTTTTTCTTTTCCCTTATATAGCCTTCCCGTTAGCAGAATAATTCATTCTTCAGTCTTTGATCTATGTAAAGAAACTGTGCCATATTGCAAACACTGGAACCATTCTCTGTCTCTCAAGTCAAATTGCAGATTCGCTGCCAATTTTTTGTGGACTGAGGTTTATACTTGATATTTCTTGGAATATTTCTGTGCTATTTTACTCAAAAAATTGGGGCAAATTAAAAATAATAATTTCAATTTAATTCACACTTAAAACAGATCAAATTAGTTAACACAACTAATTTTATTTATCCATTTGGTAACATTAAAATTTAATATTTGGCAATATGTTTTTGTGATATACTGAAGAATATGCCAAAAAATTTCTGGAGCATATGTAAATCTGCTGTAGACAATAACTGCAAAGATATTACACTGAAATCAACTCATTTTTAATTAATATTTAATTCCTTACACTAAAATGGAAGTTTGCAAGGTTCATGAGATATTTTCCAAATTAAATACAGTGCTAAATTGTTGAATACGAACCCAAGGGAAGTATCTGAGAAAAGTGATCCTTTTTATAGAAATACTTACATTATTAATACTTAAATTACTTTCAGGTGCTGTATAGCAACAATAACACTCAACTTGATACAGTAGGTGTGAGAATTACTTGTGGCACTGATAGGAATGACAAATCAAAAGAGGGAAAGATGTGAACTGCCTGTCCTGCACAAAAGAGGCAGGCTTCCAGACTTCTACATAAAAAATTGGGAGGAAATGGGCAAGAGATTTTCCACCCCAAATTCCCTAACTATGAGTATCTGTGAAAGTCTACAAAGCTGAACAGGAAAGCGGAGGGGAGAAGGAATTATTGAGCTAGTAAGCGAGGAGTTTTAGAAAAGATTGTTCAGTCCTGAGAAAGAGGACTTTTGAGAAAAAAAACCTCAAGATATCCTTTTCCCTGTTTTTGTTTTAGCATAAAATGAAATAGAGAAAAACTGATAGGTTTCCAAGATTCTGTTATTCTGTCTTGCAACAATGAAGAACACTCCTGGAATCTTTATTGCATCTGTTACTTGACATTGCTTACCTCAAAGAACTGGCAATATCTTACTTGAAAGTAATTTCTTCATTGGAAATCTTGTGTTACCTTCTTTTCCCATCTTTTAAGTAAATACAATGAATTGTTACATAGATCCTTGTATGTGAATTAATATTTTCCCATATAAACTGCAAAGACAGATATCTGACATAAGGATAGAAAAATAGATAAAGATAAAGATGATATAGCCTTTGTCTGTCTGTCTTTCTGTCTATCTATCTATCTATCTATCTATCTATCTATCTATCTATCTATCTATCTATCTATCTATCTATCTATCTATCTATCTATCTATCTAGACTTTTGACATAATATATGAAGTTGGGCTAATTACTAGACAAAAAAACCCAATAACACTGATGGAACTCTGAGCTCATTTTACATTTTGAGCTGTTTATCTTTTTTTTCACCACACATGTGAATATCACTGGGGTGGATTATAAATAGTACATCATCTCAATACAGAAATGCTGATGTAAACCTGCTTTTACAAAATCTGCTTCTCAGTGCTTGCAAGCAAAGGTCTTGGTGGCTAGCTGATGGAGCAGGAGGTATTCAGGATAGTTTGTGAAAGTGAGAAAAGTGATCTTCTAATGTGTGTCCTGCTGACCAAAAGAATTCTCTCATTTTTATCCTGATATCACACTGAGGGTAATTCAGTTCAGCCAGCATCTTAAAGCCTCTGACAGCCAGCACACAAGGATCTCTTTCATAATGTGCTGCTGCTCTTTCTTCCTAACAGCTGTCTCTTTTTGCTCCCTTCTCTGAGGAACTTGTAATCATGTTATTGAATTCGTGATATTTAAATTTTAAGTTTGACAATAGATGTTTTTTTGACTACGAGCAGCAGGAATGAGGAACTTTGAATGCTAAAACCATCATATCTTCAGTCAATATTATTGAGCTATAAGCTATTTAGGAAGACCTCCTCTGGATTTAGAATTGAAAGCAAATGCCACCTAGCATGTTGCTGTCACCTCCACTAGCTTTGTTGTTGCTCAGACTTCCTAAGGTTCGTTTGACTTCACATTCCAGGATGTCTGGCTCGAGGTCAGTGACCACACCATCGTGGTTATCAGGAACATTAAGCTCGTTCTTGTATAGTTCTTCTGTGTAATTTTGCCACCTCTTCTTAATCTCTTCTGCCTCTGTTAAGTCCCTGCCATTTTGGTCCTTTATCATGCCCATCTTTGCACGAAACGTTCCCTTCATATATCCAGTTTTCTTGAAGATATCCCTGGTCCTCCCTATTCTATTGTTTTCTTCTATTTCTTTGCACTGTTCATTTAAGAAGGCATTCTTATCTCTCCTCTGGAATTCTGCATTCAATTGGGTGTATCTTTCTCTTTCTCCCTTGCCTTTCGATTCCCTTCTTTCCTCAGCTTTTGTAAAGCTTCCTCAGACAGCCATTTTGCTTTCTTGCATTTCTTTTTCTTTGGGATGGTTTTAGTTGCTACCTCTTGCACAATGTTGCGAACCTCCATCCATAGTCCTTCAGGCACTCTGTCTATCAGATTTAATTCCTTAAATCTATTTATCACCTCTACTGTATATTCATCAGGGATATGATTTAGTTCATACCTGAGTGGCCTAGTGCTTTTCCCTACTTTCTTCAATTTAAGCCTAAATTTTGCGATGAGAAGCTCATGATCTGAACCACAGTCAACTCCTGGTCTTGTTTTTACTGACTGTATAGAGCTCCATCTTTGGCTGCAGAGCACATAGTCAATCTGATTTCTGTGTTGACCGTCTGGTGATGTCCATGTGTAGAGTCGTCTCTTGGGTTGTTGGAAAAAATTGTTTGCTATGACCACCGTATTCTCTTGACAAAATTCTACCAACCTGTGCCCTGCTTCATTTTGTACTCCAAGGCCAAACTTGCCTGTTATTCCGGTTATCTTTTGGCTTCCTACTTTAGCATTCCAATCCCCAATGATGATAAGGACATCATTTTTGGTGTTAATTCTAGAAGGTGTTGTAGGGCTTCATAGAACCAGTCAACTTCATCCTCTTCAGCTCCAGTGATTGGGACATAAACGTGGACTACTGTGATGTTGAATGGTTTGCCTTGGATTCGAACTGAGATCATTCTGTCATTTTGTGGATTGTAACCCAGTACTGCTTTTCCTACTCTTTTATTGACTATGAAGGCTACTTCGTTTCTTCTGAGGGATTCTTGCCCGCAGTAGTATACCTGACGGCCATCTGAATTAAATTCACCCATTCCTGTCCATTTTAGTTCTCTGATTCCTAAGATGTTGATGTTCAGTCTTGTCACCTCTTGTATGACCACATCCAGCTTGCCTTGACTCATGGATCTTACATTCCAGGTTCCTATGGAGTATAGATCTTTACAGCATCGGACTTTCGTTTCACCACCAGATACATCCACAGCTGAGTGCCCTTTCGGCTTTGACCCAGTCGCTTCATTCTTTCTGGTGCTACTAGTACTAGCCCTCTGCTCTTCCACAGTAGCATATTGGACACTTTCCGACCTGAAGGGCTCATCTTCCAGAATCATATCTTTTTGCCTTTTGGTACTGTCCATGGGGTTTTCATGGCAAAGATACCGGAGAGGATTGCCATTTCCTTCTCCAGTGGATCATGTTTTGTCAGAGCTCTGTGCTATGACCTGTCCGTCTTGGGTGGCCCTGCATGGCATAACTCATAGCTTCATTGAGCTACGCAAGCCCCTTCCCCACAACAAGGCAGTAATCCATGAAGGGGAAATTAAACTTAGTTCCTGGCAATTTCATGAGCATTTTTATGAGGTTTCTTTCACTTTCAACTTTTCAGTCATCACTGATTATTTATGTATTTTCTTATGCATGTAGTCCTTGACTTACAACAGTTCACTTAGTGACTTTTCAAAGTTACAACGGCACTGAAAAATGTGACCATTTTTCCCAGTTATGACTTTTGCAGCATCCCCATGATCTTGTGATCAAAATTCAGATGCTTGGCAACTGGATCATACTTATGACCGTTGATGTGTCCCAAGGTCATGTGATCACCTTTTGCAAACTTTTGACAAGCCAAGTCAACGGGGAAGCTACATTCACTTAACATCCGCTTTATTAACTTATCAATTGCAGTGATTCACTTAACAACTGTGGCAAAAAAGGTCGTAAAATGTGGCAAAACTCACTTAATAAATGAATCACTTAACAACAGAAAGTCGCGATACGTCACATGAGGACGTGAGTTTGACACTCCTGCTCTAAGTGGTTTACAGAGTCAGCATATTTCCCCCAACAATCTGAGTGCAAAACGCACACTTCCGTCGCAATACGAACCGCTAGGGAAGGTAAGTGGAACCCACCCCTGTGACAAAGTTATTTTTTCATCATAACTCTGAACAACAGTTGCTGTACAAGGCAGTAGCTAAACAACGACTACTTGTACCTAGAACTCTTCCAAGGTTTATCTTTAGTTTTACTGGCAAGTTGGCAGCTCCTAATTATATCACAATATATGGCCTTTGAAGCCCTGAACTCAATCTGTGAATGTCTGCAATATGTCTCTTATGTATGGGCAGTCTGGGCATAAAAATACTGCTAAATAGATAAATATGCAGAGGTTCAGAAACAACAGTCTTATTTTGATGTCATAAATAGTATCCACTTAATTTTGGAAAAAAATTCTGTGGCACAAGGTTTACTGTAATTGCAACATTAGCTGAACCCTGACATTTTCATTTTACTCTATAAACATCAGTATGATATGAAAAATACTGTTATTTATACCATCTAATGTGTATACAATTTATTATCAGCCTTCTGTGATGTGCCTTTAATTAAAATTGATCTCGATAAAACAATCTTGCCATAAATAAGAGTATTATCAGTATAGCCCTTTGTTCTATGTGGAAGATGTATAACAGTCTGTTGAGTAGCTTAAAAAAATAAGGAGAAGATGTAGTAGGTTTCAAGTTGGTTAGCAAAATAGCAAAGAAAAGCTTATCGCCTATTAGCTTTTCTGCTGAATACCTTCCCTTTTATATTATTTCTCAAAGTGATACCTAAGACTTTTCCATACAAGGACTCTCAACCAGGTAAAAAACAGTTCCAAACTTTTGTCTGTGTTCAGAAGCTAAATCAGTGTATTTCTGGCTTGGTTGTGGTTTATTTGAAACTACAAGTCAAACTGGTTTTGTTTTAATTTTTTGTTTTGACACTGTTGCTACGGTACCTTTTGTACATTGTAAGAAGTCTCATTTGGAGGAACTCCTGCCTCACATTGGTTATTGGCTCCCATGTATCAGATATTTCAAGGGGAAAGGTGGCTTGCTAACTTTGCAGTTTCCCTTTATGGGAAATACAGAGAGATGGAACAGGATTTTTGCCCTTTCTCCTTGTTGTCAGTGATTTGAAGTGACCAGATCTGAAGACAAAAGGAAAATAGTTATCAGGAAAATAGCCTGGAGGGAGGAGAAACTTCTAACCACTGCAATCCTAATCAGATTTTCCCTTATTGCAGGGATGGTATTTTATATGCAATTCTAAATTAGTTCAGTTTAAATTTATAAACTGTAAACTCTTCTTATTCAGTGATATTCAAGGGAAACTATCTGACCAGCATTTCTACCTGATAAAAGCACATGGACCACAGGACCACAGTTTGCTTTTATGGTGTTGTGTCTCTATGCCTGTTTCCTATCTACAGAAATTTGGGTGCCAGGAAAAAATATTCACACTGGCCTCTTAATTGAATGTTGATGTCTACTTTGTGGAAGTTTTTATTTTTAAAGAGATCTTAGATCTTTAAATGATATAAGTAGTCCTCCATTTACAAACACAGCTAGACCCAGTATCTTGATCATTAAAGTGGTAATTAAGCAGAATGCCACGTGACTGCTTCATTCAAAAACTACAAAGCCAGCTCTCCCAGTGGTGGTTGTTGTGAGGGTCATTAAACAGAGCATTGCCGGGGAGATGGCCTGGGTCTCC
This sequence comes from Diadophis punctatus similis, assembly GCA_023053685.1. NCBI lineage: Eukaryota > Metazoa > Chordata > Lepidosauria > Squamata > Dipsadidae > Diadophis > Diadophis punctatus. The sequence goes on from JALIGW010000002.1 coordinate 152,646,005, forward strand.
CATTATACCTGGGAGGCCCAGGCCTTCTCCCCACCCTAGTGGGGAGAATGATTGTAGGAACAATGGCATTTGCTAGGGATGGTTCCGTGCGAGCACCCAGCAAGCATGCATGTGGCTCCATTTGTGTGAGTGGTGTGCACATGTCACTCATGCAAATGGAGCGTGCATACACGCACTTGCCCGCTGCTCTTACAAGTGAGGATGCACGTGCACTCACCCACCATTTCCGCAGCTTAGTTGCAAACAGCTCTACCATATAGTTATCAGATAGTTTCCCTTGGAAATCACTGAATGAAAACAGTTTACAGTTTATAAATTTAAGTGCATCAGAGCATACCCATGGCAAAACCTATGTTGGATAAGAGGGAAACATCATTTTTCCACTATTACAGCAAAAGGTGATTTAATAGTGCTTCACATATAGGCTTTGGATCAAATGAAGGAAATGTTATGAGGATCCTAGCAACCAAAAGAGGCTGTTATGGCATATGTTTGTGCCAGAGTTTAAATGTAAATGCTCTGAGATAAAATCACAGACACATTTAAATGTTAATAACAATCAGAATAATAAAAGTAATGATCCTTGTGTTGGTAATGCACAGCATGAAAGCTGAACACTGAAAAAGAAAGAAGATAGATATTTTTGAATCATGGATTTGGAAATTGTTACCAAGAGTACCATGGACTGCAAGGAGAACCAATCGGTTGTAGACCAGTGGCAAGTAGAAATTCATATATTTTGAGCAGATGATGTGAACAGATGACAAACTAAAAACAAATACTATGTTTGGCATAATTGAGTAAAATAAAAGAAAGGGAAGACAGCAGATTAAAACTGCAGATTATCTCTTAAAGATAATTACTGCAAAGTTCGTTCCACACAATCACCAGGAGTCAAACTTGACTTGCTGGGACATAGCTAAGCATAACATCTGAGCGTATGGTTTACATTAAAAAGCACCCCTTGTGGAGGAGATTCCAACATCTTTATAATTCACCCAGTCTTTAAAATGTAAATATAAAAGTTGATGAGACTTTCTAACCTACTCAGAGTAACTGCAATGAAAATAATATCAGAATTATGAGAATTGTGTAAACTAAGCATCTTAATACAATAAAGTAAGAAAACGGAAAATGTTTTGCAGCTGCAATTTCTCACTTAGCCTTCTGAAACATCTAAATAAAGAAGTATAAAAATCAAAGTGATATTAAGGAATAATTCAGTAGATCTTTCTTATAGATTGAGGCCTGGAGCCTGCCAAACAGCCTTGTGCATCCCCCCATTTTTTAAAAAGTAGTAAATTTACAGTTGCTGCCGCCACCCGAAAAGGCATGCTGCTGAGCATTTGCAAGTTTTACCACTGTAGCCAATTCCAGTGTTTCTGCTGCTCTGCTAGCTGTGGAAAAGCTATTCCCATTTCCTATTCCCCATTCCATTCCATTCTATTCTATTCTCCAGGTATTTCTTAGTGGTCTGCCAGGATTTTTAATCGATCATTGCAGGGGTGGGTTCTGGATCCTTTTGCTGCCGGTTTGCTCAGGGTTGCGCTTTGTGCGCATGTGAGCGCCCACAGCAATAAAAAAATAGTTTCTGCACATGCGCAGAAACAAAAATTAGTTTCTGCGCATGTGCAGAAGCAAAATCCAAGATGGTGGCACCCACGGAGACACCGACAGAACTGGCTCCATGACATCATCGCCGAATTACTAACGGTTCTAAAGAATCGGTCAGGAACCCACCTCTGGATCATTGTGATTTTTCTCTTGACTAAGCTGTGCAAGGCTAGTCTAAACAAAATGGTAAAATATGAGTATTTTTTTCTTAGCTTGTATTTTTAGTTTAGGATTGTCTCGTTTCTATTTTTTAAAAAGTTAAAAGATTGATAATCTGTATAAAATTTTAGAACTACGATATAAAAATGTTCTGTTTGAAAAAGTATTACTATGACTCACTGTGACTGATATTCTATCTTATTATTATTATTCTACTTTTCACACACACACACACAAACAAATGGCTGTATGTATGTATGTTCCAGCATAACTCTAGAACGCTTTGAGCAATTTCAACCAAACTTGGTACACATATGGCTTACTATCTGATGAAAAATACTGTTGGGGTAAGACACCCCTAGCACCCCTAGGGGTGGCCTTTCGGAACAATTGTCGTGTTCTGTACACTGAGTCTAGCTCAGCGTTTTTCTGAAGAGGTCTAGGCCTCCCTCACACAGTAGGCCTATGAAGGGAGCCTGATTAGGCCAATACAGAGGCCTTTGATTGAGTGTGGCATGGCTTAAGCAGATTGCCCGCCCCCACCTCACTGCGGTGGCCCGATCTCGCAGGGAACAGCTTCGGCCTGTGTTCCCAGGATCATCCTTTGCCCCAACTCAGGCCTAGGCTTCCCTCACACAGTAGGCCTACAAAGCGAAGGGAGCCTGATTAGACCAGTACAGAGGGCTTTGAGTAAGTGTGCCACGGCCTAAGCGGATCGTCCGCCCCCACCTCACAGCTTTGGCCCATGTTCCCAGGATCGTCCTTCGCCCCAACTCATCACGCGAAGGACAGGACCATCCCAACCGAGGCGAAAGTATGGAGGCCAGAGAGGAGACCCAGCCTATTTCAGCAGAGTTGGAGGAGGCGCAGCATGGGCCAGCTCAGGGATTTATGGCCCAGGCCCAGTTTGAGGAAATGGTAAAACGGGTGGTGGCAGAGGCAGGGGGTTGGCGCTTCTAAATCCCCCAGCTGTCCACAGGTTCCGTAGCTGGGATTTGAACAACGTCCTTATACATTTAAAACCTTGTAAATAAAATTGCTTTGATTTGACACTATACATATAATTCAATCCTTTTCCTGTCTAATGCAAGATTGGGATAAATAAATACCCAGGCAACGCCGGGTAATCAGCTAGTTTAAAATAAAGAAGGAATGAAAATGTATCTGTCTATACTCTATACTCTATACTGTCTATACTATAAACATTATATTTTCAAAGTTTCTAAGTTTGTGATAACCTCTGGCTACAAAATGAAATAACTGCTTTTCTCTGAAAGAACTAGATGAAATGAAACAATTTAATGGACAACATACAAAATATTACAAGCAGTTTCTAAATTATTTGAATTAAAGTAAACTTGGAATTTCATTATATTTTATTTCTGTGAATATTTTCAAAAGATCTTCAGCATTTTAATCATTATGTTTCTGAATAGCCATAGCTGTTAATAATAATAACAACAGAGTTGGAAGGTACCTTGGAGGTCTTCTAGTCCAACCCCCTGCCTAGGCAGGAAACCCTACACTACTTCAGACAAATGGTTATCCAATGTTTGTCAGTCCAAAGAAAGGAGGAGAAGGAAAAGGAAGAGGAGGTGGTCAGAGTGATTGTTTTGGAAAGACTAGCAAATTGTTCAGTGCCAAAATAAATTTTAAAAAACCTAGAGGATTATAACTTCTTGTGACTCTTATTCTGTCACATGTATTAATGAGTATTAAATATATCTTATGTTTGCTAATAAGTGAGAAATATGTTGTATTTCTTTGTCATATATAATCAGATTATCCTAACTCTTGCTTTTAAAAAAATAATGTACCATATCGTTCTATTTAGATTTCAGAATGTTTTGCCACTTGAATCAATCAGTGTTTGAACCTATGGATAAAGAAAGAATCTAGTTTTGTTCTATGCATTTATTCAACCTTTTCTAAAATTTAGTCTTAATATTAAGATGCAGAATTCATTTCAGATTACCATGGAGGGTAAAGTGTTGCTCTGCTGAGATCATATTATTAATGATCATAATATTAAATTCATTTCTTGGTGTTTCCAAGAAATGAAGTCTTATAGACTAAGTATAGTTTCATATTAAGCAGAAGATAAATTGCTCTGTTTTTCCTCTGAAAGTTTCTAAAAATAGAGTGTTCTGAAGCTCCTATGAACAAAAGAATTCTGAAGCTCTACCTCTGCCATTGTCTCCTTTATCTGTATTGTGGCTGTTTTGCCTGAAGAGCTCCATCATTTAATACTCTAAAATGTATTTTCCTATTTCTCCCATAAGGGTATTTTTTTCCAATTGCTCAATTCTTGCAACAAAATCTCAAAATTTTATCTAATGCTCAAGGATCTTTAAGAAGTGGAAGTACAAAGTTTAAAAATATATTTTAAATATATACTTATTGCAAATCAAGAGTCCAAACTTGTATTAGTTCTTTGTTAATTCCAAAACATTACTAGACAAATCTATATTGCTGTACATATTTTCATATTGTATACCTTTATGCATACATTTAAAATAAATAATATTTAAACTCTATAGCGCATAGGCAGCTAATTATTTAGCATATAAATCATACTCAAATAAAATATTTAATTTATATTGCAGCCTTTCTGCCCAGTAGGTAGTTTCTGTTGAGTTACAATTGCTTTACAATGTTTATGAGCATGTGTAAATACACAGACACACAGACACACAGACACACACACACACACACACACACACACACACACACACAGAATAGCTGGTAGGTTCTCTCATTGCACATTTTAACTCATTCTCCCTCTCACACACATACCACTAAAATTTTGCATCAAAAAGGATTTTTAAAAATGTTTCTATTTAATTTACAAATTCTTACATTTTTCATTAATCATTATCTCCATAAATTAAATAAAAATAAAGTATTATAAGTGTATAGTTGCATAAGGATATGACTAAAATTTTTGGTGAATGTTAAGGCCATTGGAGAGTGGAGTAGAGATAAAAGGGGATAGACAGGATACATTTAGTTGAGGAAATAAGAGAAAATAGACTCAGGATTTATTTGTTGATTTATTTATTTATGAAATTTAGTTGCCTCGGTTGGAAGAAATATCCATCTGGTTCAGTTCCAAGCTGGGAGAAAGAAACTGGTAACATGGAGGCTGATTGGAAAGATGGTTTAATGATGAAGCAGAACCATAGGGGTGGTTCTGGTGCAGCTGACCACATGGAGTTTAGAGTGAAGGGTTTTTATACCTTCTCTTGGGCTTTGCATTTGAGCTTCTTGTTCCTGTGCAAGAACATGTATTCTATTTGTTGTTATAGAGGTCATACCTGGCTCTATAGGTTGTCTGAGCTAAGTTTGGTTGAAGTTTGGAGGGTGATGCAATGTCCTTAGGAGATTGTGCAATGTAGTGAGCTCTGCTGCTCGATGGTACTGGGTTAATCCTATTATGTCCTGAAGGATCATGTCTTAATCCCATCATCCTGGAGCTGAAGGTCTTTTGTTTTGTAAATAAGATGGCCCAGTCTTTCTTAATGGACACAAAATATCTGCTGGGGTCAGGGAGCTGGGGCTCTGAGTGTCTTTCTCCCTTAAGATTTTTTTAATTTCTCTTTTAGGGGAAATATTTTATCCTGCCTTTTTTATATTTCTCAAAATATTTCATTCTTCTAGGGGGGTGCTAACGTCCTATACCTCCCATCTCATATTCAATGACTCTGGGTGGCTTACAACATGAGAAACCTGAAAAACATTTTAAAAAAACATCAATTATTAAGACAACAGATAAAAACATTAACAATCTTAGAGACAAGATGGCAGAGAAGAGAGCCGGACCGGGGGGGGGGGGTAAAAGTGGCATTGAACTTAATTAGCCAACCTCCACCATGAAGCTCCCCCATTGGTCCCCAAGCCAATCTGGCAGAGCTAGGATTGGATTGGGCAAATAGAGGATATGGAGGGAACATGAAAAGGGAAAACAAAAATTGTGAATTGAAAGTAGGCCTCTTTTCCCTGCTCTATTAGACAGTTTCTAGATTTGTGATATTTTCTTCACCTCATCTTTTCTATGGTAACCATATTTGCATGATAATACAATCAGCCACACTTATTGCTTTGGTTTAGTATGTTTTCCATGTCAAGTGTATAGGTAGATAGTGAGTAATTATTTAAAGTATCTCAACCTGTGACTATAGCTGCATATTGATTGCTATACATTAACCACAACTTACTGTTTCATATAAACCTGAGATCATGGCTTACCAAATGGATTAAGTTTAAGCAACAATATGTTTTCCACATAAATAATACAAGGGGCAAGAGGGGCCACAAAACAATGCTGTACCTTGAGCAGTATCTTCTTTAAGCCATATCTCCTTTGCTTCTGGTTCTTGTCATGCCTGTGAGAGAGAGATGTTGATGGAAAATACTAGAAAGGGGAAGACTGAGTCTTTCACCACTGTTTCTAGGGCCTTCGGTGGAGTTTATTTTCAGGAAAATTACAGAGCTACAGGAGGAATAATTAGATTTTTTTTTCCTTGGCCACCATGTCTCTCAGAAAAGTCTTCTATGAAGTATTGTAGAAGTAACTTTTTGATATGAACGTGGGTGAAGGAGATGGGAGCTGCAATATGCAGCTCATTGAGACTTCCCATTTGTGACTCACCTATATAATTTATCCTGCTCTGGCACTGGCATGGTATTTATAGCCATATATAAATGAGGAAAGAAGCAAGATTGATAGATGAACTGTCATTAGAGTTGATCATTTTAAATTGTAAAAGCAGACCAAAAGTACAGTAATATTATACCGTGTTTCCCCGAAAATAAGACCCTGTCTTATATTTTTTTGAACCCTGAAATAAGCGCTTGGCCTTATTGCCATGCACTCAAAAGCCCGATTGGGCTTATTATCAGGGGATGTCTTATTTTGGGGGAAACAGGGTAGATGTAAAATTGTATATCTAGCCCAAGATGAAACAAGCAGATTTCTTATTCAAATCAAATCCTTTATCATAGCTGATTAATAGATGTACTGTAGGTACAATTCAGTAACAATATTATAGGAGTGGGAGGTGAATGAGATAAAGGTAACTGAACAATTTACACAAAAAGAGGGAAAAGGAGGAGAAAGTTAAAAGAATGGGTAAGAACAGCAGTACCAAAACATATATAAAGACAAGACAGAGAAAATTGAAGTATGTACCAAGCTATATTGTTGTAAAATAGTCTAGTATAGTATTTAAATACTAATATATTACATTTTAGCTAATTTAAGATGTGCTGATAAAATGCAGAGATATACAATACAGTAATAAAATTCTACCTGGATACTTCAAGCATAGTTAATACCTAGTAGTTTATTATAATCATAATTTATGTTATATTAAGTTATATTAAATGAGGAAAGCGAGAAAGAGAAGAGAAAGAAAAATAAAACAGTCCAAGGATATTGAGCTCTCAGGTTGAGTCTGAAGTTGGTTGTTGCTTAGTTTTAATTATTGCAGTGATAAACTTAGCTGCCGTGTGGGTGATGTCACGATTTAAGCCTGAAAGTACGTAGTGGCTATAGAAATTATCAGTTCTTCCTAGCACTCACAATAAAAGGAGTTAAAATGTTGCTTCAAAGATCTTTGTAGAAATTGCAGTAACGAAGAACATTTTGGAGTACTTCAGTTCTCCAGACTCACAAGCCTTATACATTGGGATACAGAGATGTGGGCATACCAGCTGTATAGAAGCAATAATGGGAGCCTAGGCCTAAAAAAAACCCCTTTCCTGAACATAGAGGAAGTGAGAATGTACAAGAAGCTTGCAAATTCTTTGGAACTTGTATCTAGTAGAAGTCTAAAGCTTTGAGAAAGGAAACTGATTTCAGATTGATATTCAGTATCACTCAATCTTTGCAGCACTAGCTTTTTGGCCAGAGCATATAATTGTATAGAAGAGAATTTACTATTCTCATATCTGACATATCAACATCCTCCAAGGAAGGTGTTTTTCAGCCTTCCCTGGGGCCCAAGGTTATAAAATTTCTCTGAGTGTTCTGGAGAGAATTTCACAGAACATCTGGAGCTGCTGATAATGGTTCTATTATCGTTCCAACATTGCCTTTCCATTTAGGTAATGAAATGTTGTTTACAATTTTGATCAGCATTGATCTGCAACTGAAGAATATTCCACTCTTCAGAACTGTAAAGATAGGATGGATAAATGCCAAGTTCTGCCTCTCTAATTTATTTTACCAGCAGTTGGCTCCTGACAAGATAAAATCTGTTGATTTAAGAACACATGTTGTACTTGGACACCATCTTGCTTGAAGTTTGTCAGTACTTTGACACAGAACCAAGATTTGGTACTTCCTACATGACTGAATGGTTAAAACAACAATATTTTTTACTAAATTTGTAAAAATTAGTTTGAACAAATAACCATATTTTGATAGCTAACCCAAAATCTAATGGTACAGAAATTGTGGTTCCTAATGCCAAAATTTCCTAGAAAAGAAACAGACTACTTAAAAATATAGCAATAGCACTTAGCAATAGCACATAGACTTATAAATTTCTCCACAGTACTTTACTCTCTGATGGTTTACAAATGTCAGTATATTATCCCCAACAATCTGGGTCCTCATTTTACCGGCCTCGGAAGGATGGAAGGCTGAGTCAACCTTGAGCCGTCAGGATCAAACTCCTGTCTGTGGGCACAGCCAGCCTATAATACTGCATTCTAACCACTGCCCCACCACACAACTATAATGTATATATTACATTATAGTTGATTTATATATTGTGTCATCAAGTCATGGTGGACTCTTAGCACTCATATACTGGAAACAGATTTTCCCTTGGTGATCTGTCCCTTTTCTGGTATTTTCAGGTGTTCCAATAGTACACTCATAATAGTACACTATTATAACTGAGTCTATCCACCTTCCCACTGGTTTTTCTCTTTATTTACACCTTCACTAGAAAATTGTGTCTTTACATAATGTGTGTCTGAATTTCAGTATGATTATTTATACCTTGAGTGAGAACTCTGGATTGATTTGTTCAATGATTCATTTGTTATGGCTGTCCATAATATTCTCAGAAGTCTTCTCCAACTCCAGAGTTCAAAAGTGGCAATAGCAATAGCAGTGCTTTTACAGCCCTCTTTAAGCAGTTTACAGAGTCAGCATATTGCCCCCAGCAATCTGAGTCCTGATTTTACCGACCCCAGAAGGATAAACCTTCTGCTTCCCATTTTTGCTTCCATCAAATGTTACAGAGAATGCCATGATTCTATCTTTGTAGGTATAGACACAACCACTATTTGAATATTTTTAAGGCCTTCATATGATGCATTTCAAGTGCTAGTCTGTGGCATATTCATTGCTTACTTGTTCCTTTACCATTGATGGTTGATTCTAAAAAGCAGAAGCTATCACCACTTTGATATCTTCATTATCAGTCTTAAGGCTGGTTATTCTACCTGTTGTCCTTAGTTCTTCTTTAAATTCAATCTTAGACCCATTTTTTTTGGTGTGCTCCTTGATTTTTGTTACTAAATCCTTTGTATTTTTAACTATCAGAGTTGATCAGTGATTAATAACCAACTATCATAATTGCAGAGTTTATTGATGCTTCTTCCTCCATTTGTCACACTCATCTTCTTCCTATCCAGCTCCTCTTAATATATATTCAGCATGTAGGTTGAATAAATAAGGAGAGAGCATGCAGCATGCATGTCACACTCCTTTGCCAACCTGGAGCCAGCCTATTTCATAAAGTTCTGTCTATACTGTAGTTTCCTGACTTGTATATAAATTTTTCATGAGGACAATGAGATTCCCATTTTTATGAGCATTTTCCACAGTTTGAGGCGTTCAACATAGCCAAAGCCATTCCTATAATCAATGAAGCACATGCTTCTGGTATTTTGGGCTATCTCAATTATCCATTGTGCATCAGCATAAATGTCTAATGTTCCTTGGCCTTTTCTAAAGCCAGCTTGAACATCTGGCATCTCTTTTTCCATATAGTGGTTTAATCTGTATTGGATGATCCTGAGCATTATTTGTGCTAGCATGTGAAATTAAGGATACTGTACAATACTTTGCACACTCTGTTAAGCCTCCTTTTTTGGTATTAGTACGTAGATTGACCTCTTCCAATCTGTTGGCCACTATGTCATTCTCCAAATATGCTGGCATAGCTTAGTTAGAGCTTTTACTGATTCTTCTTCTATTACTTGACAAAGTTCTGTGGGTATTCTATCAGTTCCTGTAGCCTTCAGACTTGGTAGTCAAAAGCATGCTGATCTAACTTCATCTTCTACTTCTTGAGATTCTTATAAGTAAGGAATATTTTCTAAGGAATCTTGGCTGTTGACAACTTACTGTACAATATTTCAGTACACTCCTATCTTTGTTTAATCTCCTTTGAATCTGTTGCTATCTGTCCATTGGTATTTTTAGCATACCAATTCGAGGTTGGAACTACTTCTGAATTCAGAGATCTTTTGAAAGACATTCCTTGTTTTTCCATATCTGTTTCCATTTTCAGTGTCTTTACACATGTTGTTGAAATCCTGCTTCTTGTCTCTACTAACAAGTCTCTGTAATTTTTTGTTAAATTTCTTTCTGAGATTTTGGTCTTTCTTGGCTTTAGCTTCTCTTCTTGGCAATTTCCATGGTTGTTTTGACTCCTTTTTTTACTTTCTTCTGTTTCTTCATTTCTGGCAGTCTCTTTTCACATTAATCCTTAAAGAAGTCATTCTTTAAATTCTTTCCACTGTTCCTCTCGTTTTCTATCAATTAGGTTCAGAACCTCAAAACAATTCCTAATTTATCCTTGAAAATGATGGGTGTATTTCAAGATCATCTCGTACAAATTAAATACTATTATTATTATTTATTATTATTATTATTTATTGTTCTTATAAGCCGCCCAATTCCGTAGGACTCAGGGTGGCGTACAACAGAAAAAAAGAACAATCAGAATACAATAAAACAGTTTTTAAAAGTACAAAAGTTAAAAAACCAATCATCCATGGGGTATTAAGATCTATTTTCACCCCGCCTGCAGGAAGAGCCATGTCTTAATGGCTTTCTGGAAGGCCAGCAAGGTGGGAATAGTTCGGTTTCCTGGGGGGAGTTGGTTCCAGAGAGCCGGAGCCCCCACAGAGAAGGCTGTCCCCCTACGTCCCGCCAACCGACATTGTTTGGTTGAAGGGACCCAGAGGAGACCGACTCTGTGGGACCTAACTGGCCGTACTAGTTTTCTTCTTCTTTAGTTTAACTTGGAATTTACATATGAGCAATTTGGGATCTGTTCCACAGTCAGCACCTGGCCATGTCTTTAATGCTATAATTGAGTTACTTCATTTAGCAACAACATAAATCAATTTTATTTCCATATATTCCACCTGGTAATGTTAATGTATTGAGGTATTGTTTTGGTTGTTTAAATTAGCTATGAAGAATTCATTGGAGTGGCAGAAATTTATAAGCTGGTCTCCTGCTTCATTATAGCTTCCTAAATCATACAATCCAATTATGTTTTCCTCTTTCATATTGGAATCTTTGGCATTCCAGTCTCCAATCACAAGAAGCATATTTTACTTGCATCTTCTGTCGGTTTCAAATTGAATGTGATCATAAAATACAGCAACTTCCTCTTCTTCTGCATTGGCAGCTGGAACATAAATTTGAATGATCACCATATTAAAGGGTTATACACAGCAGCTCATCAATATTATTTGGTTATTGATTGCAATGTGTTGTGGCCTGCCAGCAGCCCGTGCAACTGGTAGCTGATTCCGGCAGTGCAGAAGCTGATATGGTGATGCGCCAGCAGCCTGTGGAGCTGGCACCCGAGTTAGACAGGAGGTTGGAGAGGACTTGGTGCCAGAGGCGGAGATTCGGCCAGGGCCTTCAGAACCTCCAGAAGCTTCCATCAGTGATGAGGAAGAAGAGGAGGAGCCTATTCTCAATGCACGGGCATGCAGAGCTGCCAAAATGCAGGAATGGTTCCTCAGGAGGAGGTCTCCTCGGGTGTAAGGCTTGGGGCTAATTGGCCACTCCCCTAGCCTATTTAAGGGATAACGACGAAGGAAGCAATTTGCAGGAAACAATGTTTGTTCATATTCCTTCGTGTCTTGACTCTGATCGGCACTTGTTCTCTCTCTCGGCTTTTTCCTGCAAATTGCTTCTGGGCATTTTGTCAACCACAGTAAGATTGCTGATATCTACAAGACTGTTGACTCAGCATTGAGTTATTATTTTGTGGACTCATGCTGGCTGTTAATGAAGTTGAATTAACAGCCGGTGTTCAGAAAAGACTGCTTTAAACTGTATTTGTGTTTGACGACTACTAAGAAAGCTCATTAGTAGTCTTTAATTAGTAAAGTACAGACTTTGTATGTGTTCTTTGTGGTCCATAGCTGGGGCAGAACACACTGTAGCAATGTACTGTTCTTACTATACTCGTTGTAACTATAAAAGCAGTGCCATTCCTTCTTTGTTTTTCATGTCCTGAATACTAAGCAGACTGATCTGATTAAAGATGTACAATTTCAATCCATCTCAATTCTCTAAAGTCTAAAATGTCGATTTGTAGTCATTTCACTTAATCTTTTATTCTGTTGAACTTCCCCATGTTCTTGCTTCTTGCATTCCATGTTCTTTCTGTAATTCTGCCTTTGTAGCTTTGGATCTTCTTTTCCTGTAGGGAAATATCAGCAATTAGACAACCTACAGGCTTTAATTCTAGCCATGTCAAAACACCATTAGTACTCTGAAAGATTCTGAGCTCTTCAATGACATATGGAGTGCTATCTGACCTGAGGGCAGTAGTGGGTTCTAAAACCCTTTACTACCGGTTCATGCACGACGCTACTGCGCATGCGCATGCACAGAAGCATCCGGGTGGGTGGGCGGAGCTTAGAACCGGGTAGAACCGAGAGCAACCCACTGCTGTCTGAGGGGCATATCACCTAGCACTGTACTGTCAATCACTTTATATTTTCTATTCCATGTGGTTTTCTTGGTAAAAATGCAGGAGTGGTTTGCCATTGCTTTGACTTGTGCAATATGAATTGCTGCCTTAGCATTGTCAGTAAAGCGATCATTTGCTTCCTATATCCTATGCAGGTAGACCTCGCTTAGTGACTGCCTCACAGGGCTGTCTTAACAGACAAGCATAGGGGCCCCATACTAATCTCTGTATGTTAACCCTTCAATGCAACTTGCATCATATAAATACAGCAACATATTTATTACATTTTACTACATTTTTAAAATTAATACTAACATGCAAATATATGTTTAATTTTATTGACCATTTACATTTTTATTCCTGTGAGTAGTTGTCGTAGGGGCTCCAGTAAACTGCTTTGCCTAGGGCCCATAATGCTGTTAAGACTAAAGTGACCAGATTTTTTTTTTAAGCGGGACACCGACGGGGGGCGGGGCCACCTGGATGCCGCAATTTGAGTTTTGCCCTCTGCGCATGCGCAGAACGCTGCGCATGCGCAGAGGGCAAAAGACGGCTAATGTCGGCGTCCAGGTGGGGGGGAGGCGGGAGGCCTTTCCTCGCCTCCCGCCTCCCCTTCAGGAGCTGGCAGTGGCTTGGGCTGGCTTGGGAAGGGGAGCAGCCCCCAGCGTCTCTTGGCTCTCCTCCTCCCTCCCCCCCGCCCGCCCGGGGGTCCCGCGCCACCTGCTGACCTCGCGCATGTCCTGCAGGCACTCGAGGACGGCCAGGTTGGGCCCAGCCGCAGGGGCAGCAGCAGCAGCAGCAGCAGCAGGCCTCTCAGCTCGGGCCGGCCGTGGGCGGCGTTGGCGGTGGGCGGGCGTCCCGCGTTGACTCCTCCGGCGGCGGCTGGAAGCTGGCGGAAGAGCCGGTGTGAATTCCGGCTCTTCCGCCAGCTTCCAGCCGCCACCGGAGGAGTCAACACGGGACGCCCGCCCGCCGCCAACGCCGCCAACGCCACCCACGGCCGGCCTGAGCTGAGAGGCCTGCTGCTGCTGCTGCTGCTGCTGCCCCTGCGGCTGGGCCCCCAGTCCCGGCTGCCCCGGCGGCGGGAAGGCTACGGCGGCGGCCCCGGTCGGCTGAGCCAGCGCCGGCCCGAGGGCCATCTTGGATGTGATTCCTTCGCTCGGGCCGCCCCGCCCACCGCGACGCCGGCCATTTCGAGAGGGCGGGGCTGCATCAGGCGCCTCTTCACTGCCCTCCAGTGCATACCCGGCGGCTTGTAGACCGCGAAGAGCCCTTGCAAAGCCATGCCCGCAGAAAGTTTAACTCCTCCCCCCAATCTCGCACGCCGCCCTTTCAGGCCGATTTTTTGAAAGAATGCCCTAGTCGTGCATTCTTTCAAAAAATCGGGACTTTTTAGAGGACAGGTGGGACGCGGGACAAATCATTAAAAAGCGGGTCTGTCCCGCCAAAATCGGGACGTCTGGTCACCTTAGTTAAGACGGCTTTTCATACAGTTTGCAGTTACAACTGTGATGAAAAAGTAACTTTGCAGCCAATCCTTCCATTTATAACCTTCACAGATCTGTAAAGAAAAAGAAAGCTAAAATAAGATTGGAAGCATAGTCATGGTTTCACTTAACAACTGCCTCACTTACTAACTGAATTTCCAGTTCCAATTGTGAGTGCTTATTGAGGACTACCTGTATATCATCTGATTCCAATATCATTGCTGCCGAATATAGATGTCTTCTCCCTTTAGCTGTGCAGGTGGAATGACTTTCATTCCTTTGGTAGTCCCTGCTGAGAATGTATACTTTTGGCATACAGTTCTGATGTTCTTTGCCTATCCCTCCCAGGAACACCCCTAACCACAATGAGGATGCACCACGGGACTTTATGAGGGGACATAATAATACTCTTTTTAAAATGTAAAATGCTGCAGTTGTAGGTTGCTTCCCTCCTTGATTAGTTTCCATCTATTGCTTCTTGTCCTACCTTCTGGTGCTTTGGAAAATAGATTCACCCCCTCTTTTTGTGGCACCCCTCAAATACTGGAACACTGCTATCATGTCACCCCTCGTCCTTCTTTTCATTAAATTACCCAATTCCTGCAACCGTTCTTCATATGTTTTAGCCTCCAGTTCCCTAATTATCTTTGTGGCTTTTCTGTGCACTCTTTCTAGAGTCTCAACATCTTTTTTATATTGTGGTGACCAAAACTGTATACAATATTCTAAGTGCTGTCTTACCCCAAGGCATTATAAAGTGGTACTAACACTTCATGTGATCTTGATTTTATTTCTCTGTTAATTTAGCCTAGGACTGTGTTGGCTTTTTTGGCAGCTGCAGCACACATATTATTTTAAGTACATTGTTCTTTATGTTTAAAATAGAAACAACTTCCCTTCAATCCAATTCAGAGGAAGAAAGGTTTTAATATTATCAAATGCACAATACCTCTTTTCTTGAGTGCGGTTTAGAAAATGCAAAATATATGGTCTCGCCCCTAATGGTGAAATTATTCAAGCAAAACCAAGCATCACTAAATAATTTGACTTGTATAGGAAAAATGCATGGACATGCTTAATTTCAAATCTGTTGTTATTTATTTTAAACTGCTTTACTGCAAAAATGATTATATCAAGTTGTTTGTGTTCAAGATTAAATAGTGTGGGTTAGAAATCCCATGCTAATCCAAAATCACCCCCATGAAGGCACACAAGCTGGGTGAGTTTATCTGCTGGAAAGGCTGTATTGCTTTGAAATTACATGATTGTAAATTATACAAAACCCTCAATATTCTGTGCTGCCAGCTTGTAATGTTACTTTTTCTCTCTTGCAGATGAGGTCAGCCTTTCTCACGGTATCATATCTATCACAACTCAGAAGAAAGAAGCCTGGTAAGTGTTCGCATTTATAAGAAAGAGTTAGCATTTTAACATTCTGTGGACCAGTTTAGTTTTCATTTGCATTGGAACATTAAGCTTAATTTAATGTCATGCAAAATAAGGTGTATAACCTCACCCATATAATCCTTTTGAGGAAATTCCATAGCCTCTCTTTGAATTGAGGCATAATCAAGTCAGATACATGTACAATGCATAACACGCAACATGTCTACTACCTGAGGATTGATCCTAAGTACATTTATTTGAGAATTGTAAAAAAGTATAAAATTGTGGAAGACTGCCAGAAAAAAATGAATATGGTTAGAGTTGGTGTAATATCATCCTTTATTTAAGCCTTTTAGTAGTATGTTGCTTCATATTTTAATAGTCCTTTCTGCTATATTAATAATGTAGTAGGAGTATGGCTGTGAAACTAAACAACAGTTTTAGTCTCCCCCATTATTAACTTTGGCAAATAGCAACTATTCTGGCTGAAACTGCTGGGGCTATTTTGGCAAATAGCAATAGCACTTAAACTTATATACCGCTTCACTGTGCTTTACAGCCCTCTCTAAGTGATTTACAGAGTCAGCATATTCCCCCCAATAGTCTGGGTCCTCATTTTACTGACCTTGGAAGAATGGAAAGCTGAGTCAACCTTGAGCCTGGTGAGATTTGAACTGCCAAATTGCAGTCAGCTGGCAGTCAGCAGAAGTAGCCTGCACTACTGCATTCTAACCAATGCGCCACCATACCTCAAATCCAAAGGCCACGATTTCTGCATCCCTTTTCTATATGTTCAGCAAATAATATGTACACATACTCTCTCATGTGGACATATGTGGTATATGAGGTTGATATATGAGGAAAATATGAGGTGATATATGAGGAAAATATGAGTGATATATGAGGAAAATATGAGGTTTTCGCGGGTGTTTGTATGTAGGTCTTTGGGTATTCGGGTTTTCTCCTGCGTGAAATTGGAAGTGTCTTGGCGACGTTTCGATGAAGTCTCATTCATCATCTTCAGGCTGGTGTCTTCTGCTTCCTGCTTCTAGGAGCAAGTTTCCTGCTCCTAGAAGCAGGAAGCAGAAGACACCAGCCTGAAGATGATGAATGAGACTTCATTGAAACGTCGCCAAGACACTTCCAATTTCACGCGGGAGAAAACCCGAATACCCAAAGACCTACATATATATATATATATATGTGTGTGTGTGTGTGTGTGTGTGTGTGTGTGTGTGTGTGTGTGTGTGTGTGTAGTATATTAACATGATGAAAGTTTGCTGAAGTATAGTTTTGTGCAAGTTTGTCTTTTTATTCTAGAAAGCAAATAATGCATTTGCAGCTTGTGTTGAAAGAATCTGCCATCCAACAGTGAACAAGGAATCTTAAAACAAATGGATGCAATGGTGAAAATTTACAGAAGAAAAAACTTTCCAATATTGAATGAGGAAGCAGTTGCCAAAAGGCTAGAGAATATGAGAACCAATTTTCATGCATGTTAAATACGTACAAAAGTCCCCTATTAACTTTTTTGTGTTTTTGAAAGTTGTCATGTGAGTTGCCTTGGTTCAATAATTGCTGCCTTATGATGTACTATTTCACCCAATCAAAGGTTGCAAACAGACACAAGAGTTTTCATAATATAAAGATATTTTCTTGGGGATTGTTATTATTTCTTTTTAAGCTGGCATTGGATTTATAGCGATTATGCCTTAATAGTCATATAGACTAATAATAATAAAAATTGTCTCAATGTGTAGTTTTTAACTGACATGCCTTGACTGTTCTTTTCAGCAACAAGACGGAAGACTGTTTAAAATTCAGGAAAGGCTGTTGTAAAGCAGATCCTAACAGATCCGTGGATCAAAGAAGCACGAATGTCTTGTGGGATTGCTCTACGCTGGAGACAATGGGTAGTGTCTCCAGGGAAGAAAGCACTTTAGAAAAACTTTCTGGTTTGAAGGATTCAGTGAACTCTAAGGAAGCTGAATGGAGAAATCCTTGTAACCCAAAGGAACTCACTTCTGCAATGGAATCCAAACTCATAACAATGCTGCAGGTGAATACTAAGGATTTAGGAAGGGAGACCGAGCACTTACACTCTCAGGCTTCACCACCACTTGTTGGAGTACAGACTGTTAGTGAAGATGAAAGATACCATAGCAGTGAACCAAAGCGTGTAGATACCTTCAACAAAGAACACTTGAACAAAAGTCAAGCGTTGGAGAAAAAAGACTTTCGCAGATTTGATTGGATTTCTGGGCACAAAGAAAAGCATGGGCTACTTCCCAAAAACAAGAGTAAATCACCAGATGTAGCAACAAACCTGTCTGTTAAGAGACAGTCTGTGCGAGAAGCTTCTTTGTTGGCTTTGCCAGTATTTAGAAAAATGCTAAATCCCCACTTAAACAAAGCAAACAGTGTAGAGTGTGTGTTCTCTCCTTGGAAGGGACAGGCAGTGGATTCTGATATAGATGAAATAAGTTCTGCTAATCCAACTGACTGGGCATTAGAGAAATCAGGACTTCAGACAGCTATGGATCTTGTTGTCCATAAACATGGTTGGACTGTTACTGACAAAGACACTATGGAACATGTTCCCCTGAGGTCTGTGGAATCTCCTTCCTGTAGCACTTTTGATGAAACAAGACCTTATATGTGCAATGTCCTTTTGGAGGAACAAGAAAAAGACGATGTTGGCCAAGAAGGGGATCCAACTGTTTACACATGCATTGAGTGTAGCATCTACTTTAAGATGAAAGAACATTTGATGGATCATATGCTTCAGCATAACAGAGGATTGGATCAGGACAAAGAAGATACTAGAGATCTGGATCAGTTGACCTGTAATGAATGTGGATGGGTTTTTGGGGACATTGAGTCTCTAGACCAGCACAGGAGGCTTCATCAGCAATCAAGAGAAAAGATCATTGAAGAAATTCAGAAGCTTAATGAATTATCAGATGAAGGGAGAGATGCCAAGCTACAATGCCCAAAATGTGTGTTTGGAACCAATTCTTCTAAAGTGTTTGTTCGGCATGCAAAAATGCATGTTAGGGAGAGGAAAAATCAAGGTTTGAAGAATGTGTTTGGCAGTTCTGCTTGCAATGAACCACAGAATAGCTCTATGCACAATGTGTATAAACATTTCAGGCCAAATGAACCTATATCTCAAGTTGCACACGATGCACACAGTAGAAATAAAAAGCTTAGCATTTGCACGCTTTGCAGCTTCCCTGCACCAGATGAAAAGATTTTAAAAGAACACATGAAATATGCTCATTCCCACCTGCCATGGAACATAGAGACTTTGGAAGCAGATATGAACCAACCTGGGACTAGTAGGGATGACTATAGCCCTAGCAAGTCAGGACGATTTTTGGAAAGTGATTATTTGAGCAAAACAGACAGACTCTTTCCACAGTACCACTGTGAAACTATGCCCCACTACAACTCTTTCCTTGAGTGCACAGCAGGTCACCCGAAACTTCATAAAACTAACGGCACTAGTATAAAGGACATCCCAATGCCAGGATTTCGGGCTAGGAAACGAGCTCCCTATAACTCCTCACAGAATGTCTTGGCAATGTCCACTCTTACCTCATCAAAAGCTTATTCTCCATATGCCTTGAACCAAATGAGAAATAAAAGCACAACTCTGCCACTTGAGACCGAGAGAGAGAATATCCAAAGCCATTCAGGTGGATTGGAGGAGCAACCGTGCAAATGGTTATCTATAGACAATATTAGGACAACTGAAGAAGAATTCCCTTTGATGGCAGAAATAGAATTAGCACAGAAGAGATACTTTAAACCTTTTGTTATTCCTCAATCTGCCTTGGAACTCAAAAGGACTTTTGCAGGCACTTTGAAGGCAATGGATTGTACAACCTTATCCACAGGACAGCAACAGCAGTTACATAAAATGGTTCCTATTGTTCTTGTTGAGGAAATTAATATTTATCCCCAAAAAAGGAAGAAGCCGAAGATGAAGAATCTGGGGAAAAAGTTGTCACCTGTAAGACACTTTGGAATGGAGGAATCTCTTCCCTTAGGTGTATTTCTGTTAGATTCCTCTCTAGAAGGATCTCTTGAACTGGATGATTTTCTGGGTACAGATTCCACAATGCTGAAAAATGAGGAGAGAAAATGCCCGTACTGTCCTGACAGATTCCACAATGGGATTGGTCTAGCCAATCATGTGCGGGGCCACCTGAACAGGGTGGGTGTGAGTTACAATGTCCGTCACTTCATCTCTGCAGAAGAAGTGAAAGCTATTGAGCAAAAATTTTCCTTCCAAAAGAAGAAGAAAAAAGGTAGTATGTATTCAATTTGTATTTTTTTCAATGTTTCTATTTTTTTTTTAATTTCCTTGAAGATGGGCATGTATGCTCTCCAATTTTCTTTCCTGAAAAGATTTTTACAATATCTTTGTAATAGCTGGATATTATTACATTATGATCTAATAGAGGTTTTCTGAAGTATAAATGGCCTCTCGGTTTTATTATGTGACACTGATTATTATTTTGTTTTTCATAGTTGCAAACTTTGATCCAAGTACGTTCAGTTTAATGAGATGTGAATTCTGTGGAGCTGGCTTTGACACACGTGCAGGGTTATCCAGCCATGCCAGGGCCCACCTGCGGGATTTTGGCATCACTAACTGGGAGCTTACCATTTCACCAATTAATATCTTGAAGCAGCTACTGGCCAATTCATCTGAACACCCCGTGTTGCAGTATGTGATGGAAACAGACCCCTCATCTCCAAATCAAGAAAGAGAGATGCTTGGGTTCGGGCCCTGCAAAACCACACTCCCCATATCTGATTACAGCATTTCACAATCAACTTTTTCCCCTTTCCCTTCTTCCTGGGGAGAGGAGACCATGCAGGCTTTCAGACATGGTAAGCACCTTTTAAACTGTAAACAGGAAACAGTCCCAATATAATTTAAATATTCTGCCTTCTCTAGTTGCCTTGATAACAGCATGGTATAAATGGTGGTGTTTGCTGAAAACATATGGATAAGATGAAGTGCAGTGGTTTTTACAGGTCCATTGAAGAGGGCCATAGAAAGCTGGTTTATAACTGGGGGCATCTGTTTTCACTAGTATGACATGATTTTGTATGTGTCCTTAGGAGGGAAAAAGGAGCAAATGACAAAATTGCAATACAACATTGCACACAGAAGTACTACAACAATGTGTAGCTTACCTTGTGACATCACAAAATACTAGTTTGTTATACAGGATTCTGGCTAATGTTAGCTTTACTAATTTTCATTTTCTCTACAGCATTTGATTACCAGTCCTAACGTAAGCCACTTGCCTTTAGAGTTAGAATTTTGAAGGAAAAAAGAACAGCAATACATTTTTTTTTAAAGTATGAGGAGCAAAGGGGGAAAATGTTAAAAGAGGAAGATGGAAGAAAAGGAGAAAATAAAGAAATAGAACAGAAATAATTGGATTTTAGGGGAAAATGTTTAAAAGTATATGGGTGTTTCCAGGTTAAGTGCTTGCAACATATAGACTTTCATAACAGTAATGTGGGGTTTTGTTTACTTGTTTTTTTTAATAAGCAAGAGAATGAAGAAATGGAAAGAAAGCACAAATACAATTTTCTCCCTTATTAAATGGAAATGTTTTCAATAAAATACTTCAGAAGAATGAGACAATGGACAAAAATCTAAGAACTTCACATAGATCTAAACTATAATATGCTGGTCTGAAACATATTGCATTAGAATTTACCAGGAGATATTCCACTACCAGAGAGATATTTTTTTAAAAAAAGCAAAATAAATTAATGTAATAAATGATTAAGGCAAATAGTAAAGCCCTAGTCATCTCATGGTTGGACTATTTGTATGTGCATGGGGCTACCCTTGAAGAGAATTCAGAAATTCCAGGTGGTGCAGAATGTGGTGGTGCAGGCAGTTCTTGGGCCCCAAAGAATGGCCCATGTAACCACTGTCCCACTTGCTGCATTCGGTGCCAGTCTGCTTCTGGTACAATTCAAGGTGTTGGCAATCACCTTTAAAGCCCTTCATGGCATGGGTCCAGGCTCCGTGAGGGAAGTCTCATCACACTGGGATTGGCTCATCTCACCCATGCCGGCAGAGGAAGCCTGCTGCCGGCTCCATCAGCCCGATTATTCCAGCTGGCGGGATCCAGGAGAAGGGTCTTCTCCGGAGTTGCACCTGCCCTCTGGAACAACTTGTCCTATGATGTGAGGTCAGCCCAACCTTCCTAGCCTTTCATAAGGGCCCAAAGATCTGATTGTGCCAGTTGGCTTAGGGTCTCAATGGGAGATCATCACAGTGGAGGTGGTTGATCACTTAACAACAGATCCCACCTTACCCTCATCGTGCCCCACCCTCCCCATTTGTAATTGGATCATAACATTTGTGGACATTCATTTATGTGTGTGTGTGTGTGTGTGTGTGTGTGTGTGTGTGTGTGTGTGTGTAAATTACACTGTATATAATATGCACTGTATTTCCTCTGAGGCCTCTGTTCAGGCTTGCTTTCTCCTCTTGACTTTTGATCTAGAGGCTGAGTGATCCATTCTTCTTCTCCACTCAGCCTCAGAATGCTGAGAATGAAGTTAACCTTGACAGTAGAATTCATATATTTATACCAAGAATACTAACAAAATAAATATCACTGAAATTTCAAATGCTAAGATTTCTGTTTACTGCTGATTTGAGATGCTATGGGAAATGCATATAGGCACATGTTGCCTGATTCTGCTTTAGAAGAGAAAAGTACAAATGTGATGAAGGCATCAATTTATAACAGGACCAATAACACATGCTCATTATATGGAAAATGACAAAGCCAGCATATCTGTAATTATCTTGAGATTATTTCTGGCAAAAAGCAATTTAAAGAGATGATGGTGAGACAGTGTCAGTCTGTGAAATGCTGAACCACATTCATACTATAATAAATCAGTAGGTAACTTTTCAAAGCGTCAAAGTTAGAATTGTTTGGAAAACAAGCATTGATAACATAATGCAATCCTTATTAATTTTCTTCCTAATATTTAAGTAATCAATTTTAACCTTTAGAGTGTTTTTAAACCATGCTTTTATGGTATGTTATGAGATGGATACACAAGCAACATATGAAATATGGATGATAAAGATGAGATGATGATAATAATGATAATGATTTCAGGAAAAGCCATGTTAGACTTATTTTTGCAGGAAAATAAAAACATTAATTAAAGAAAACTTCCCTGATAAAATTAATATGGAGAGATAATCATGTAATGCCAACTACACCCCTATACTGGGTGGAAAAAGAGATGCCAGATGTTCAATATGACTTTAGAAAAGGCCAAAGAGTAGAAGTTATTGCTGATCCATGCTGGATAATTGAGAAAGCCAAAGAATACAAAAAAAAAAGGTCAATGCAGGGGTGAAATTCAGCAGGTTTGTGATTATGCGCAGTTCGGAGAACCGGTAAATCACACCACTGACTGGCCCCTCACCCCTCCCACTCACTCCTTCTCTCCTCCTTCTCGGGCTCATACACACAAACATGAGAAGGAGGCGAGAAGCAGCCAGGTTGAACGCTAGAAGACTTGGCCAAACTTTTCTGTCGGTTCTGTGGGTGTGGCTTGGTGGGCGTGGCTTGGCTTGGCCATGCCCACCAAGCCACACCCACAGAACCGGTAGGGGAAAAATTTGAATGTCACCCCTGGGTCAATGTATGCCTCATCAATTAGAGATCATGTCAAGTTGTGGAAAGTTCTGAGAAAAATTTGGAATCCCAGAACATCTCATTGTCCTCATGAGAAACTTATGTACAGGTCATGAAGCCACATTATGGACAGAACTTGATGAAAGAGACTGGGTTCAGATCAGCAAAGGAGTGCAACAAGGCTGCATGCTTTCCTCTTATATATTCAAACTATATGCCAAATATATATTTAAGGAAGCTGGTTTGGAAGAAGATGAGCATGGTTTTAAACTGGAGGAAGAAAAATCAATAACCTGCACTATACTGATGACACTATTCTGATAGCTAAAAACGCAAAGGGTCTGCAATCCCTAGTACTAAAAGAGCTCAGTAAAAAAACGGACTAAAATTAAAGAAGACCAAACTGATGTCAAGAAGTAGAACAACCAACTTTAGAATTTACAATGAAGATATCAAAGCGGAGGATAGACAGAACATAAAAAGCAATTTAGGATCAACCATCAACAATAAAAGAACAAGCAGTCAAGAAATATGCTGCAGACTAGCACTTGGTAGAACAGCTATGAAGGCCTTGGAAAATATACTCAAGTGCTGTCTATACCTACGAGAATTTTGCAGGCCATAGTATTCCCTGTGAACTCTGTAGAAGCTAAAAATAGACTTTAAAGAAGCAAGATGGGAAAAGTATTAACGACTTTGACTTCTGGTGTTGGAGAAGACTCCTGAGAATGCCATGGACAGCCAAGAAAATAAACCTATGCATCATTGAAAAAATGAACTCAAAGTTCTCACAAATGGCCAAATGGCCAGGCTCAAATTATGCTGCTTCTGACATATTATGCAAATATCCATATCTCTGGAAAGGGAATGAACTTCCATCCTGAGAGCTTAATAGGCTTGCAAAATGAGAGCATAAAAAACAGACATTCCAGCTGATGAGGTGGCAAATCTAACATAAGAGCTTTGTTAGATTAAATCAAGGGACTACTAATCCTTTATATTGTTTCCCACAACAGGAAACCTATTGAAAGAAAACTTCAAGGAATATTTGAAAGTACTGACCTTCCTATTTTTAAGCAATTAGTATTAGGAAAAATGCTTTCTTTAGTATCGGAAGTAGCATATAAGTACTACCATTATCAGTTTTATACCCAGGAGAAGGTTAGGCATTCCACATCCAAAGAGTGTCAAAAAGAGTTGCTTCATTTATTTACTATTGGCAAACATTTTTTTAATATTTAGCCTAGAATTCTACTGTAAGTAAATATATCTCAATTCACATTTTCTGCACTTGAATAACTTTTGGACCTGCTATAATACATGAAAAAGTGTAGGAACTGATATAAGCAGCTGATACCATACCTAGGCTTTTAGCTGGCATTCTGTACACCAGAGTTCCCCAGCCTTTCCGGCTTTGTGGACCAGTGGGGGGGGGTGGAGGGGACACAAGGGATGGTTCTGTCTGAGCGGTGGGCAAGTGCGTGTGCAAGCACTTGCCCGCCACTTCTGCGGCCCAGTTCCAAATGGTTCAAGGCCAGTAGTGGGCCGCAGCCCAGGGGTTGGGGATCCCTACTGTACATCAAATCCCACATTAGTGCAAGCTACTTGGAGCAATCTGAACAACGGTAAGCAATCTGTTTTGGGGGGGGAAAGCACAACTTCATCAAAAATTAATTATACAGCTGCATTGATTTGTTGTTACTCTGCTTTTTCTCCCATTCTTTTTCAGAATGCCTCATTTAAAACATATCATGGCCATATGTATGTTCTGTCCCCATATAAATAGGGAGGAAAATAATGGCATGATGAATGATGAGATGCTCTTATCTTAAGTTAGCATCCAAGTAGGTAACTTTTTTTTTAAGCTAGTGATGATATTTGAAATGTTGATAGCATGTTATCACTCCCCAAAATGGTTACTGTGGAAGAATTTACATGTTCACAATAGCTGCCATGGAAAACATGGCTAGTCAAAATTATATCCATACATTACAAAATAAATTGTGCAAGTTTGCACTTTTGTACCTCCTCATTTCTCAGTAGGATAGTTTTCAATCCCATACCTATTATTTGCTGGTCAAGGAGGCCTATTTCCAAAGAAAGCCAAAGACTTAGACATGCAGGTAGTCTTTAGCTTATGACCACTATTGAACCCAAAATTTATGTTGCTAAGCAAGATGGTTGTTAAGTGAATTTTGCTCTATTTTATAACCTTTCTTGCCACAGTTGTTAAGTGAATCACTGCAGATGTTAAGTTAGTAACATGGTTGTTAATTGAATCTGCCTTCTCCATTGACTTTGTTTGTCAGAAGGTTGCAAAAAGGGATCAAACAATGCCAGGACACTGCGATTGTCATAAATACATGCCAGAATTTTGATCACTTGTAAATGTGAAAAAAGTCATGTCACTTTTTTCAATGCTGTTGTAACTTTGAAAGGTCACTAAATGAACTGTTGTAAGTCGAGGACTACCTGTATAGTATTTGTATTTTCTAAGAAAGTCTAGGAATCCAAACATCAGCAAGCATATTTTTAAAATATGTTTTCTGAGGCTAGCTTTTACTTCTCAATATACCATGCTCCATTAATACATTTTAAAAACAAACTAAAAAACTATCATTTCTAATATATCAGTAATTTAAATATAGACTGTTCAGCATTTCTGATTAATCAAAACTTAAAATAATTTTATTATCGTCTATTAAATAATTTTAGTTATTTAATCTGCATTTTATACACCGCCCTGAGTCCTACGGGAGTTGGGCGGCATATAAAAACGACCAAATAAATAAATAAATAAATAAATAAATAAATTTACATGGGAATAAATTTAATCTCATTAGGAATTCTTGGTAAATGTAAGATTGTAATACAATAATATAATCTATTTTTCTTACGTACAAAAGTCAATTGTATTGTGTCTTTTGTGAAGCAAGACCCAGTGCATTTCATAGGACTTATTTTTTGGTAAATGGATATGGAATAGAAGTCTAGAGCTGCAATGTGTATATGAGTATGTATTAAAATACAGAGTACCTGCTATTTTGAAAAAATGAAGAAAGTGTTGAGATTACAACTTTAATAAATATGACCACATTATTGGAAGAGACTGTGATTAGTGCATCTTAATTAAAAAAAAATAGGCAAAGAGCTTTTTGTTATGAGTCAGTTAAAGTTATACCTCTCTACCTGGCAACCAGCAGAAAAATTAATCAGGATATATTTACTATTACCATATTACTATCCCGGTTATCTCAGTTGTGGTGTGCAGTGGATGGACTGCACACCACATTTACCATAGAGAAAAGTTTGCCCTCTCCCCAGCTGGCAGAAAACCATCCATTTACAAAACTGTGATGAGTAATAATTTTGACAGGCACAGTACCTAGTAGTCTATTAGGTTTAGCCATTTGTCAGAATTTCAGGCCAGGAATCAGTTTGGATCCTTGGTACATGTAATAGGAGAATTTAGTTTGAAACACAATTTCATTAGGTTTCATGCTATAGTATCTTTTTTCCTAAATAAGATGCAACAAAACCCATGTAAAAATAGTGGTCATGACACATGTCTTTGGGAGAGCATTTCACAATAATGGGAAGTTCCAGGTAGCCACGTTGGCAATTGTGACAGATATGTGTGCTGTAGTACAAAATACCATTTTGTAGTTTGGATTTAGATGTTTGATTAAAAAATAATAAAATAACAGTTTTGTGGCACTGGAATAAAAATTTTTCCTCAAATCTATCTTGGCTCCTGATAGCATCATCAACACCTCTTGTAATTTTTTTTTACTAATCGTTCAGAATTTCCATTGCATTCTTCCTCAGAATTTTCAAGCAAATGCTTCTCACAAAATATATGTACTTTAAAGCTTTAGTAATCCCAGAATTCATGTATATCTGTAATAATCGTTTTTATGAAATTCTTCACCTCTTTTTATAGTTCTGAAAGTAGTCTGACCTTAGGATGCAATAAGTACTGAATGAATTAAATTCTAAGTGTTTGCTAATTTCATAAAAGCTGTGATTTAGACATGCTATCTGTTCATAAATAAAGATGTATCAGTTGTGTTAATGATGCTATATTCTTTAGGGTAGAATCTGAAAAACATTTCCATTTAAGAGTTCAACTAAACTGATTAATTTATCCAAATCCCCCAGCATTATAGAGAGCTTAAATTGTGATTAGTTACTCCTTTGGTCTGCTGGAACAGTAAGCTGAATTTCCCTTTCCTTATATGGATTTGGACAAATAGGTAGTTTAATGCTGGAATGGTTCCCCTTGAATCTGTAGCTTGGCTGTTAAGAAAGATCCTGGGTTGCTCCGATCTATGAATACTTCTTGGCTCTACCGGAGCTGGCTTTTCTAGCTTGGCTCAGCGCTCGATTACTTCAGCTGATCTATCTCAGCTGGAGTTTTCGGCGCTCCACCGTCCCGCCTCGCTGCCGCCCTGCATGTGCCGGAGCCAAGATGGCGGCCTCCACCCTCTCTCAGTCCAAAGCGACAAAAGCGGTGGCGGCGGCGCGGCCCCGAGACGAGGAAGAGGGTGCGGGGCCGCCTTCGGAGGCCGGTAAGACCCTGGAAGTTAAAACAAAACAAAAAAAGGGGGGGAAACTCGGTTTGCCCAGTAGGAAGGCCGAGCTCGGCGTGACAGCTTATATGTCGCTTCCCTCTTGGATATCCCCTTTCCCGGCCTTCGGATCAGCCCGGGCTGCGCCCGAAGTGATCGCGGCGCTGTTTGTTCCCTGGAGGGAGGTGTCGGAGAGGGCTGAGTGACAAGTAGCTGCGCCCGGTTTCTCCTCGCCCTTCCGATCGCAGGCCAGGATCTCTCTTCTGTCAAGGCCTCGGTTCCCCAGTCTTCAACGACAACAGTGGTCAGCATTCATTCATCCGCCTTTTCCTTCAGCTTGCAGCACCCGCAGCCACTGGCCAGCGCCTGTCGCGGCTTGTCCCTGGCGCTAATGCGGGGAAACCTGGTATTTGGAGAAGAGTTCGTTTTATAAAGCATCTTTGTCCTTGGGGTGGGGAGGGGTGGGAGGATAATCATCTACACTCAATTGCTACTATTTCTTAATCGTGTCAGTTCTAAACACGAGCCGCCTCCATATCGGTCTTCTGATGGATTTTGAAAATCCTTTTAAAATGTAGTGTTTAATTAACTCATCTAGCTAAAAACCTAAAGGCATATGAAAGGGACTGGTTACACTGTGAATAAATATATAAGATGTTAGTGCTGTGCTAATTGCTTCATATATGCCGGAGTTTAAACACTCCAGAATGATTGATTTTGTTTTTAAAGCTAACTGTAATAAAAGATAAAATAATACAACAAAGTAATTATATTTTGATGTGTTGTTGATTCTGTTAGTTTCCTGAGTTTATAAAATATAATTATCTCTGATGCGTAGTAATAATTGAATTCGTTTTATTTAATAGAAGATTCCTAAACGTACTATTGTGTCTCAATGTTCTTCTTTGTAGTTTGAACCTACGTATATTTACCCAGAGGTTATTTTAAAATATGTTTTTTTAAAGTACATTCCTACCCTGCTTTTGTTCTATGGAGTTTAGGGTAGGATAAATTGTTTAACAGCAGACCTATGAAATAAAATAGGTTGAGGTAGTGAAGATCCAAGGTTACCCATGATCTTTATGGCTGAGTGCAGAGTTTGTCCCAATACACCATGCTAACTCTTTGCTTTAATAGAACCGTGGTTCATGCACAGTTCTGATCGAAAGTTTCCCCCCTCCACTATGGGGAAACATTGCCTTTGTAATTTTTTCCCCAACATCGTATTTCAAATTATTTTATTTTTATTTTATTTTACCAGTTACAAATTATATTTTGTAAGTTGTGTAATTGGCATATTGACCTTCAAGTAATGATTTCAATTAACTGGATTTTATTGTTACTTAATTTAATTTAATTTAATTTAATAAACGTTCTTATACGTTACAATTTTTCCTCCATGTGTGCACTGAATTTTTATATGCTTAACAAAATTGTAGATGCCACTGAGTGAGGTACTTTGAAACTAAATCCAAAGAGATTCTGGACCAAAGAAGGAAATACTTTTTCATACACAGCATAATTAATCACTGTCAGTAGTTGTAGAATGGGCAACCAATATAGTTGGATTTAAAAGGGGATTAAACAAACCCATGAAGGTATAAATGAATATTAATGCTAATGGCTTTTAACCACTCCCATGGCTGTAAGCAGCATTCTGTATAAACTAATTGCGGAGAATAAGGTAGTAGAAGGAGTCTATCATTCTCCAATCCAGAATGAGAAATGAATCAAATTGGTCACTTATGTGTCAGAGAATGCTGTAAAGGTGAGCCTCGGGCCTGATCTCACAGGGGTTTTATTATGTTCATATGTACAAGCAGGAAATAGTTTTATGAAATTGAAACTGGCATCTAAGCGAGGATTTCAGATGTTGTATTACCTTTCATTCATAAATTTGTTTAGTTCATCCAGTGAATATTGATTCAAAATTTTTTATGACTTCCTACCCAAGGAAACAATGTTTTTTTATTTACCTATGTAAAATGTTTATTTAATTATCTCTAGTATTTTTATTTTGTTCCTTTGGGTTTGAATGTTTCACACTTTTAAATTTACCTGGCTGTTATATTTATGTATAATGGACTAATCTGATTTGTAATATTTGTACATATCTGATTTTATTTTCCATATTTTGATTTTTAAAAGCCTTTGAATGTCCCATATACATTTTGAAGAAAAATAAGGATTGTATTATGAATATCCTATTTTAATGTTCCATTTTTTTTCTAATAAGATACATATACAGCAAAACTAAATTAATTGATTTTTATGGAACTTAATTCTGAACATAGGATTGCATTGTTAGTATAGTTTATGTCCATCAGGAAAAAGATTTTTTCTTAACTGACCTGGTCAAGTAATGAATAGCCTATATCAGTGATGGCGAACTTATGCCACACATGCTAGAGGTGGCATGCAGAGCCATATTTGAGGGCATGCAAGGCGTTGCCCTATGTCAGCTTCAGCGTGCATGTGCGCTCTGGCCAGCTGATTTTCGGCCGTTTTTACTCTCCCCAGGCTTCAGGAAAGCCTCCTGAAGCCTTGGAACGGTGAAAAACAGCCCAATGGGCCAACCGAAAGTTCACTTGTGTGTGTCACTCCTAGCCTCCTTTTCGCTGTCAGAGGTCTTCAGGAACTTCTTCGGCTTTGGACAGTTGCAGCCAGGCCTTGCACACCTCGGCCCATTTCTTCTGCAGCCAGCAAGGCTTTCCTGAAGGCCTCTGCAGCCGAAAACAGAGCTCCAGATCTGGAGCTCTGTTATCGGCTACAGAGGCCTTCAGGAAAGCCTTGACGGCTGCAGAAGAAATGGGCCGAGGTGTGCGAGGCCTGGTTGCAACTATCTGAAGTAAGTAGTAGGGCAGCTCCCCTTCTGTTTCGTTTCCGAACTTCCGATTGGCCCGTTGGGCCATTTTTCGCCATCCCCAGGCTTCAGGAGGCTTTCCTGAAAAACAGCCCAACGGGCCTACCGGAAGTCCAGAGGCTTCAGTGAGGCCTGTGCGCATGCGCGGGGGGGGGCAACGCAGGGGGTTGTGCGCATGTGCAGGGGGGACAGCACGGGGGTTGTGCACATGCACGTGGGGAGGGCATTGCATTATGGGTGTGGGCACGCGCGTGCACCCTTTTTGCACCCGAGCCAAAAAAGGTTCGCCATCACTGGCCTATATACTACTTAATATTGTCACACTCTTCATCTACAGTTTTCAATTCAATCCCTATATTCCCTTTTGTCGTTTGGTAGTTATGGTTTCTGAGGAAGAAGAGGATATGATTACCTCAGCGATGAGCTCCCCACTCCTCCAGAAGAATTCTCTGGCTGGGTCACTAGATCAGATTCCAAACCGAATAGGAACCTCACTCTCCCCTGAATCTTCAAGCAACAAGGCAGACTCCCAGGATGCCAAATGTGAGTCTACCTTCTCTCACGGTTGCTACTGAACCTTGTGTGGTATCCATGATGGAGAAACTCTTCTCTGTGCCTCAGCTTACTTTTAATACATATCCGATCACTTATAACTTGTGTAAAGGATGTGTAGGGTGAATATTAATTATACATTTTATTGTCCAATATGGAATTTTCCTGATTAAAAAACTTTTATTTCTTTAGATAAAATATTACAGAAATAAATCTATAAAACACTTTAAAATGTTTATGTATGTAATAGTAAAATAGTTCTACTAATGATTTTATTCTAATGGTCTGTAAAGTTACTTCAGGTGACCCTTCATCTGAATGTCAAAAGAAAAACAAATTTCAGGAGATTATGAAACCCACGTCAAATTTTGCAAGTAAGATTTAGCAACCTTACATATATTGGACCTTTTAATTTTTTAAAATGTAATTTTTAATTTAATTTTGAAATACCATAGATGCTGTTTGGGTGAGTCAGTTGTAATCTTTAAATGCTGCTGTTGCTAATGTTAGTAGCCTACTTAAAGGAAAGAGCTGAGAAATGTTGTTCTATATATTTTCATGCATTTTAAAAATAATTCAAATTTGTATGTGAAATTAATAGATTGTTTGTTCATTTATAGAATTACCATTCATCTAACTGAAGTATCCTTTTTCAGATATGAATTGCTGACCATAATATGCGTAGATACTTAATGAGACTCAAAATATTTTCTTGTTGTTATAAAGTGTTACATAGAGATCTTTTTGTATGTACAGAGACAGTATGATAATAGAAGATGTCTGTAGAATTATCCAATTCTGTACTACTGGCTAAATGAACAATACTAGAACAGTGCACTCTGCCACATCTTTACTGAACACGTTGTATCGATATTTATGTTTTTTTCTTAGAAAAGTATATTTTAGTTTTAGGATTACCCCCTTCTTAAGTGATAAGTTGAATTAGATGTTCCAGTCAATATATCAGGCTTCTACAAATAAGTTAACAATCAGATATGAGTCTAAGGTGTTCTCTACAAAAAGGAGAGTTCACACAACTGGAATCTGCTCTTCCTGATCCAGGTTTGTGGAAAATGAATCATGTTCTGATCAAGAGAGATATCTACAGACTTTGGAAAAGGGGTTGGAGATGCCCTTGTGGATGAAAATGGTACTGAAATCATTGCCAAAGTTATTGGCCTCTGTCAGACCATGATCAGGGAGATAGCATACAGATTGAAAAAATGTACTCTAGTATCATTGTTATTCTCAGGAGTGGTCCAGCAGAAATTACCCTGAAAACAAAGTATACAATACTATGGGAAACTACAAAGAGGTAATAACAAAGGATCTATGAGCCAGTCTTGCATTGTCTCTTATCAGTGTTCATGAGACCATCATTAAAAAAAACCAATGAACAAGTGTTTGCACAAATGAGACTACACTGGAAATGTTTGCCATTCATGAGAAGTATTACATCTGGAGGGGGGAAAAAACTGCATTCCAACAAAGAAACGTGTTTGAGCTATAAATCATGGTAGCCAGAAAATCATTTGCAGCAGCTTTGCAGCTTCAGAATCTGAAAATCTGACATTCGTTGATGGAACAGTAGATTCTGAATTGTATTGGCGAATTCTACAAAAAAAAAATCAGGATATTTATCCTTGAGCTGAAATTTAAACAAATGCAGATCATGAAACGTGATAACCCTAAGCAACCAAGAAATCTACTTGTGAGTGGCTGAAGGAGAAGAATTGTCATATTGGAATGACTGAGCCCAAACCCTGATCCTAATTGAATCTTGTGGGCAAAACAAGCCCCAACATTACAATGAATTTAAGTAGCTCTGTAAAAAGAAGCAGGTGGAATACTTCAAAACTGATATGTAGGACTCATCAACAGATACAGGAAACTTTTAGTTGAAGTCATTGATATTATAGGAAGTACCACCAGTTATTAAATCTAGAGAGAGAGTGTGTTGATTCAGTGTGTTCAGTGGAGATGTGTGTTGTTTGTTTAGCCAGAATCTCTCTTATCAATTAATAGGAACTAGGTAAGACTCAGATCACATTGTAGGTCACAATGCTTTCAGATTAAATATAACTTGGGGATTCACAGAGGTTTTACCATGATTGTATGAAGTTTTATTTTGCAGGAATCTTAAATATTGATTTGTATATTCATACGTATATTTCTGAAACATAGACACGACAAGATTGAGACATAGGCAAGTCTTTTTTATTTTATTTAATATAGCTAATCAATACCCTGTTTCCCCCAAAATAAGACATCCTCTGATAATAAGCCCAATCGGGCTTTTGAGTTCATGGCAATAAGGCCAAGCGCTTATTTCAGGGTTCAAAAAAATGTAAGACGGTCTTATTTTCGGAGAAACACGGTAGCTATATTTCTTTAAAATATTTTGCTTTGCTCTTCAGTTGAGTTGAAAACAATTCAAGAGCAACTTAAAATATAAATAAAAACAAGACATTTCCCTTCCAAAAGCTTAGATATTAAAACACAAAAGGAACGGGGGGAGGAAAATAATTAGTTTTGAGCACCAATTCTTAAAATTATATCATATTGTTATAACGGGCAGTTTGAAAGGAAGAATCCAGGAGAAGAAGAGACTGATAGATTTGATCCCTCAGTAGATTAGATGGAATATTGTTGACACTTGAGGAAGAACCTATTTCTCATCTCTCCCCACTGCAGCTTGATATAATAGAGTCCTATTACTGCTGTTTGTCCAGTAGCAGATGAGAAACTACATTTGCAATGTGTTTGAAAGTATAGCAAGTGCTAGTTACAGTGTTGTGTTAAGATGGTTAGGCAGAGTGGGGAATTGATCCTGTGTGATTTCTAGGATTTAGTTATGGCAAGGCAGCTGAAACCAGTTTATGTGCGAACATGTTTCAGAGTGATGGCTACATGATGGATGAGAAGTTAATCTTGATTTGATTTTTGCTGAAGAAATTTGCAACCACCACTTACCATTTAGCAAATTTATCTGTTGTAAAATAGACTGCAGAAATCATTTTCTTCAGCTAAGTCTGGCTGTTTTATTTTATTATTTATTTTATTTATTTTATTAATGGTTCTTATAGGCCGCCCAACTCCCGTAGGACTCAGGGGGGCATACAGCATAATATAAGAACAATATAAAACAATGATAATGATTAAAAATTACAAAAGTTAAAAAACACACCAACATTCATACATGGGGGATTGATCTCAATATCACCCCGCCTGCCGGAAGAGCCATGTTTTAATGGCTTTTCGGAAGGCCAGCAGGGTGGGAACAGTCTGGATCTCTGGGGGGAGTTGGTTCCAGAGAGCTCCCACAGAGAAGGCTCTCCCCCACGGGCCCGCCAGCCGACATTGCTTGGCTGATGGGACCTGGAGGAGACCAACTCTGTGGGACCTAACCGGTCGTAGGGAGGGATGCAGTAGGATGCGGTCCCGAAGGTAACCTGGCCCTGAGCCATGTAGGGCTTTAAAGGTTAAAACCAACACCTTAAATTGCATCCGGAGACTAATGGGCAACCAATGCAGCTGGCGGAGAATGGGTGTTACGTGGGTGTACCTTTTATGGAGAAGGGTCCCAAACAAGATAACATAAATACATTTCTGGTCTACTGAGTGGTAGCAAAGATAGTCTAGGGTTAAGCTTAACATTGTCTCAATAAGTCACTCTCCTCTTTCCAGCACCAAATCTCACGAAATGTGAGGTCTGTGGCACCTGCTTCGAGACCCGCAAGGGCCTGTCCAGCCATGCTCGTTCTCACTTACGGCAGCTTGGTGTGGCTGAGTCTGAGAGCAGTGGAGCTCCTATCGACTTACTTTATGAACTGATGAAACAGAAGGGAAAAATGGACAGCAGCCCCGTCTCTCCAAGTCTTAGCAAAAAATCCGCCTCTCCCAAAGAAAGGTCTGCAGGGTCCTCACGGCCAACACTGCTGCTGCCTCTCGACAAAGCTTCGGAAAGGTCACAAGAGCCACCTGTAAACAAAGCAATCAAATCCCCTCCAGGTTTCACCCCCAAGAATGTTTCCCAACCAGGATCTCCCATACTCAAGAAAATGGCATCTGCTCTGCCTGGTTCTCCTCCACAAAAGAACCCTGAAGACAAAAGCCCCAAGCTACCGTTGGGCCCTCTGCAGAGTCCATCTAAAACACACTGGTCACAACTGGAGGAAGAAGGCCCTTTAAATCTAAGTGAGTCTGTTTGATCCTGATGCTGCTTGCAAATAGGAGAGCTGGCTTTGCAGGTTGCTACTGCAGGGAGCTCTTGACTTTCACATTACCTTGTAGCGTGAACCCCCTGCAGGATTGCCCACTCAGGAGACACATTTTACAACTTTTGGCTTTACTTGGGTTATGCCAGTCACACACATCGCAACTTGTGTACACTATAGTATTATGACATGCACCCTATGAGCGAATAAGGCAAATAGGATGCATTTGATCTGGTGCAAAGATTTCTGTTCTAAAAGAACTACTGAGGTTGAGATTATGGTTCGATTAGATGGAGTGTTTTTCTTGGAATAAAATGGATCTTGCCTTTAAAAAAAAATCCCTAAATATTTCATCTCAGCAAAAGAGGCAATTCTGTGTAATTTAGCAGTCTCTTTGTCCAGCGTATCCCTAGGAGGGTTGATCACACTTACACAATTCCAGGTTGTGCTGCAAAGCTTTTGTGTGTGCCTTTTTTTATTTGAGCCCAGAGATCATATGTATTTATGGTTGGAACTCAACAATATTTCTCCATTAAAGGGCCAGCAGCTATAAACACCATCTGCTTCCTTCTAAAATCTTGAGCAAAGTTACTTTACCTTTGAAAATAATATATTCTTAGACTTCTGGGAAGAAATAATCATTAAAAATACCTAATAATTATAGAATATAAGATTGTACTTTAGTGCTGCTGGCATTACTAGTTTTCTGACTGAAGAAATTTTTCTATTCTTTTACACAACAGCCCTCCCCCCATTACATGCACATTTTTCCTTTTTGCTGTCTTTGTTGGGATTTATTTTAAGATTTGTGGACTTGTGACTCATAATGGAACTTCTCTGATCTGAAACTAATTTAGCATATATTTCTGGCTTCACTATTCAGGGCTAAGTCTGTTCAGCCTTTCGGTGAAATCTGTAGAAACAGTATAAGCCATACACTATCCTTTGATGTTCTTTTGCACTGGAGAGTTTTTAGTGTCTGTGCTGTTGACTCAGCCTTTTTCAGCTCTTCACTAATTGTTACTGGTAGGTTACAGTGAGTTTCATTTAGTTTTGCATATAGGCTGAGGTAAGTAGAATTATAAAGAAAGAGCAGTTGTCTGATGGGTTTGAGCAAGGATTCTAAGAGAATTTTTTTTCTTGTAGGAAGTGGATAAGGAATAATAATAAATAAGGCTTCTATTGTTGTATCAGCAGTAAAGTCCACAGCACTACTTTAATGTAAAATGTATTTCAACCTGATATATTCATCCCATCATTGAATGCCATACTAGTTTCACTGACTAAAAATTACATAATGTATCCAAGTACTGTTTGTTGCTTTTCATAATGAATTTAGGGCAGACACACTGTTCACAATGTAATAGTTTAACTTTAACATATACACTACAATCCTTAAATATGGTGCAATTCTGCATCAGTTATAACACTTAAGAGGTTGCCAAGAAACTTCAATTTTCCAATCCTGCTCTGAGCTATTATTCATTTCTAAATGGATGTCTTGCCTAGGTACTTTATGTTCTAGTAACCTATGCTGTCTTTATTTTGGATGAAGAAATTTCAAATATTATTTTGTCTTACATACCCAATAGAAGATTTTTAAACTATAACTTGTCATTTTCTTTATGGCTTATATAGCTTTTTTGAACATTCATCTACATTTGTCATAGGCATAAATGTAATTAATTAAAATAAGTTCTTAAAATATTAGTTCTGCAAAACCCAACTAACAACTCCTGTCAGTTTTACATTTTGAATTCATAAAAGGCATAGAACTGCAAGAGGTATGTCAGTGTCATTCTCAATTCGTCTTATTTTGAAGTCAAAATGAAAACTTTATTAAATGAAGACGTTTTTAGCAACTGGACAGATGGGAGAAATGAGTTCTTTTGGGAAGAATTCCACTCAGTTGAATGTCATTTAGCTGAGCTGACCATATTGGTAAGGAGCTTCAAGTCATGAAATATTAGGCAAATACAAATAGCACTGTTCTCTCTGCCATCTGATTTTTCTGACATCAATTGATATGTGAAAATCTGACATTATAACTAACTTTTTATTATTCCAGTCTCAAAAGTTACACATACTTAAACACCTATTGGTTTAAGCTGAGATGGAACAAGCCTATGCATCAAAAAAGGGAATTCTGTTGGAAAAATTGACCTGGGTCAGTGAAAGGAAATGTTAAATATATCTTCTGCAAAATTGTCTGCTTTAACTATTAAATCTGCAGCTGTGCTATGGGTGAATAACAAGCCTCTCCTTTGGAGTTGTATATCAATTACTCCTATAGGTAAATATTTTTTTAACATACCCTTTCTAAGAAACAAGTCCTTTAGAGAAAAGTCCTCTTCAGGTTTTAAAAGGTGCTTGAGACACATTATTTATGTAATCGTATCTCTTGTGATCAATGTTTTCTTTTTCCGCAGCTGTAGATAGTGACTCGGGCAGAGAAATTGACTGCCAATTATGTGGTGCCTGGTTTGAAACCAGAAAAGGGCTGTCGAGTCACGCTAGAGCCCACCTGAGACACCTGGGAGTGAGCAATCCAGATGCTAAAGGATCTCCTATTGATGTTTTAAATGATCTCATCAAAAATGAAGACTTCAAAGGCCGTCTTTCCTCTCTCATCCATAGCGAGAGAGACTCATTAGGGGAGATTGGGAGTTCTGATGGACACAGCCCAAAGAGCACAGCTACAGCAACACCTACCACAGGCATGAAACAAGCACACTCACCAAGGCCTTTGGGCAAACAGCCATCTATACTCTCACCTCACTCCCTTCCACCATCCAAGAAGCTGAAGCCACATGGGCACAGGCTGTCACTTGTGGCTAGTCTACAAAGGAAACAGGGTCTTTCTTCCAGTGCGTACTGGGCATCAGATGCTGAGATGGCGCCACTCAATCTCTGTAGGTTCTATCAGCGCTGGCTATTGTCCCCTCCTCCTCTTCCTCCTCCCCCTCTACCCCTCTAGTCTTGTTTATGTGACATGGAGCTGTGCACTTAGAAATGCAGACCTCTTGTCATTACCTGCCTTATGTCTTATTTAACCAATAATGGGGTGGAGAAACATACTCTTTGGCTTGCATTCTCCATTGCGCTTTCCCTTCAAAGCTTTTTCTGAGTGCTATGTTAAAGCTTTCCCAGCTGGCCTCTGCATATATGCTGAAGTTACCCATTCCTTCTCTGGGCATTTGCTCTATTTGATCCCAGTAGATAACTAATCCTTGACCCAGATAGGACCCAGCGATATGCTTGGTTTCTATGCACTTAGAAATATCAAAAGACAAGTGTCCACAAGACTCCACATAGTTTGTTCCTTATGGAAAGGGAAGATTTTTATTTATTTTTGGCTATTTAAAACATTTTTTCTTTTGCAGCCTGAGCCTTTTTGTGGCCCTGGATTGGTTTCTGACTTCTCCATTTTGTAGGGCTCTCACTGGCTGTATTCAGTCTCTACAGGACATTGACTACCAATATGTTTCTCTTTGACATATAAGGTCTTCGCTTTTAGAGAACTAGGATGAAGATTGTTTCTTTTGCCATTTATACCGGGACTTTAACTAATGCTTTAACCATCCCATATCAGGGATGAAGGAGAGTAACTTCAAGGTGATTAAGATCATAGCTGTTTTCCTCCCTTAATGTAAATCGATAAAACCAGTCAAAGGGTATTTTCCTACTGGTGATTAACAATTGTTTGATAGCCACAAGCACCCCATATTTAATGGCATATGGCATATTTAATGGCACCTCTTTGCTTTGATTGTTCTGTATTAAAGACAATTGCATGGTGGCAAATAAAGGACACTTGGTTTTCCCCAAGCTTTCTGGGGGTGAGTTCTTTGATAGGGAGACTTATGTAGACATTGAATGATGGGATGGAAAATATAATTATTAATTTATACTTTGGGATTATCGGATCAAGTGTACAATAAGTCAGTGTGCTTAATCCAGACGGGTGGCTTTTGTATTTTAACAATGACTATGTGATAACTGTCATGGAAATGCCTGAACTTCTTCCCTCAAAAGCTGAATGAAGTTGGATTAGAAGGAAACTGTACAACTGTGTTATGCTTTGACATTAGACATTATCTTGTATGGGCTGTGTTCACCCTTTTTTAATTGGACATTTTCTGCTGTTCTCAGTTCTTTGTCCATATTAATAGGGAGCCTTGCTTTGACCATATCTATCCTAGATTTCATGGTGTTTAATTGGAATTATTGGTGTGGGGGTTTTTTTGGCCAAATTTACTGAAATACCAGCTTTGCTTGTGAAAAAACCCTTGCACTATATACCTGCTTCATACTCCATATTGGACAGGAATACATAGTTGGTGCCCACATCATCCTGCTTTTTCCTGCTCATTTTTTTTCAGTCACATTAATTTATTGGTGGTTCTTTCTTTCTTTTTATTCTCAGCCTCTGGTGCAGAACCTGTGCGGGACATCAGATGTGAATTCTGTGGGGAGTATTTTGAGAATCGCAAAGGGCTTTCCAGCCATGCCAGATCCCATCTACGTCAAATGGGGGTGACTGAATGGTACGTGAACGGTTCTCCAATTGACACACTCCGAGAAATTCTGAAAAGGCGAGCTCAACCTCGGACCAGTACCTCGAGTTCCCCAGCACATAGTCAGAAGTCAGTGACCCAGTCTGTTCTTGGAGGCTCTCTGGAACCCTGTAGCCCAGGAGAAAGCCACATGCCTGGGATCTCTAAGAAGGCACAGCAGCCAGGGAGCCCTATGGGGCACTCGCCTACTTCTTCTCCTCCCCCAACTGCTAGAAAAATATTCTCTGGGCTTCCTTCTTCTTTGCATAAGAAATTGAAGCAAGACCAATTACGAATGGAAATCAAGCGGGAAATGATATCTGGGGGACTTCATAATGAATCGCATCTGTCTGACAGAGCCTGGTCACCACGGGAGGAGATGTCTCCACTCAATCTCTGTAAGTGTTAGTCATGGGTATTGGATGCCTAGTTGTGTGACGCATGTCTGAGTGGAACCAAATTTCATAAGATTTTTTCATTTTTTTAAAAATCAGTGAATTTTGGATAACGAGCCTGCATGCCATTTTGACAATTTTATCTGTGTATGCAAATGCATTTTATACTGTGGAAAAGGGTCATTTCGTTTTTGACAGTTTCTTAATAAAGCAAGGAGGTTTAAAACTATTAGTAATTGGCAAAATACAGGTCCAAAAACCCAATCATTCTAGAGTAGCTGTCCCCAAACTGAGTGCCCTCCTGATGCCCATAAATACTAGAATTCTCCAATCAGCATATCACTTGCTGACAATTCTGATCCTCATATCTAAAAGATGGCAATATTGAAGAACAGCTCTCCTTACCAGTTGCAAATGGTTGAAGCATAAATATAGACAAGGTTAGATCTTCGCACCCTTATGTGACTTGAAAAATGCTGTAGAAATAAATGAGTGTTTTGAGAGGTTTGGTTTACGGCTAGTTCCTTGTTCGTTAAACATTTTCTGTGTGTCTTTATCTAAGCTGCTCGTGCAGACCCTGTCCGGGAAATTCGTTGTGAATTTTGTGGCGAGTTTTTTGAGAACCGGAAGGGGCTGTCCAGCCATGCCAGGTCTCACTTACGTCAGATGGGAGTAACTGAATGGTCAGTCAATGGATCTCCCATTGATACACTACGTGAAATCATAAAGAAAAAGAACAAGCCGTGCTTGATAAAGAAGGAGCCAAACACAATGAGCATTGAGCTTCCCACAGCTATGGGAGACGATGATCCTAAATCACCTGGGAAAATTCTGCAGCCCATGACATTGTCTCCACTGGGCGGAAAGACTGGAAAACCAAATCTTGGTCGGGATATGTCCTTGTCACTGCTCAAGTCACAGGAGGGATTCCTGGCACCACTCTCTGCTAAACGACCACTATCAGATGAACGACTGGGTGGCCATGAAATGAAGCATAAAACCTATATCCAGACCGAATTACCATTCAAAGCCAAGCTCTTGCATGAAAAGCCCACTCATACATGTAAGTGCTGTCGAGGTACAGGGAGGGGATTTGAGTGGGATTCAGATAAAATTTGGAATTCTGTGACAGGGCTTTTCTTTGTGAAATTGAATTTTGCTTTCTGACTTGATGGAGTGAAAAAGATGGGATGATTAAGTAGTAAACAAGGCAACAGATGCAAAAGTACCTCTGGGTATTTTATTTTGTTTTATAACAACTTCAAGCCAGTAGTAGTAGTAGTAGTAGTAGTAGTAGTAGTAGTAGTAGTAGTAGTAGTAGTAGTAGTAGTAGTAGTAGTATACTTAGCGGCTTTGTATAAGCTCTTTAGTGCAAAGCATTATCTATTGGGAGTTTCAAGGTGTATAATTGTGAGCCTATCTTTCTTCCTTTCTGTATGTTTAATTCTCCCACCCTCTCACCATAGTTGATAAAGAAGTTTATATCATTTTCAGAAGTGAGTATTAAGCAAACAAACAAATAAACTA
Source organism: Diadophis punctatus similis (assembly GCA_023053685.1). Lineage (NCBI taxonomy): Eukaryota > Metazoa > Chordata > Lepidosauria > Squamata > Dipsadidae > Diadophis > Diadophis punctatus. Next base: position 152,688,008 of record JALIGW010000002.1, read on the forward strand.
CTGTATTTCAACCATAGTTCCATGCCCTCAAAGTGGCCAGAGGTATTTGCAGCATAACTGTTTTCATACAAAGAATAGTGAGTTTACTTAACTTGTAAGTAGGAAGTTAAGAGTCGGAGAAAGCAGTGCTTTAGGGATTTCAAACAGAACTTTTCAAAAGCCTTAGTACTGAGTGATATTTAGGGAGACACAGAAATCATGAGATGGAACAGGTAAGGATACCGTTCAAATCCTGAACTGCTGATTAAGTCCTTTATTGTGGATTTTGCTCAGTCCAGCTCCCTGCCTTTTCTGCTTCCAGCCAGTGAAGCCTGCTGTGAACTCTGTGGCCTCTACTTTGAGAACCGCAAAGCACTAGCCAGCCATGCTCGGGCACATCTCAGACAGTTTGGAGTAACTGAATGGTGTGTGAACGGATCCCCAATTGAGACTTTAAGTGAGTGGATCAAGCATCGCCCCCAGAAAGCCGGAGCCTATCGCAGCTACATCCAAGGGGGCCGGCCCTTTGCAAAGAAGTTCCGCAACGCTGCTCACCTGCGTGATGGTGATGCCCCTGGGAAGAGAGTTGCTCTGAGCCTGCAGGCAGGCAGTCCTTCACTGATGAGCAGAAACCTAAGTGGGGAGATGATGCCAAACGAGCACAGTAAAGCTGTGGATGGTTGTGGCAGCAGTGAGCGACCTGCAATCACGTCTCCTTTGTTGCTTGTAAAGCTGGAAGAGCATCATCAGCATAACATCAACAGTGAGTTGTTGCTCTTAGATTGCCAGCAGAAGATAAATTGCAAAGCTTGCTAGAGAGAAAGGCCTTGGTAGAGGAGGCACTAGCTTCTTTGTGGGTGGGGAGGTGGGTATACTGGCAGAGATTTGAGTGCTCGTAGTTTGTAATGCCTCACTGCCTGTGCCTGATGGTTCAAATGTTTTGAGTAGTTCCAGCAAAAGACTTGAGTAAAATTAATTAAGAGACTGTTAGGCTAAAAGCTCAGATAATGATGTATTCCAAAATGGGCAGAGTTGTTTGTTCTGACATGACTTTCAGACTCCCTTCATTTTCTTATCCCCCTTTCCAGCACTGGCTTTCCTAAATACATTTAATATTCAAAAAATCCTTTTTATTAAACCTCTATCTCAGCTGCAATTGATTTACTATATTCCATCATACTTTCTGAACTGAGCCTTTCTCTTCATTAGAATTTGAACGGAGGCAGGCTAAGCCCATTGAGGCTCCTCTACATAGGGAAGATGAATCCACTGACTTGCAACAGAGGGCTGAAGAGGTCCGCCAGCCAGCCCCCAGAGTAAGACCAGTGCCCTCTTTGGTTCCTAGGCCACCACAGACTTCCTTGGTGAAATTTGTGGGCAACATCTACACGCTAAAGTGCAGGTTTGTCTCATTCTTCTATTGTATTAATTCCTGAATTCATAGTATTAATCATGGGAATATCTGTGGCTACACCATGCATCTGTGTGACCTCAGACAATTTTTCTTTTTATAAACAAAGACATAAATTGGGAATCTCAATTGATTTTTTTTTGCATATATAAAGGTTCACTCTTTGGCATTCAGACCGACACCAATAGACATTATGTTCTTTCTGCAGATTTTGTGAAGTGGAGTTCCAAGGACCCCTCTCCATCCAAGAGGAGTGGGTGCGGCATCTTCAGCGCCACATTTTGGAGACTAACTTCTCCAAGGCTGATCCGTTGCGAAGTGGGACTGATATGCCTGCAGCACCACCTGTAGCTGAAGCCCAATAGCAAAGCTCTTAGGAAGCACCAGCATTCCAGGCTTTCTGCCTTACATTTCCAAATGTACAAGAATAATGTTGAACAAATAGGGGTGAACACGTTTGTTTTTCTGGGTCCTATAGTTTCGCTACAGAGTCCAGGTATTTGTAGACTTAATTTGGACTTTAAGAGGCTAAGAGAAGAGTCCAGAGTTTGAGCACTAAATAAAACCATGTTGGGGTTTTTTTCTTTTGGAGATGTCCTTATTGACAGCAGTGGCATTCCACACTAGAGCTTCTTGTGTGTGTTCTGTCTGCACAGAGGAAGGATGTTTAAAAAAAAAAGCAAAAAAGAATTGTCCTTAACCTTCCAGTAAATGCAAGTTTTTCCAAAGACACACTCTCCTCACAAGGAGAAAACATGCACTTGCTCTGAGGCTGTAGAAGATGTTTTGGTGAGAGTTATGAATATGAGGTTCTTGTGAAAGTTGTGAACATGGGGGTCATTTTGAGCCCAAACATAAGCTGGGAGGGTAGAAGCAGAGCTAATTTGCTGTGTGGGGAAAGCTATTGATTCTATATGTGACCTTAATATATGTTTGATTCCTTAGGTGACAAGTCTTTAGTTTCTGTGGACGTTGGATCCTGTTGTGCATGTTCACATCCTCTAATTGTGTGTAATGGGGTTCTCCGTCCCAGTACGTTATAGGGGAAATCAAGAACTCCTTGACCATATACGTTTGCCTCTTCTTTACTTCCTAATGTCAGTTGGTTATCCTTGTTTCCTGTGGAATTTTATATGTAGGTAATCCTACTCTGCAATACTATGGCAGTTTGATTTTGGTAGAGGGGTAAGATTCTCTTTTATCTTAAGCCTTGGGCTAATGATTGACCTCTGCCTGAAGATGACATGTCCTTCTGGCCAGTTCTGAATTAATAAGTTATATCCAGGAGCGACTGAAGAACTTACAGCACAGCCTTCTGGACTTCTTGTTGGAGGGGCTTTATGTGTTGTTTCCTTTCTAGCAGGCACTTAGTGCAGTTCCCGGATCAGCAACAGTAAGTCCTACTGGAATTTCTGCTTTCCTGTTTTCGATTACTGTTGCCGTCTTCTTTCTCTTCATTGAACCTCAACTTTTTAAACTCTAGTTTTGTGTAGAAATAATGAGCGTTTTTATTTGGAACTCAACTGATCAAAGCTAGGAGAGAAATTACCTTTTAACTTTTTCAATAGGCATATTCTGGTTATTATTGTACCTAGGAATATGTATATTAGATTAAACTTCTCTTCTGGAAACAAAATGGAGAATCTGTGTGCTTTTTGAGTCTTTGTAGAAATATATGAAAGATTACAAAAGAAAAAAAGGAAAGGAAAAAAAACCCCTGGAGTTTATGTAGAGGAAATTCCAAAAGTGGATATGGATACAATTTATTGAAAAAGTCCTAGATCTTACCACCTAGCATATATTGAAGCACTGTGTGCTTTCTCATTCTGCCTTTCTCTTGATGAAAAAAACTAAGCTTTTGAAAAATGTTGTTCATCATCCAAGATATTTTTACAACTAATGTGGCATAGGAGATTTTAAATTAAATTTATTTGGGCAATCAAAAAGATAATTAAAGTATTGCATAATTAAGGGATCAGTAGTGTCAATCAGCTCATTTTTATCAAGAGGACATTTATTTTGAGATGTAATTTTTTCCCCTTTGATAGTTAAAATATTAATCCATGTACTTTTCTTTGATAGTTAAAATATTAATTCAGTTGCTCTTTTGAAATGATCTTAATCTAAAATCAGTTTCCATGTCAAGGATTTTCCCCCCTCCACATGTAACTACAATACAGAAAGCTACAATAACAAACAGCATAACCATTTTAGTGAGCTGAATACATTCCTTTGCAAAGTTAATTGTTGATTTCAGTTCAATTGCAAATTGAATAGTGAAAATCACTAACATTAGGTAAAGGTAAAGGATCCCTTCACACATATATGCTAGTCCAGTGATGGCGAACCTTTTTTGGTTCGCGTGCCAAAAGGGGGGGGAATGCGGGGGATCACGTGTGTGCGTGCCCAAACTCATAATTCCATGCACCCCCGCACATGCACGCATGACCCCCCTGCTCCCAGCATGCAATGGCACGCCCATTTTTCACTCTCCCCAGGCTCCAGAGCCTTTCTAGGAGCCTGGGGAGGGCGAAAATGGCCTTCCCCACCCCCTCTGGAGGCTGGAAACAGCCTGTTTCCCGACTCCCAGTGGGCCCAGAAGGCCTGAAAATCAGCCGGCTGGTGCACACATGCACGCCGGACCTGAGCTCGCGTGCCCACCGATATGGCTCCGCGTGCCACTTGTGGCACCCGTGCCATAGGTTCGCCATCACGGTGCTAGTCATTCCCGACTCTAGGGGGCGGTGCTCATCTCCATTTCAAAGCTGAAGAGCCAGCGCTATCCGAAGACATCTCCGTGGTCATGTGGCCGGCATGACTAAATGCCGAAGGAGCATGGAACGCTGTTACCTTCCCACCAAAGGTGGTCCCTATTTTTCTACTTGCATTTTTACATGCTTTCGAACTGCTAGGTTGGCAGTTTGATACCATGTAAACATTACTAACATTAGTGAGGTCATAACCAGAAAAATGATAAACAAATTAAGATGCAAGCCCTACTCCTCTATAATATGCATGCAATATCATACAGGTAGTCCTCAAGATACAACTGCTTACTTAAATTCAAGATACAACTGGCCGGCCAAAGTTACACAGACTCCAAAAACTACTTATAACCGTGTTTTGAATTTATGGCCACTGCAATGCCCCCAAGGTCATTTGCCCTTATGATTGACCACAGAAATGTTGCAAAACACTCCCAGCGCCTCTCTCCCAACATCCCACCCCACTGTGTACCCACAGATCTTGGCGCTGCTCCCCTCTCTCCCTTATTGCACACTTACCTTTTGAAGATCTGTGAACCTCATGTTAGGAAAGGCCAATCATCCCTGGACCACATGGCTGCCACCCAGAAGTGGCCACTATTTTCAGTGCGCCAACAATTCCTTGCAGAAATGGCAGTTGCTTCTGAAGCCTTCTGACCCAATCATCTGGCAGTTGGGAGACTGCAGGCCTGTCCCTGTTCTTGCTAGGCTTTCAGGAAGCCAGCTCGTTGCATGCAAAAGTGGCGGCTCCAGAACAAGCTTCCCAAAACCCTTTCCTTCCCAACTGCTACCTAATTGGGGCAGAGGCCTAGCTGGATTCCTTCTTTTGGAATGGGAATCGGATAGGAAGAAACAGACAGAATTATATATTCCGTAATATTGAAAAATGCTATTCAAGCTTTTCAAAAGAAAAATACAAATCACAAGAATTGACTTAACTGTCCATTGTTTCTGAAACTCAGAAAGAATCTGAGAATCTCTGAGAATTTTACCATGATCCTACGTAGGTTATGTGCTCATATCTTACTGTAAAATCAGTTGCATTGACTTGCTGCAGTAGTTGCTTTCTATAATGCATGTATGGGTCATAAAATATGTTTGTTTGATTTCATAGTAACTTTGATAGCCACACAGAGGCAAAAATAGACTGATTTGGTTAAGCTAAGCTTTGCACGTCATTAAAATTAGAAAATCTCTTCACATGTACTGATAGAACAAAGATCTTTATTAAAGGAACAAATATACCTTCCCACAAAGATAGTCAAAAACCACAAAGCTCATTGTGAATAGAGTTTTTTCACTCAGACAAAAATGTCATAATACATTTGATGACATGGAGTTACTATACCCAATTGTAGTCATTCAGATACTACTGCATGTATTTCTGTAAAATTTGGCTAATGCTATATTAATATACAATAAAGAAGTTAAGCATAATTAAAGAAACAATCTATTTGAAGGGGTCAGGCTAATCAGCAGAATAAAAAATTAATTCAAATAGTACATTCAAATTAATGGATCAAAAGATGGGAAGAATGTGTATAAAAAACAGTACAACATGATTGAGATGCAGTTCAATCCATAAAGAGATTTGTTTCATCTTAAACATTTGCCTCAGGAATATTTAACTGGATGAGGCTGCTTTTTTAGAAGATTGGATACACAATATACATGGGTATAGATACAAATATTAGCTTACATGACTAGGATTGGTGAGCAGGGAACAACACCATGAGAGAGTTATCAGAATATAGCAGGCAGTAGTATTGCCAGATTTGGGATAAAAACCTCTGGATGACTACTAGACAGTGCAAACTGTCTTCTGCCATTTTGTGGTCTTTTGGATTTTTGCAGGTCAGATTTACAGCCTCAGATACTTGTGTTTCCAGGTGTAATTCAAGGTACTGATTGTCATCTATAAAACTGTACATCTCTCAGTACCACCTTTCTCTGGTATTCACTGCCTGACCAGATGGATATGTTTTGGGTCCTTTCTGTTAAACAATGTCATCTGGATTCCACAGAAATGCCTTGGAATGTTATCACTCCTGGATTCTGGAAAATATTCCTGCTCTGCTCAGCCCTATTTTTCCTGCTTGGTTTTAGAAAGGCAGTGAAAAATTGGGCTTTTCAAATAGGCCATGAGCTGATGTGTGATCACAATGAATGATGTATAATGATATTTTTTTAACATAAGTCACCTTGAGGGTTTCCAATTTAATGGCTTAATAACTTGAATAAATAGGTAACTTTAACATATATTTAATTATAATCTGGAATCAGAGTATGGAAAAAACCTTTAACACACTAGTGAAAACACACCTACTTTTAAAAAGTGAGGCTTGTTTTACAGAACTACAGCATGGATTAATTTACTCATCAGTCCACAACAGTTGAATTCACAGATGCTTTACTAAACAAACTACATTAGGTAGGTTTTTAATAGGTTAGGTTTTTCAAGTATGCATTACTCTTAATATGTCATTTTTTAAATTGACACAATATTATTGCTACATATTTATATTTAAAAAATTCCCATTTTAAAATTAATATTAGGGAAATACCTTCAATTTGAATTTCTCTGAACTTTTCATCAGATGACATAATAAAAACAACAAAAAGTGGAGGAAAAAATAGAATTGAAATCACAGAGTTGTTCAGTCAGCTTTAAGATGGATATAAGATTGGGCTACAAACATTCTAATTAAATATAATAAAAGTTATGTTCTCTCAAATTTATTGAAATAAAAATCCTGATATCTCCATCCACCAGCCAGTAATCCTCAGGATGGTGAGATTGTTTGAAATTAGATTCAGATCCAGGAGTCTCCCAAGGTGTATTTATTGCCCATAAGATTGTCATGGAACCAGAAAGAACAGTTTCTGAATTTGAGAAATATTCAATGTCTTTGAATATTGAACACACAAACACACACAAACACCACAAGTTCTTTAGTCAAAGCAAAAAGCATTTTACTAAGCAGGGGAAGTCAAATCTTTTTATTTGCTACAGAAACAAATGACACATACATTTGATACATGTGATACATCAGCATAAATCAAATTATAGAAGCCATTGATTAGAAATGAAGGGGGGGAAATAGACACCCTTAAAATACGTTGCATCTCTTTTCCCACCCAGGGAAAGTTTTGGCTCAAAGAAAAAACATATGGTTTCCTAAACTTCAAAAGAAGACGATGCTATGCTAAAGTGCTTAATATCATTTTTATTAAAATGCTAATAATGAAGCATAAAATTCCAGATAACAAATTCCCTATTTGTTTCTCAAAGTATTAATTTGTTAAATCACCCTTTAACTAATTAAGCAAGTGAACAGTTAACATTTGACATGGCATGGGATCTATGGTGGGAGTGTTCTGTGGGGCAAAACTAAAAATAATGGCAACACTGGGTTTTAGATATTGAAAGGGTACACTGAAGAAGACTAAACATCCAAGCAGGGGAAGGGCAATCATAGCCATTCCCATAAACAGTATGGAACAATATAACTGTATAAACAGTATAAAGAGTGGAGTATCACCCACCCCCATTCTCCATCTTGGGGTGGAACCAGCCTTCAGAGAGGATTGTCCTGGACCAATCGTCTCGAGGGTCGAGTCTATTTGCATTCAGCATGGATCCACCTCTTCCTTCCCAGATCTGACTCGACCCTTCGAGAAGGAAGGTGTGTTAGGACTCCCCTCCTGAACGCTTCTCTAAATTTTCATGAAAAATTCAGAAGCTTTGATTAAATTACAGACACTAATAACTACTCTTAAGGCCAGCTTAGTTTTCAATATTACATCTTTCTGAGAAGCTAATTCAGCCGGAAATTGCTTATAGCTGTTTGAGCTGTCATTAAGAAAGATTTCAAAAACAAAATACACATTTGCAACAAATTCAGCTAAATAGTAAAATCCTGGCTACAAAATAAGGGAAATGCAATAATATGATTTACTCACCAATTAGTATTTGGGGTCACGGGAAAAAGAGGATATCCCTTACCTACGTGGGTGAGGGTTTGACAAGGAGAAAATCCTACAAGTTTAATTTGCAGGCCAGCATTTTTGATCACATAAAGCTTGAGTTGAACAGGAGTTGGTCTCCTAGCCTATCCCATATCCATTTGCTGCATAAAAAGATTGCAAAAGAAACAAAAGGCCAACAAAAATCATGGCTGCTCAAAAATAAGTTCACAAAGATTCTGAAAAAAAAATTCATCAGGCAAGTTCCAAGAGTCTGTCAAAGTCAGCAACAGTTCATTTTCCTATCTGTTATGAAACCAGGCACTTTTTAAGCCACATGAAATCTCCCAGCTAGAATGGATGGATCTAGTCAACTCAGAACTGTGGTCTCTACCACTGCTGCCTTCCAGAATTCACTTTGCTGCTTCTGTAAGGCTAGAAACTGGCAATTAGTTCATCTCATCCAAACTGAAAGAAACTTCTCATAAGCAATACCAGACAGAACAGGTGCAAAGACTGAACAACACAAGGTTCTTCACCAGTCTGCACCCTTTAGCAGCCTGATAAGTGATTGCCTTTAGTAACAGAGGTGGATTCCTCCTGGTTTGCACCAGTTCTATAGAACTGGTAGCAAGCCGCTGGTGACGTCACGGAACCAGTTCTGTCGGTGCCGGTCCGTGGCATCTTTTTTTGGGATTTTTTATTTTTTGAATTTTGTTCTGGTTTTTTTTTCTTTCTGCGCATGCACAGAAGTCGAGTTTTCGGCACTGTGCATCTTGTTTTCGGCTTTTTTGGGGGGGGATTTTTTTTTATTTTTTGGCACTATGCATGCATGCACAAAGCGTGCGCGCGGGCATGCGGCATGGGAGGAAACGAACCGGCGGTGAGGTAAGTTAGAACCCACCCCTGTTTAGTAATAAAAGAAATGGCACCCAAAAGTGATACAACCAGGTCTGTACATTGCTTCAAGTCTGTACTAGCTAGAAGCCATGCTCCTTAAGTGGTTAAACACTAATTTTTAATGGCTTGAGTCTGACATTCAAGGAGAGTGGTAGCACCTCCTGAGGAACAAAAAGAGTCAATAGAAAATCCATAAACAAGTCTTTAGATATTTGAACAAGGACAATAACAGCCAAAGCTCTTGGGCATCCAATTGCACCACAAGCAACAGGGTCCAGTTGTTTAGTGCTTACTGCGTCCTGGCTCCCCCAAAGATGTAGGAGTGAAGTAACAATTTTTGTGTGTGTTTTGAGGCAGGCTGATCTGAGCCCCGAGGGGTACTACACTGCAATCCTGGGACAGGTAATATAATTAGATAAAAACTATCTGAGCCCAGCCATGGCCCACCAGATGCTCCCACCTGCACACAGTTCCACAGGTTTTGTTTGGGTGTCATTCTGTGGCAGTACTGTACTCTTATATTGAAAACATAGGGCCTCAATAGGAAGCAATGCCAGAAATTTTAAAAAGCAGCCAATATTTGAAGGCTGTCATCTGCCCCTGCTTACAGTCAATCAGATTTAGCAAGATTTTTAGCTAGATTCTTTCAAAGGGGTGTTTCATTATTAGAGAACGGTGCTGCATTGCAGTAGACTGTATTGCAGAGTCCCATCTAATGAAAAGGCAGTAAGTAGCCTTTATCTCACTGCCAACAGCTATTTTCTCTTGTCAGGCAGCCATGATTTTACATATTCACTGTAGCTAGCAGGCTAAAATTTGCGGACCAAATTTGCAGACTCTTTGGCTCGAAAGTACTATTTGCAGATCTGTAGCACAATAAAACAAACCTGAAACTGGACCTAGAAGACAATGACTAATCAGTTCTATAACTGCCAAGAAAACAATGACGTGTGGGTTATTGTCCGTGAAGCCACCAGGAGTTGACTCAAAAAAGTTTTAACTAATGTCAATCTCAATTTGCATATAACCCGGGATAAATCTTACGTTAAGGATCCCTCAAAAATGGTTTCAATTTAATCCAACGTAAGAACGAACTAGGATTCCCGAGGTACCTTAAGTGGAAAGTTTTTTTTTCTACCGAACAGCCTATTTATTGATGTTTTGCACTGATTATGTGCCATCAATTTCGACTTCTAACGACCGATATCCTCCATGAGTTTATTACGCCGGTGTTCTGCACGAGGGGGCGGCTCAAACGATTACCACAAGTAGCCAATCAAGATGGGCCCGGCCCCACACAAAGCACGCCGCTGGAAGCGCGTTACAAGTATCGCAATCCCCACCGGGTGTCATCGCGGACCTCCTCCTTTTCTTTTATCGCCCGGTGGAATCGCTCAGTCTGCGATACACTTAATGGCTGCTGCTCCCCCCTCGTTATCTGAATACACTGCATCGGTTAGAAGCGACTCGGGGAACTGACGTCCCAGCATTTCAAAGGCTCTTCAAGGAGCCAAAGGAAGGATCGAGAGCTCGCCGCACAAAAGGACACCGCACCCCACTTATTGTGCGCACTTGTGTTGTGGGAGACACAACAGGTTACATTCCGATGGGCAGCTCCCGATAGAAGGCGCGCTCATGCAAGAATTCAGGGTGCCTCTCATTGAAAGACCATTGCCCGCCTGCAGTCTAGAAAACAGCATGCGCAAATTAGCACCCGACGTTTTATTCGCCCATTACGAGCGATAAAGAGTTTAGTTAGATCCAATAACCTCCGTAAGGACATCGAGCGGCAGACATCGTTTGCTCGGTGGGATAAAAACTGACGTCCCTCTTTTCCTACCGCTCACCCAGTAGATCTGACGGACGTTTCCCTTATCGAGTGAGCTGCGGAGCTTTGGACCCTCACGGCCCAATAGAACCGGAAAGGGGCGGGACGGAGGGTTACCCGTCACCAATGGAAGACTGAGGCTGGGGAAAGTGACCACGGCGGACAGTGTCGGGAGGCGGGGTTTAAAGCCAGCTACGGTTGCCGTCTGGCGCAGGAGGTAACGGGTGGGAAGGAGCGGCGTTGGGAAGCGCCCGGGACCTCCACCATGAGCTATTCAGGTGAGGAGAGCGGGAGAGAAGACGGGCTCTCCAGCAGAGGATGGTCACGGGAGGGGGGAGGCTTTGGCTCTTGGGGGGAGGGGACTGAGGGGAGGGCTAGGCCCAGCCCATAGCAACATTCTGGGGGTGGGGTCACGAGCCTTGCCACCCCCACCCACCCACCCACCCCGCTTTTAGGCATTGCTGGCTCCAGCTCCTCGCCACCGTCCGTGGTCGAAGCGGAAGCCCCTGCCCGGCCTCCTTTCGTTCATCGCTCTGGTGAGACGGGCGGGGAGGCGGGAGCTTTGGCCCTTCGGAGAGAGGAGGGGTCGTGAGGGGCCTCGCCTCGTTCTGGTCACCGGAGCTCAACCTCCCCCTCCCCCCATTTGTGGAAGGCGCGAGAAACGAAGAGCGGTTATCGGTCCTCTGGGGCCACCGGCGTGAGGGAAAGAAAGCTGGGCATCTTCTATATATATATATATACAGTATATAGCCTGTCGTCTGCACGCCTAGACCTCCCAGCTCTCGCCCCGTCAGTTATAATAGTTGTATCCGGGGGTTTTCAATACAATTGTATAGAATGTGAAAAATGGGGGGGGGGGGGTTGGTTTTGATTTTTTTTAATGTATAATGTACACTGAATATGGCATTTAATTTCGTTGTACGAGGTGCAATGACAATAAAGTTAAAATTAAATTAATAGGAGTGAGGATGAGGGAAGATGCACAGAACCCAGTCGGCAGTGGTTCCTTTTAAATAGACCTTTAAATAGATTTTATATTTAATAAATATATATTTATTATATACACATACACACACACACACACACACATACATACATATATACATATACACATACACACACACACACACACACATACACACACACATACATACACACACACACACACACACACACACACACACAAAGCTGGGGTTGCTTTCCGACCCTTAGCCTCAGTATGGATCCGTTTTCAGATTTAAATGGGTTCCGTCTGTCAAACAACTATAGTATTGCAATACTACAGTATAGGACAAAGACAGGTTTGCTTGGCCTGTTGCTTTACTCATCCTTCAGTACAGATAGTCCTCGACTTACAACAGTTCGTTTAGTGACCATCCGAAGTTACAGCAGCACCGAAAACTTATGACCATTTTTCACAGTTATGACATTTCCAGTATCCCCATGATCACGTGACCAAAATTCAGAGGCTTGGCAGCTGGTTCATATTGATGACCATCCGCTGTGTCCCAATATCATATGATCACATTTTATCACCTTCTCACAAGCAAAGTCAATGAGGAAGCCACATTCACTTAACCACCAGGTTACTCACTTATCAACTGCAGTGATTCGCTTAACTGAGGCGAGAAAGATCGTAAAATGGGGCAAAATTCGCTTAACAAATGTCTCACTTAACAGAATTTTTGGGCTCAATTGTGGTTGTAAGTTGAGGACTACTGTGTTTCCCCAAAAATAAGACCCTGTCCTATATTTTTTTGAACCCTGAAATAAGTGCTTGGCCTTATTGCCATGTACTCAAAAGCCCGATTGGGCTTATTATCAGGGGATGTCTTATTGTGGGGGAAACAGGGTACCTGTATTAGAAACTATTAGTTCTGAATCTTTATGGTTTTCTTAGATATTTTCTGCATCTTCATACATACGGTGCAACATTTTTTTCTGTAATGCTTTGGCGAGGTCTGTGTTATGTTTAGCCAAATATGCCTCCTCAATTTCTTCCAAAGTGATTGTTGTCAGATTGTGCATAGAATCTTCTTTAGCACTTGTGCTCCAAAGTCTTAAAATGTGTGCTAGAGGAGTGTGGCTGAATACTTAACCCTCTTTATAATTGCTCAACAATTTGGTGCATTAGATGTGATAATGTGTTAAGAAGCCATGTAAGTAATTTTTCAAACTCTAGTGCCACTTTTGATTTCAAATACTTCAGTAAAACCTTTGATAGTGGAGTATAGAATGACCTCTGTGTAGTTCTAACCACCCTACTTAGTTCTTAAGTAAAGCTTCCCCCCCACTACAAATGAGGTAGACTCTCATAGTACCTTTTAAGGCTTACATATTTTACTATAACACATAAGCTTCCATGAGCTGCAACTCAATCATATGTATAGGATGGCTAATTTGAAATGATATTTTTTTAATGTTAAATATGAGGCATTGAAGTAAAACAGTTGGGATATAGGGTGATTATGTAGATAAAATTTCATGGGGCAAACACTACAAATACTTTGTCAGTTAGCAACCATTAGATGCTAAAAGCTCTTCGGTCAGACATGTAGAAGTTTTATTATGTTATCAGCTAAATTACATCTCTTCATAATATCATCATTTTAGCTATTGTCTATCCATTGCAGGACGAAGGCCTCTTCCGCATGTTTCCAACCTATATGGTCCTAAGCTTTCCTTTGCCAATTGGGCCCGCAATACTTGCTGATGTCATTGATCCATCTTGTTTTAGGTCTCTTTCGTGGACGCTTTTTATCAAGTGGGATCCATTCTATGACTGCCTTGGTCCACCTGTCATCAGTTGTTCTTACTATGTGACCAGCCCATTTCCAATTCAATTCTTCTAGTTGAATACTCAATACTCCTGCGTAATCTCCGTGACTCACATTATACCTCTTCCATGCACCCATCCCAATCCATGTGGCATCTTCTGTGCACCCTTCATTTCCTCTCTTACTTGCACTGCTTCTTCCCTGCAGCCCCATGCACCCCTCACTTTCATCTCCACCTTGCAGCAGCCATTTACCCGTCTTCTGGTCTGGGAAATCCAGCTTCCTGCCAGCTTCCCCGTTGACTTTCCTTGTGGGATGCTTGCAGGGAGCATTGAAAATGATGATCATTTGGCCACAGCCGACCATAGCAGCACAGCAGTACTGAAGCAGCTACAACTTTACCACATTTCAACCCAGTGAAAATCATTGGTTCTAGATTTGCATGCATTCTGTAAGTTAGCCCATTTGAAGTTCTTTGATTCCAAACATTTGCACTATGATGCACCATTTGACCCAATTGAAGGCTAAAAACAAACAGGCATGAGATTTTCAGTAGTCTGTAGATAGATCTTTCATAAGAGAGCAAATTTTGCACAAAAACATTTGTTACAGTCTTGGGCGGTCAGATCAATGTGGGATAGGGAAGAGCCAGGATGATATAATACATTTTCATTCTCCCTCATATCACATGTTGATTTTTTTTCATTGACTGCCTGGATAGCAGCATAAGATTCAAGTTGTTTTAATATAAGCATCCACAATCCCTGGGCGATGAACCAGTACTGGTCTGTGGCTGTTAAGAACTGGGCCACACAGCTGGAGATGAAGTGGTGGATGAGCAAGCAAGCAAAACCGAACCACCCCCACCCCCGATCTGTGAAAAAATCGTTATCCACAAAACTGGCCGCTGGTGCCAAAAAGGTTGGACACTGCTGCTATAATACAATGAGCATATGGGGCTATTCTGGTAACACACTTTAGTTAACTACAAAAATACTTTTCAGACTATTTTTTTTCTTCTAGGGTAGCACTTAAGAATTAGATATTTAGCTAATATACAACATATTACAGGTAGTCCTTGACTTGTGACTGTTCGTTTAATGATGGTTCAAAGTTATGACGGTCTTAGAAAAAGTGACTTAAAATCATTGTACTATCTGCTGTAGTCACAGGATCACAATTGGAGTGATTGACAACCAACTTGCATTTGCAACCAGTTGCAGTGTCTTGTGATTTGTGGCAAAAAATGCCCCTTGGGGAAGCTGGATTCACAGTCCCAATTGTCATAAATTCAGGATAACCTGTACCTACAATGAGATATTTTTTATTTTCTTATTTAAAATGAACACATTTACATATTTGAAGCTTCATTTTCTTGTGCAATTATCTTCAAATAAGCTTAAAATCGATTCAAATATGATTGCATAATACATAGCTTGAGTTTTTTCACCATTGTTGTAAATTTTATTTGTGTAATCAGGTTTTTATCCTTTTTAAGTCTGGAGTTGTATAATATATAAGTATGATTTACTGGGGATTATTGGTGGTTAATGGATGATGGGTTTACAGAAATGATACTGTTCTCAACTTCTATAGGATAGATTTGTTAGGAGTATTTAGAAATTGTATTTAGGTATTTTGTTAAATAACCAACAACTGGTAATATGTGGTCATGAATAAAGGTAGAAAGGTATAAGATTTAAATATTCTCACCTGGGCAGACAATCATTTAGTGACCTGCTTTTGTATGTCTCAGTAATGGTGGTACTCCCATTAAAATAGTTATCTTGCTGCTGCTTCTTTATTGTTAAATAACTATTACTAGGAAATAATAAATGTATAATTGGTGCAAAAATGATACTTTTTTTATTCTTGATTTTTTGTCAGTATACTGTGAAATGGATACTGTGACAGTGTAGATTAATACTATGGTTGTTTGATAAAGTTTCCATATATAACTATCAGTATTCAGGCAAGGACAGATCTAAGGGATTATATATATTTGTTGTTTCCAGTAATTTCTTTAAGAATGCTAAGCAATTCTGCCTATACTTTCAGAATATTGATTTATTTATTAAAAACATAATTCCATAGTCTTCTAATATGAGAATATATATTAGTGTATTGCTTCAAATTTTCAGCAGTAGATCACACCATTGTATTTCTACAGTAAAATCTAGAAAAGGATGTGTACAGTGCTATTTCACTGTACACTACTGCAGAATATGAGAAATAATCACAAATTTAAGATTTTAATAAAGAGAAGCCCATAAATGAGATTAAAACTCTAGAGAAGTGGTTCCCAACCTGGGGGTCGAATGACCATTTCCCAGGGGTTGCCCCGGCATCCTCAGCTCTCCCCCCCCCCGCCACAAGCCTGGCCTGGCCATATCGCGACCCACAACCCGCCCCCACGACCCACCCTGCCGCCACCATTTGGGTTCTTTTACCCTCTGCGCATGGGCAAAGCGTTCTGTGCATGCGCAGAGGGTAAAAGAACCCAAATGGTGGCGGCGGGGTGGGTCACGGTGGGGGCGTGGTCGCGGGTCACAGCATTAGGAAGGTTGGGAACCACTGCTCTAGAGCAAGAGTTGCAAACTACTGCTTACTGCAATGTGGCATATAGTGTGGAGCACTATCAATTTACATACAAACAAATCTGAATCATTTTGAGAAATACTCATTTGGAAATTTCTTTTTAGGTTATGGAAATTGGAATTCTGGAACAAATAGAGGTAAGTACAGTTTTAATGGAATGCTAGTATTTGTTTTATAGATAACTCAATCACACCAACGAGAAACCCCCCCCCAAAATGTCACATTTTTATTAATTCAATGTATGATCTTTTTAATGTTGTCTTTTCATTTATGATTAAATCCAAGTTTATATAACTGCACCACCCCCTGTAAATCAGTAAAATTGATGCTTAGCTATAACTGATCTTTGACCTTCCTAATAAATTTTGATATACCCTATGACAGTGCTGACGAACCTATGGCACGCGTGCCACAGGTGGCATACGGAGTCATATCTGAGGGTACGCGAGGCATTCCCCTATGTCAGCTCCAGTGCGCATGTGTGCACTGGCCAGCTGATTTTCGGTCTTTTTGGCCATTTTTGCTCTCTTCAGGCTTTAGGAAAGTCTCCTAAAGCTTGAGGATGGCGAAAAACGGGCCAACTGGAAGTTCGGAAACGTTTCCGAACTTCCGGTTGGGCCGTTTTTCACCATCCCCAATCTTCAGGCGGCTTTCCTGAAGCCTTGGGACGGCGAAAAAGGGCTCAACGGGCCTACCGGAAGTCCAGAGGCTCCAGTGAGGCCTGTGCACATGCGTGGGGGGAGGGCATTGCATTATGGTTGTGGGCATGCACGTGCGTGATATCGCGCGTGCGTGCACCCTTTTGGCACACGACCCAAAAAAGGTTCGCCATCACTGCCCTATGAGCTATAGCAGCAGCCCCCAACTTTTTGGGAACCAGGTACCGGTTCCATTGAGAGAGGTTTTTCTGAGGACCCGAGGGGGCGTGGTTTTGTGTGCTGCCTGCATTACGTGGATGGAGCTTCATTTGTTTGTGAGGCCCAGTTTCTGGCATGCCATGGACTGGTGCCAGTCCATGGGCCGGCAGTTGGGGACCCCTGAGCTATAGTAGCAGATTTTATAATATTTATAGTTCCATCGATAGTTACTTAAATGTATCCTAAAAAAGTATTTATTTTAAAAAGTATTTGCAACATTTCACCTAATCTGGCTTCTTTGCCTAGCACTTCTCTAAATATATAATGTAGAACAAAGTATCTTCATGCATCCATGGGAATTCACATTTTTAAATCAGTCATACTTTGCAGTTAACCTCATGAAACACAGTAGGGCTTCATTTCAAGTAGATAAACTGAATATTTGTATGCTAAAGATTTCAAATCATATCATCCACTACATTAGTGGTTCTCAACCCTGGGAATCTATGATGTCATCATAGGGTCCACGAAGGCTTGAAGAAATGTTATGATTTAAATCTTGAGTTGTCTTGGGATCTGTAGCCATGGTGTGTGGGCCATAAAAAGTATTTAAAGGGGGTCTGTAGTGAACAAAAAGGTTGAGAACCACTACTCTATATCTTTGAGAAACAATACTTTGAGAAAGTGGAGACTTTCATAATGTGGAAGGTATACTGATGATTTAGGTGTCCAGTTTGTTGGAGGGTTATGAATACCATTTTAAATGAAATTCAGAACAAATGCAGAATATTCTTCATTCAAGTCACTGAAGCATCTGAATCCCTAACTAGAATAACTTTATTTGAATGGTTTTCAGAGACTGAACTGTGTGCTTTTGTGGACTCTTCAGCTACATGATGTATCCATATAGATATACTATATATAAATATGTCAATATATATTTTGTCTTTACTCATGAAGTAGTCTTTAATTGACATCCTGGAAGTTAATGCTTTCAATTCATATGTTTATTGTTACATATATTGATCCTTATTTTTAATTTTTAATTTATGTTTAATTTAATGTTTAATTTTATTTATTATATTGTACACTATCCAGAGCCCCTCTCTGAGAGAGACAGGCTATTAAGAAATATGAAATATAAATAAATAATGTTCTTTGCTCACAAAATCGTATTAAGTTGAAATAGGTATCCTTCATCTTTTCTTCTATGATATATATTCTTTTCCATGTCTTAGAAGAGTATCCCTGTACATTTGCCCAGTTATGCAATTTTGTTAATTCATAATTTTTTAAATGTGCAAGACCTGAGTACTTTTTACAGAATATCTCCTTATTCAGTGAAGAAAAGGATTATCAATCTTCTAAACTATAGTTCTCTTGCAGTTTTCTATCTCCAAATATCAGGTAGTATCGTTACCTAAAGCAATAAATATTTTGTTGTGGGCAGCTTCCTAGAAAACTAAATAGACTGGAAATAACAATGTTATTTCTGTTTTTGTATCGTATGGCTTTGTCCTAAAATTGACCCTCAGATATTATAGATGAAGACTTAGCAACACTTAGTTTTAGGTATGATGGGAATGAATGTTTCTCAGGACATGTATCAAATGCTGCTGTCATAGAAATAAGATTTAATTTTATAAGTTGAATTGGAATAGATACAGAAATTTATTTTTCTAAGTGTAGCCACTGTAACATGAAAGAGATGTTCTTGGTGCTGCCAATCTTGTATTAAACAGGCCTAGTAGCATTCTAAACATCTAAAAAGAAAACTCAATAACTGTTTTTCATTTCAGGTTACGAAGATTATAATTATGGATATGGATACGGTCAAGATAACTCTGGCAATTATGGGTATGGTATGGGCACTTCAAACTCTTGGGAAATGCCTAATTCAAATACAGACATGAACTTTAACGCATCCACTGGCACCAGCGCTGATGATGTAATTTCAAATTTTAACCAGCGCTTAGATATGGTATCTCATCTAGACACTGAAACCATGCAAGGAGGACATTATGGCTCAGGTGGAGACAGGTGAGTGTAGAGACAAAGGTTCAGTAATAGTTATAGAACAGGCTAGTTTCTGCTTCTGGAAGGCATGTTGATCTAAACTTGTGCTGCTTCCTAAACTTTGCTCTGTACTACTACAGAAAACTATGGGAAATACACACTTAGCTAAGTATTTTTAATTGAACTTTGCAAGTAAGATGCTTAAATATGTCTTTGAATGATGAAAATATGGTAGCTGAATTGTAATAAAATGTTCTGAAATAAATGCAGGTTTGAGTACTTTGATAGTTTCTGAAAACAGTGACTTATCCAAAGACTGCACTTTTACATCCTATTGAAATAGCACATTCATTAGGCAGAGTTTCTCTGGATTTTGCGTCAGTTTTATTAAAAATACATAAAAAGAGAATCTCTCCTTAATCTACAGTATGTGTCATTATTAATATAAATGTATACATTGTTAGTTTAAAGCAGCGGTTCTCAACCTGGGGGTCGCGACCCCTTTGGGGGTCGAACGACCCTTTCACAGGGGTCGGGAAACTTTGCCCAGATGCCGCCATTTGGGTTCTTTTACCCTCTGTGCATGCGCAGAACACTTTGCACATGCGCAGAGGGTAAAAGAACCCAAATGGTGGCGGCGGGCGGGGCATGGCGGGCGGGCGGGGCAGCATTAGGAAGGTTGAGAACCACTGGTTTAAAACAAATGCATACATTTGGAATATATACATTTTTGCTTTTGAAATTCCTGCATATTGAAGTATTTAAATAGATTAGAATAAATTACTTTGTATTTAGCTATGAAATGTAATGATTAAAATATATATTCTATAAACACTTGATAATTTACACTAGAGTTAGAAGTTGGACAGTACTTCTGTGTTTTAAATGTATATCTAGAGCGGTGGTAGTGAAGCTTTAGGCTTGGCTTGTCAAAAGTTAGGAAAATGCCTAAGTTGACTTTGCTGACATATCGCAGCATCCCTGGAACAAGACAACCAATTTTTTATACATTCTTTTATTCAAAAAAATAAACTCCAATTTTGTGTGTGATCCCCAGGATGTGCCCTGTGCCGCTTGCCTTCAAGCAGTATTCTCTTTCTGTTGATAGGCCGCTGTGGGATATCTGAGGCAGCTCCAAGTTGCACAAGTTCTTCATTCTTGAAATGGCTTCAGAGAATGCACTTCCATGGCCTCTACAGCCTCTGAAAACACGGCCCATTTTCATGTGATTTTCAGAGACTCCAGAGGCCATGCAAGAGCACAAACCTCTTGCGCCAACTCCACAAGCTGCATAAGAACACATCCCATTCTCACACAACCTCCAAAAATTACATAAGAACAAGAACATGTCTTTGAGACTAGTTGTCGTCACCCAAAATGTTGTGGCTTTGACACATGTCATAGATTTGCCATCACTGATCTAGAGGTTGGTCTAAATAGGATGTACCTACTATTTATAACTGGAGCAACAAATATTTAAATATCATTAAATCAAATGATTATTATATTCCAACTTTTTCTTAATTACATATTCCTTTGTTGAATAAGAGCTGAGTAGTTGAAATATAGTGACTGAATTAGACATATTTTGTATTGTCTTCTCGTTGTAGTGACATACATTGGCATATACAGCATTAGCTTTCCAAGCTAGCTTTTGGTTTTATGGAGCCATTTAATACAATTTTTATTTTTAAAATGCTACTGAATAGCTGACTGTATTGTTCCACCCGATAGTTTTTCATTGCTAGAAAAGTATATTCGGGAAATTAACAAAATCATTTAGAATTTAATTGGCATGAAATATATATTTGTGATACATTATTCATTCAAATCATGTCTCTTGCCTTGAGAAAAAGAGTTGTTGCAGATAACTATGCCACGCTCTAATAGGTGTTTCTGTTTTTATGACTCATTCCTTACAGGCTGGAATGGTTTCTACACATAAAGCTTAGAAAGGTTTATAAGGATTCCTAAGCATTACATCAACAAAATAACTTTTCCAAGTTGAAAATGGCTAAAGTGGCAATTTTGTGCACACTTAAATCAGTGAAATTTCCTCCTTCAGCATCTTCCAGATTTCAGTTTTATCATACAGTGGGCATTTATATTTGACCTTAGTAGGCTAATGGTACACTGTGGCTAAATACTTGAAATAAATTTCCAAGAAAACACCGCAGAAAGTTACAGTGGTGAGCCATACTATGCTGTACTTTGGTATGAGGATTATAAGATTGATCCATGATCCAGTTCACTTTGCCTTCTTTTCTATTCTGAGTTAGCTTTTAAAGTCTCCTCCTCAGCCATTCTTTCCTTTCCATATCCTTGCTTTCAGATCCTCGATACCAAACACAATTTATGTACTGGTTTATTTACACAGCATTACTTTTACTTTTCCATAGCAGTCAAAACAACATGCTACAGAAATAAAAGTGGTTTAGCTTCAAAGATGTCATCACATTTGGATGACCATGCAGACACTTTATTACAATTTAATAAACGTAACTTGAATCTTTGGAACTTTTGGAATGTTATCATGAAATAGTGGTAACTAAGCTATTTCAAGTTGAAAAAATATCCAAGTTAGATTGTCTTAGCCATTCATATAAGAAGCACAAAGGATTATTTTCTTAGATGTTGTTTCTGGTTTTTTCTACAATGAAGAGAATACTGGCTAGTTGTCATACATGAAATATATTGTTTTATATAGCTAATGATTTTTGGTTCTTTCAAAAACTACTTGACAGCATACAATAAATTGGTAAAAACTTACTTTGCAAAATTATTCCCAGGGATTTCATTTGTTTAACATAGTCAAATATGTATAGAAATTGGTGTATGAATCAGGAATAGATAAAATATAATTATTTGCATAACTTTCATAGCTGAAACATATTTGTAAATTTAATCAGATTATTATTATAATGATTTATTGAGATTAAACTTGAGAATTATTCTTTTATTCAGCCCTTATATGTCTGAAACTGAAGTTTTTATTTTCTGCTGTAATGCACAATGAGTAAGCCTCCTGATAAGTTCAGCTTTTATGGTTTTACTGAATATAGAATAATTCTCACTGTTTTTTGCTTTTATTTTTAATATACCGTATGTTCCGGCATATAAGACGAGTGGGCGTATAAGACAACCCCCAACTTTTCCAATTAAAATATAGAGTTTGGGATATACTCGCCGTATAAGACTACCCCTCCTACCATCTTTCTTTTTCTTTCTGTCTGCCTTCCTAACATCTTTCTGTCTTTCTTTCTTTCTGTCTTTCTTTCTTTTTCTTTCTTTTTTCTGTCTGTCTTCCTTCCTATCTTCTTTCTGTCTGTCTGTCTGTCTGTCAGTCTTCTTCCTTCCTTCCTTCCTTCCTTCCTTCCTTCCTTCCTTCCTTCCTTCCTTCCTCCTTCCTTCCTTCCTTCCTTCCTTCCTTCCTTCCTTCCTTCCTTCCTAACATCTTTCTTTTTCTTTCTTTCTGTCTTCCTTCCTTCCTAACATCTTTCTTTTTCTTTCTTTCTGTCTTCCTAACTTCTTTCTTTCTTTCTTTCTTTCTTTCTTTCTTTCTTTCTTTCTTTCTTTCTTTTTTCTGTCTGTCTTCCTTCCTTCTTAACTTCTTTCTGTCTGTCTGTCTGTCTGTCTTCTTCCTTCTTCTTTCCTTCCTTCCTTCTTCCTTCCTTCCTTCCTTCCTTCTGTCTTTCTCCCTGTTGCCGTCTCCCGCGGGGCTCCAGCCACCTGACTGAGTCCCTGACCACGGCACCGCCAGGTTAACGCGCATGGGAGGGAAGGAGAACGCGCGCTGCCGCTGCTGCTATTGCCACTCCAGCGTGTCCTCCGCGCAAGGCGCTGCATGTGCAAAGTCTCCCCTGTTGCTGTGGCTGCACCGGGGAGCCCACGTCCTTGTCAACGATGGAGACGCATGGGAGGGATCGCAGAGCAGAGGCGCCTGGCGAGCGAGGCGAGTGGCGGCATCGGCGGCAGGCTCCTGCCCGCGTCTCCTGCCCGCCTGCCCGCCTCTTGCCTTAGCATTTAAAAGAATGAGAGGCGGATGGGTGGGAGACGCAGGCAGGAGCCTGCCGCCACTCGCCTCGCTCACCAGGCGCCTCTGCTCCGTGGTGCCTTCCATGCGCGCAGCTTCTCCATTGTTGACAAGGACGCGGGCTCCCCGATGCAGCCACAGTGACTGGGGAGACACGCCGGAGCGGCAATAGCAGCAGCGGTGGCGGTAGCGCGCGCTGTCCTTCCCTCCCATGTGCCGCAACCTTCCCAACAGGCTGCCGGACAAGCCCGAAGAGACCGAGATGCAGGGCAGCATCAGGGCTCCAGGGCTCCTTCGGCCGCTTGGCTGGAGAACAGCAGGGATGCGGCCGCGGCCGTTTTTGAGCTCCACCTGGCTCGGAAGTTTTAGTACCCGGCGTATAAGACGACCCCCGACTTTTGAGGAGATTTTCAAGGGGTAAAAAGTCATCTTATACGCTGGCACATACGGTAATCTGCTTCTACCACAGATTCTTAAATATGGTTCTCTGTATACCACTGACCTTGATTCTCACCTTGCTCTGCAACTCTTGTAGGTATGATACATATGAACCCTATGATTCAAGGTCTGCAATGAATGACCGTGATCCTTACAGATCTGGCTATGATTACAGTGAGGCCAAACATGAAACCGACAATGCCTATGAAGGTCACTATGACAGCTCCTATGGCAACCGCAGGGACCAGTACCACAACAGAGCACGTGACAACTTTGGCCACCGGGGTCAAAATTGGGCCAGAGATGGAAGAAATAACAGAGGCATGACACCTTCATATGGGCGTATGGGTGGACAATGGAATGACCCACCAGGACCAATGGGAGGACGGGGCCATGGCCCCAATAGACCACCATCGCTTTTTTCCCACAAACTATTCCCTGACTACAACATGTTCCAGGGTATGCGAGGTTTCTCTGGCAATATGCGTTTTGGAGGAGGCAGCATGAAACAACGAATGAGAAGAAACTGGAAAATGTGGGATGCAGATTTTAAAGTAAGTACCTATGCAATCTTCTCCATTTTTTTTATGTTCTTCAGCAGTGCCCAGTGTCAAACTCCTCAAAGAGTGGGTGGTAATCGTGGCTAGAAATGGCTTTGTGCAACTTTGTGTTGTGTACAAGTTCTTTTCTGGATCTTGAGGCCCTGTGCTCAGTCACTCATGCCCTTGTCAGCTCTCATCTGGATTACTGCAATGCACTCTACATTGGCCTACTCTTGAAGAGTATTTGGAAGCTCCAATTGCTTCAGAAGGCAGTGGCGCAGACAGTTCTGAGGCCTCTAGGGTGGCACATGTAACACCACTGTTATGCAAGCTGCACTGGTTGCTTATCAATGCTAATTGGATAGTGAGAGGGGGGCATATAAATTTAATAAATAAATAGAATGCAAAGGTATCTGTTAAGTGATTTATTTATTATTTTAATTATAGGAAACAGGTTCCTTGTTTCAGATGTTTGCTTTTTTAAAAAACCTATTCCTGGATTCTCTCATTGCATCCCATATATGAACCAATAATCTTGGAGAAAAGTCCTTGGAGAAAAATTCTTTCAGCTTTGTATGAAATAGACCAAATTAAATCTGGGCATGTTTTTAGCTATTTGAGGTAATTTGAGTACAAAAAAGTATGTCTCAATATACATTTTTATTGATAATAAGAACATAATTAGTTATTACCTAAGGCTGAATATACTCCTATGTTTCTCTTCATAGAAGAAAAGAATAAAGAATGAGCCAACTGGTAATAAACGTAAACAAGCTAACAGTTCTGATGAACCTGATAGCAAAGCAGCAAAAACAGATAACTCAGATAACTCAGACTCTGATAATGGTAAGAACTTACCTCTAAGGTCTACTTAGACTGAGAAATCCTGTTTTATTTTAATTGCATACTTAGAGTGACAATATAAAAACCAGTATTTTTTACTAAATGTTTCAGCTATTTTGTATTATGCATAGTCACCTGATATGCTGCTCTTTTTAGAAGAAGGGCCTGAAGGAGAAGCTGCTGAGAAGGGTTCTAAAAATGTGAGTTTGAATTTAGTCTTACTACAAAGATTATCATTCTCATTTTATATAATAGAGACAAGGGTTGGAAAGGATCCTTTGGCAAGCTAACCCTGTGTAAGCGATGAATGATGTATTGCTCCTTCTTTTGTTGGGCAAAGAACAAAGAGCAGAGGCTAGGGCAGTTTTGAAGGAATGCTTAAAGAACAAAGCTCTCTCAAGGCACTTTAATCCCTGAGCTGGAAACATCTACTTTACAGTAGGGGGTATACAGTATGAAATGGGGTTTCTAAGGGAGCAGTTGTTCAATAGTATACTCTAGATTCTACAGTGATATAACTGGTATAACTATGAATTTTTTTCCAGTTTATTCAGTCAGATTTAATTTGATAGTTTCTACATCTTGTTAGGCTTCTGAAGTACATAGACTATACCATAATTATAACCAAAATTCCACTTGTATGAAGATTTATTAAACTACAGTGGTGATTGTAAAAGAGAAATAATTGGTTAAATCTTTAGAGACCTAATCTGTGGAATGATAGATTTGACGAGCTATTTTGTGGGTTCTTTGTACCTTTAGAATAAAAACGTATACCAAATTGCTTTGAGGAATTAATGTAACAGCTGTTATAAGTCATTTTTCTCATAAACCATAATTAGTAAATGCAGGCTGGTCATATAAAGATAATGAGTTACGTATAGATAAAATAAAGCATGTGTGGTAACTGTGTAAGGAGCAAGTAAATAAGTGAAGCTTGCTGGACATTCAAAGAGAATGCAGTTGCAAACACCTAGCAGAACATTAAATGAAATGGCTAGAAAAATTGAAACACAGAGTAGAGGTAAGCAGAAGTGTGTAATAAAGTTAGTGTTGGATGGTAGAGTAGGGCTATTACAGGATATATTGCTGAGGGGCCTGTGTATAATTGGTGCTCTGTACTTCATCTAATCTGAATGAGATATCAGTTGCAAAAAAAGATTACACAAGCAGAGAAATTGGGCTTATTGTATGTATCTAAAGCACTACTTTTTATCTGAATTCCCTTCAAATGGATTTGCAATATACAACCTTCTCAGGACTTTGGAGATGTTCTAGTAAGAATGCCAAAACTGAAAAAACGAGAAGAATTCCAAAGGGCATAAATTCAAAAAAGATTGGGCTCTGATCTTCTTTATTTATGTTCCATTTAAATGTGGCTAAATAATTAGATGAAAAGAGCTAGTGTATATATATTCTCTCTCTCTCTCTCTCTCTCTCTCTCTCTCTCTCTCTCTCTCTCTCTCTCTCTCTCTCTCTCTCTCTCTTTCTATACAGTACAGGTAGTACTCTAGTTACAACCACAATTGAGCCTAAAATTTTCAGTGCTAAACGAGGAAGTTGTTAAGTTAGTTTTGCCCCACTTTATGACTTTTTGCCACAAGTTCTTAAGTGAATTTCTGTGGTTGTTAGGTGAATCATGCAGTCATTACCTACAAGGTCCCTTCCAACCAGGGGTGGGTTGCTCTCTTACCTCGCTACCGGAGCGCTGCGCACGCATCGCCACGTTTGGTGCGCTTGCTCGCTACGCACGCATGCCCCCTTGCGTGATTTTGCTTCCACGCATGCGTAGAAGCAAAATCTCACCAAAATTGCGCAAGGGCACGCGTGCGATTTCACCGAGATTTTGCTTCTGCGCATTTTTGGGCAGAAAGCCCAAAAATTCAGCACCGGAGCGGTTGCGTGCAAGCAGCGCCCTCTGCTGGCCGCTACCGGAACAACAGAGTGGACCACACCAGTAGGAACCCACCACTGCTTCCAACTGTGTTAAAATAAAATAAAATATTAAGCAAATATGGCTTCCACCATTGACTTTGCTTGTCAGAAGCTGGTTGGGAAGGTTACAGTTGGTGATCACATGATTCTGTGACAGTGCAACAGTTATAAGTACATGCCAATTGGCATTGCCCAAATTTTGATCACGTTACCATAAGGAATGTTGTAATTGTCTAAGTGTGAAAACCACTCATAAGTCACTTTTTTCAGCACTGTTGTAACTATGAGCGGTCATTAAATGAGTTGAGTATAGGGATAATGAGTAAATCATTGGAATTTACAATTTGAAAACAACAAATCTCCAGGGATATAGAATAAGGACTTAAATATACTTTTCCAGGCTGATGGACCAACGTAAAGACATACTGGAAATACAATTAATCTAATACAATTAAATTGAGCAGTTCTGAAGAAAAAATTAGTTATATAGTTAAATCCAGCTACCCAAAATAATTTAGTAATGTGACTGTTACACTTTAAAAATCTTGCTGGCACCCACAAGTAATGCCCACAGAACTTTACTGAGTTGTGCTAAATAGGAATTCTTGGCAATGTGATTGCCTTGATATTTTTCTTAATTAAAAAATGCAAAGGAAATGAGTTGGTGACTTGAACAGAGGTGGCAGCCTTTTATGACTTGCTTTAGCAGTTCTCTAATCATGTCAACTACCAATAATGTCAACTTCCAAAGGTTTGGTTTATCTTTCTATACCGTATAAGTAGTCCTTGGTGTAAGACCACAATTGAGCCCAAAATTTCCATTGCTAAGCAAGGAAGTTGTTGAGTTTTGCCCCATTTGATGTCTTTTTTTTTTTTTGCCAAATCCTATATCTAGGGCTCATTGAAGAAGAAAAATGGAATAAATAATAGGTCAAGGGGTTTGTAAAGGGCCAAAGCAAAATAACACACTTACTAAAATACATGGTTACAGAAAACCAGCAATCTGAGGTACTCAGTACAGTTTGAGCAATGCATCAAATTGGGTGGCTGGATCATATAAACACAGATAGTACAATCGGATTGATCTAATAAAAATAACTATGTTGTGAAGATTTGTTCTCTTTGAATGTAGCAATGGCGCAGTTCTGCTTTGTAGTTTTGAAGGAAAAGTGTAAAATAATGGATTTTTTCATTTTATTTTGTAGTACTGCTATATTATATATCCTCATAATAATAGTATTCCTCAATCTAATGACTTGGGAAATGAAAAAACTGAAACCACATTGAAGGACTGCATTGTTATTAGCGAGTTAAAATTAAAACACATGATGAAGAACTGAATAGTCAGAGTAATAGAGAAGGAGGCATTATATATTAATCCATATTTTTGCTGTTATCATGTGGGCATTAGTATAGACTGCATTTTACGTGATAGAAAGCATTAGCCTAGAGTAGGGGTGTCAAACTCGATTTCATTGAGGGCCGCATCAGGATCGTGTTTGACCTCAGGGGCCCAGGGTGGGCGTGGCCAGCTCAACATCACTCATGTCAGGGGTGTCTGTGGTGGCCTGAGTGCTCTGCCAGTGAAAACAGGTTCCCAAGCTCCGTTTTTGGCTGTCACGGCCTCCTGCAACCCCCTGCATGCAGCCCTCCCAAGCTTCATTTTCGCTGGCAGAAGCATCGCGGGCCGGTCCTTTGCTGTTTCCAGGGCGGCCCCGCGGGCCAAATCTAAAAAGCATTGCTAATTTGTATTTATGCTCAAATAGAATGCCTAGCTCATCGTAGGCCTTTCATTGTATTGGGTTCTGTGCAAAGATGATTGTGATTAAGTCAGCTGCCCCTGCTCTTCGCTCTGATGTTCATACATTGTGTATAATTGTTGGTATATAACCAATTCACATGCACCTTATTTGTGTAATTCTGTTTACAGATTTGTGCTTTCATTGTTTTACATTGTGTACAAAACTCTGGGATACTATTAACATAGATTTCTGTCAGAGCCAGAGTTGGGTGGTGTACATCAATAGGAAAAGGGCACTTGGCATACTTCCATTTTCCCATTGTATACCTGAGTCTGCATATACAGTATCTTAAGAGGTTCCTTAACATAGTGATTGTTTTATCTGAAACTGAACAGATTTAAGATCAGACAAAGTTAGATTGCATGCATATACTAAGTTTATTCCTCTCCAAATTCAGAGCTAATTCTAATTCTAAGACTAACTGCATTTATTTTAAATAATCATTGTCTCAGAATAATTATAATTCCTAAAACTTGAAATCTTCATAAGGATTGTATAGAATTTTGAAATTTTGAACATTATATATTTCTGTGGGTTCGTTGTCTGCAAAGAAGAAAGTATTAATTATTGCTAATATTAATCATACAATTGTTTATTGTATGATTAAACTTTATAATATTAATTAGCCTACTAGCATTTTTTGTCTCACTCTAAATCATGTTGATAGCTAACAGTATTTCTGATTACTTGATCTGTTGTGACCTTGACTGTAGGCCCCATTCTTCATTGTTCTTAATTATAATTTCAGGAGGGAGAGGGAGATGGTGCTGAAGATGAAGAAAGAAAAGAAGAATCAGAGAAAGGCAAGCATAAATATGCGTAGATTTGTGTTTTCTTAGCAAGAACTGGGATTGTAAAAATTAATTAATACCTGTTTTATTACAAATGGAAGTATTTCATTCATCTTTAATGCCAAGTTTACTTACAGGTTAGGCCATAATCTGGCTTAAGAAAACTAAATTGTTGTCTTAGTATTTGTTATGTAAATTCATCATGATCAAAATGCTTACTGGTAAATTAGTAGAGTTGCAAAATTTATTGGAAAATGGTAACTCTTAACATTTCCCTAGAACAAATTTTATTCTTTCTTAATGGAAATATACTGTTTTGAACTTTTGATTCCAAGATCACTGCAATCTCAGCAATAGATTAATAATTAATTAATTAATAATTACACTCCAAACCTCCTTCCTTTTACAAGTGTCGGGGGGGGGGGAATACCCTTTGACCTTTAAAGGCGAATGTAACATCACTTTAATCAGTTAATGCTCTTTAATTATGTTAGATTCTTTTAATTAGCTAAATTAATGTTATTTATTCTAATTCTAATTATAAATAATGTGTCATGAGAATAATAATGGTATAATTGGATAGGATTGTTTTTAAGAATGATAGTTACTGTTGTCAAACTATATGTGAAGATGTGGACTGGATTGGTCCGTTTTTGAACAGGAAGTAGCAGATTCCAGATTCCTTCATTAGCATTCTGAGGAACTTTCCACCTAAGTCAAATGATTACTTTTAGCGTACTGCTGCCTGTAAAGAAGATAGTTATCACACAGACCTTGTTTCATGGGAAGAATATTAGAAGCCTATATGGGAATTATTTCCTGCTTATGAATGCCTGGCATTCCTTCCATCTTTATAATTCTTGTCCAGCTTGTTAAAATGAGACACTGCCTGTCTCCAGGCAACATAGTTTCTTTCTAGTTTGCTGGTAAAGTTCCTATTGGAAATATCCAGTAGGGATTTCAATTAGTATTTTAATTTGTCTTCCTGTTACTCTTATCCCTCAGTATTGTTACTTAAATTCTATTTTCCTTCCAATTCAATTCTCCATTGAGTTGTTGCACAAACTTGAATGTTTCTATTTGTTAGTTTTAGTACGGCCATAATCTTTCTTTGGGTAAAATATTTTAGGATTATAATCCACTGAATTTGTATTTAAGTAGTATGGAAATAACTTCAACTGAATTATCAAAACATATATAATGATCACAAAAATGCCAACCAGAATAGATTCACGCTATATGTAATCAGCAAATCCTTCAGGGAAATTTTGCAGTCTTCAGATTTATTTAATGTTCCCCAACATTAATCGACATATGTATTTTTGGTCAATTTTTTTTATTTTTTATTTCATATAAACATACATATTTTGTGGACAGTGCATTGACTGGGTCAAGTCTTTTTTAAACAACTCTAATAATAATAATACAAATCAATATGTCCTAATCTTCCAACTTCAACAATGCTATTCTCTTTTCATAATCCTTTATCATTTTCCCATGAATTCGTTCAAACATAAATAACATTTCTTTGCGCCATGTATTTATTATCCCCTACTAAATACTATTATATAATATTTTTAAAATTACTCATTATTCCACCATAACTTCAATATTCCAAATGTGTAGGATTACTAATAATGCCTAATATTAACAATATTTAATCAATCCTGGGAGTGTATCTCAAGATCCCCACCATTTCCAATCCTTAATATTTTAAATTCACAATATACTTTAACACACTGTAAATGTTAATAATACAATTAAATTTCCTAATCCTAAATTCCCATTTACTAATCTTAACTTATTTTATATACAGTATATACTACTATTTTCCCTGTTAGTATTTTCCCATTTTATTAATATATCTTCTCATTCTCCATAGTGGGTGGAGCTATCATCCAGCGTGGGTTACATCACGTCTCTCAACCAATAGGACTGAGTCTTTTGTTAAGGTAATTCTGCCTCTGTGTGCAAGGCCCGCTTTTTGACTCAGTCTGGACACCAAAGAGGACGTGTGGTCACCCATCTCCTGATAGCCTCATCCACTATAGAGGGAAGACTAACGAATTTCTTCCTTTGCAGCAAATCGTAAGTATTCCCCTTACCCCCCCCCTTCCCTCCCCCACCTCCAGGCTCGAGAGGCAGCGGCAATAGGGAGCCTAGCTCTCGCCGCAGGCTGTCTGCCGCTTGCATCCAGACCTACTTAAGTCCAAGCGGCCAACGTGGTTCTAGCCCGGTCACCCTCGCCTCCCCATGCAGCGTACGGGCTCGCTGCGAGGCGGTCGAGTCGCGTTCCCGCCCACGCCCCAGGTGACCGGGATCTCTCTAAGCGAACCACCACAGCCAGGGAGTTCCCAGGATCTTCGAGCCGACTCCCAGGGCAGCAATCGGGCTCCCTCCGCCCGCTGCCCACCCGGCCTGCCTTCCTCAGCCTAGTACTTCGGCGCCCGATCTCCTGGCAATTCAATTCGGCGCCATTACAGCAGGACCGGAGCAGCTCCCCCACGCATGCGCAGCAGCCCTAATGGCCGGCGCAAGCGGTAGCGGCTACAGAAGCCGCGGCTCCCATTACTTTAAAAGCAAAATCGGCCAGTTTTGGCGAAAACTCCGGAGGCAGCACCACCAGGCCTATGAAGGAAGAGGCGGATCGGCTGCTAAAGGCCAGGATCCACCGCGACCGCCATTTTCCCGGCGGTTAAATTTCCCGCCAAAAGGGGAGGGGCTTACCGTTCTTCCTTCTCGCTCCCCAGGTACCGGAAGTTCTTCCATTAACATGGCAGCTGCAAATAAGAAACAAGGGGAGATTGAGGAGGCTGATTCACCCCCAGAGCTGACCCTATCCTCCCAAGGCAGGGAAGACCAGGAATCCAGGAAGGGCAAAAGCAGGGAGCTCAAATCAAAGGCCAAAGCCCCCACTAGAGATGAGTCTCGCAGAGACAGGGCTTTAAAAAAGATTTGCAACAAAGCTGCTAGGAATAATCCGGGCCCTTCTGACCTGGTTAGCCACCCTGAGCCCCCCAGATCAGAGGATTTTTGGGATTCCTCATCCCTGGACGCCAGGGATCTACCTCTCGCAGATGCAGACATCTGGGAACAGGGAGCTGTTTCTCAGATGAGGGAGGTAGCCACTATTAGGGCGGCATCTGGGCCTTCAGCCACCTTCACCCCTACTGCTGCTGGCCTTCGACCAGACACCCCAGCCTGCCTTCAGGACCCCACAGTCCAAGCCATAATTCAGGCAGAGATTAGAGACAGGGTATCTGAATGTCTGCAACTAATGCAGCTACCTACCCAAGCATACCAAGGGGGCGGGCCCGTCCCCTCTGCTGCAGCATCCCAACCTAATGAGGATTACTACGATTGGTATGCGGGGACCCAGGGGTACCAACCACAGACCACCTCCCAAGAGGAAATCTCCGGGGAAGGGACAGGCCCAGACCTGGAACTGTCCGAGGACGAGGGATTGGCCCCTGACCCCCCCCTACCACCGGACTGTTTCACCCCAGTTTATTTAAGTCACTCTTATTCAAGGCGCGTAACGCCTCCAAATGGGGACCCACCGAAACAACTAATCCGGCAGATGATTCCCAAATTGATCCCTTATTTTCGGAAAGTGCCCCGGAGGCACAAGTCGTTCCTTGCCCCCCGTACTTTGTACAGGCCGTGCGCTCACAATGGACCACTCCTGTCACGGGCCCCGCTCCATCGGCTCTGGACAGACGCTACTTTAACATCGGTTCAGATATTGTTCCAGCCCTCCAGGTTCCACCCGTGGACGCCCCAGTCCTGGCGCACTTCGCAGTGCCGACCTTGCCCGCAGACTCCGCAGACCTCCTGCGTCCGGAGGACAAGAAGGCGGAACTGGCACTCCATCGCACCTATCTGGCAGCGGCTTGGGCCGTGCGGGCCTCCACGTCGGCTTCCTTCTTCTCCCGCACATCACTGGTATGGCTTCGGGATCTTCAGGAACGCTTGCCCCAGTCCGAAACACGGGCACACCGGGACATTAACAAACTCCTGGCAGCAGCACGCTACTCGGCAGACGCCACTCTTCAATCGGCCCGATTCGCATCGAGAGCAATGGGGGCCTCGGTGGTGGTAAGAAGACTACACTGGCTTCGGTCTTGGCAAGCGGACATCAAGCTTAAATGGCGCCTTGCCACCTCGACCTTCGACGGCGCCCAACTGTTCGGCGCATCGTTGGATCCCATCCTCGTAGAAACTAAGGACAAAAGGAAAATTCTCCCTTCTAACCAACGCAGAGGAGCCTCAAGACCAGCCCCCTATCCTAGGCGTCCCTTCAGACAACCTGACCCAGCCCCCTCCTACCCTCAGCGACCTCAAGGTCAGTACGGGAATCAGTTCGGGAATCGCCAACGATTTCCTCAGGACAGGGCCTTCAGGGGGAGGCAAGCCAGACGGCCCTTTAGAGGGGGAGGGGGTCGTCCCTACAGACGCACTAAGTGAGCCGTCGGACGATCTCCCCATCGGCGGCCGCCTTCTACACTTTGCCGACCGGTGGGAGGAGATCACTTCCGATTCTTGGGTCAAGGAGACGCTAAAATTCGGCCTCTCCTTAGAGTTTCTCTCCACCCCCCCCCGAGTTTCTTTATCCGCAGCCCAGTTTCCAACAGACCTTCTAAACAAATCCTCATGAGCAATGCCATCTCACACCTCCGGGAAATTCGAGCCATCGAACAGGTACCGAAGGACCAAATTGGGCAGGGGTTCTACTCCATTCTCTTTGTAGTCCCCAAGAACTCGGGAGGGTGGAGAGCCATTCTAGACCTTAAAAGACTGAACCGTCACATTCGATACCGACGGTTCAAGATGCACTCGCTCCAGTCCATACTGGCGTGCGTTCGGAGGGACGACCTCCTAGCCTCCATTGACCTCACGGAGGCCTACCTCCACATACCCATACTTCCTGAGCATCAACAATTCCTCAGGTTCTGTTACGGGGGAGTTCACTACCAATACAGAGCCCTCCCCTTCGGACTATCCTCCGCTCCCCGGGTATTCACCAAGGTAGTGGCGGCCCTAGCGGCTCACCTCAGAACCATTCCAGTCCGTGTATACTGCTACTTAGACGACATCCTTATCCTGGCCTCCTCCCTTGAGCAGGCGGTCCGCGATGTTGAGGTAACCCTTTCCACCTTTCGACACCTCGGATTCTCCATCAACCTGGAGAAGAGCCGTCTGTCCCCGAGTACCTCTCTCATTCACCTGGGCGCCATCATCGACTCCCAACAGTGTAGGGTCTTCCTATCCCAGGACCGCGTGGATAGTATCCTTGAACTAGTCTCCATGGTCTTGCGATGTCGTAGGGTTCCCCTTCGCCAGCTCTCCACTCTCCTGGGGAAGATGATTTCAGCCATCAACATAGTCCCCTGGACTCGCCTGCATTCCAGGGACTTGCAATGGCTCCTCTTACCTTTTCAGAAGACCGGACGGGGCTCCTCCCCGGCGAAAATCCTGGTGCCGCAGTCGGTATGCCAGTCTCTCCGCTGGTGGAAATCTCCTGCGTTGCTCCAAGGATGCCTCTTCCTCGAACCCTCCAGGCTCATACTTACCACCGATGCCAGCCTGAAGGGATGGGGAGCCCACCTGGAAACAGCAGTCGCCCAGGGCCTTTGGTCTCCCCAGGAGGTTTCACTTCCCATCAACCTACTAGAACTGCGAGCCATCAGGCTAGCCTTACTGAACTTCAAAGCCCTAGTCCAGGGCCGTCACATACTGGTCCTAACAGACAACACCACGGCCAAGGCGCATGTCAACAGGCAGGGGGGCACTCATTCCCGCGCCCTCATGGACGAGGCCTGGGCTCTGGGCTCCTGGGCAGAGAGTCATCTACTCTCCATCGTGGCGGAACACATCTCCGGGGAGGCCAACACGCAGGCGGACTGGCTGAGCCGCTCCTTAATAGACCAGACGGAATGGAGGCTCCATCCCGACCTATTCCGCCAGATGTCCCAGCGGTTCAAAACCCCTCTAGTGGACCTGTTCGCCACCAGGGAGAACACGCAACTGCCCAGATTCTTCACCAGGTTCCAATGCCCGGAAGCGGAGGGAACAGATGCCCTACGGTGCCGGTGGCCTCCGGGACTACTTTACGCCTTTCCTCCACTGGCTCTGATTCCTCGGGTACTACGCAAGATCATAGCAGAGAAGGCGGACGTTCTTCTACTGGCTCCTCACTGGCCCCGCCGGACTTGGTTTGCGGACATTCTGACCTTATCAGTTTGCCCCCCCTGGCACCTTCCTGTGACCAGATCCATGCTCAGCCAGGGGGAGATACACCATCCAGAACCGCGCTGGCTTCAACTGACCGTGTGGCGGTTGAGCGGAGCACCCTAGTCAACCGGCAAATCCCT
This sequence comes from Diadophis punctatus similis, assembly GCA_023053685.1. Taxonomy (NCBI): domain Eukaryota; kingdom Metazoa; phylum Chordata; class Lepidosauria; order Squamata; family Dipsadidae; genus Diadophis; species Diadophis punctatus. The sequence continues at coordinate 152,723,863 of JALIGW010000002.1, forward strand.
TCCGGGGCCATTGAACTCATCCTAGACTCCAGGCGCCCTTCAACGGAGCGCATCTATTCGGCCACCTGGCGCACCTTCTGTGCCTGGTGCCGGACAGCGGGATGCTCACCCACTTCCAACTCAGTAGGGCATGTCCTAGGATTCCTCAGAGATGGCTTCGACAAGGGTTTGTCAGCCAACACGCTCCGGCGGCAGGTGGCAGCACTTTCTTCAGTTCTGTCTTGTGGCAGCCTGCCTTCCCTCTCCCATCACCCATTACTCAAGCTTTTCCTAAGGGGAGCTTCCTCACGTAGACCCCCAGTAGTCCATCGCTTCCCTACCTGGGACCTGTCCCTGGTCCTTAACTCCCTGACGGGCGCTCCTTACGAGCCTCTCAGGACCACCTCCCTTCGCTATCTAACACAGAAGGTGGCCTTCCTGGTGGCCATAACTTCAGCTCGTCGGATCTCAGAAATAGCGGCCCTGTCAGCTCGATCCGACTTGTGTGTTTTTTTCCCGGACAAGGTGGCCCTCAGGTTAGATCCAACCTTCCTCCCTAAAGTGAATTCCTGGTTCCACAGAGCCCAGGAACTCGTTCTACCCAGTTTCTACCCCCGTCCCACCCTTCCCCTGGAACGACAGTGGCATTCACTGGACGTTCGCCGAGCTCTCCGTATTTACCTGAAACGCACCAAAGAATGGCGCAGATCGGAGGCCCTATTCGTTTCCTTCCTTCCATCGTCCATGGGGCACAAGGCCTCGTCAGCTACGGTGGGGCGGTGGATCCGAGCAGCCATTGCTAAGGCATACGAACTGTCGGCCAAACCCTGCCCATCCGGGATCACAGCCCACTCCACCAGGAGCGCGGCCACCTCCGCGGCCTGGGCCTCTCAGGCCCCCATGGAGGAGATCTGCAGGGCGGCCTCGTGGGCTACTCCCTCTTCTTTCGTTAGGCATTACAAAATAGATTCATTTGCCTCCTCAGACGCGGCCTTTGGCCGCAGGGTCCTACAGAGGGTTCTGCCGTCTGAACCCCGGGAACACCATTAATCTCCCTCCCTCGGGACACCAGGCTTTGGTATGTCCCACGCTGGATGATAGCTCCACCCACTATGGAGAATGGTACGTTGTCCTACCTGAACGTCCATTCTCGTAGGTGTGGAGCTATCATCCAGACCCTCCCGTTCAGTTAGGGGTCCCGGGGTGATAAGTTGTTGTTATAGTTTTATTACCATTATTACAGTTATGTTGGGGATAGGGTGGGACGGGGTACCAGTTGTTTTTTTCATCAGATTCAAGAGATTTCAGCGGTGACCACGTGAGTCGGTGATTCGCCTTCGTCAAAAGCGGGCCTTGCACACAGAGGCAGAATTACCTTAACAAAAGACTCAGTCCTATTGGTTGAGAGACGTGATGTAACCCACGCTGGATGATAGCTCCACACCTACGAGAATGGACGTTCAGGTAGGACAACGTACCATTATCCATCATCTCTAAACCTTTCTAAGATCCCATCATTTATTGACTATTTAATTAGCCTTTTATCTCTCTCTCTTGGATTCTTATAGCTCTTTTTGGTATTTTTGTGCCTGCTAAGCATTCCCTCCCAAATATCCTTTGTCTTTTTCTTCTGTATTGTTTGAACACCCATCAACAAGACTTCTTTTTTGTAAAGAAGTTTTTCTCTTTTTTTCTCTTAAGTCTTCCTCTCTTTTTTTGGAAAAGTTTTTCTCTTTTCTCTCTATTCTATTATAAGCTTTTGAGGAGTTATTTATTTATTTTATTTATTTATTTAGGAATTCTTCTATGCCGCCCTACTCCCTGAGGACTCAGGGAGGCGTACAGCATTTTAAAGAACAACTAAACAATAAAATTATTACAAACAATTTAAAAGAGTTAAAAAAGACATACAAAACCGTGCATACATGGGGGAGACCTCAGATGTAAAGTTGTCTCAAAATCACCCCGCCTGCAGGAAGAGCCATGTCTTAATGGCTTTTCGAAAGGCCACCAAGGTGGGGATAATTCGGATCTCTGGGGGTAGTTGGTTCCAGAGAACAGGGGCCCCTACAGAGAAGGCCCTCCCCCTAGACCTCGCCAGTCGGCATTGTTTTGCTGACAGGACCCAGAGGAGACCCACTCTGTGGGACCTAACCGGTCGAAGGGAAGTATGAGGTAGGATGCGGTCCCGGAGGTAACCTGGTCCTAAGCCATGTAGGGCTTTAAAGATGATAATCAACACTTTGAATTGCACCCGGAGACCAATGGGCAACCAATGCAGCTGGCGGAGTATGGGTGTTACGTGGGTGTATCTTGAGTTATCTGATTGGTTCCTACTTATTACTCCTTCCTCTTCTTTATTTTTAGCTTCTTGCATCTCATTTTGAGTTTCTTCTAATTTCTCATCTATTCCTTGAATATCATTTACCTCTTTTCCCCCCACTTGTTGAGTAACTTCTACTTTCATTCCTGTGTCTTTATTGTTCTTTAAAGATTCACGCAGTTTTTAACATCAAAATTATCTCTTCATATACTTCTATCATCCCCTGAAATCCATTTTATAACAATTAATCAAAATTATTCAGTATATTTCTGTAATTCCAATGTCTTAATATTTTAAGTCTCCTTTTATACTTTTTAAAATTCTTTAATAATTTATAACCTTAAAGTTTCCCATTATAAATCTTCCCAGTTGTCCAAATTCTAAAGTCTTATTTAACTTTCCTTTCCCCCCACCTCTTTTCATCTGTCACCTTTTTTCTTTTGACTCGTAGAGTGTTCTGTGGAATAACAATAATAGTCCAAATCCAAGTTAATCCACTAGATTCCTCCAATCTTTCAAATCCATAGTCCAATAGCCAATTTTAATAAAAGTTAGTTATTTGCAAGTTGGTTCCTTTTGTTTATCTTCACAAGGGAAGCAGGAAAAAAAGAGACTCATTAAATACGTTCAAGTTATCCAAGTTGTCTTTTAGCGTGAAGTCAAGGTCAGGTCATCTTCCAGATGTTGTTACTTCTATTCCGTGTATTAGACTTTATGTGTATTGAATTCACTTTCACTTAAGTATACTGCGGCTTTAATGCTGTAGTGCTTCTCTTCTTCCAGTAGATGGCACTCTTATTCCCAAAACCAACCTTAAGCAGTCTGTCAAAAACAGCTGATTATCAATAAATCCAGGGGGTTTAAAAATACAAATAGACAAAACAGTTTCTACTGAAAATCACTTTTCAAATTGTTTGACCTTTTTTTCAAGCTTTCTATGTTTTATAGTTTCCCTTGGACTTTTTTCGCCTCTTAATTTTTTCCTCCGTGTGTTAAGTCACTGCTATCTTAGGCTTAGGAGTTATCTTTTAATATTCTTGTTTTTACATCAGATCTTTAGAGTAAAAATTGGTCATTATCTCACCAGTTCCAATGCTCTGTCCATAAACCGCTCCAGCGCAAATCTTGTGGCCCCGGTTGTCCCAGCTTTGTGACTGCCAAAAATGGCCGTCATCCCTGCTGCCGTTTGGGAGAGCTTGCTTCAGACCTAATGAGGAAATTGTGGATTTCTTGTGGTCAGTGAAGCACCTCTTCTTCCTTCATCACCTCTGCAAGGCGGCTGTGACCCCGTAGGGTCTCCCGCCAGCGGTTACTGGCTGGATTTCGCTAGGCTCAGCGGAGCCCGCTATTTTCCAGCCATTCTGGTGCAATCAACATATGTTTAACTACTTCTGTAATTGCATTGAAACAGTAGTTCAACATATCTAGAGCAGAGTTCTCCAACCTTTCCGGCTTTGCGGACTGGTAGTGGGGAGAGGGGATGGTTCCGCAACAGTGGCGGGCAAGTGGATGTGCACATGCACAGCTCCATTTGTGCTTTGGGCAGTCTGGTTCTGAAGAGCTCACAGCCTAGTAGTGGGCTGTGGCCCAGAAGTTGAGGACCCTGATCTAGAGGACAATAGATGGAGAAGACCTTTCTGTTTACAGCTTGTATGTGGGATCAAATCCAAGATTAGTTTATACTATAATTCAATTTTGCACTAATAAAGCTATTAGGAAAGCTATTACTTTTTGTGCAATACTATTGTTTGTTTGTTTAGAAAATTTATTTGCCACCCATCTCGTATCCAACAACTCTGGGCAGCTTACAGCATAAAACATTAAAGTAGAAAAAAATATTAAAATCAGTTTCAGTTATGTTTATTCTAACGTTTGTAGCAAGGGTATATGTAATGATTCATTTGCCGTTTTTAAAGGGCAATTGAATCATTAATAGTCATCTTTTTTCTTTATCAAATAAAAACTAATGGTGTTAGCACAACAAAGAAAAAATACAATACTAAATTCATTTTTCAGAGTTCAATATTAACAAATTATATCATCTGAATTTACAAGTGAAGTCATTTTACCATATATGATATGAAATTAAAAAGCTTGGAAATAAGTACATTATTGGTAATTTACTATTGCAATCAGATGTAATTCATATTTTCTCTGTTAATAACTCTTGGCCGCCTCCCACGCAGAAATTCTAATTCTTGATGCCTTACTACATTTCAAAACTGAGGTTATAGCTATAACTATGAAATCATTTTGCATCCTTCATATAAATCACATTGTCTGAAGGCATCTGGGGATGTGAGCCCAAAATTCGATGGTGGTAGAACAAGCCTATTCCCTGTAAGGTAGATTTAGATTTAGATTTATTAAATTTATATGCCGCCCAACTCCCAAAGGACTCTGGGCGGCTTAACAACAGAATAAACATTAAAAACATCTTAAACATTAAAACAATTTAAAACCTATGCATATCATTTCATGGCCAGTTCTCACCGATTACAACCACGAGATCAACGGCCCCAGGCCTGCCGGAAAAGCCAGGTCTTTACTGCTTTTCGGAAGGCCAATAGGGTGGGGGCAGTCCGGATCTCCGGAGGTGACTGGTTCCAGAGAGCTGGGGCAGCCACAGAGAAGGCCCTCCCCTGCGGGCCCACCAGTCGGCACTGTTTAGCTGACGGGACCTGGAGGAGACCAACTCTGTGGGATCTCACCGGTCGCTGGGAGCTGTGTGGCAGAAGGCGGTCTCGAAAATAACATGGCCCTGAGCCATGTAGGGCTTTAAAGGTAATGACCAACACTTTGAATTGTGCCCGGAGACCAATAGGGAGCCAGTGCAGCTCGCGGAGGATTGGAGTAATGTGGGTGTACCTAGGTGCACTCACGACAGCTCGCACAGCTGCATTCTGGACCAATTGTAGTCTCCGAGCACTCTTCAAGGGTAGCCCCATGTAGAGCGTGTTGCAATAATCTAATCGTGAGGTGACAAGGTAATGTCTAACTCCTGATCAGCACATTGAACAACATAGCACTTGTAACCAATCTTTACTGAACAAATTGTAAGATGTATTAGCTACATTTTATGACCAAAAGAAATTAGTTTCATAGTTTCTAAACCCACCTAGTGCTAATTTGTAATAGCAAATAAGAACATCACTCCAAAGGTTGCATGAGTAAATATGTTCATATCTTCTTTAAAGTTGTTATAAACAATTGATTTAGGTATTTAAAGCAATAGATATTGTTTCAATACATATGCGTATAGAAATATATATGTGTATGTATATATATATATTTAGGTGCTCTGACAATTCAAGAAGAAATCAGCCAAATTAAGCGCAAATTGCAGGCTGGGAAGAAAACTCAAGAGAGGCAAAAAAAACGATACCGTGATCGTATGGTAGAAAGGTAAGCTGTTTCTCTGAGAAGGCTTGACTCAATAGCAATAGCACTTAGACTAATATACTGCTCCGCAGTGGTTTACAGCACTTTCTAGGCAGTTTACAATTGTCAGCATATTTCCCCCAACAATCTGGGTCCTCATTTTACCGACCTCAGAAGGATAGGAGGCTGTGATCAAACTCCAGGCTTAATACTGCATTCTAACCAGTGCGCCACCAGGGCTCTTTGCTAGTATTTAGGTTGTCCATTTTTGTGTGGTGGTCTTTTCTCTTTCAGATTTAATTATTTCATTATATTTACATGTTTTGATTTGTAAAACAATATATCCAAACTGTTAACATAAGGAAAGCTGACGATGAAAGTTGACTTGATGTCTTATTTTTAATTTAGGATTAGGAATAACAGTAAAAGAGAAACAACTTACAGAGGAAAGAAACCAATATTTTTCATAATTCTGCCTTGCACTGAGAGTTTTTTTTACTGGAATTTTGAGCAATTATACAGAGGTAAAATAAGCAGATTTAAGATTAGGGCACTGATAGTCCCAGAAATTCCCGAGTTATGTTTAGGAACAGGTGATTTACAGAGAGTAAAATTATGAAACGTCAGAATGGTTTTATAAAACACAACATGTGGAGATCCTTTCTGTGCTGGAAAAGATGATATCTATCTAAAACAGTGTTTCTCAACCTTGGCAGTTTGAAGATGTGTGGACTTCAACTCCCAGAATTCCCCAGCCAGCGTTGCTGGCTGTGGAATTCTGGGAATTGAAGTCCACACATCTTCAAACTGCCAAGGTTGAGAAACACTGATCTAAAATATATCAGCTTCTCTTCCTAAATTCAAGAAAAGTTCCCAATGATTATACTGCCCCAAAAAAGCAAATCTTTAAATAATTGTTTTATTTGCTATTTCTTTACAGAATTCAGTTTGTATGTTCATTGTGCAAGTATCGCACTTTCTATGAAGATGAGATGACCAATCATTTGGAAAGCAAATTTCATAAAGAACATTTTACATTTGTTGGAACCAAGCTACCCAAGCAGACTGCTGACTTCCTGCAGGTGAGTTTTCTCTCCTTAAACTTGCTTTCTACTCGTATTTCCAAAAGTACTAGCGATACTTTCTTGTGAAAGATATCAAGGAATGGTAGCCCTCACTTAACAACCCTTGTTCAGTCACCATTTGAAGTTATAACAGTACTGAACTAAGAAATTTGTGGCCATTTCTCAAAGTTCTGGCCATTATAACACACTTGCAGTTACAAGATCTTAACCCAAGCACTTGGCAACCAGCACATAATTACAACAGTTGCAGTATCCCGTTGTCACTTACAGCCTTTGCATCCGGCTTCCAATAAGCAAAATCAATAGAGAAGCTAGCAAGAATGTGCAAGTAATGGTCACATGATGTTGCACTTAGGAAGTACAATAAGAACTGCCATCATATCTCAGCAGTCATGTGATTTCCCCCCCCCCCATTACAACTACAGTGTTTAGTGACAGTTTGCAGTCCCAATTACAGTAATTAACTGTGGACTACCTATATATGCCAGAAAATGATTACTTGTGTTTTTCACCATAAGGTAACATATGATTGCTTTGCTCTTTCTTTTTAATTCTTAGAAAGAAATGAAAATGTAGTTTCGGAGAAATTGGGAGAGGAATTGAGAATGGATTTTGATTGGAAGGCCTACTCTGAATTTTACTAGCATTCAGTTTAGTATTAACTTTACTTTTCTTCAATGCAGGAATATGTAGCTAACAAAACAAAGAAGACAGAAGAACGTCGTAAAGCAATTGAAGATATTAATGCAGTTATACAACAGATTTACAAAGACCAAGATCTTACACAAGGTATATATGCTTTTGATCTGTAAGTATCTTAAAATTCAGGTATAAAGTAATGTACATTCTTTTTCCTTTTTTGTATAACTATTATAAAGATGCCATAGAGTGTTGATTAGCAAATGCTTCATTATTCTCTGTATGATGGTCCTAAATTCTATATTCTGCTGGCTAAGATCTCTTGAGTCACGATATACAGGAGCACATAGAAACATTTTTTCAAATTGGTATAATAATGAGTTAATTTTTCCAGACTTATACACAGCTTTGAAAGCTGTCTCCATATGCACATAATTTCATAGCTACTTCAAGGGAAAGAATGCATAATCTTATTACAAGCAATTTCAGGATATTATACAGAATAGGGATGTTTCTTAGAAAAATATTTTTATTTGCAAGTGACAAGTACCCTAAAAATGAAGGTCTAACTCCTCCCGCTTCCTTTTTCTAATTTGTATGGATAGGTTTCCATCTTTTGTTATTCAGTTCCATCAATATTTACTAAATTCGTTTTTAAAATTAATCTGATGATATTGCTGGAATCTTATAGAAGATTCAATGTTTCTAGGTTCCTTGATAGACAGATGTCTTCTTATGTGGTAATGCATATTCTCCTACAGGCTGTAATATATGATGGACTTTATTTTACTTAGATATAGGTATGGAACATTTTGTTAAAAAGGTGGAGGCCGCTCACTGTGTTGCCTGTGACCTTTTCATCCCAATGCAATATGGAATCATCCAGAAGCATCTGAAATCTCTTGATCATAACCACAACCGTAGAGTAAGTGTTTGTTTGTTTGTTTGTTTGTCCAATTTATATAACTGCCCATCTCACAAACAAGAAACCTGGGGGTATAAAAGAAATGTAAACAGTTTATACATTAAAAAGTATAAAAATCAAGCTAAAACAAAGAATATTAGATGAATGAATGTTAAAAATAGTGGAGTCACTTTACTGTCCCCAGACCTGCGGGACCTCTGGAAGCTCAACATTGACAAGGCCAACTTCACCTCAGGGAGCAGAAGACTTCTGCTGGGCACCACAGCAGAAAAGGCTCTTCGCTAGAGCCCCCCAAATGTAACTCCTAGGCAATGGAACCCATATCATGCCCTTTCTGCTGGAACTGATAGGTAGATCAAATCAGTAAGAGGTGCTCCCTCACAGAACCCAGTCCTATGACATGAAGGGTTTTGAAGGTCAACACCAAAAGTTTGAATTGAACCCAATACAAACTGGCAACCAATACAGCTCATGAAGAAACACACATGCTACCACTGCTGTATTCCACACTCATTGAAATTTTCAGATACTCTTCAGAGACAGCCCGAGGTAGAGTACATTGCAATAGTCTAACTGGGAAGTGACCAAGGAATGAGTGACCATGAATAAATCGTCCTGATGTAGGAATAGGTGCAACTGGCACATGGTATGAACTTGTGCAAAATGTTTTCCTGGTCACAATTGCTACCAGCTCTGAGCAGGAGTCATGAATCTAGGAGGACCTCCAGATTGTGCATACATCTAGTACTAAAATGGTAAAGTCAGAAACCAGAGGGGCTCAAAGCCCAAAACTACTCAGTCTAGTCAGGGTTTAGTTGAAGCTGCTGTTCTCACTCAGATCTTCATAAACTCCAGACATCATGGTAGGATATCCACAGCCAATCCCCTTCTCAGGTTCTCACCCTGAAGGGAAGCATAGGGATAAAACACTCACCTGACAAATTTGGGGAGGAAAATAATCTTCTCCGGTGCTCTGGTAGGAGCATCCACATGTGGGTATTGACGTCCGTTTGCTAGGAGACTGAGTTGTAACAATTTCTTGGTCATGCCCCCTCTGCTCGGCTGAGTCCTCCAGTTTTTACGACTCAGTTGAGCCAAGGAGACGTGTTTTTACTCACCTCCAGCAGATTGAAGTCAAACACAAACAACTTTCTGACATTCTTTGCCAGCCTTTACTATCTCTTTTGAAGATTGGTGAAAGAAAATAATAAAAACGAGGAGCAGGCAAGGATCGATTTCAGCAGCTTCGGCTGCTCTGCTACCGGCAGCTGCCGGTAAGTTTTCAAGGAACCCCGCCGAGTGATGATCACCATGGACTCCAGTCTGTTTGGTTGGGGGGGCGCACCTGCAAGAGCAGATGGTCCAGGGCAGATGGTCCCCAGAGGAAGCACTGAACAGCATCAACTGGCTGGAATTATGAGCCATTCACCTGGTGCTGCGTCATTTTCAGGCGGAGGTCAAGAACAGCCACATTCTGATTTTGACTGACAACGTGGCTGCAAAGGCCCATATAAACCAGGAGGAGGGCACTCGCTCCCGTCTTCTGATGGTCAAAGTGGAGAAGCTGGGCAGCTGGGCGGAGGCCAACGTGCTCTCCATCAGGGCAGAGCACATTTCCGGGAAGTCAAATCTACAGGCAGATTGGTTGAACAGGACAACAATCGATCAGTCCGAATAGTGCCTGCATCTGGACATATTCGAGGAACTGTGCAGGAGGTTCGACAGACCGGCAGTGGATCTCTTTGCTCATCCACCCAACGCCCAGTTCCCGAGATACTTTACCAAGTTCCCGGAACCAGGGGGTGGAACAGGTCGATGCCCTTCGCAGGCCTTGGCCTCAAGGGTTACTCTACACCTTTCCGCCTCTTCCCCTCCTCCACATGGTGATCAGGAAGGTGTTGGAGGAATGTGCAGAGATTCTCCTCATCGCCCCGCATTGGCCCAGACATCCCTGGTTTGCAGACCTGGTCAGTCTCTTGATGGCCAAACCCTGGAGGATTCCAGACGACAAGATCTCTTTAAGCCAGGGGGGTCGTACTACAGCCAGACCCGCAATGGTTGCAGTTAATTGTCTGGCGCTTGAGTGGGAGCTCACTGTTTCAGACTCTAATGGTCATACCAAAAGTACTGCAGCTGACTTCAATCTCATATGTAATCTCAGGCTCACTCTCGCATTCAAGTGCCTGCAGCTCCCTTCATCTCCACCATGAATAGGCACCGCATGGGTGTGGGCATGGCAATGCAGTATCCAGTCAGAGAGCAAACACCATCTGTCATCAACCAGCTCCCCATAAAAGCAGAAAAAGCCTAACCGAGGTCCAGTCCAAGTCTAAAATCCAATCCAATCCAGGTAAATGACAAAAAATACCCACTAAAATAGTAATATAAATTGTTCGTAATAAATGTCGTTCATTTCAAAATAAAATTAAGAAACGGTCTGTTCCATTTCAAAATAATTGGATAATACAGTGTATATATTAGTATTTTAGTTTTTATTTTTGTGTAACAAGATTCTTCCGAGTAAAGTATATTATATAAATAGTTACAAATGGCATCCTATATTTTAATTTCTGTGATTGAAGATGCAGTTTCCCTTTTGATTTTGTACATTTCCTATTATACAAAATGTATAGACATCTTTGCTTGTAATTCACTGTTTTCGTTGAGTTCTCTATTTTGAAGCTAACAGAATCTTTATGTGAGTGGTCCAGATACATTTGTTCTGATCGTCTTTGTAACTTATTAAAAAGACTAATTATGAAACTTAATTGATTGGCACATGCAGGGTACTTGCTTTTTGTTATAGCTGAACCTATGCTCTTCCCTTACCATGTCCTCCTTTAAGTGAATGATTAACATTAAGTGAATGTTGCTTTGAAATAAAAAAGATGTACATTCATGTTGTAAATAATGATATGCATGATTTCTTTTCGTTGTTGGTTTTGTTTTCTAGGCAATGATGGAACAGTCCAAGAAATCGTCATTAGTAGTTGCAAGAAGTATTCTTAACAATAAACTTATCAGTAAAAAATTGGAGAGGTATCTAAAGGTTAGCAAAAAAAAATTCTGATACCTACTTTTAGTTGCGCTATATTTTTTTCAGCATACTACTAATGTTTGTATTACGGTCGTGCTTATTTTCTCTTCTTGCACTCAAATTCTTTGTTTTTTTCTGTATCCCATTTTTGTTTCTGAGTCCAGATTCTCAGTCTTCTAATTCTTAGATTCAATTTTTTTATTATTACAGGTTTCAGCTTTAATAGTGCAACAAGTTTCTTTACTGCTAGTTGTTATACTCACCTTTAGGCCCAGTTTTAAGGATTATTGACATTTAAATGTAAATACTTGGTATTTCTCAATTATATTTATTTTCCTATGAGAATGGATTTTTTTAAAATGACACCTCATAATAATAAAAACTAAGAAATGTGCTGGCTAATTAATTTTTATTTATTAATTAAATTTATATGGTGCCCAATTCACTGCGAGCAACTCTGGGATGCTCATTAATGGACAGCACATTCTCTCCTTTTGGAAACTTTACTGAAGGGCATTATCAAGATGTGCTTTGGTTGGAATGTCATGGTTTCCAAAATAGATCTATTCAGTTTCATCCTTATCCAATTATTGTTTTTTATGTTCAGACCTCAACCGCAAGGACCATTTCACAAAATAAATCTGGAGAGTATCAGCATTCTGCCAACATTATCAAAATGATTAGAGAAACAATAGAAATGTATAGGGATCCAAATAATTCATACCAGAAAAATGGCAGTTAGTGCCATTTGCAGTAAGCGATAGATTGTAGGCATTCTGCTCCACTAAATTCACACCACATATAAGACTCTGCCATCTATTGCCCAAGTTAAGTTTCAGATCTGCTTTGAAGCATGGCTAGCAAAATGTCAGCCCATATTCAAGAGTTCCAGCTTTTCCTTTCTTCCAATCCAATATGCATTCCAAATCTGGAACAGAAACATCATTGATCTATTAAAACAGAACAGGTGTTTTATTGGCAGTTAGTGGAATTATGCCATTTGATAATTTTCAAGTGTCATTTCCATTGCATTAATAAAAATTACTACCCCCAACTATATATTTGTATAAGGCATATATTTTTATAATTCTGGGCATTGATAATTTCTGACTAAAATGTCCAAAACTCAGTACAGTGTCATGTTTTATAGGGCGAGAATCCCTTCACAGATGATCCTGAAGAGAAAGAGGAACATGAAGAAAGTGAAGCAGGAACAAGTGGGATCATTGAGGAAAGAGCAGCTGAAGATGAAGGAAAAGTAAATGATGAGCAAAGTAAAAGTGATGACAATCCTTCTGAAGAAAATCCAGTGGCTGATGAAAGTGCAGAAAATAAAGGTGATGGAGAAGAACTACAAGGACAAATGGAGGAACGGAATGTGACCATATCTCAAGAAGGTTTTGCTACCAAGCAGAATCCAGAACATGAAGAAGAAAAAGAAGAAGCACAAGAGAAACAAGACATTGTACCTTCAGAGAAGATGGAACTACCTGATGAGTGAACTTGCAAAGAAGGTTGAATCATTTTGAGACTCTGCATTAAATCTTCTAAAACCATACCTGTAATTTGTGACACACCATGGCACGTGGCTTTTGGTTCTCATTGACCTCACTTTCACCTAGTTAACAGCCTTTATTTGTAAAGTGTTTTTGAAAATAGCTTTTTTAACCAAATTTTCATTGTATTAGCTAGATTTTGTGCAGTACAATTTTTAAGTGGCTTTGTACTAGGAAGTATACCTTTTTTTAGTAAATAATCAAAATCAAATTTTGTCAATTGGCTTATACCATGCTAAACCTTTGAAGGATAAATAACCTCTAAATTTTCCCATTTACTTTTGTATATAGTTGAAAATGTTTTAGTTCCATAGCTAGTCTTGTCTGAAAATGTCAGTAGCAGAATTCTGGGTTTTAAATTCTGCATGATTGGAATATCTTCCATGCAAGTGTAGCATTCTTCTATCTTTTTACTTTTAATATTCAACAAAGACTTTGGTTAGCACAATAATTTTGCAGTGCTTTTATTTAAGAGGGAACATTTGCAATAGTTGATTATAAAACATTATTAGGGCTATATGTGTAAGTTTTTGACAGAAGCAGTAAGCTTGTTATTGTGCAGAAAGCCTCAAGGAGAAATAAATGCATTCTGGCACTTTCCAAAAATGCAATTTATATCATTATCTGTTTGTGATCAGGAGGATTTCTTAGTTTCTGCTTATTTTAGATGGATGTTCTGAAAATGAAGTCTGTAGCAGCCCAACAAAAATCTACTGATGAAGAGTGTTACAAAACATTAAATATTCCCTTCAAAGCAGGTCTTCAAGTTGTCTCATTTTAAATCCTCCAGATCATCTCTACTACATTTGTCAAGAATATAGTATTGCTTCATTGTTCCTTTGTTTATTAAGAATTGCAGGCATTAATGCCATAAGTCTATTTCAACTCTTGCTGCTACCCTAATTGCTTGCCAAGCAATAGTGGTACAGATACTGATATTCTTGTTCATGCTCAAATTTCTATCCTCTCATTTCTCTTTATGTACATGCCTTCTTCCTGTAGTGGAGATCAAGCAATGGAACCTGAAAATATTCAATGGACATATTTTTCTGGAAACCTGCTACATTAGCAAAGACAAGGGTGAGTGAAGGAATCATTACAGACTGGGTGGAGGCCTTTCTGCCATATACTACTTCATCTTCCTTAAGACTCAAGCACCAAATAACTGGTGGAGAAACATGTAAAAATAAATTTTGTGAGTAAAAAGCATTTAGCAAAGTTTCAATGTATTGCTTATTTTTAATGTATAATGACTCGTGTTCATAGCGGTAGCTTTGTCTTGTACTCAATCAAGTAGTAGATAATAATAAATTTTATGAATGTTGGGAGTACTGAAATTCCAATATAAACTTGTATTTATATGTATGGGTTGGTATCTTAAAAGGTATTAGCGGTTGGGATGAACAAAGAATAGAAAGTTTACAAAACAACGTTGAGGTATTAGCTTTCTGGAAATAAATGATACAGAGGTTGCTAATATAGTACTTGAGTAAACATTCCACCTTCTTTCAACATTTGGGGTCACATACATGCCAGTGGTATTAGCTGCTATGAGAATTTTCTTTACATCAGTCTGAATGTTTATCAAGCCACATGTTAATTCCAAAGGAATAGCACTTACCATTACCTTAGAACCGTGATGGCAAACCTGTGGCACGCGGAGCCATATCTGAGGACATGCGAGGCATTGCCCTATGTCAGCTCCAGTGTGCATGTGTGCGCTGGCCAGCTGATTTTCGGCCTTCTGGAGGGTGGGGGGAGGTCTTTTTTGCCCTCCCCAGGCTTCAGGAAAGCCTCCGGAGCCTGTGGATGACGAAAAACAGACCCAACGGGCCTACCGGAAGTTCAGAAATGAACTTCCGGTTGGGCCGTTTTTTGCCCTCCCCAGGCTTCAGGAAAGCCTCCTGAAGCCCAGAGAGGGCGAAAAACAGACCCAACGGGCCTACCGGAAGTTCAGAAATGAACTTCCGGTTGGGCCGTTTTTTGCCCTCCCCAGGCTTCAGAAAAGCCTCCTGAAGCCCGGAGAGGGCGAAAAAACAGCCCAACAGGCCTACCGGAAGTCTGGAGGCTTCAGTGAGGCCTGCGCGCATGCACCCGGGGGGGGGGGTGAGCAGCGGGGGTGGGTGGGTTGTGCACGCATGCACGGGGGGAGGGCATTGCATTATGGGTGTGGGCATGTGCGCTATCGCGCGTTCGCCCACCCTTTTGGCACCTGAGCAAAAAGAGGCTCGCTATCACTGCCTTAGAATAACTCAAATGCATTATTTCTTGGACTATTAGTCAATTTGTAGGCAAATTTACTCATAGTCTGAGTAATTATACTTGGGATTCAGCCTTACTATGTATTGAGATAAACATAAAATAAATCTATATTTTCATATAACTTTAAAACCAGGGATGTTCTTTTTATTATTATATTTTTATCCCGCCTTTTTTATATATAACTTAAGGGGAAAAATAATTATCCTGCCTCCTGTTTTCCTCACAACAAGCACTCTGTGAGATGGGTTGTTCTGAGAGAGTGAGTGATTCACCCAGCCACTTTTCATGCCTAACAGGTCTGGAACTCCGAGTCCCCTTGGTTTCTGATCCAGCACCTTCACCGCTGCACCATACTGGCTTTCCAGTTTCTCTCTCTGGATTGGGATATTTGTACAGGGCAGTTTGCACTGATGAAGGATACTAACTTTTTCCCAGTATCTGATACTTTCTTCCTTTGACCCTGTTCTCTCCTTCTCTCTCCCCCCTTCGAATATACTCCAGCTGGGACATAAATCTTGGAGAGGAATCTCCTCCCGTTTGAAATAAGGTACTACTGGATGGGAAGCAGTCTTGAATAGAATTAATGAAGTTGGGAATTAACCAGTTACTTTGTAGAGCCTCATCTGCAAATAATGCTTTGATACTCCAGCTACATAATAATAACATATGGCGATAACTCAGTTTTTCTGCCTTTTGAAATTTTTAATCTGTATACTTGAAAGAAAATGCTACTGTAATTATTGATTTTATTCCAAATTACATAGATGACTGCAACTATGTCTAGTCAATTAAATAGATATTCAGGAATTTCCTGAATATATATGTATAGGATCTGGTCATGGGTCAGGCTATGGATTTCCACATTGCATTTTGAGTTCAGCCCTTTTTCTTTCATATAGGAGTAGCTATTTAAGGTATCTATAATTGTTTTGTGAAACCATTATTAGATTAGAACTCTGTTTTCTAAATTGCAATCTGGAGAGTTCAAAAGCACATTTCAAAACTTGTACTCAAAGTTAAGAAATTATTGGGCTGTTATATGTATGTATTGTTGCAAAACTGGTATTGTTGATAGAATCAAAGAAATAATCTGCCCTATTCTAGCCTCTGGAGTTACAGTTTCCACGTTTCTGGAATCTAAATTTCCAGCAGAATTTCTTCTGTTGGAGCACATGGAAGATCAATGTAACCTGCTCCCCCACCCAAAAATCTCTTGCTTGTTTATTTAATTTGTCCAGATAGTTAGAAATATTCCTTAACAAAATTTGAGGGCATATAAAGTCTGAAAGATGGAAGAGAACAGTCAATAGCCCAACTTTATAAACTTTATATGTGCTTTTATTTGTCCATGGTTTTCTTAACTTCAAAGGAGATATTACAATAACCAGTTTGGTTTGGTTTGCTTGCTGACTATAACTGAAATGGTAGAATAATTTTCTTTTATGCATTTTTCATATTCACATAAGAATTTCAATTCATATTGGTGTAAAGTGTTCCTCAACTATTAGATTCTGAATGAAAAAAATGTAATAAATAGGAAAATATTTGTAATACCTTTTTCCTATGAATTACAGAAAACATATTGTAATTAGCTGTCACTGAACAAATAGCTCAAGTTTCATACATGTTTGATCTCAAGAAGTGTTTTCCTATGACTTAAGTGGCTTAGGAAAAGGCTTTAAAATTTTATCTTCCAAGAAAACTGGGGGAAAAATAAGTGATTGACATAATAAGCTTTGTGAATTTAATCAAAGATGTGCTTTCCGTTATTAAACAGGCAAGGCAAAAGTTATTTTAAAAATACCATTCTGCTTGTGGATATTTCACTCACAAGCAGAATAGTATTTGCAAAAGAATGCACCCATTCTTTTGCAATATTATAAAGTTAATGTTAAAATTACTTTGCCTATATTGTTTTAATTGAGTCTAACTGACAATTGTAGGAAAGCACTTGAGAAATTGATGGATTAAATCTTTTGAGAAAAAAGGTTAAAAAGGTCATATCTCTTTAAAAAACTCTTAAAAGGGAGACCAAAATGTAAGTCATGGTAGAGCAGCAAGACAGATTGCAGAGTGAGGAGAAAGATTTGGCTGTTCTACTTTTGTAGGAATAGATTGATAGGCATAAAAGTTTATAGTGGCATAGCAGATTGTTGGAGCAGCAGTTCTCCAGCTCTGGTGTTCTCCTAGGCCAGATAACCAAGAGACTGGTTTGTCTCTAGTTCCAATTGTTTAAAAAATATTCATTGTATAAATGTACTCTCTTTACTCCTACTTCCATATAACACATACTATAATTTTTATCTCTGCATAGGAGAAGAATGCCAGCATCAATGCCTTTCTTTATAAACAATATATTCTTACATTATAGTTACATAGCAGAATAATTCCATCTCATCTTCTGTCACTGCTGCAGCACAAGTTTCTCTTCTGCTTGAATGTTATTGACTGTGTTCCTGTATGAAATACTAAATTTGCACATCAATTGTTTTTAAAATTGTATTTTTCATGAATGACAATTTTCTCTCTGTATATACATTTTTAAATCAAGTTAAACTTAACTCCTAGTGACTGCATTTTGGCAGTTTTCTTGGCAGCATTATGTAAGTGACTTGATACTACCACCTTCTAAGATGTTTTTATGCCTTCTCAGTCTAGTGAGCCCTAGAGTCAGGCATTCTTCCATTCAAATATTAACCAGGGTTAATCCTGCTTTGCTTTTCAAATCGGCAAAGGTTTATAGGACCATCTGCTCAGATTTCATTGTTTAAAAAGATAAAGGGCACATCCAGACAGCCGTAAAGTGCTTTCCTTCAGTCTATGAACATTTTTATTATTATTATTACAGCTTTAATAGTGCAACAAGTTCCTTTATTGCTAACAATTTGTGCTCCCCTTGTCATCAATCTCTGTTCTACTTCAATAATTAACTTGGCAAATGCTATCCTTATTGCCTTAATGTAGGACAAGTTAAGAAAAACATTTGGTGGCTGCTTCTGACTTTATTTCCCCTCCCACTTAATGTCACCTTAGTGGGAAAATAACCATCAATCTGAGATGTCCTTGGTGCTCTCTGACCTTGCTTGTTTCCTTGCACATGTTTCATTACCCAAACTAGGTAACATCATCAGTGCTAGTAAGCAGTGCAGTTTGCTGTAACATCCTTTTTGGGCTGGGTGATAGTCTCTTTTGCATAGTCTATAGATGTTAATGTCTATGTGTCTATTGGTGGTTGATTTGTCAGAGTGCCAGGCTTCTAGAAATTCACTGGAGACAATCAACCAGCCAAAAAGGGAACAAAATGACCCAAGCACCTCTCCACCAGCAATCAGCACCCAGATCAGCATAGTTTAACTTCAAGGTTAACATCACATCAACAATCAAGTAAACAATACCCCAATCAAGAAACTGCCAAAAAAGCCAACAGCAAACAGCTCAATCAAAGAATCTCTCAGACCATCCCCCACCAACATTTACAGAGCAAGGTGCTAGAACCATGATGGCGAACCTATGGCACACATGCCAGAGGTGGCACCCAGAGCCCTCTCTGTGGGTATGTGCACCGTCGCCAACTGCTCTTCTAGTTTCCGGCCAGCTGGTCTTCGCGGGTGCCGTGGCACCGAAAAACGGCCTGAAAACGGCCAAAAACCAGGCATGCATGTGCTGGCCAGCTGGTCTTCAGATTTCCGGTGCTGGCATGCATGAGTGTGCTGGAAGACCAGCTGCTCTGGTGTGCGCACATGCATGCACGTTCCAGTTTGGGCACTCTATGCCGAAAAGGTTCGCCATCACTACTAGAATATAAACTGACAGCAAACCGCACTCCTTACTAGCACTGATGTTGTTACTTAGCTTGGATAATGAAACCTCTGCAAGAAAACAAGCAAGTTCAGAGAGCACCAAGGACACCTTGTCAACCGTGAGCTACAAATATTCTCCTTTATTAGAACCACCAATTTCATTAATTATTGACAGATGGATGTAGGTCCTTGGGATGCCTGATTAATGGTAGTCACCAAGTTTGACTAATAAACTGCACATACCGAGCTGTTCTGTTCCTGTTTCCTTTCAGTGAGGGTATTTTTGATCAGAACTGTAATGCTCTTCTATAAACACTATACTTGTGTCCCCAAATAATCTGGCAGATAACATTGCAGTCACATAGGAATGGCATAGAATGAAGCAGGAGGGACAGTTAAAGATTGAGCTCTGTCCTCAACCAGTGCTGCAGAGAAATGACAGTGCTAGCAGTGAATCAATGTGGCTGACAGCATCTGGAGGTAATCCATTGAATAGGTAATGTAACCATGCACATAAATAATAAAAATAATTAAAACCCACACAAAAGCTTTTGTTAGAAGCAGTGGAAAATCTGTAATACATTCATTGGTGATACAACCAACAATAGCAACAGACCCTTGTTTAAACTGATCATAAATGCAACATAGACTGTTATTCTTTCAAGTAAAATTTTTGTTTTATTTAGAAACAAATACAAATATAGTACTCTTTCAGAGCTATTATTGGAAGTAAAATCTGGTCCAGTTCTTATTCCAAGTTGGGAGAAAGGTGCGGGAGAAATGAATTGGAGGCAGGCTCCATTTAGAAAGGAGGTAGCCAGAAACAACAGTGACAACAGCATGATTCTGGGGTGGCTGACAAATTGGGATTGAGAGTAGATGGGCTTTTATACAATTTGGAGGCTTTGTGATTGAGATGCCTGTTCCTGTGCAAGAATATGTCCTTTAATATTTAATGGCTGTAGCCAGATTCCTATGGGGGTCATGACTAAGGTGACCAGATGTCCCGCTTTTGGCGGGACAGACACGCTTTTCAAGCGTGTGTCCCGCGTCCCGCATTCTTTTCAAAAAGTCCCGCTTTTTTTGAAAAGAATGCGGAAACAGTGGGATGTCTGGTCACCTTAGAGGGGAAGCAAAAGAGAGGTACCGGAAGCAAGTCGGGCGGAATTCCAGCGAGGCGGCTGCCTGCTGGGGGGAGGGGGAAGGGAGGCTGCTCCTCCTCTCCTTCCCCCGCTCCATCCCTAGCCCCGCCCTCGGAGGCGCCGCTGCTGTTGGGAGGGGTGAGGGACGAGGAGCCGTCGCCGCTTTGAGCTCACGAGCGGCCCCTCCGGCAGCGCAAACAGCCCTTCCTCGTCCCCCTCCCCTTTCTTCCCCCCGTCGCCTCGCTGCCGCCGTTGCCCTGGGGCCGGGCGGGCGACCGGGAGACTGCAGCGCTTGGATGCCTGGAGCAGGTAAGCTGCCGGCTGCCTCCTTTCCCCGTCTCCCGCCTCCCGCTCGTTGCTTGCCAGCCCGGCCGAAGGGGAGGCGGGAGGCGAGGAAAGGCCTCCCAAAGGGGAGGCGGGCTCCCGAAGGGCTGCCGGCTCCCGAAGGGGAGGCGGGAGGCCTTTCCTCGCCTCCCGCCTCCCCTTCGGCCGGGCTGGCAAGCAACGAACGGGAGGCGGGAGACGGGGAAAGGAGGCAGCCGGCAGCTTACCTGTCGCGAGCTCCAGGCATCCAAGCGCCCTCCCCCCCCACCTGGACGCCGACATTTGCTGTTTTGCCCTCTGCGCATGCGCAGCCAGCAACTCCAAATAAGCAGCACAATAGGCAAAGAGCAGAAACTGACAAGATTAGCTCAGACAAACAAAACATCTTTTCCTTTGCTTTTCCTCTTTTGAATGTAGAGCCAGTCATGACTAAAGTGACCAGATTTATTTATTTTTAAGCGGGACGGAGGGGGCCCGCCTGGGTGCCGCCATTTGTTTTGCCCTCTGCGCATGCGCAGCGTTCTGCGCATGCGCAGAGGGCAAAACAAATGGCGGCGCCCAGGCGCCCCCCCCCCATCCCGCTTAAAAATAAATAAATCTGGTCACTTTAGTCATGACTGGCTCTACATTCAAAAGAGGAAAAGCAAAGGAAAAGGTGTTTTGTTTGTCTGAGCTAATCTTGTCAGTTTCTGCTCTTTGCCTATTGTGCTGCTTATTTGGAGTTGCTGGCTGCCCTTTGTTTATGAATAGAATGGCCTGGCTTTATGAATGGATAGAAAATACCCATTCATAAAGCCTAGCCTCTTCAGGCTTCTGCTTGAAGCTTTTTCCTATAGCAGAGAGACTAGGGCTATTTTCTGCCTTTGTTAGGAGATTCTTCTCCTTTAGGGGAAATATTCTATTCTGCCTCTTTTAATAGTCTATAGAATATTTTATTCTGGGGAGGGGGGCCCTTCCCACACTATTAAACCTATGTTGTAAGTGTACATGAGCAAGGCCCTCTGGGTCAGGAATGGGCACTGGTTCATAAAATGAATTTATGCAAAGCCTCCCTGGCCACGCTGCCACCTGCTGTTCCAGCAGGAACCATGAGTCCAGGAGGACTCCCAAATTGCACACCAGATCTATGTGAGGTCATGTTGCCCCATCCAGAATCAGAGATGTCAACTCTCTTCACCCTGACAAGAAACACAACCACCACTCCATCTTGCTCAGTTTGAGTCACAACCAGTTTCTCCTCATCCAAGCCTTTACAGCACCTGAACAGCATCACTTGACCTGGCATGGAATAGATAAATGGGATATTATCAGCTTACCAAACCAACCACCAGATGTCCTCTCCCAACAGCTCCATTGAGATGTTAAATAGGAGAGGAGAAAGATCTAAGTCTTGAGGCACCCCCCACATAACTAGCATTGGCCACAGAGAAAGGCCAACAGAATGGTGCCTCCCAATCCTTAAGAGTCTGTCCAACAAGATTTATTATATTTTATACCAATATTGTCAGTGACAATCCTTTAAGATGTTAAATCACTAGCTACATTACCAGTTGATAAACTATTTTTAGTGACCGATGGAGACAAGACCGTTTTGAAATTTTGTATTGTAGATTGTATTGTAGTCCTACGCAATATAAGGCATCTTCCATGAATAATAGTTAATAAAATAAGTGGGGCTAGAAACGGGCAGAAAGTAGTTTCAAAAATTAGCACCTGCATCCAGGCATTTCCTACTGCAGCACACTTCAACATATGTGTGGGGGAGGGGAGTGTCAAAACAGTTGAGCTAGGTAGAAAATTATTTAGAATAAGGCTGGGCTCACTCGCCTGACATTTCCTCAGCCTGTTTTCTGCACCACATCCTGAACCATAAACTTCATTGCAAAGAACACGGTCGCGGAACTCCTTTCAAATGTAGTGCAGTAGTTTACGGGCCAGCGCGTGAACAGAGACGGGGGGGGGGGAGATGACAAACCGCATTTCAAATTGGACCCACCAAACAAGGAAAGGATTAGGGAAATGCAAAGTACTAACGGGCAAAATAACGAAAGCCCTTTTATAAGAGCTCCCAGCAATACAAAGACACACGTGGACTTCACGCAGAGAAATGTCCTCCGCCCCGTAAAGAAAAATACTAACTAGAATCTAAAGCCCTCGAGGTTCTATCCAGACAAGAAAGCTGAAGCCGCTAAATTATCTTCTAACAGCGTTCTTCATTATTCGCAAGTAATAAAAGCGAACCTCAGTCAGCCCTGCTTCGTTTACTGTTCGTCCTCTGAACGCTTATAAGAACTGGCCGTCTGTCCTATTGGAAGATATCGGCAGAAATGGGAACCGGAAAATCTCTAGCTGCACAAGCCGTTTTATCTGCAAATAGGAAAGTTCTCCGGGCATCGGAAGGCGTAGAACGTAGATGTCCAGCGACGGGTAAGCTAACGAACGACCCAATGGGAACGACCTACATACGGGGAGGCGGGAGCAACAGACACTGTTAAGTTTAAACGCCCGGCCAATCGAACTTCAGGAATAGAGGCAGAAGCCAATCTGTGGCGATATATGGCGCTCGCGCAGTCGGGTGGTGGGTAACTGTTCGTAGTGGGGGAGAAGGACGGCAAGCGAAGCCATGGATCAAAGTTACGGTGAGTCCTGCAGGGGAAGGCACTGGCGAGTGTAAGGAGAGCTTCGGGCTTTGACAGAACTGGTTTCTCTTCTCAATGACTAGCACTTGCGGGTCGCGGAGCCCCCGGTAACGGTGCCTTCTTCCTCGGAGAGGCGCCTGCAGCGGTGATTGGACCTTGCGCTTGTCCCTCACCCACGTTCCGCCTGGTGACTGGAGTGCTATTTGGCCAGCGAGGCGGAGGGTTCAAGTTTACCAACCCCCCTTTGCGGTACCGAGCGAGAAAGGAGGACCGAAGTCCTATTTCTAAAGACGACACAAAATGGCGTGGAGGAAGTTTTGCTCGCGATAGCGTTCTCTCCTGCCGCGGGGGTCGACGCCTTCCAGTTTGTAAACAATGGCTCGTGGGTCTCGCTTCTCCGCCGACGGCGCTTCTGGCTGGAAAAGAAGCGAACCGGTCGGTCGAAAAGCTCATCCTGGCCCGCGTTGTATTTCCCTAGCCAGCCCCCCCCCAAAAAAAATGACAGGCAGGCGGGGGCAGTTTACGAGGGACGTCCCCCCTTCACGTCCCTCACAACCCTTCTCGCAGTGTGTTACGGATTGCCAACATGCCCTGGAAGAGTGTCCACAGGCCATCCTCTGCTTTCTTACCTATCTCAGAATACAGAATAACAGCTGGAAGGGGCCTTGGAGGTCTTCTAGTCCAACCCCCCTGTTCAGGCAGGAGACCCAATACCATTTCAGACAAATGGTTGTCCAATCTCCTCTTTAAAACTTCCAGTGTTGGAGCATTCACAACTTCTGGAGGCAAGCTATTCCACGGATTAATTGTTCTAACTGTCAGGAAGAACAAACTTACCTGGCCACATCGTTTTTCTTCTCAGGTCCCCAGATGTCTTTATCTTGTCCCAGCCCTAAGTGCTAAAGTAGTGTTTAGGGGCTTATTTCCGCACACCCCAAGAATAGACCCAAGGAATTTAAAATTGGTTTTGCGTTTCATCATTTTGGAATTCAGGCAGAATAGGATGAAGGGAAACAATACATTTTATGCTTATGTGTAGCCGTTTGCCAGTTCAAGGATGAATAAATAAATAGTGTGTTTCAACTGAGCAGTGGGGAAACCCAGGGTCTGAGGGCTCTGTGACATTTATAATGGTAGCAAGTGGTATATTGACTTCGTTGGTGGTACCTGACACTGAGTCGCAAATTTGGCTGGCTGCGTTGTAGCCTAGTGAACTCAACTTGTGTGGTTGAGTTATGGTACTCTGCATTTTGTCAAACTAGAAAATTGTTCATTGTTAGTATTGTGCGGATATATTGCCTATTTGGTTTAAAATGTCAGGGTGTTTATTAAAATGTTTTATTTGTAAACAGTATGACTGTTTAGGGAGGGAGGAGGAAAATACACCACCTTTTTAATGTAATTTAGGAATATCTGTGTACATTATTGCTTTTCTTTAATTGTATCCAGAGGCTTAGATCAGAGGATAACCTTCAGCTTTATTAAGTCATCTTTCATTCTGTCAAAAGTGTTTTCAGATCTTGTAGATAAGGTAGTACTGTACATAAAACAGGTGTAGCATGAATATACTGTAGAAGCAATGATATTTCCTATGAAACTGAATAACACAATATTTTTAGTAATCATGGTAGGTTTGAATGCTAAACTTAATCCCCCTGTAAAGTTGAATCTTAACATCTGATAAAATGGGTTCTAGTGTAGAAATCATTATACCATAATAACCCTGATTAGTATCCAAGGCAATAGCAAGTACCTGGCTCCCTGCCAGATGCTTGTACTACAGCTTACACAATCTTCTTGCCAGTGGTGATGCTAGCTGAATATTGAAATCCAAGATCCAACACAGGCATTCTGTGTTACAAGATACTATATGATACTACATAATGACTGGAAGGGTTTAAAAATGTAAAAAAATCAGAACTCTCAATCTTGCTGCTGTTTCCATTTCTTTGTTACATAACAATTTTAGTGATGTTATTTTGTAACAACTAAAAGAGTTATATCAGAGAATGCAACAAATGTATGTGTATGCACACACACTGTATATATGGTGGAATTCACATTTTTGAATTGCCTACCTCAGAGAGGTACTCGAGGCAGTATATAATAAAATGTTAAAATATAAAACAGCATATAGGAATTTAAAATTTAAAAGCAGGCAAGAATGATTGAACTCTGTTGAAAATTAGTTAAAAAGGTAAAGGGAGGGTTCTCAGGGTGCCAACCAAGGTGGCACAGCGGTTAGAGAGCAGTACTGCAGGCTACTTTAGCTGACTGTGATCATTTGAGTTCAGGTGTTCAAATCTCACCGGCTCAGGGTTGACTCAGCCTTCCATCCTTCCGAGGTAGGTAAAATGAGGACCCAGATTGTTGGGGGCAATGTAAATATATACATTGCTTAATGGTGTAAACCGCTTAGAGCAGTGATGGCGAACCTATGGCACGGGTGCCACAGGTGGCACGCGGAGCCATATCTTCCGGCACGCGAGCCGTTGCCTTAGCTCAGCTCCAGCGCGCATGTGCATGCACACCAGCTGATTTTTGGCTCACGCAGAGGCTCTGGGAGGACAATTTTGGCCTCCGGAGGGCCTCCGGCGTGGCGGGGGGAGCATTTTTGCCCTCCCCAAGTTCCAAGAAAACCCCTGGAGCCTGGGGAGGGCAAAAAATGGGCCTACTGGGCCCAGTGGAAGTCAGGAAATGGGGGAGTGGGGGGGTCACGCACGCATGCACAGGGGGATGGGGCAAGTGGGGGGCTTTGAATTATGGGTGTGGGCACGCACGAGCGTGCGATAGCGTGTGCACGCACTATTTTGGCACCCGAGGGAAAAAAGGTTCGCCATCACTGGCTTAGAGAATGCTTGCACTATGAGGCGGTATATAAATCTCACAAATAAATAAATAATAAACAAACAAACCCTCTGGGCATGGGGCTGCAGAGCCATGTTTTAACTCTTTTTCAAAAGACCAAGAGAGGGTTGCTGCCTCTCCTATATATTTGTGTATATACACACTATCTCTCTCGGTGAATTCTAGTTCCACCGTGAGCGCAAAGCCAGCTGGTGTTCTTGGGCTAGTCACTTTTTCTTAGCCCTAGGAAAGGGGCAGTGTAAAACCACTTCTGAAATACTTTACCAAGAAAACTGCAGGGATTTGTCTCTGAGAATAGGACACGATTGCTTGCTAGTTTAATGTTCTGAAGTACTTTAATGAGAACCAAATGTTAAAAGAGTACACCTATAAAAGTAATAATATTTATAGTCATGTTTATAACTATTTGCATTTTGAATATAAACAGGAATAAATTATATTAATTTCTCAGAAGAAATTGAATTATTTTTTTATAGAAAATGTCAGTGTCACAATTCTGTTGCAATTTTATTTAGCATATTGCCTTGATTTGTATTACATAAAGTACATAATCCAATAGAAGAGTATATCTTTAGCTCGGGGTTGAACTCTGGAGTCCTTGATGTTCTTTGAGCTTGGTCCTTTGCTTGCAAACATTTCATTTCCCAATTAAGTAACATCATCAGTGCTAATGAGCATCAAGTTTGCTCCCTGTTTATGTAAAGTAGCCTGCTCTACCAGTGTTGGTGGCTATGTGGTTTTCTCTTCTGTAGTTCCTTGATTAGGGTATTGACAAAATAACAAGTGTATGGACAAGAAAATAAAAAAGATAATAAAGAAACAAAACCCCATCATTCGTAGCAACCAACATTCAGATAAGTGGGGATTAACACCAAGCAGACAGGCAGAAAACAATACTTAATGAAGGAACTACCAAGGAGAAAACAACAGCATTTCTAACGCTGGTAGGGAAAGCTATTGTACATAAACAGAGTACACCCCACATTGCAAGTATTACCTAGTCAGGTAATGAAATACCTGGAAGCAAACAACCAAGGACTCCACAAAGTACGTAATGTTAGCTTTATATGTTCAAGTATTTCCTTCCTGGAATATTCATTTAGTATAAAATAAATGGTTTATTTTGCTCACTTTTAGAAGGGTTTTTGGTTCTTTTTAAAAGAAATCTTGGTTCCAGATAAGGATTTGTTTCTCTGTATTGTATGATATGAACCTAAATTATTTTTTAAGTAAAATATGCCATATTTCAGTATTCTTAGTTTACACATTTGAAAGAGTTAAATTCAGATAACCCTTAATTCCTACTAATCATTTGGGAAGCATGATTGGTTAATAAGAGTTTGCTTAAGAAGATTTTGTAGACCATGTATAATGTTGCTTTCAGAATTAGTTCCAGATAATGGAACAAAATGTAAGTCAGTGTGTATAACGTTGGTATTTGGCCTGATTTATATCTCCTATTTTATTGGTAGCAATGGAAAACCCACAACTTCCCAAAGATTTTGTTCCTATCAGATACACAAAATGTATTGAAGACAAACCTCTGAATGGATAGAAGATACAGAGCAAATCTTTAGAAATATATTATGGAGTTTTTAAATTTATTAATATATTAAACTTTTCTTTTATAGGTTATAGTTCTTGGGGTACTGACAACACCAATACTCATGGTAAGAAAATAAATATAGCTACACTGATAAGTAAGAATTATATTAATAGCATGAATTTTCAATAGCAGAATATTTTCACAGGCATATATTGAGAGTAATTTCCTTTCGGTCTTATTAGATTAAATATAGTTTATATCAGTTTTCTATCATACTAATTTCTATCAGAATTTATATAAATTAGAGCTTTGATTTTATATAAAATAAAAATATTTATTTATTTATTTATTTCTACGCTCTTATAGGCCGCCCAATCCCGTAGGACTCAGGGCGGCGTACAACATGGATAAGAAACGTACAGTAAAAAAGCAATTGTAACAATTTAAAAATAAAACAATATTAAAACATTAAAAACACCATTCATGGGGGAATCTGATCTCCTTATATTCAGCTGCTTCTTGACATGAATCATTTAATATCCTTTATATGATATATGTTTGTCCATCGTGTTCGAAGAGGACCTTGACATCTATCAAATCAGGGGGGAGGTCAAGACTTGCACGTGAATTGGATTATATAGGGAGATTGTGGAATAACTTGTTTCACTAATTCTAATCAATCTAGTGTTAATTTCTGATTTGTCTAATATATAATAATGCTAAATTTTTACCATGGGATTCAAAAAAGAATAACTTCATACTTATTCTAATGTGAATTTTCCAAGCTACTCCCGCTGCAAGAAAGCCCAGTTAATCAGGTTGCTTGAAGGGGTTTCAGAAAGCATATGGGGTAGTTCCTAAAACTCTGATCTTCAGTTTCACCAAGATTTCAGCCATTGCTTGAAATTAGAAAACAGCCATCTTAGACCAGAGTTCCCCAACCTTTCTGGCTTTACGGACCAGCAGAGTGGGAAGGAGATTGTTCTGCAAGTGGCCGGCATGTGCGCACACAGCTTCATTTTCACGACTGGTGTGCACACGCGCCTGCCACTCATGCAATTGGAGCACGGTCACCTGCTGCTTGTGCAAGTGGAGATGTGCATGTGTGCGCACTCATCTGCTGTTTGCAAACAGCTCACAGCTCTATTGGGCCATGGCCCAGAGGTTGTGGACCCCTGCCTTAGACCACATAGAGCTTAATGCGGATTCTCTATGTGTGTTTATCTTGGAGAGCTCCCTGGTTTTCAGAGGAAACAGGAGATGAAGCAGCATAACAGATGCCTACCTAGAGCATCACAAGAAGACAAAGCAAAACTTGTAATGCAGCCTCTCTCAGGAGTTACAAATAGCACTGACCATGTTAGCCTGTGAATACTGGCAATTCCACAGGCTCTAAAGTCAGAATTATGTTGGTGGCATTTGGGCCTAGAATGGCTGTGGTTGGGTGTGTTAATAATGAAATTTTATCCATTTATTTTTAATTGATTTATACATTCTGGTTGAAATATTTATTTCTGTTCTTTGAATAGATGAGTGGCTATGTACATTTGTTAAATAAAAAATGATATATTTAAGGTAAAAATAAACTTTGTCTCTGTGTCTCACTAAGGTACATATGCCACGAACATGGGAAGTTGGCAAGGTATGTGTTTTGCTTACTTTTCCAAAGTTTTGCCTTTCACTGAAAGAGAATCTCAGGCATTTCCCCACTTTTTTGGGGGGAAATAAAGTGACATCCACTTTACTTATATAAGCTACATAAATCAATGTCTTTCTCATTTTGAACTCTGTCCCAAAGTATTAATAGTAAAATAAGATCAATGAACTACAACAGTGCTGGTGAACCTTTTTGGCACTGAGTGCCGAAATGGGAGCGCGCGCAAGGGAGCACTAGAAACCAGAAGAGCAGTTCCCTGGCACACACGCACAGGAGTGCCGGAAACTGGAAGAGTTCCTGGTGCGCATGTGCGCGCCAGGAAACTGAGCTTCCAGTTTCTGGCATGCGCGCCGGTCACCTAGTCTTGCAGTTTCTGGCACGCATGCGCATGTGAAGACCAGCTGGCCGGCGCGCATGTGCACGCCGGAACCCGGAAGACAACGGACGATGGCTGGCGTGCCACAGGTTCTCCATCACTGAACTACAAGAAGGAGGCATCCTTTTCAAAAATTGCAATTTTCAGTGCAGAATGATGAGATAAAACATTTGGAAAGCATTCCAAAGTGGGGGGGGGGGAAGCATATGGCAAAGGGAAGTTGTGGCAGTGGGTTCCAGGAAAGTTTCAGACCCATCAGATGTCTACTAGATTTACCAAAAGGTGCATTACGCCCCTAAGGTATTCTTTACCATCTCATTGAAACTTATATGGGACCATAAGTATTGCTCCAAATAAATATTATTTTGTTACACTAAAATAATATTTTAAAAGTTCTGGTGTGACAAGGAGGCTGATAGAGCCCATCAGAATATGTTGGACATATTTTGGTCCACTGCAGTTTATAATTTTGTATTTTATCCTTAGAAACACAGAAAATTGATTGAGGACCCAGATTGTTGGGGGCAATATGCTGAACTCTGTAAACCGCTTAGAGAGGGCTGTAAAGCACTATGAAGCGGTATATAAGTCTAAGTGCTATTACTATTGTCAAAAAAGACCCAGTGGTCCATCGAGTCTGCCCTTTGAATTTTGCATTTTCGTTTTCTTTTTATTTATTATTTTTAATTTTTAATTATCTTTTACTTATTTATTTTATTATTACTATTTTTGTTGTTGTTGTTGTTGGATGATAGATATATGTTTATCCCAAGCATGCTTAAACTCATTTACTGATAATTGACTCACTACCTCTACTGGAAGTTGGCTCCAAGCTTCCACTAGTCTTTCTGTAAAATACTTTCAAACATTACTTTTGAATTCCTTTCAAGAAGCTATGCATGTTCTTTTATGAACATTTATGACAATTCTGTGATAGTTATATTTTTAAAGTATCATCTCTACCTCATACTGTACATCTATGGGCATATCGCTTAACACAGACCCTGGTCTTAAAACAAGGAACAGCATTAGGCTAATAAATATTTCTGTCTGTTGTATTTGAAGGTGTGTATGATTTTTGATGTGGAGTTTTGTTTCCATTAATTTAGGTGCAAGCTTTTAGGTTCTGTTTTTGTTGATTGTGCAACCTATACTTATCTTTTTTTAACCAGGTTATGAAGGTTATGATTATTATGGTGCTCAAGCCAGTAATACTACCACAGGTCCCACATATAACTATGATGCTACTGTTCCCCCAACTACCTGGAATACTTCTAAAGCTTCTGACATGACAATGGGTACTAGTATGCCAGTTGTAAATTACAATACTGGAACAATGGAGGTAGAAAACTCTGATTCCATCATAGCAAAAATAAACCAGCGTTTGGATATGCTCTCAAAGGAAAGCAGTGGCAATGCTGGAGAAAGCATGGAAGATCAGGGAAGGTAATTTAAATTTTATTTTTTAATCAATTTTTAAGACTTGAGTTTTGCAATAAAATAACTGATGGAATAATGTTGTTTTGCCTGCATAGATTAGTCCAAAGAGAGCCATTTTGATATAGTGTTTAAAGATATCAGCTGGAAACCAGGAAGCTAAATTTTAGTCCCGCCTTACGCATGAAGGCAGCTAGGTAATCTCGAGCCAATCATTTCTTTTCTTCATTGTGGGTGGAGCCAGCATTCAGGATGGGTTGTCCTCGTCCACTCAGAATGAGGACCAAGTCTGTTACTTTTTGCTGGATCCGTCCTCTTGGGACCCAGCTTTGACTCGGTCCTCAGACTGGACGGACATGACTAATCATCTCTCCCTTCCGGAATGCTGCTTTTTTGACTTCCCGGCTTGAACTTCGGACTGTTTACGACTTCATGAGTGGCTTTTCCAAGCCCTCGGTCATCTGAGGCACTGGGGCTTTTTGGCAGCTGAGCTTTAGCTCCTGCCGCGGCAAGACTTCCGGACCTTGTGACCAGCCGAGTAGGCCTACCCGGCCCGGTTTTTACACGCAGAGGGCTTTTTCAAACAGAGCTGGGGGCTTTTTCAAACAGAGGTACTGACAGGAATAGGGGAGCGTTGCAGCCTGGCCTTTGCCGTCATTCCACCAGGCTTGCTTTAAATCCAGGCTGGCGCGCCTCACCGATCGCCACCACCCCCTTGCGTTGCTCTGCCCCCTGCGTTGCCGCTGCCGGGGTGGACGTTGATTCCCCACCTGTTTCGGCTACCAGCTTGGGCTTCTCCAACAGGCGCTGGAGTGCAGGCTTGTGCAGCCCTATCCATTCCTTCTGCCACACTAACAACTGCCGAGGTGGACGCCTATTCCCACCTGGCCTGGCAGTTTGCCTCGAGGCTTGAACTTTGCACTGGAGCTTAGCTCGCACAGCCTCCTTGATCTCTGGCCCAGGAGCGGCTTCTGCCTCACATCTCCAACCAGCATATAGTGCCTGGACCTCACAGGGTTCGCCCAGGTCAGCACTAGCGTTTCTTACCTCTCCTCTAGACCACCATTTTGCAATAACTTGTAGCGGTGGCCATTTTCTGTCTCCTTTCTCCAATGACGATTGCGATGGCCATTTTGGGGCCTCATTTCTCCAAACGGACAGTTGAGGTGGCCATTTTGTGCCTTATTGGCGGCCATTTTCTACCAACTGTTGTCGGGCTTTATTGATGATGGCTACGAGAGACAGTTCTGATAAACCTGGAGGCAAGCAACGGCACAACACCAACCACCCGACCCTAGAGGAGGATCACAGTTCCTCCAGCCATCCTGGAGAGGGCTCATATTTTAACTCCCAGAACTCCAAGGCCACTGAGAAGGTGGAGCGCCGCAGGGACAAAGTCCTAAAGAAAATTTACATCAAGGCCACGGCCCAGATCCCCATGCATAACAGCAACCCGCCAGGGGCCCCGGAGGCTGCACCAGAGGCCTCGTGCTTCGGCTGACCTCTTGTCCTTGGACAATCCAACCTTGTATAGGGGTTCGGTAGACCCTTGGGGGCCAGTCGGACCCTCCATTCCTCAGGCCCCAGAGACTCCTCTCGATTCTGGGGTCCAAAGCTCTATCTCCTCGTCGGGGGCTCCAGGACCAGCAGCACCAGTCTCATTGGACAATGTGCAAAGGCAGTGGAGAACTCCGGCATTGGGCCCTCTGACCAATTCGCTCGACCGCAAACACTTTAACGTGGCCCTGGAGTTAGCCTCGCTTCTCAACGTCCCTAAGGTTGACACTCCAGTGCTGGCTCTTCACACTACCACTGCTATTCCTGGAGAGTCGGAAGAACTGTTGAGGCCTGAAGACCAGAGAACAGAGCAGGCCCTTATCAAGGCCCACCTGGTGGCTGCCTGGGCAATTAGGGTGTCTTCATTGGCTTCCTTTTTTGCTCGCTCTTCCTTAATCTGGTTGAGGCTCATCCAGGAGCAAATTCCTGTGTCCAACCTGTGAGCTCATCAGGATCTGAACAAGGTCTTCGCTGCCCCCCAGTTCACTGCAGACACCTCTCTACATGCGTCCCGTTTCGCCTCCAAGGCTATGGCCGCAGCGGTGGTCGCTAGACACATGCACTGGCTTTCCCAGTGGCCAGTCGACACCCGACACAAGTGGCATCTTGCATCAGCCCCTTTCCAGGGACAGACTCTCTTTGGGGACTCTCTTGACCCCATTGTTGTTGAGACTCGAGATAAAAGAAAAATTTTGCCGTCTTTGTCCAGACGGGGCAACTTCTGCCAGTCTCCCTACTTCCAATGGCCCTTTCGGGCTGCTGACCAGAGTTTCAGCTTCTCCCGGCCCCAAGGTCAGTTCGGATCTAGGCAGCGCCAGCCTCAGGATAGATCTGGGAGGAGGAGGCAGTTCAAGCGATCTTTCAGGGGAGGAGGATGGAGTCACCCCTTCCGTCACTCCCACTAGTGTCCCTTCAAATCCTCCCATAGGGGGTCGTTTAGGCCTCTTTTCCTCTGTGTGGTTGCAGACCAACCAGGATAGATGGGTCCTTGAGACGGTCAGTCAGGGTCTCATGCTGGAGTTTCTCTCCCTTCCCCCAAGGTTTTTCATCCGATGTCCCTTATCCAAGGTGCCCTCCAAGAAAGCCCTTATGGATTCAGCGGTCCAACACCTGCTGGGCATTCATGCCATCCAGCAGGTTCCTTTAGATCAACAGGGACAGAGGTACTATTCCATTCTCTTTGTGGTCCCCAAAGCCTCGGGGGGATGGAGGGCAATTCTAGACTTAAAGTGTCTGAACCGGTATATCAAATATAGACGGTTCAAGATGCACTCCTTGCAGTCTATCCTGGGGTGTGTAAGGCAGGGCGATTTCCTGGCCTCTCTGGACCTCACCAAAGCCTACCTGCAAATCCTGATTAACCGTCTTCACTAGCAATACTTCCGGTTCTGCTATGCAGGTAGGCATTTCCAGTACAAGGCTGTCCCCTTTGGCCTTTCCTCTGCCCCCAGAGTTTTCATGAAAGTCCTAGTGGCGGTGGCAGCCCATCTCAGGTCCTTACCCGTGCGTGTCCAGTGTTACCTGGATGACATTTTAGTTCAGGCGTCCTCTGATCACCTTGCGAGGCGCCATCTCCAGGTAACCATTTCAACGCTCCGACAGCACGGATTCTCCATTAACCTGGAGAAGAGCCACCTCTTCCCGTCTATTTCCCTCCTTCACCTGGGAGCCATTATAGATACCTTAGAGCAGGGGTGGCCAAACCATGGTGCATGCGCCAAACGTGGCGCATTGGATGATTACAAGTGGCGCATTGCATCCTTGCGCCTACTTATTTTTTTTAAATAGGTGTCATAACTGAATCCATCTTAATATTTTCAACACCAAAGTGATCTCAGTTCAATTCGTGCAGCCTTCGGTAATGTTCAACTTCTCGGTGTCTGAAACTTAGAATGGAACTTATGAGATGTTACTTTAGGTGGGTTTACAACAGCGGTGAAATGCTCCCGTTTTGCTTTTTCCTGTTGGTCGTCGGAGAGCCGATCGTGAAGGCAGCGCAACGCTCCGCCCACCCGCCGGGACACCGCCATTTGAGTTCTTTTACCCTCTGCGCATGCACAGAACACTTTGTGCATGTGCAGAGGGTAAAAGAACTCAAATGGCGGTGTCCCGGCGGGTGGGCGGACCGTCGCGCTGCCTTCGCGATCGGCTCTCCGACGACCAACAGGTAAAAGCAAAACGGGAGCATTTCACCGCTGGTTTACAAATGTACAAATATTTTTATCGGTGTTGTCATTGCGCGTTCCTGCTCAAACAATCGCAAACACTGCGCACTAGCAACACATCATGTGTTTGAAGTCACGTGCGAATGAGCGGCGAGCGTTCGATATGGTCAGTCAGTTCTGAGTGAGCCATTGTGGCGTGGAGTTTGAAGCAGTGTTTTATTGAGTGTACTAGCATGGTTTTTGTATTGAGAGTGATTGAAAGACAGATTCAAGATTAAATACATATTACGTTTGTCAAAGAAGAGCACCACTACTTTTTCTTGATGCGAACATAGAATTCAAATTCCACATAATTGATATTCTGTGTGATACGACATACGTACTTGTGATCTATTTGTTCTTTTTCACTTTTTTTTTAGTTTTATACTTTTCTATGCTTAAATTCCTGTTATCCATTACAATGCAAAAGAAAATTGAATTGCTTGATTGAGTTATTCCTTTTCCTCCCTTAAGCAAAGCAGATCCTACCCCTATCCCTATTTTACAACCCCAAACGTGAAAGTAAGAAGGTAAAAAACGTGCTTGAGTTGTATGGCGCATGTGAACTCGTCTGTGAAAATGGTTAATTCCACCTTTCACAGGGCTCAGGAGCTAGTCCTGCCCAATTTTTGTTCGAACCCGTCTCATCCAT
Organism: Diadophis punctatus similis; assembly: GCA_023053685.1. Classification (NCBI taxonomy): domain Eukaryota; kingdom Metazoa; phylum Chordata; class Lepidosauria; order Squamata; family Dipsadidae; genus Diadophis; species Diadophis punctatus. Next base: position 152,759,252 of record JALIGW010000002.1, read on the forward strand.
TGGCGAGACTCTGGCACACGCTGGACGTCCGTAGGGCCTTGCGCATATACATTGATTGGACCCGCCAGTTCCACAAGACTGAGGCGCTTCTGGTGGCCTTCTTGCCTCATTCCTTGGGTCAGAAGGTGTCCGCCATGACCATTGGCCATTGGATTCGCGAAACTATTGCTAAGGCGTACGAACTCTCAGCTTTGCTGCGGCCGCTGGGGATCACGGCCCACTCCATGCGTAGTACAGCAACATCGGCGCCCTGGGCAACCCAGGCGCCCTTGGCAGAGGTCTGTTGAGCGGCGACTTGGACTTCTTCTTAGTTCATCCGCCACTACAAGATAGACAAGTTCGCATCGGCGGATGCAGCCTTTGGCTGTAGGGTCCTACAAAGGGTCCACGAGGAGCCTCACTGATTCGGACCTGGACTATGCCCACCCTAGGGACTTTGGGGCTTTGGTAGGTCCCATACTGAATGCTGGCTCCACCCACGATGGAGAAGGGGCGTTGGTCTTACCTGATACGCCTCTTCTCATCAGGTGGAGCCAGCCCCGCCCTTCAGGGGTCCGTTCCTGTATACTCCTTGTTTGTTGGACTGGCGTTTTGGCCATTGTTGCTCCTGTGATCATTGGTTTTTTCTTTTCCTTGGACTGATTTTTTTGCTTGGCGGCATCCGCCCTTTTGGCGGTTTGAGGAAGGGAATCCTGATTGTAGTTAACTATGTCCGGTTGATAGCCACATTGAGTCTGCTTCTTCGGTCTCGTCAAAGCTGGGTCCCAGGAGGGCGGATCCAGCAAAAAGTAACAGACTCGGTCCTCATTCTGAGTGGACAAGGACAACCCATCCTGAATGCTGGCTCCTCCTAATGAGAAGAAGCGTATCATGTAAGACCAACGCCCCTTCACCCCTAGGAAGGCCAAACACTTCCAAAAATATTGCCAAGAAAACCACAGCAATTTGTCCAGGCAATTGCCATGAATGAAGATTTGTCTCTATCTCCCTCTCCCCCCGCCCCCCTCTCTCTCACACACACACACACCTCCAAAAAGCCAAAACATTTATTTTGATGGAAGGCTAGGTTGTGCCAAGGAAAGCAATAATTGTTATTTTGTATATTCATACGGGAACTTCCTTTCTCTATTACAGTGGTATAGTGCTTCAGGCTTGATTTAGAAGAAGTGTTTCATAATGATTAGAGTGCAAATGCTGCACTGATAATTCATTACACAACTTTAATAATGAATCACAAAACTGGTTTTGGAATTGCCGTCCTGCACATTTTGAAGTTCCTTTTCCTAATCAAATCTGAATTATTGCACTGTTTCAACCAGTAGTGTCCTTCTTCTCCAGATAAATCATTACAGCCTTTTAGAATAATGTTCCCCTTAAAGTTGCTACCCAGGTATTTTTTTTTAATTAAATATAAATATTATATAATATTATTTTAAAATAAGAAAACTGTGGGAAAGGGGAAATAATCCATTTGAGCAGATTTCTTGGTTATAGGCCTTCCTTTCTGACGCTTCTAACTCAGCAGAAAAATTGGTAGCAATCCATGGGGTGGGGGGGGGGGAATGGAACTGCCAGTATGGTGTAGTGTAAAAGGTATTGGAAGGTCCAAAGTGAGCCTGGAAAGCTTGCATTGGACAGATACTATCTTCAGTCCAACCTATCAGGATAGTTGTGGGGTGAAATGAGGGGATAGAGTGTTCTATATACTGCCTTGAGCAAGATCCAGTCTGAGTCAGTCACCGGGACCAGAGGTTTACTCTTCCAAGCTTTCAGACTTGTGCTATAACATCTTCAGGGAACTTCTCTCTGTTGGAATAGTGCTTTGGGCTGCTCTATGAGTTGTATTGGTTGATTGGTGCGTTAATGGCTGGCAATTGGCTGTTGTTTCCTTGGGCTGCCAATCTCTCGGCTCCTAAGTACCTGATAAACTGGTGGTAAATCAGCACTCCTGTTGATTGACAAGGGTTCAATCACTTGAGGCTTCAATCACTTCCCTGGCTGTCTTTGCAATTGCATGGCCAGCTATCTTAGCAGCTGCGAAATTGAATGTATGTCCTTGTTCATTGCAATGTGAGGCTATCAATGAGTTCGGATCTCCTCAAAGTCTCACTGCCATGAGCTCCTGATAAAAATATGGAGTATTTACTCATAAATCTTAGAAAGGGTATAAAACTGTTGTCCAATATATCAGATGACGGATCTGGTTTGCCCATGTTATCAGTTCTGACTGCTTAGAGGCTCAGGTATAGTTCATTCCTAGCCTAACTACTTCACAACCTGTCAAGGTGTGATGGCTGTGGATTTCTGCACGTATGACAGATATTCAACTGTCCAATAGATTCTATTGTTACAACTAAACTGACATCCTCAACATGGGAATTGGTAGTTCTTTAAAATCTCTCCTAGCTACTGACTGGATTCTTTACTTGTGATACAGCTCTTTCAGATTTGAGTCTTTTGAATCATACAACTCTAGAGCCGCAGTTCCTGACCGTGATCTGTACAGAACCAGCTACGACTATAATGAAGTTGGAGTAGATCGGAATGATACTTTTGGAAGTCACTATGATGGTCCTGGTAACCGCAGAGATCAACCTGGTAACAGAGGAAACAACTATGGTTTTGTTAGAGGGAGGGTCCAAAATCGAGGTCGTCCAAACACTTTCAATCGTGACCACTTCATGCCCTCAAGTACAGAACGGCTGTCTACACACTGGAATGAAATGAATTACATGGGCGGGAGGAATATGGGAGGACCTGGACCCAACAGGCTTCCATCACTCTTTTCTCGAGCACTTGTCCCTGAGTATAGGGATTATGGTGATTATGGAGACTATGGCGACTATGGAGAGTATGGCAACTATGGGGATTATGATTATGGCATGATGGGAATGCAAGGAATGGGAAGGATTCCTGGGAACATGCCCTATGGATTCGGCAGAACACGTGGCAGAGTAAGTTTAACATGCTAATACTGGGTACTCTCATAAGTATTTTAATAATTATAAATGAGATTACTTTAGTAACTAAGAAAGTTGTGATAGTCTTATCGTTTTTACATTGTCAAATGCATACCAGCTTATTTTTTGTCTTTCCTTGCAATTTTTTAATTTTTCGACGGAAATGATGTTGATAGGGTCAGCAAGGAATAGCAAGAAGCATTCTTAAAATCTTCTCTGGTACATTGCTGGTGTCAATAAATGGGCCAAGAATGTTTTGTTCAACTTGTCCTTAGCCCAAGAGGAGAGCTTTTCGTGGTCGTCTGGGTGGGCGTTCAGATAATGAAGGCGGGTTATACAAGCGGAAACAACCCCAAAGTGGAGAGGAACCTGACAGCAAGCAGGCAAAGACAGAAAGTGAAAGAGATGACTCTGACAATGGTAAACATTCAATTTATTTTGAGATCTGGATGCATTATTTGCTGAGCTTAATACCTAGCTTCTAATCTATTATAATACTTTGGCAACCATCCACATTCAGTAGCTTCTCTGAAACTCAGGAATTCACATCACTGTCACTTTTTTATAATTTAGTCATTTTTTAAATAATTTTAATTTTTCATATCTAGATGAAAAATAGTTCAGAAAAGAGATCTTGTGCAGTTGTTAATCAGTGAGTGAATAATAACAATACTATTGCTTTAAACTGATATTGTTGTTTGGACTGTTGAAGAATAGAAGCCGTGCATTTACAGTGGTTTTATATCTTATGTTTTGACAGATGATGGTGAAGAAGACAAGTCAGCAGATGAAGGAGATAAAGGTGTAAGTATCTTTCCCAAATAAGAGAAAAAATATTGTAAATGGTTGTTTTCTGACATGTCTTTGAAGCTAAAACTATTATAAATATTGTATGAGTTATTCTATTCATAGAACTAAATAGGAATAATATACAGTATGTTCATCATGGGCCATATGCAGTCTTGAAAACCATTACAATTATAGCAGTGCAATTTTCCATTTTTATTTCTTTGAAGACTTTGTTCCTTAGAGATTTAATGTCCCCCAAATATACAGATAGTCCTCATTTAACCACTTGTTCAGCGATTGTTCAAAGTGATACCGGCACTGAACGAGGTTTTCTTTTTTACAATTGGTCCTCATTGTGATTGTTGCACTGTCCCTACGGTGATGTGATTGTAATTCATGCACTTAGCAACTGGCTCGTAATAATGTCACAGTGTTCCACAATCATGTCTTCACTATTTGCAAACTTCACCACCAGCCTTTGCAAACAAATTCAGTGAGGAATCCAGCAAGAGGTTGGAAATGGTGTTAATGTGACCACACGTGATTGGTGCATCATTCACCTAATGATGGCAGGTGGGACACACAGAACTGCCATCATACGTTGGTGCGGTCACATGACATTGTTCTTTACAATGTGTCACTTGGTAATGGAGTACCTGGCCCCCATTACTGTCGGTAAGCAAGGGCTACCTGTAATTCAATACAGACTAAAAAGAAAACATTTGCTCTTCATAGCACACAGGATAATTTCTTCATTCTTATTCTAGAATTCTAATTTCAAAGAGTCCCCCGGGAGTTGAGCGGCATACAAATCTATTAAATTAAATTAAATTAAATTAAATTATATGATCAAGCACAGCTTCCAGATGTGTTGAGGCTACAACTTTTATGTTCCAACCAACATGATTATAATTATGCTTGCTGGGAATTGTAATTCTTGTGCATTCTGAGAATGCTACTGGTCCTGTGCAAAATCATTCTGTCTCCAGAGATGAAATGTCTTAAGAAGTTGTACCATGTTGCTCTGGGCCAGTGCGAGAACAGCTGGATCAGGTGCCTGAGGCAGCATCATTATCTACAGTACCTGAAATGATATAAAGAAAAGGCGGGATATAAATCCAATCAATTCATTTTCAGAAAAATATTTGTCTCCCATCCTCTCATTAAGTCAGCAAAGGCTAGTCTAGCAGCCAAAATCATTGTAAGCATTATTGTCTCCTGAGAAAATCAATGTAATAGTGAAGATAATTTCATGGTTGCCTACCATCATCTACATAAACCAGCACTGTCAGTATAGTTCATTTATCTATCTGAAAAGAGGCTTTTTATCTCATGTCCACATTGTCATTTCCAATTATGAGACAATTGTGCTACATGTAACCTAAATGCAGATTGATCTTAATATTATTTACTCTGCAAAGCATGCTTGAAAAGAGCACATGTGAATCCTGAAATTCCTTCCTTCTCCATTGTGGTGAGAGAATCCAGGAATGGGTTGACATCGTCTGCTAGCTGGTTGGACTGAGTCTGTCAGAGCTGTGAGGACACGCCTCCTTTACCAACGGCACCAGCTTTTGACTCGGTCCAACAGCTAGGACAGACAAGTCAAAAATTCCTCTATTCATTGAAATAGCATTTCTGGACTCTTTGCAGATCAAGGAGGGAGATTCCTGGATTCTTTCAGGATAGAGCAGTGAGATTGTCTTACAACCGGCTGGCTCCTGGTCTGACCAGTGGAGCTGCCGGGCTTCTTCCAGCGGTAAGAGCTTTGGCTCGAACCTCTGAAGGCCGACTTCAGCGGACTTGTAAGGTATTTCCGATCGAGGGGTAGCGTGAATGAGCCTGGCTCCACGCCGCTAACCCCAGGGGCTCGGAGTCGTGTCAGGAGTTTTGGAGCTCCATTTTCATTTGTGGAAACACAGCATGAAGGGTCTAATTCAATCAGCTGCAGGCAACACCGAAGAGACCGAGCCTTCAAAAAAGGCACGAACGGGATCACAGGCTCCTGAAAAATGGAGCGATCGCTCCAGCCCCTCTTGAGACCCCTCCCCATTCTCACAGAGACCTGGGGAAATTGCGGGAGTGATTTGAGTCCCTGCCCTCCTGGGCACACTCAATACTCGCCGCCCTGAGTCCTTCGGGAGTTGGGCGGCATATAAGAATAACAAAATAAATAAATAAAATAAAATAAAGCCATGGTCACCGTGCTGGCAGCAAAGCAATGAGCGAGTCTGCCTGTCAGGGCGCGCACAATATGGTGGACATGGCTATTGGCGGCAGCGCAGAGCCTGCTCCCTCAACCAGAGCGACAGCGAAGAGCACATCAAAGGCAGACAGAAAGGCTGCAGTCTCTCGTAAGAGCTCCAAGGCAACAAAGAGATGCACGTAGGCAGGAGAAAACCCTTGACAAACTGTGTGCCAAAGGGCAAAGAGAGGCTGATAAGAGAAGCCTAAAAGCACCCCACAGGGGTGACCTGTCAAATTCCTGCCATGGCGGTAATCAACTGTCAGAATTGCAAGGCAATCCAAGCCATACTACTAGGCTGTATTCACAAGACTTGTCTCCAGGGGGAGCTGTAGAGCAGTTTTCATTGCAGGAGTCTCAATTGCCTGTCAGCAATGCAGGTTACTGGGGCTCGCTGTCAGACCTGCCTACAACTGCAGGATTTTGTGAGCAGCCCTGTAACAGGGTCAGAGCTGTGGCTGAAGCGATCTTTACCCCATCAGCGGCAGGCTTTTGCCCAGGGGTGGTGCCAGAACCAGAAGTTCCTGCCAATATGCAGTTTGTAATTGCAGAAGCCATCAGGCAAGGCATAGCTGCGGGAAGGCAGCAGTCCAGGCGAGCACCTTCTGTGGCCTCTGGATTCTCTAGATCCAGGCCAATGCCAGGCACCCCATCTCCCAGGGGACTTTCCAGCCTTCCCAGGGCACTATTTCCCTGCTCCCTCCCAGCAGAGCCAATCTGCTCTCGGAGGAGGGAGGGCAAAGGGAATTGGATCTTTCTGATGATGAGGGACTGACACCGGACCAGCCGGTTTTCACAGGGCTATTCCAACCTGCCCTGTTCAAGTCACTCCTCTTTAAAGCCAAAAGCCACTCCTCTTCAGCCTGCCTTGGGACACATTCTACAACTCCAGACCCACCTAAGGGCCCAGCGGATCCAACTGATCCACTCCTCTCTGAGCCAACCACAGAGGTGAAGGTCATCTCCTCACCCAAATTGTTTATTGACGTGGTCCAGAGGCAATGGGCCTCTCTTGGGACAGGCCCCAATCCATCAGCTTCTGACAGGAAGTTTTATAATTTGGGCCCAGAGCTTGCTCGGGTGCTCCACATGCCAGCAGTGGTGGTGGCCCTGCAATCATCTTCCACCATACCTAGCGACCCCGAGGAGAGTCTGAAGGCGGAGGATAAAAGGGTGGACCAAACACTTCAAAGGGCCCATCAGGCAGTGGCTTGGGTGGTCAAAGCATCCACTGCTGCCTCATTTTTCAACAGGACCTCCTTCCTCTGGCTTCTCCAGATGCAAGAAATGATCCCGACAGGGGACGTAAGGACCCACCAAGACATTAATAAATTTGTGGCAGCAGTGCAGTTCTCTGCAGACACCACGCTTAAAGCATCCAGATTTGCATCCAAGGCCATAGCTGCTTTGGTAGTGGCTTGCCGATTGCTCTGGCTGCGCCAATGGCAGGCGGACACCCGTCACAAGTGGAGGCTGGCTTCAGCCCCTTTCAAAGGGGAAAAACGGGGGATTCTCTGGATCCCATCTTGGTGGAGTCAAGAGACGAGAAAAATCATTCCAGCCTTCTCTAGATGAGGTGATTATCACCCTTCACCTTATTTTCGCCACCCCTCCTTTCAGGCGATGGACACAGGTGTGGGTTTCCTACATCCCCAAGCGAACTACGTCCCAAAACAGCAACAACAGCAAGATCGGTCGGGCAGGAGCAGATAGTTCCAGGCCAGGTGGCCCTTTCGGAGCGGAGGAAGTTGGCCCTTTCATCATCCCAAGTGACTGCAGGTCCAACCCTCCCATCAGGGGTCGCCTAGCTCTCTTTGCAGATCGATGGGAGGAGATTACATCAGACTCCTGGGTGCTGGAGACAGTGAGGTCGAGCCTCTCCCTCAAATTCCTTTTCACACCACCGAGGTTCTTTATTTGTTGCCCCGTCTCAAGAGGCACTTCAAAGAGGTCTGTCATGGAGACTGCAATTCAGCACCTGTTGGATATTCAGGCGATCCAACAGGTTCCAGAGGACCAACGGGGCGGGGATTCTATCCTCTTTGTAATCCCCAAGACCTGGGGGGGTAGAGAGCAATTCTAGACCTGAGGAGGCTGAACCGCCACCTAATATACAGGCGGTTCAAGATGCAGTCACTCCAGTCCATAATGGGGGGCATTCGGGATGGCGACTTCCTCACGTCAATAGATCTGGCGGTGGCCTATCTGCATGTCCCCATCTTGCTATCGCATCGACAATATCTCTGATTCCAGTACGCTGGCCGCCACTTCTAGTACAAGGCCCTGCCATTCAGCCTATCATCAGTGCCAAGGGTGTTTACAAAGCTGCTGGCTGCGTTGGCAGCTCATCTTCGGGCTCTTCCCGTGCGTATCCAGTGTTACCTGGACGATATACTGATCCAGTCCTCCTCTGGCCACCAGGCAAGGGAGGATCTTCAGGTCACCATCCAGGTACTCCAGCACCACAGGTTCTCAATAAATATAGATAAGAGCCATTTGTCACCAACAAACCATCTGCTCCACTTAGGAGCCGTAATAGATACGGTGTTGTGCAGGGTATTTCTCTCCCAGGAGCGACAGACCAGTCTCCAGGCCTTGACAGATCGCGTCATGAGGGAGCGAACAATGCCACTGGTCCTTCTATCGCAGCTCCTGGGCAAGATGGTGTCCTGCATTTTCATCATTCCATGGGCACACCTACACACCAGATGCCTGCAGTGGTTTCTCCTGCCTTATTAAAAGTCCAGCAGAAGCAGCTCACCAGCCAAATTCCATGTCCCGCCAGAGATGATCCGGTCTTTTAAGTGGTGGATATCCCAGGCCATCACCAGGGGATGTCTGTTCAAGGAGCCTGACCCCCTGACCGTCACGATGGATGCCAGCCTCTTTGATTGGGGGGGCCATCTCCAGTCCCTGATAGCTCAAGAGCAGTGGAGTCATGCGGATTGGAGCCACAATATCAACTAGCTGGATCTCAGGGCAGTCCACCTGGCCCTCAGGCAGTTCCGGGAGACGGTCTCAGACAGGCATGTTTTGGTATTGACGGACAACATGGCCGCCAAGGCCCACATCAACAGTCAAGGGGGTACCCGTTCCAGGTCCCTCATGCAGGAGGCTGAGCAACTGGGCCTCTGGGCGGAGCAATACCTTCTGTCCATCAGGGCAGAACATATTTTTGGAGTGACAAATGTACAGGCGGACTGGCTCAGCAGAGCCTCCATTGACCAAGCCGAGTGCGCCTGCATCCCTCCCTATTCCGGGAGATGATGGACCGATTCTGCCTTCCAGTTGTGGACCTGTTTGCCACCCCAGACAACAGCCAGATACCCAGGTTCTACACCAGGTTTGTTGCACCGGGAGCAGAGGGGGTCGATGCACTCCGCAGTCAGTGGCCCCAGGGCTACTGTATGCCTTTCCTCCCCTTCCCCTAATCCCGAGGATGATCAGGAAAGTGCTGGCGGAGATCCTGCTCATAGCCCCCCACTGGCCCAGAAGGCCATGGTTTGCAGACCTGGTCAATGTTTCGGTAGCTCGGTCTTGGGGGATCCCTCAGAACAAGATCTCCCTCAGCCAGGGGGCCTTGGTCCATCCGGAACCACAGTGGCTTCAACTTACCGCCTGGCGCTTTAGAGGAGTGTTCTGAGAGAGGACAATTTTTCCTCCAGGGTCATTCAGACAATACAGGCCTCTAGGAGGTCCTCCACCAATTGCATCTACAATGCCACATGGAAGGCCTTTTGCGGCTGGTGTGCCAGGACAGGTATTGATCCCACAGATGTGTCCGTAGCCCAGATCCTGGAGTTCCTCCAGGATGGACTTGATAAAGGGCTATCCCCCAATACCATCAGGAGATAGGTGGTGGCACTGTCCTCCATATTGGCATACAGGAAACTGCAATCTCTTGCTCAGCATCCCACTGTGCACAGGTTCATAAGGGGCGCAACCAACTTGAGAACCCTGGTGGTGCACAGGTACGCTACCTGGAACCTGTCCAAGGTCTTGCACTCTCACCGGGGGCCCTTTCGAGCCATTAAGATTGGCTGGCCTGCGCTTCCTTACCTGTAAAGTGGCATTCCTTGTGGCCGGTATGTCGGCCAGGCGGATTTCAGAACTCGCGGCCCTCTCTGTGAGGAAGGACCTATGTATTTTCCACTCTGATAGGGTGGTTTTGCAGTTGGACCCCTCCTTTGTCCCCAAGGTGAAGTCCTTGTTCCATAGGGCCCAAGTACTTATACTGCTGAACTTCTGTCCAGGCCCTACCCACACTCTGGAAAAGAAGCGGCACACCTTGGACGTCAGGAGGGCTCTGCATTTATATTAAGAGGACTTCCTCCTTTTGGAGAACAGAATTCTTGTTTGTGTCCATCCAGCCCTCTACGCTGGGCAAGAAGGTCACATCATCAACAGTGGGCCGGTGGATTCAGGCATGCATCGCCAAGGCTTATGAACTTCACGCCCTTCCATTGCCTCGGTGGGTGATGGCCCATTCAACAAGGAGCACAGCCACAACAGCGGCGTGGGCTACTTAGGCCTCTCTTGAGGAGGTTTGTCGAGCAGCTACTTAGTCCTCTCCGTCCCCTTTCATCAGACATTATAAAATGGACACCTTCGCTTCAGCTGAAGCGGCCTTTGACAGGTGAATCCTCCAGAGTGTCCACACTAATCAGGGGACTATGGACCAGAATGCGGCCCACCCGTAGGACAAGCCAGCTTTGGTATGTCCCATTCCTGGATTCTCTCTCCACCACAATGGAGAAGAGGCGTTGGTCTTACCTGATATGCTCCTTGTTGGGTGGAGAGAGAATCCAGCCCCACCCTGGGGACGGTGTGGTCCCCGGTCCAGGGGTGGACACCATTAAGAAAGAGGAACGTCAGTCTGTCACTATGCCTTCGCCAAAAGCTGGGGGCCGTTGGTAAAGGAGGCGTGTCCTCACAGCTCTGACAGACTCAGTCCAATCAGCTAGCAGACGATGTCAACCCATTTCTGGATTTTCTCTCCACCCAACGAGAAGGAGCGTATCAGGTAAGACCAATGCCCCTTCCATTAGTTTTGAATTACATGCTGTCCAGAAGTCCAATTTGCACTTTCCATAATTTTTAAATATGGGCTGCTTATCTTGTTTCTGAATTTGTACAATGCTTGCTGGAATGAATACATCTTCAAATAGAAGAGGCTATAGTTCGAAGAACCATGCAGGATTTAATTTCTAGTTGAAATAAATGAATATGTTTATATTTGAATCATTACGTTGTTTATATTTGAATCAATAAAATCAGTCTATTTGTCAGCCTTCTTGTAGAAAGTTGTTTACAAATTCTGCCTTTAAAGTTGAATTTTCAGAAGTAGTATTTCTGGTAAATATTTTTCAATCAATATAAGGAATAATTGTTAACACACTTTATATAAATTCCTCTATAACTGTAGAATTAATGTGTTGTTTCTTCTCTTTTTTTAAAGGAGTATAAAGGAGGCAATGAAGCTCAAAGGAAAAAGTAGGGTAAGATATATAGATGCAATAGAAAGACCTATGTTTCTTTTCACTTGGAAACATAAATTAACTTTAGACTGAACTACTATTATTTCTTTGGGGATAGCATTCTAGTATCCATGCTTTCCTGCTTAGAATGCAGATTTTTTAAAAAATAATAGTTAATAAATATACAAGTTGTACAATTCTTGCATAGGTTTACCAGCTCTTGATATAACAAACTGGATTCAGTAAAACAAATGTCTGTTGTGTCTTGTGTCATTGGTGTAATGACATCCACAAATGATACAAATCTCCACAATGCCCTCTGTTTAATTCAGTGAGATTCCCAAATAACAAATTTCACTGTCCCTCAATTAGTCTGCTCAATCAAGATTTCATTTTAGTTGATTAGAATATAGTAATAGCCTTTTTATCTATAACCACGGTCATGGCCTCATTAAATCTAAAAGGTTAATATTGTAATAATACACTACTGTGTTTCCCCAAAAATAATACATGTCCCCATAATAAGGTCAATCAGGCTTTTCAGCGCATGCACTGAAATAAGCCCCCCCCCAAAATAAGGCTCCCCAACTACTTTCCAGGGAAAGGGTGGGACATGCCGGGAGCCACTCTTTTTGCGGCGGGCACTTTTTTGGCTGGGAGAGAGAGAGAGAGCAAGTGAGAGGCAACAGATGACCACTGTTAAGAAAATAAGACCCTGAGCCAGTCCCGCGGGGTGTGCGCGCATCTGCCTCTCGCTTGCTCTCTCTCTGAGGAACGCGACGGAGCTACAAGTCCCAGGTATGATGCACGTCTCGCAGCCCACCCCACCTCGCCTCACTTGCCACCCCCAAATTGCACCCCACCGTGAGACGCACATCTTACCTGACACTTGTAGTTCCGTGGCGTTCCTCGGCGTTGTGTCCACTGACCCTCCCCCGCCTCCAGCTCTCGAGCGAAGCGGGAGGGGGAAGAAACTCTTGCCTGAGGCAAAGCACCTGCCTTTCCTCCCTCCCCCCTCTCTCTCAGCAGGGGGGGAGAGTGCACGTAAGACACAGCGCCAGGACAAGGAACCTTTTGGCTGCACGCTGCATGCAAGAAATCTTTCTTTCTTCCAAACTCTGCCAGAAATTTATTTATTTATTTATTTATTTGGCAGTTTTTCTATGCCGCCCTACTCCCCCAGGACTCAGGGCGGCGTACAACATTTTATGAAAACTCCAAACAAATAATTAAAAAAGCAATTTTTAAAAAAACAGTTTAAAAAACATATAAATAACATACATACATGGGGGAGACATCAGATATAAAATCATCTCAAACTCACCCCGCCTGCAGGAAGAGCCATGTCTTAATGGCTTTTCAGAAGGCCAGCAGGGTGGGGATAATTCGGATCTCTGGGGGGAGTTGGTTCCAGAGAGCAGGGGCCCCTACCGAGAAGGCCTTCCCCCTAGGCCCCGCCAGTCGACACTGTTTGGCTGACGGGACCTGGAGGAGACCCACTCTGTGGGACCTGACCGGTCGAAGGGAAGAATGAGGCAGAATGCGGTCCCGGAGATAGCCTGGTCCTAAGCCATGTAGGGCTTTAAAAATGATGATCAGCACCTTGAATTGTACCCGGAGACTAATGGGCAACCAATGCAGCTGGCGGAGTAAAGGTGTTACGTGGGTGTGCCTTGAAACACCCACCACAGCACGCGCAGCTGCATTTTGCACCAGTTGGAGTCTCCAAATACTCTTCAAGGGCAGCCCCATGTAGAGCGCATTGCAGCAGTCCAATCGAGAGGTGACAAGGGCATGAGTGACCGTGAGTAGAGCCTCCTTCTCCAAGTATGGTCGCAATTGGTGCACCAGGCGAACCTGTGCAAAAGCCCCCCTAGCTACAGCTGTAAGTTGTTGGTCTAATTTTAGCTGTGGATCTAGGAGTACTCCCAAATTGCGAACCCGTTTTGAGAGAGTTAATTTTTCTCCCTCAAGAACCAAGGAGGGACAATCGACATGGTCCTTAGGAGGCAATATCCAGAGCCACTCAGTCTTGTCGGGGTTGAGTCTGAGTCTGTTTCTCCCCATCCAGATCCTAACGTCGTCCAGGCACCGGCACATCACATCAACCGCCTCCCTGAATTGAGACGGGGTGGTGATGTACAGCTGGGTGTTGTCAGCGTACAGTTGGAAACTCACCCCATGTCTACGGATGATCTCCCCCAGCGGTCTCATGTAAATGTTAAACAGGATGGGAGAGAGGACCGAACCCTGAGGCACCCCACAAGTCAGGGGCCTAGGGGACGACCTCTGCCCACCTGCTAACACCGACTGCATCCTGTCGGCGAGATAAGAGGAGAACCACCGTAAAATGGTGCCTCCCACTCCTAACTCGCCGAGACGATGCAGAAGGATACCATGGTCGATGGTATTGAAATGAGTCTTCATGAGACTCATCGCGCCTTGGCAGCCTCTTGGAGCAAAAGGGGAGAAAGATTTCTTGCATGCAACATGCAGCCAAAAGGTTCCTTGTCCTGGCGCTGTGTCTTACATGAACTCTTCCCCCCCCCCGCCCGAGAGGTTTGGTCACTGGCTGCTTCGGTTGCTGCGCCTGGCTAGACGTTTGGCTGTCAGCTTGGGTTTGGTTGCCGGCTGCTGCCCTTGCTGCCGCTGCCTACGGAGGCCCCGGCCGGCCCCCTACAGGCCATGCTCAGCTGTGGGCAGGGAGCACTGGCCATGGCCGAGCTGCGTCTGTCGGGGCTGCCCTCGGCGTGGCTGCCCAGTGTCTCGCTGCCAGGCGCTTGGGAAGAGTAAGCGGGGTCTGCGGGAGGAAGGGAGTGCAGGCAAGGGTCCTGTGAGTGCCAGCGGGCACTCCAGTCAGTCAGCACTCAGGTGGGGGGACTCCGTGGAGATTGGAGTGGAGAGGAGCAGGGGGGAAGGGGAGGCCTCCAATGACCATCACCATAGAGCGGGAAGCGCACTTGCAGAGCAGCTGCTGCCCTGGCTGGGGTTTGGAAGCCGCAGAGCTGGAGTTTGGGGGAGAGAAAGAAAGACTTCTGCTTTCTTTGCGTGCAGCCAAAAGCAGAAGCAGCAGAAGTCTTTCTTTCTTTCTCTCCCCCAAATGCGGCTTCCAAACCCCAGCCAGGGCAGTGGCCGCTCTGCGAGTGCGCTTCCCGCTCTATGATGACGGCTGGAACTGGAACTAAACAGACTGGCCGAGAGACGCCACGGAGCTGCCAGATTCCAGTAAGATGCGTGTCTCGTGGCCCACCTCCTGCACCCTGAAAATAATAAGCCCCCCCCCCCCGATAATAATGCCAAGGGGGTCAAAAAATATAAGTCCCTGAGAAGGCGTGGCTAAAGCCGCGGCGCCACGGAGTTTCCCCGTGCTCCGCAGGGGAAACCCCGAACCCATGCCGCCTGGGGACCTGGACCGAATGGGACCAGATCGGATCCACCCTGAAGGGGTGGTGAAGAAGGGAGCGCTGGCTGGCAGACTGGGGGATGTCCCCCTAGGGAACCAGCTTTGCTCCTTGACCGGTGGCGTGTGGAAGACGGCATTACAGCCGTCCTCTAGCCGCGGCAGTCACATCGCAAGGAATTGAATTAGCAAGTTGGAGTCACCTGGGAAAGAAAATTAAAAGCAATGTGCTGGTGAGTGTGAAGAAGACAGAAGAAGTTGGTGAGTGATATTGTCGGAGAAAGCTTTAAGAAATTTTACTTGGACATAATAAAGGGGAACAAAAGGACCGGAAGTGAAGGAGCGGCTGCTTGGCATATGGAAAATACAGAGTGGGTGGGTGGGTGGGGGGATTTTTCTAAACCAAATTATAACTAGAGCCCAATTGATTGAGGATTTGGAGTTTTACTTTTAAAGAGCTAGAATTTAAAGGAAAGCAATTTGGTCGATGGAATTAAAATATATATATAAGGCCCTGTCTTATTTTCGGGGAAACGGTAGGTATCTATAAACCTTGAACATGTTTCTTGGAAGCTTACTCCTTCATCTAGTTTTATATTTTTAGATTATTTTAATTGAAAAAAATCTAGGTGACAACCATCAGCCTCAGGAACAATCCATATTTTCATTAATATCTCTGACTTCCCATATAAATCCCAGAGGTGCTCTTAGAAAATAAAATGATAAGTGGCCGTGCCCAGAGAGTTACTGCTAATGAATGTTTTTAAAGTGGCAACTTTGTCCATGGTAATATTCCCCTATCTTGTTCTCAAAATTCTACATGTGCCTATTGTTCCAAAATAGTTGGTGAGTTCTGCCCTAAATGCTTATAAGCAACACCTCAGAAGAACTGAAATCCGTATTTTATTTCTTGTTAGTTTATTAAAATTGAAGCACCTTCGGGTCAAATTCAGCTCCTACTGGCATCATAAATTCAAATATGTAATTTTCCTTGTCAGTAAGATTGAATGACTGAGTTGTAACTTATCTTTCATTTAGAAGCTCAGGGTGGCAAAAAAAGTCATCCCATTTGTTTTTCTGCACAAAAATCCTGTGAGGTAGATTGGTCTGAAAGAGAGAGCAACCTAGAAATTTTCTCTGGCTGTGTGTGGACTAGGTTTCCCTGCTTCTAGTCCAACACCTTAACTACTACATTATACTGTCATCTTTCATTAAATGTTTACTTTGATTTCTCAGCCTAATGAACAGCCTTGTTGTTTCCTGGTGATCTCCCATCCAGGTATTAAACAGGTCTGAAGCGGCTTATCTTTTCAGATTAGCCAAATTAGGTCAGCTTCGTATTTGTGTTAAGATTTTGCATATGTGTCTGAGTCTATGATGTATAAATAAATGTTTGAAATTACATTAGACATGAAATTGTGGTAATTCTTTCTTAATAATATTCCCACAAGATTATCAGCAGATAGGTCCAAAAAGATATGTAGAATTTTTTTAAAAACCATTCTAAAACAAATGAATGTTGCCTCTTAAATATAACTTTCTGTAGCAACTGGTGATGGCGGTGGTAATGATGATGATGAAGAGGCAAAACAAAGAAAAGAGAAACAGAGGCAAAGGGATAGAATGCGTGACCGTGCAATGGACAGGTAATTAAAACAAATAAAAATCAGTTTAAAGTAGGAATGCATAAGATTGTACTATGGGGTCAAAAAACACTTTAAATTAAACTTAGTTTGGATTTCTGTTGTTAAAAACAGCATCCTCAGATCTGAATTGTTCAATACTATGAAAAAATATTATGAAAACACACACACAACACAGACAAATTACTGGTTTTAAAAGTGGGATTTTGTATTCAATTTTATTCTATAATAAGCTTACTCTGTATTTGTCTAATTGACTGTGTAGACTAAATGCATGTAATATAAGAAAGTGGAAAACCTTAAAATGCTGCTGTTTAATAATATATATTTTTGGTTGTTCAAAAATTGTTTCCCACTTTTCTCTTTCTATTTTGTATGTTGCTGTTTAGGATCAAGCAAAAGATATTGTAACCATTCAGGTGTATTTTTAATTGGGTTGCTTAATAAAAATGAATGTAATACAGAACTTAATGCAGTGTTTTTCCAGAAGAATATCTAAGAGTAATGATAATGTCTTGTTGAAAAAAAATACTGCTAAAACATCGTTTCTTTTATAATGGTAAAATGAAAATTCAACATCAATCTATGGATGTGCTACAGAGAACAAGTGTAAGAACAAGTTCCATTCCCAAGATCTGTCCTTAAGTTGAATGTAAGGCAGAACAATATTATTGTGAAATACTATGTAAGTAGTATTGCATAATGAACAACTTGTTGTCTATTTATTTGGAATCATTTCATATATAATTTGAATGTTGCTATAGTAGGCTCCATTCTTAACTATGGTTCATCCTTAGATCAGGGCGTTCTTAACCCGGATACTTGCTGTATTTGCTTTATTAAAATGCTATATGTTATGTTGGAGAAAACACTTCAAAATTAAATTAGGTCTTAGTTTTTGTCAAATTTATGGGATGAATTGTGATTAATTTATTAATTTACAAATTTAACTTCATAATGCTTCAGACTTTTGAAACTGCATTTTATAACAAAATGGTTTCTTGTAGAATTCAGTTTGCCTGCTCTATCTGTAAGTTCCGAACTTTTGAGAATGAAGAAATGGAGAAACATTTGCAAAGCAAATTTCATAAAGAAGTCTTGCGATACATTGGATCCAAATTACCTGATAAGACAGTGGAATTCCTGCAGGTATATCTTCAGAAAATCCTAAATTGATATAAATAATTAGAAACAATTAACTATCTGCACTGTTGAACAGTTTAATTAATTTAATCAAAAAAGTGCAAAACTATTAAAACATTTGTTATTATTGTTATCGTTACTTAAATTTATTGTAACCACTCACTCCAAAAGACTCCAGTTAAAAATACCTCTAAGTAACACAAAATCTAGACTGAATATTTCAATACTCTTTTAAATAGTTAAATTTCCAAATTAGACAAGATGTTAAAGTTGCTTGAAAAGTTACACATTTTAGTTCATGGGTTTTTGTAGAACTAAATTTATTGTTGCTATAAATGATTTGTTAGAGCCACTATAAAGGCTTCTGCTGTACATTTTCATAAATGATAACTAAGGCTTTCATTGGAAAAATGTAATTGAAATTGTAATATAACTATTAACTATCTTTCTGGGAAGATTGCATTGCCATAAGGCTGGAGGTGTAGTTGGCATATCTTATTGGGCTGCTTTTATTTATAATTTAAGGCCAGTAACTTGTATATTTAATATTGTCTACTCTCATTCCCTAGAAATACATTGTGAACAGAAACAAGAAAATTGGGAAGCGCCGACAAGAGCTGAGCGAGAAAGAGGGTACAAAACCAAAACCTGACCCATTTAAAGGTAACAACAACATTATTAAGAGTAGAAGACCATTTGACATGCATAACTCTCATCTAGATATTTTACACAATGCTGCAGTGATCTTAATCCCTTGAGAAATAATGTTTAAGTAACCTATATAGGTGGTCCTCACTTATGTCATTGCTGAACAAATGATATTTTGAACTGGTCCTTGAAATAACAGACGTTACAGTGTCCCTGCAGTCATGTGACCAAAATTTGTGCACTCAACAGCCCACCTGCATGGGACCTTCCACCTGCCTGTACCCCATGTCTGCCCTTTTGGATGCCCTGCACTCATTGTCCCTACCTACCACCCCCAGCTGACTTTCGTCATCTTCCTCTCGCTGCTGCTGATTCAACAGCTGGCTTGGGCTCTTATTGGCTTCAGCTCCTCATTGTGCACAGCCTTTCTGAAGCCTTCCAAGGCCTTGTACAGCCCGCTGACTCACTAAGAGCCAGACTAGGTTTGCCTTGTCAGCAATGGGAGAAAGATGGCAAATGTTAGCGGGGAACAGTATGGACACTAGAGGCAGTGGACAGCAGAATGTCCAAAAAGAGCAGGGATTGGGAAAACAGAAGCAAGTGCAGCAGGGCAGGGTCCTGGCCTAATGATGGCCTAGTTTTGGCCAAATAGGGAAATGTAACTGGGAATACTCAAACTGCTGTTGCTAAGCGGTATGATCACTTGAGGTTTCACCTAAGGACCACATCACTTAGTGACAGAAATTCTGGTCCAGTTAGTGTTTTAGTGTTGTTGAACAAGGGCAACTTGTAATGCAAGAAAAGAAAGTCAACAACTACTAACCTGAGACAGCATGAATATAGTAGACAATGCAGTACCATGCAGGAGGAACAAAAACAAAGCAAAACAAAAACCAGGAGACAAGATATTTATTTCTTGTCAAATGACTTTTTTATTTTACATTCGTATTTTGGTCTTCCTTTAATCAGGGCATTAAACACGAGATTATTCTATTTTTATCTTAACCCTGTGAAACATTCAGGCTAAGAAATTTATTTATTTTTCCTCCCATGAATTCAAAAAGGCATATCCCTTGTCCAAAATTTTCCCACTAGAGCAAAGCTTTTCTTGGTTGGACTGGACAGTCCTTGGTGTGTGTATGTGTGTGTGTGTGTGTATGTGTGTATCACATCACTCAATATAATTCAATTGCTGACAGTGCCTTGAGTTTGGGTTTAATTGGTCATTTACAGCAGTTCCAAGGATAATGTAGAGATTTGAAAAAGAACACTTAGAATACTGAGTTCTGGGAGACTGATCTGGCATCTGGTTTTAGGTTCAGTCTTTACTGTAACCCCACATGTCTACAGGCACCCGATTAGGAAGGTTGCCATATGCATCAGAAACCCAGAGCATCTGAAACTACAAATTTGTTCTGTTTCAGGGAGTTAGTCGAGTAAAGTGGAGTACGAATGTATAGACATGAGCCCTGCAAAATAGAACAACTCACCATGGGATAATTTGCCATAGGACAATTCACCATGGGACAGCTCACTGCAGGACAATTTAACAATTCAATTTATTTAAAATTTAAAAAAAATATTTTAATTTTTGTCATTCACATTTCATTCTGTCCCTCCTTTGGCATCCTTTCTTTAATGATTCTGTTCTACCATTTCTTTGATATTAGTTAGTCTTGGCAAGTTGGCCCTGGTGAGTTGGCCGTGGCAAGTTGGCTGTGATGAACTGTCATAAACCCCGAGCCCTGGTGGCGCAGTGATTAGAATGCAGTATTACAGCACAGGCAAACTGCCCACAGCCTAAAGTTCGATCCTGATGAGGCTCAAGGTTGACTCAGCCTTCCATCCTTCCGAGGTTGGTAAAATGATGACCCAGATTGTTGGGGGCAATATGCTGACATTGAAAACCTCCTAGAGAGTGCTATAAAGCAATATGAAGCAGTATGCAAGTCTATGTGCTATTTGCTATTGCTAAAATTAATATTGGGATTAATCCTTTTTTTTGACAATTCTGTAATGCCTTTACTGAATAAAACTTGCTTAAGATGGGACTTTTGATTTCAGTCACACCTCTTCTGGTGATGGCACTTATGGCCTCCTGCTGCATTTGGAAGTTTGGGGAATTGAATTGTGCTCCTAATTTCTCAAATGTTGTGCAATCCTATATAAGATGGAGTGAACCGAAAACGGGCAGAGATCAGTGAAAGAAATTATTTTCAGGTTTATATTACCAATTCCTTAGAATCTCATAAGAACTTTATCAGAAATTTTGAATTACTTCATTACCAAAAATGTAAGAACTCCATACTCTAAAATATTTTCACCTTGCACCTAAAATGTCTCTCTTTAATGTTACTTTATTTTATGTTTACACCCCTGACAATGCTATTAGATATTACATGATAATCTTAAAAATACAATTTTCTTCACGATTATTTATTTATTTTTATTTTGTCTTTGCTTTTTTGATAAATAACACGATGGCAAACATACATAATACTCCTTCCTCCTCCTATTGGTCAACCCAAGGTCACCCAGCTGGTTTTCATGCCTAAGACAAGGCTAGAACTTACAGTCTCCTGGTTTTTTGGTCAGCACTTTAACCACTACACCAAACTGGCTCTCAGTGATGTTACTTTTAAAGGTTGTAAGGGTTGACAGACGTTTTAATAGTGATCATGACCATATGCACATTTTTAAACAAGGAAGTCTGGTTTACATATTCAGACTCTAGCTATTGTTCTGGTAAATAAAATGTGTTTCATTTCTATTACCCCAGCATTGAATGGGGACAACTTTTATAGTTTTTATTAGTATATCTAGGACTTTGTCAATAACTTTTGTTCCAATTTATATTTTTTCAGGAATTGGCCAGGAGCACTTTTTTAAGAAGATAGAAGCTGCTCACTGTATGGCTTGTGACATGCTAATTCCTGCACAACATCATCTTCTTCAGAGGCATCTGAGATCTATTGATCACAATAGGAATCGCAGAGTAAGCAAAATAAATTCATTTACTTTTGGACAAGTCTATTATCTCTGGAAGATAACAGCCTTGCAGCAAATGGATGTGTAGAAAGAACAAATACATTTATTTTGTTAGCTATCTTTCATCCAGGGATCAGTTAAAGTAGAAAGAATTTTCATGTCTCCTTTTTTGTCAGTCAAATCATTTCAAGGTGGTAATTCTTTTATAAGACTCAGATAGATTCAGTTTCCAACCATTGTTTCTTGTCCTGCCCTCCGGTGCTTTGGAAAATAATTTGACCCCCTCTTCTTTGTGGCAGCTTCTCAAATACTGGAATACTGTTATCATGTCACTGCTAATTCTTCTTTTCTTTAGACTAGCCAAACCCAAAACCTGCAGCCATTCTTCTCTGAACTTTTTCCAAAGTCTCAACATATTTTTTGTAGTATGGTGACCAAAATTTGTTGCAGTATTCCAGGTGTGGTCTCACTAGGGTTTTTTAAAGTGGCACTAGTATTTCACATGATCTTGATTCTATGCCTCTGTTTATACAAATCAGGATTGTATTAGCTTTTTTTGGCTGCTGCTGCATACTGCTGGCTCATATTCAAGTGATCATCATCTAGGACTCCAAGGTCCCTCTCACAGTTACTGTTAATGGTCTCTTATGGTAGACCTATACACTTTGGCTTGAGTAGTGGCAAGGTCTAACTGAAAGGTCAGATGGCAAAATTCTGGAGTTCTTAGCTACTTCCTTCAGCATCTGGCATTCTGCTCTTGGGTTGAACTTGCTGGAACCACCTGGCCTGGGCAAGTTGGCAGGCTTGGTTTGAAATCTTATCCTCTTGTAGATGATCTTCCAAATAGTGGGATGATTGATATCCAATTGTTTGGTGATCTTTTAAAATCCCTTCCCAGACTCAAAGGCATCTCTAAACTTCTTTCTAAAAGTCTTAGAAAGCGCTTTTAATCTAGACCAAGTTGGACCATGCAACAAAGAGAAAATCAGACTAAACGTCTGAGATTTAATTAAGATAGGTTCCTTCCAGATCATCTCTAATGATTTCTAATCATTTGCACCTAATTTGATGCACTTGATTCATATTTGAGGAGGGTGATAGGGGCATACATACTTTTTCCACATGTAAAATTTGCATTTATGGTTTTTTTTTTAAATTAATGTTGAAATTAACATAAAATACTTGTATGTTAAAATATGTGAAAAAATATGTTAAACATTTCAAAGGAGTGTACTTACTCTTTCACTATTGTTTGTGTGATAGTTCCAGTTTGATACCAACAAACCTGCTGTATAAAAATCAGAGGTTAATGTAAGGTTCAAAATCAGATACTTATGCTTATGTTCTCAGTACTGCCAATCCTCTTTATAGAATGACAGACAATTTTCAATTTAAGTAGAAATTATGAATACTATAGAAATATTTCCATAGTATAAGGGGTGCTTTCATTTTTCAGAAGCATTAAGTTTGACTTTTTCTGCCATTAAACTAAATTGTGATTATTAGTGGTTTTAACCCAGACTGATTTAAAAAGAGAGACGGAATGATGTTAATGAACCTGAAATTAATCATTTTTACTGCAGGAAGGAAAAAGACAGTTTACAACTTATGACAAAAAGAAAGTTTTTGAAATATTGTAGAAATATAGTATCACTTTTTTCACTAATAGGTTATATGAATCCATTTTAACAGAGACATTTAAAGAACCTTTTCTTTACACAATCATATTTTAATTTCCTGTTCTATATTCAAGTTTTATAAAGATTTTGATTAACATGGTTTGGAAATACTTCCATTTCATGAGTGGAAAATGTCTTCTAGTCATGAAAGGAAATGAAACCTACTTGAGGGTCTGCTGAAGGAAAATGATTTTGGTTAATTTTCTCCAAATTGGAATAAACTAGGAAAAGTATAGTGGGGCTTCATAGGACAAGGCGCTGCAGGAAAAAAACTGTTTTATCCTGCTCTACCTTAAAAACAAGGTCCTATAAGGGAAACTATAGATTTCTAGACTGAGTCCTATGTAACTGTGTAGGCCAAAACCCAAAAGGTTTAATAAAAAGAAATTACTGACTGTTTTTAATCTTAAATATTTGCAATTTTCCATATCAATCTCATGTTTATTTTGTACTTAATCATCAGAATTACTTATACATTTTATGTGTTCTTTTCAGACTGTTGCTGAACATTTCAAGAAGGCTAGTTTTCATATTGCTAAAAGTGTCCTAAATAGCAAGCACATTGTGAAAATGCTAGAGAAGTACCTCAAGGTAAGAATGCAGGATATTTTCTGCTCAGTCCAATTTCTCTCAGAGCAGTGGAGCAGAAACTCCAGTTTTGGTCTTGACTGAGCATTTGATTAGTTACTGAATATGCTGCATGTAATTTTCATATAAAATTAAGAAACAATGCTATTTGTCCAGTTATGGATAGTCTGAGCCTAGAAATAGTATGGAATTCAATATTTCAAATACATTGGATAAGTTGGATACTTATTCTAATGATTTGCAGAAAATGTATAAGAAGTCTTTAGCTGTTTCTAAGTGGTGATGAAGGAATTAAAATTAAATCTGTCAAGAACAGTATAGTAAAACCCTAAATGGGAACTTAGTGCCCAAATTCAGCACTGCTTGAAATATTTTTGTTTGTGGAGAAAGCACTGGGTTTCTTGCTTATGGCAAGGAATAATCTTCCTTGAATGAAATAACTCTGCTTTGATCGCCCAGCATTCCAAAGTCAAAGCATTTATTTCCCTGTATTCCCAAAAATCCTGTATGGAAATAATTGACATCATCTTAGCTAATCTCAACTGTTAGACACTGATATATTGGGTGACAAAAATACTTGCATATGGCTCTGTGGGTCATGGTCAGATTAGCATTTTGACTTGCTAAGAATTGAAAAGATAGTACAGTCTCCAAAGCAGGAGTGTGATAAACCCATGATGGAAAGAGTGCATGCCTAGATGGGCACTTGCATGTCAGGTGAAAACTTCTGGTGACCATCAAGGGTTTTCTTATGTAGCATACCTAAGTCATAGATAATTGATGACTTCCACTTCAGAGAGGAAAGATTGCAATCGTCTGTCCAAGTGAAGATGAAAAGCAAGTTTGTCTGCTACTATGTCCTGGGAATCCAGGAGCAATCCAAGATTCAACAGGGACCCTCTTTTGGCAAACACAAATCATGCAGTCTTGTGTATCTGCACCCCCTCCCACTGGCAACACTTTGGTCTTACTCAGACTGACCACCTGCCAATTAACTAGTTCCTGCTAGGCAAGAACTAGCAAAATCGAGACACTGCTCTCTGGGTCCATTGAAAGAGACTTTGAGCTGAGAACATCAGCCTCTTACTGGTACTGATGGCCCATATATTGAGGCTGTCTTCCCTTAGCGGCCTCTCATACACGTTGAACAAGAGGGGTGACAAAATAAACCCTGCGGTAGCTCACATGAGAGAGCCCTGGGGCAGATGAGCAGTTGCCCAGTGCCACCCTCTGGGATCTCTCGGAGGAAAAAAAAATGGAACCACTCAAGCGCAACTCCGTCTACCCCTGCTAGGGTCCGCAGGTGCCTCAGCAACACCTCATGATCAACAGTATCAAAGGCTGCCGACAGGTCTAACAGAATCAGCATGGACCCCTGACCTTTGTCCATCAGCAGGAGGAGATCTTCAACCCACCCAGCACTGTCTCCGTACCATACCCAGGTGCAAAACCAAGCTGAAAGGGGTGAAGGAAATCTGAGGATTCCAGGTAATGCCAGAGATGCCCCATCAAAACACTTCTCATCACCTTCCCCAAGAAAGGAAGGCTGAAGGCAGGGTGAGATTGTTGACACCAAGAGATGAGTCTTGAATACTAACTTAATGCTTCCTGTCCTAAAGGATGATGGCACCTTGCCCTTCCTGAGGAAGCCTGTGACAGTCTCCACCAGTCTGGGACTCTGAATCCCTCTACCCATTTTCTTTAATAGCGATTAATGGACAAATCCAAATTTCAGGGTAGAGCCTAATGCTCTTTAAAAAGTCCAGAATATCAATAAATAAGGCCGATTGGCTGATTTTTCAGCCAAAGAAGATAGCGCTACTTATGTTACACATGCATGAATCTTCTTTCATGGAAGCAGTCCGGTCTGGATTTGATCCTGCTGGATCATAGAACAGATTCTTAAATTCTGGATACAGGAATCATTACTGTATTATTTAGCCCAGTTTTGTGGGTGGGATTCATTGGACACAGAGAGGCACGGGATTCTTCACTTACTGTCCCCATGAAAATGGGAGTTCAGAAATTGTTGCTTCTATGTGATCAGGTAATTGACTTGATTCTGCCCTTAGCATGCTGCTGCTATTTGTTGTATACATATTAGAGAAGAGTTACAAGGATGGGGAGTAGGGAACATAGTGATTTTGGATACTATCGTGGTATGGACAGGCATATCATTAGTGTATGCCTGATGCTTTCATATGGTATTTTCTTTATTAAAGAACTAAAATCCTCTTTAGAACCAAACAAAGCTCTGTTCCTGTGATAGACAGTGCCAAAACCTGATCTCAATCTGAATAAAATTAGCATGGCTTCTATATGTACAATTCCCAGCACAGTTGTCACAGTATGTTCTTGGACAGAAAGTAATCTACTTAATAATACCACTGAAATCTGTAAGTATCCATTATTAATTATAGCTCTGAATCAATGATGGACTTTGCTAATAGGATCTGAGAGAGCTGACTTGTTGGCTATTAAATAAAACTGGCCATTTCTTAAAGATTGGAGTTTCTGCCCCTAAATTGTATGCTCTAAAAGTAATTTGAGAAATGAATAGTCTTCAGAGGTCACAAGTACTGAATTTTACCAAATATTTACTACTACAAATATTGTAAAATTGCCCTTATAAATCCATAGTGAACCTCATTGAAGTCCTTTCTTCCTACTGTAAGTCGGAGACTTAGCCGGTCTCAGGATGTTTAATGGCCAACAATGATACGTAAAAAAAACCTTGAATAAAATATAGAAACAATTTATTGAGTAATTTGAGACAGAAGGAGCCCTTCTGCACTGAAGTAGATGCTCACTTTTCAGACATTCAGTCTCAAACTTCTGTGTTCTAGGTCTGAGAGTCTCTTAAGACAAGATCAGATGGTTAAATACTGATAACATTGTACTTCCTCCCTTCATCAGGGTGGTGATCCATTTACAGATGAAAGTATTGACCAAGATGTTGAAGAATCTGAAGTTTTAGAAGGTGCTGAAGGTGAAAAGGAAAGTGCTGCTGTAGAGAAAAGGGAGAATACTGGGGAGGTGATGGAAACCAGTGAAGTCAGTGAATCTAGTAAACCAGAAGAGGATGAAGCACCTTGCTCTGCTACAGATTTTTCAAAAGGTGAAACTGATGTGAAGGAAGAACAGGCAGAAGAGAGACCAGGCGTATCAGAAACAGCAGAAGTACCTCCTCAAGAAAATCTTGATGAGAAAGCTGAAGAAGTCCAAGTGGAAAAGCAGCAGTTTGTGGAGGAAGGGAAGGAAAACGCCCCTGAAATAATAACAGCTGAAAGCAGCAGTGTTGAGGAGGATCCTGTGGGGGTAACAAATACAGAGCTCTCTCAGGAATGACGAATTGAATTATTGTGTGGAGGTGTTTTTCCTGCTTTGCTATATAATCTTTTCAGTACTTCCTCTTCATAATCTTTTGTTGTATATTCCTGAATTGTTGCCAGCTTTGTTTTTGTCTGAAGCAAAGGATTCATCTTCCTGTATGGGAAACAGTCTTGTACTGTATTGTGAATAAGATAGAAATTGGCAAGCTGGTCAGGTTCCTTAGCTGTAAATTGATACCTTCCTGCATTTAGAACAAATAGAAATAATAGAAATAAATAAATGTGTTGATATTGAAATCCTTTTGGCTTTCACTTTCCGATGCAAAAAGGAAATATGGCTTCATTTTGAAAACAGAATTAACCACCTTATTAGGGAGGGAATAGGTGTTAAATGTCTTAATTTTTTCCCCCCTGTAAAGTTGATTATTCATTTAAGTTTCTAGAACATGGGTCCTCAAACTACGGCCCACGGGCCACATGAAGCCCGGTGAAGCCATTAATCCAGCCCGCGCAGAACCACAAGGCTGCCCCACTCACGTTGCCCCGCCCACCCTTCAGCTGAGCACAGGACTTACCTTCGCGAGCCCCGCAGGCTGGAACTGAAAGGTAAGGCCAACAATTTTGGCCTGCAGAGACGTTCTGGAGGCAGGGGAGGTAAAAAACGGAGCGCACAGACGCCCCAGGAGGCCAAAAAATGGGCAAAAATGGCCTGTTATTGGCCAAAAAACAGGCCATTTTGCCTGTTTTTGGCCTGCAGAATGCTGCTGGAGGCGGGGGAGGTGAAAAACGGGGTGCACAGATGTCCCAGGAGGCCAAAAAACGGGCGAAAACTGCCTGGTTTTCACCTCCCCCACCTCCAGAAGATAGATAAAGAGAGAGAGACAGAGAGAAAGAGAGACAGAAAGAGCAAGAGAGGGAGAGGGAGAGAGAGAAGAGAGACAGAGAGAAATTTCTCAAGCTCCTTGGGGCTGAGAAGAATTGCTGCAAAACTGAGTTTTCTGAAGTGGACCACTAGACTCCTAAAAAACTGAAAAAATGATCTAGTAAAAAGAAAAGTCAACCAAAAGAGCAACATGCAAACAAAAGCAAATAAAACACCCCCAGGAGCAAAATAAATTAAAGTTTAATTTGTGTGCATTGTTTAATGGACTGTTAAATTTGCCACGCCCACCTAGTCACACTCACTCAGCCTGTCCGGCCCCTCAACAGTCTGAGGGACCGTGAATTGGCCCCATTTAAAAAGTTTGAGGACCCCTGTTCTGGAAAAAGAACTTGCTGCCATAACGACTGTTAATGTCATTTATCCAGTTTGCAGTATTGCATGAAAAATAGCATCTGTAATTATATACAAAATGTTAAGCACAAACTTACTGTGTATCACACTTGAGTTGTCGTTTATGCTGTGCATTATTTCAGAAGTTGTACAGGGAGTGATAAACTGGTGCTTCTTCATTATGTTGATAGAGAAGCATACAGGAGGAGGAATGTTATAGCAACACTGAGGTCTCACTTCCCTCGTCTCCCAAAATCTGTCAGAGAGGTATTTTTCAGAGTAGATTGCCAAAAACTGCTCCAGGCCAGGCATAATGAAGCAATATCAAGGGCAGTAAAACATAGATAAATTGTTATGATTGATGCTTGTAGCATAGCATTTGAAAGTAGAATGAAAACACTTCTTTTGTTGAATTAGCAATTAAATAAACTTCCAACATGGAAAATTACTGTCTGGTGTTAGTTTAATTGATTCCAAAACAGGCACTGAAAACATAATTTACTCAAGCTAAAAGACCTGTATTGACTCTTGTAGTTCAGGGTGCAAACTTCTTTTCTTATTTCAAAATGACAGAAATAAAAAGAAATAAGCTTTTCTGATGGTGTATAAAAAGCTGAATAAATATTAATTCCAGGTCAAATTTTTGTATCAATTACATAGGATAATAGCAGGTTCAACTTTTTATAAGGAAAAAAAAAACAAAAATATTCTCTAACAATATTGTTTTATGGGTTTTTTCTGCACATAAATGATTTTAAATGCATTGCATAACTATGCTCACAAATTTTGACCGTACCTAAATCAAATGTTTTTAAATGTTTTCTAAGCATTTTTCTTTTGTCAGTAGTTGTATATTCAAAATGGGCAGAAGAAACTTTATATTCTATCCAGTTGCTATGAAAAAATGTAGATGTTCATTAAGATCATATTATAAAGCTCCATAAAAGTGTCCTATTTTGAAGTTTTATTTATTTTATTTAATATATTTATATTCTTCCCATGTTCCTGATTATAGACAACCCAACTATGCATAAAACAAGAACCATGGATGGCATGGGAATGAGGTCTTACCTAGTTATCGAATGTGTGACTACCTATTTTAGTAAATGTATTGGTTTCCATTCACAACAGCTTGTAAAGCAGACTATCTGGCTTCCATCAACGTTTGTTAGTAAGATCATTCAGAACTCTAGATAGCCTGGAATTAAAATACCTACTGTTGGCCATAAACATTTTTATTTGCATTTCATGAGTGCTCATTTCCAAGGACCTAGTCATCACATTGTACTAAGTGACTTGTTAATCAATCTTTATTTAATAAACCATAGTGGTAGGACTCTACACGCTATACACATGGCTGATATGCTATAACTCCAACTACCGGTACTTAGCAGAACATGTGCTTTGTGGGCAGAAGTTTCCAAATTTGTGTATAATTTCCAGCTGGGGAGCCCATGTTCATTTTCTGCAAGCAAAACAGTCACATGTCTACTTAATAACAAACTGCTAATTACATAAGTTTTTTATTGATCAATTTACTTCAGAGACATGCACAATAGTCAGAATTTGGAAAGACCTTGGAGGTGTATTCCAGTGCCTTGCCCAAGACAAGAATCCTCATACTGTTCCAGATAAATGGCTTTCCAAATTTTGCTTGAAAACCTGCTGTGATGATGTGAAACCCATGACTCCAGAAGGCAGATTGTTCCATTGCTTAATGTTGCTTTCAGGAAATTCCTTCTAATTTCAAGCTTAACTCTTCCTTTGTAAAGCTTTCACCTGTTTGTTCTATTCTTACCTTATGAGATATAGATAATATATCCATATCCTTTCCCCTGTGACAGCATCAAGTGTTGGGAAATGGCTATTGTGTCTTCCTATAGTCAAAGAAGGCTGAAACATTTTAAGTTCTGGGAAGCAAGGTAATATTTGGAAGTGGAAACATCTCCCCGATTCACTGGGGTAAAAAGAGAGGAGGGATAACACAATCACATATGCAAGATTTTGATATTATTACTTATCTCAATAAAGTACAGATAATCCTCAGGTTAAAATCATTCATTTGACCACTGTTCAAGTTTAGGATGGCACTGAGTGAATGGTACTTAAAATGGATCCTTCGTTGCAGTCGTTGCAGTGTCCTCACTATTGCACGGCCACAATTTCCAATGTTCTCTACTGGTTCCCCACAAGTGAAGTCAATGGGGAAGCCAGCAGGAAGTCAGAAGTTGCAGTCAAGTGAGTTCCTTGGTCAACAACCCATATGGTCCTCGCTTAATGATTGCAATCAGGACTAACTTCAATTTTAGAACTGCCATTGCTAAGTGACATAATCACATGACATTGCACTTTATTACCCCATTGCTAGCGATGGAAATTCCAGTCCCAATTGCCAGCTACCTGTATAGTTCTATCTTCCTGTGGAGTTTATCCTTTGGTCTGATCTTCTAATGACGGGAACGCTCTTCAGACTTCTTTAGGCTCAACTTACCCAGTTTAACCCTCTCGCCATCTTTACTCCATTCTTTCCAGTTTAGCATTTTCTTGTATTATGGTGATAAGAATTGGATATAGTATTCCAGGTATGATCTGATCAGTTAGCATAGAAAACTATATCGAGGTGGCGCAGCAGTTAGAGTGCAGTACTGCAGGCTACTTTACCTATACATTGCTTAATGGTGTAAACTGCTTAGAGAGTGCTTGCACTATGAGGTGGTATATAAGTCTCACAAATAAACTTCCAGCGATCTCATACATACAAGTATATCATAGAAGTGAGTACACCCCCTCACATTTTGTAAATATTTATATTTTTTCATGTAACAACACTGAAGAAATGACACTTGGCTACAATGTAAAGTAGTGAGTATACATCTTGTATAACAGTGTAAATGTGCTGTCCCCTCAAAATAACGCAACACATAGCCATTAATGTCTAAACTACTGGCAACAAAAGTGAATACACCCCTAAGTGATAATGTCCAAATGGGGCCCAAGTAGCTGTTTTCCCTCCCTGGTGTCATGTGACTCGTTAGTGTTACAATGTCTCAGGTGTGAAGGGGAGCAGGTGTGTTAAATTCGGTGTTATCGCTCATACTGGTCACTGGAAGTTCAACATGGCATCTCATGGCAATGAACTCTCTTGAGGATCTGAAAAAATGAATTGTTGTTCTACATAAAGATGGCCTCCTAGGCTATAAGAAGATTGCCAAGACCCTGAAACTGAGCTGCAGCACGGTGGTCAAGACCATACAGCAGTTTAACAGGACAGGTTCCACTCAGAACAGGCATTGCCATGGTCAACCAAAGAAGTTGAGTGCCCATGCTCAGCGTCATATCCAGAGGTTGGCTTTGGGAAATAGATGTATGAGTGCCGCCATTGCTGCAGAGGTTGAAAGGGTGGGGTGGGGGTCATCCTGTCAGTGCTCAGACCATACACCGCACATTGCATCAAATTGGTCTGCAGGGCTGTCGTCCCAGAAGGAAGCCACTTCTAAAGATGATGCAAAGAAAGCCTGTAAACAGTTTGCTGCAGACAAGCAAACTTAAGACATAGATTTCTGGAACCATGTCCTGTGGTCTGATGAGACCAAGATAAACATATTTGGTTCAGATGGTGTCAAGTGTGTGTGGCGGCAATCAGGTGAGGAGCACAAAGATAAGTGTGTCTTGCCTACAGTCAAGCATGATGGTGGGAATGTCATGGTCTGGGGCTGCATGAGTGCTGCCGGCACTGGGGAGCTACAGTTCATTAAGGCAGTGCTCCCCAACCAGTGTGCCGTGGCACACTGGTGTGCCGTGAGGCCATGCCAAGTGTGCCGCGGCAAAAGCTCGTGTCATTCAGGGGTGGCCAAACCGTGGCGCATGCGCCAAATGTGGCGCATTGGATGATTGCAAGTGGCGCATTGCAATCATCCAATGGCTGATGCCTCTCCCGCCCGTGTGACTTGCTGTCTTTTAAAACTCAAGCCGCCTCGGCTTGAGTTTTAAAAGACAGCAAGACACGGGCGGGAGAGGCAGGTCTGGTCATTAAGCCTGCTGGCCGCTGCAGCGAGGCTTAATGAGCAGACCTGCTGCCCTGGACACAACAGTGAGGAACGCGAGGAGGAGGTACCGGGGCATGTCCCAGGTAGGACACGCGTCTCACACTGGGGGTTGGCAGGATGGGTGGGGCAGGACTGGCAGGCGGGATGGGGGGCGCGTCCTACCTGGGACTTTTCCCGGTAGTTCCAGTCGCATTCCTTGCTAATAGTGTCCAGAGCAGAGCAGCCCCTTCCAAAAGATAACGTCTCGCGAGACGTTATCTTTTGGAAGGGGCTGCTCTGCTCTGGACGCTATTACGGTAGCAAGGAACGCGACTGGAGCTACCGGGAAAAGTCCCAGGTAGGACACGTGTCTCGCGCTGGGGGTTGGCAGGGCGGGCGGGACGGGGCGCGCGTCCTACCTGGGACTTTTCCCAGTTGCTCCAGTCGCGGGCTGGCTTGATTTGAGGCTTGGCAGGGGGGCGGGGTGGGGCGCGAGTCCTCCTCCCTGCCGCTTCTTTTTGTGGAAGCCGAAGAGCCTTACCGGTAGTTTGGGAGAAAGAAAGAAAGTTTTTTGCTGCTTTCCTTCAGTGCACTCAAAAGCAGAAGCAGCAAAAAACTTTCTTTCTCCCAAACTACCGGTAAGGCTCTTCAGCTTCCACATACAGCCTGGAAAGCAGTCTCACGCGTCTCGCGCTAGGGCTGGCTTGATTTGGGGCTTGGCAGGGCACGAGTGAGGAAGGCGTCAGCAAGAGGCGGAGCCGAAAGGGAGGGCGACAGGGATGTCTGCTTCTTAAGCCAGCAAACTTCCTTGTCGCCAAGCTCCGCCTCTTGCCGACGCCTCCTCACTTGCTGGATTGACTCGCCTGTTCTGGGCTGCCTTGGACGGCTTGAGTTATAAAAGACAGCAAAACGCGGGCGGGAGAGGCAGGTCTTGCTCATTAAGCCTCGCTGGCCGCTGCAGTGAGGCTTAATGAGCAAGACCTGCCTCTCCCGCCCACGTTTTGCTTTCTTTTAAAACTCAAGCCGAAGAAGCAGGTGTGGGAAGCGGCCCCGGCTGCTTCCCCTGCCCACCTGGACGCTGCCATTTGCGGTCTTTTGCCCTCTGCGCATGCACACAGCGTTCTGCGCATGCGCAGAGGGCAAAACTCAAATGGCGGCATCCAGGCAGGCCCGCCCACCCGGGACGCCTGGGCCAATTGGCGCATGGTATCATTAAGGTTGGCCACCACTGACTACCTAATTATCAAATAAAATAATAAATCAAGTAATTCTGTTATGCCCAGTTTGACATTCCTATACTATTATACTCTTCAAAATGATATTTTGAAGATTATATTTGTTTTTTATCCAATTTTTGTATGTGGTGTGCCGTGGAATTTTGGGAGAGGCTATGGTGTGCCGAGGGTGACAAAAGGTTGGGGAGCACTGCATTAAGGGAACCATGAATGTCAACATACACTGTGACATACTGAAGCAGAGCATGATCCCCTCCCTTCAGAAACTGGGCTGCAGAGCAGTATTCCAACATAACGACCCCAAACACCTCCAAAACGACCACTGCCTTGCTAAAGAAGTTGAGGGTAAAGGTGATGGACTGGCTAAGCATATCACCAGACCTAAACCCTATTGAGCATCTGTGGGGCATCCTGAAATGGAAGGTAGAGGTGCGCAAGGTCTCTAACATCCACCAGCTCTGTGACTTCATCATGGAGGAATGGAAGAGGACTCCAGTGGCAACCTGTGAAGCTTTGGTGAACTCTATGCCCAAGAGGGTTAAGGCAGTACTGGAAAATAATGGTGGCCACAGAAAATATTGACACTTTGGGCCCCATTTGGACATTATCGCTTAGGGGTGTACTCACTTTTGTTGCCAGCAGTTTAGACATTAATGGCTGTGTGTTGCGTTATTTCGAGGGGACAGCACATTTACAGTTATACAAGATGTATACTCACTACTTTACATTGTAGCCAAGAGTCATTTCTTCAGTGTTGTCACATGAAAAGATATACTAAATATTTACAAAATGTGAGGGGGTGTACTCACTTCTGTGATATACTGTATGTTGATACTGCTAGACATTGTAGCACCTCTGTCACATATTACTGACTCATACTTAAACTGTGGTGTACAAGGACATCCAGATATTTCCTATGTTGTAGCTTGGATCCAGTTTTTCCTATCCAAGTTCACAGCCCTACATTTCTTACCAATTAATTGTGTTTTGTTAGAAGGGTCCAGGGTTCAAGACAATCAAAATCCTTTTAAACTTTGAACTTCGCTTTGCTTAGCAATGCACCCCAACATTGTATCATATGCAAATTTGCTGAGCATAGTTCTATCCCCTCTTTTAACTGCTTTATGAAAATACTGAAAAGTACTTGGCCCAGGACAGAATCCTTATGAAAAAATTCCCTCTACTGATGGAATTTGGAAATGGTATGTTCTACCTATCACTTTCTATGAGAATGGAACATTCCTTCAGTATTCTGTTTGGCAAGTATTTTGTATAACAACTGGTAAATTTCTCTGTTTTATATCTGAAACAATGTTCTTATGTCATCACAGTTCTGAAAAAGTTGCATGTATATTGCTTAATATAGGTGTTTTTCTGTTCATTATTGTTTCCAGACATATAGACTCGTATAAAGAAGTTCCTACAATAAATGTGATTTTTGTCAAGATCTGCAAACTTTTCATTTAATACAGACGTAGTGAGTGAATTAGGGTGTATCATGTGATTATTATAAAGAGAGCCGAGGTGGCGCAGCGGTTAGAAGCAGTACTGCAAGCTACTTTAGCTGACTGTGATCTGCAGGTCAGTTGTTCAAATCTCACCGGCTCAAGGTTGACTCAGCCTTCCATCCTTCTGAGGTAGGTAAAATGAGGACCCAGATTGTTGGGGGCAATGTAAATATACATTGCTTACTGGTGTAAACCACTTAGAGAGTGCTTGCACTGTGAGGCGGTATATAAATCTCACAAATAAATAAATAAATAAATCCATATATTTTGAGCTACAGTTTCAAACTCTCTGCTCATAGTCATGTGCTACTGAAAACTACACTACAAACCCACAGATTTGTTACTATACTGGTTAGGTAACATTTTCTTCCGATACGTTTGTAGAAGAGGAAGCAAAACTACTGGAGAAAAAGATAAGGATAGCTAAAAGTCACAGTGGAAAACTTTTGGAGATTTTCTGTTGG
Source organism: Diadophis punctatus similis (assembly GCA_023053685.1). Classification (NCBI taxonomy): domain Eukaryota; kingdom Metazoa; phylum Chordata; class Lepidosauria; order Squamata; family Dipsadidae; genus Diadophis; species Diadophis punctatus. The sequence continues at coordinate 152,794,649 of JALIGW010000002.1, forward strand.
AGAAAGCTTTTGCAAATATATTGACTTAGTTTTAATTGTTAATTTGTGGTTAACATTAACATTGGTGTTAATTGATAACATTTGCCTTAATTCTGTAGTTCTGGTGATATAAATTAAAGCAATCACAGAATTGTGGAATCGAAAGAGCTAAGGATCAACTTGGATGTTGGAAAAAATAATGGTAGTGTTTAGAATTCAACTTTGCGCTAGTGCACGCAAAGTTGAGTTTGGGTGTCAAACTCAATCGCGTCATTGTGACATATAGTGATATTTTTTGCCTTTGCAGAGCCGGAGTAGGTGTGGCCTGTGCGTGAAGACAGGCCTGCTTAATGGATTTTTTTATAATACAACAGAACCATCTTCTGTACTTGCAACCCGCAAAGGTTTTAAAATTCTGCTCAGCTTAATACTATAGTAGGGACTTTGGGGCAGCATTTGAGGATGTGTAATTTATTCCTCTGCTTCAGTTAGCAGATGTGCCTCCATTTTCCACAATGGATGTGCTACATCCATATATTTTCCAAAAAAGGAGTTGAGTTTAAATGTGTAGATGTAGCACAAGTGTACTTTCTTGCAGATAACTCTTTTCTGCACAAGAAAACTAAGAAAACCAGTCATTTAGTTAGTTCTTCATTGTGGTCATGGACCAGAATTCTGCAAATTAACAGAATAAATAAACTGCTTCTTTTAAATTAAAAAACACACACACAAATCAGTTCTCCCTGATTTAATATTAATCAATAGGAAAGGCATAGTTGAGGAAATCAGTAGCAGAAATTTACAACATCATGCTGAAACAAAACTGAGCATAATTAAATACTTGGACTTCAAAATTAAATGTTAATAAACTCTGGATAATTTAGGGACTATAAACCTAACTTTTCTAAAGAGAAATTGAAAGTTGTGCATGCTTGGTTTTGAGAAAAAAATGTCTGAGCAGATATTGTTAGTATATTTCAAAAATCTGAATGGTTATCATTTAGAAGATCAAGTCCTCTTCTTTCATTTCAGAATGCAAGATGACAATTTCTATATCTAACTCTCTATATAAGCTACATGATGCCTATAGAACAGTGGTTCTCAACCTGCGGTCTGTGGACCCCCAAGGAGGCACAATGTCATCATAGGGGGTCCATGAAGGCTTGAAGAAATGTTAAGACTTAAATCTTGAGTTAAGTCTTGGTGGTCCATGGCCATGGTCTGTGGCCATAAAAGGTTTAATTTAATTTAAAGGAGGTCTATGGTGGAGAAAAGGTTGAGAACCACTGCTATAGAATATTAGAAAAAGTACACACACACCCAGCAATAATAGCAATTCAACCGTGCACCCAGACTGCTGGTAGCCAACTTTTGTTAAGATATCTACAAGCAACATCGAAACAAGATGCTTTAATCTGGATTCCTATACTGAGCAGGATATGGGTCTACATACCGTATTTTTCAGAGTATAAACGCACCGGAATATAAGACGCATCTTCGTTTTTGGGGAGGAAAATAGGGGAGGGGGGAATTCTGCCTACCAGGTATTCATCTGGCTAGTCCTTAGCCTGGTCAGCATCAGCACATTCATTCGCTCGCTGGTTTTGAGGTTGGGGATGGTTGGGGCTATGCTTCTAAAGTACAGCTGATTGTCGGAGGGAGCAGCAATTAGAAAAGTAGGCAAAGCACGGAAGATCGCTTAGCTCGTGTTTGGGTTGAAAAACGGCTTCAAAAGCACAGCTGATCCTCGGAGGGAGCTCCAGTGACTAAAGCATGCAAAGTGGGGAAGGGGAAGGCAGCAGCTGTTCCGGGTAGCCATTTTGGGCACCGCACAAGTGTTTGGAGGCTGAAAATGCAATGCGCGGAGCCCAAAAACACAAGCCATTGTCTGGCAATCTCTGCAGCCAGGAAGAGGATGCACGGAGGCCGAAGGGTAGGGGCCAGCGAGGGGCGAGGCTACATTCAGACTATAAGATGCAACCAAATTTTCAGCCTCTTTTAGGAGGGGAAAAAGTGCGTCTTATACTCTGAAAAATACGGTAGTCTAAATGATTCCTTCCAACCTGTATGAATCTAAAATTTTGTTGGGTCTCATTCTACATCCCATTTGTAGTTTATTCAAACTTGAAGGAAAGATAGTTATGATCCAGTACTATTTCTTTCATATTTCATGGTTCAGTGATTAGGGTTAATAAATGTTACAGCTGAATTTTATAAATGTTCTTTAAATTAAAACTAAGAGCTAACGATTGAGCTACTCTTTCTTCTCAGTAAAACATATAGTTAAAAAATTTTCAAGAGGCAACTGGACTTTCTGGTTTTTCTTTGAAGACGTTTCGCTTCTCATCCAAGAAGCTTCTTCAGCGAGAAGCGAAACGTCTTCAAAGAAAAACCAGAAAGTCCAGTTGCCTCTTGAAAAAAGCACTTTTGGGACAACCATGACCTGGATGACTGAGAATCTCCATAGACATACAGTTAAAAGTGTGTATGCCGGGTTCAAATCTTCCCAAAGAATATGAACTTTTAAAAAGTAACAAAAAATTATACAGGGAAGTTATATTTGGAAAACATATAATTTTACATAATGTTTTTTTTATAAGATATGAGTAGATCTCAGTCATTCCTATCATACATGAAGCATTCCTTGCCTAATGGTAAGAATGTATGTGAATTTTAGAATGTTTGCATTATAGTAATATGAAATGGAAGTTTGCTTGCTGAATACAATAATAATCACATTGGAGGTAGTGAAGTATTTGTAAATTAACAAAGTAAGTAAGTTTTTAAGCACCATCAAAAATACATTTGTGTACCTTGTGGTATTTGTTAAGATATTCATGAACTGGGAGAGCCAATGGTAACAAGGTCAGCCAATGAATAGTCATAGCAACTAAGTCAGCCAATGGGAGCTAAACACATCTGGGTCTGTGCAGAGAATCGAAACTGAAACTATAAGGCTGGGCATGGCTCAGTCCACTCTGTACTCTTCCACTCTGAACTCTGCTGAAATGAAGCTAACTCCTGCTTGTGTTTACTTGAAGAAATAATCTGCTAATGGTATTGTAGATTCATCTGTTATTATGTTTATAAAGAAGTTATTGAATCCAGCTGAATCAGTCATCTGTGTACGCTTCTGGTTTTGATTTTGCAACAAACTTTAATAGTATTGAATAAGGATGGAAAATAGATGACTAATGTTAAGTGAATTGTGCCTGGTTGTATCATCTTTTTTGCCGCTGTTGTTAAGCAAATCACTGCTTAACTGAATCATGTGGTCATTAAAGGAACCCAGCTTCCTCCATTGACTTTGCTTGTTGGAAGCTGACTGGGAAGGTTACAAATGATGACGTGAACACAGGATACTGCAACTGTTTTAAATGCATGCTAGTTGCCAAGCTTCCAAATTTTGATCACACGATTGTGGGGAAATGCTACAATGGTTGTAAGTGTGAGGACTGGTTATATCACTTTTTTTTAGTGCCATTGTAAGTTCAGTCATTAACTGAATGGTTGAAAGTCGAGGTCTATCTGTACTACTGTACAGATGCATAAGGTATTCTTCCAAAAATTATGACTAGGCAAATTCCAGAGGAATATTGATCTTCCGTTAGTCTAGGCCAGGGTTGGGCAAACTATGGCTCTTTGAGGACCTGTGGACTTCAACTCCCAGAATTCCTGAGCCAGCCATGCATGCATGGCTGGCTCAGGAATTCTGGGAGTTGAAGTCCACAGGTCCTCAAAGATCTGTAGTTTGCTCACCCCTGGTCTAGGCCTATAGATACATTTTTTTGTCTGTTGCCCACAGGCATTCCCATTTTCTCTGCAACTGATTGATTGCTTTATACAAACATTACTATTCAATAGAATATTTATACTGTAGTGAGAACACCAAAGTAACTTGTTTTATGCAATTTATTTCTGTACAGCACATGGCTGCTTCCAGAGCAGTGTGACTTATTTGGAAAAGGTCCCAGATAAATAACCCTTGGATGAACGAGAGTTGGGCAGCTAATAACTCTGCCAGTGGTAGCCATGCTTAGGACCGCTGTACTTTCACTAGTCTCTCTCCACATCCACTTAGTAAATTCCGGATGTGCTATTAAGAGAGACAAATGGAAGCAAAATAAATCCTCATTCATCATCTGGAGTAAAAACTGGTGTCAGAGGGTGCTGGAGTTATAGGTAGTCCTCGACTTACGACAGTTCATTTAGTGTCCGTTCAATGTTACAATGGCGCTGAAAAAAAGTGACTTATGACCGTTTTTCACATTTAAGACCATTGCACCATCCCCATAGTCACGTGATCAAAATTCAGATGCTTGGCAACTGACTCATGACTCTCGCAGGGTCCCAGGGTTATGTGATCACCAGTTGCCACTGTTAGAAGAAAAATCCGGTGCAGTTCCAAGCCAGGAGAAAAGTGTTAGAAATAAAATGGAGGCTGACTCGCTGGCTGTTAATTTGGATTGCAGAGACTTCATTGACAGATACATGTTTCTGGGGTGGCTGCTGACCCCTTTGGTTTAGGAATGGATGGATTTTTATAGGGTTCTGCTTTAGGGGTGTGTGCAATGCAGTGAGCCTTGTGTCTTTTGCTCTTCTAATGGTGGTGGGTTAATCCTATTATGTCCTAAAGGCCATGTCCTGTTCTTAGAATTTGGGTGGGAAATGTAAATTTTAATCCCATCAGATGGAGCTGAAGGTGTTTTGTTTGTGAATAGATTGGCTCAGTCTTCCTGAATGGGCACAAAATATCCATCTGTAAAGACTTCAGGCATCTGCTGGAGGCTGTTTTACTATGCAGGAAAGTGGGGGCTGCTTTCTGCCTTTAAGAGCATGTTTCTCCATTTCTCCTTTGAGGAAATATAATATTCTGCCTCGCTTAATATTAAGAATAAAGAATATTTTTGCTGCCTGCAATTTGGCAGTTCAAATCTCACCAGGCTCAAGGTTGACTCAGCCTTCCATCCTTCCGAGGTGGGTAAAATGAGGACCCAAAATTGTTGGGGGCAAGATGCTGACTTAGAGAGGGCTATAAAGCACTATGAAGCGGTATATAAGTCTAAGCCCTATTGCTATATTTTAATCTGGGGAGGAGGGGCTTCCTATACCACCTTCTGAAAAGCAAAGCGAACAGAGGAGCCAAATTCACTTAACAAGCAAGTCACTAATTTAACAACTGCAGTGATTCATTTAACAACGGTGACAAGAAAGATCGTAAAATGGGGCAAAATTATCTTAACAAATGTCTCACTTAGCAACAGAAATGTTGGGCTCAATTGTGGTCGTAAGCCGAAGACTACTTGTATTGGATATCAAGGCATGCTTAGGAACTGGCACCACGAGTGATTCGTGGTAACTGTAACCGGGCCGCCACCTCTCCCTTCTATGGAGAGGAGAGCAATGGAAGCTGGCCAGTTGGCCAGCACTTTGCAATCCTCCTAATTCCATTTAATCTAAACTTGTCAAGGAGAAAGCTGGCGTCGTTTTCCTTGCCCGTTCTTGCAAAGCTTCCGCTCCAAGGTGGGCACTCCATCATTTGCGCCGCAGCCTCGGAGGTAAGTGTCTGGATGGTTAGTCCTTGGCGCGAACAAGGCCGCTCCTGCTGCTCCACCGGCTCGCTCTGCATGCCAAGGTTTGAGCGAAGGGACGGCCAGGGCGCCCTTTACTACACGGAAGCTCTGTGGAGAATGAGGTGAGGAGAGAGAGAGAGAGAGAGAGAGAGGCTTACAAGCAACCGCTCTAAGGGGCATTGCTTCCTCAGATTCGGAGTATGTGTACAGAGATTCTTAGTCATCCAGATCATGGTTGTCCCAAAGGTGTTTTTTCAACAGGCAATTGGGCTTTCTGGTTTTTCTTTGAAGACGTTTCGTTTCTCATCCAAGAAGCTTCTTCAGCTCAGAAGAAGCTTCTTGGATGAGAAGCGAAACGTCTTCCCAAAAAAATCACAAAGTCCAATTGCCTCTTGAAAAAGCACCTTTGGTAAAAGGCGAAAGATTTATACGATCTGAAGAGAAACCAGAGTATGGTAGTAGGAAAGGGGAGAGAAGGGGGAAGAAGGTAGAGGAAGGGGAGAAGGATAGAGGGAAGGGAGTGATTAGACATAATATGTAGGATAGATGGGCAATCTAGTAGTAATATTGAAATTAGATTAAATCTTTGTTAATATATTATGGTATATGTATGGATGTTTTATGTGAAGAATATTAAAAGAAAATAAACAACTTTTTGAAAAAAAAAAAGAAAAAGCACCTTTGGGACAGATTCGAAGTTTTCCGGCAAATCAGTACATTTGCACGGCGGAAGGCTTGTTTGGGTCTATATGCAATAGCGACGCCCTTCCGTGTCTTATACTCGGTCGGATCTTCACAGGTGGAGAGCAAAAAAAAACACGAAGGCATCACTAGAGGGCAGCAGAGAGATGGGGGAAAAAAAAACCCCGCGAATCCATCTAGCGGTCGTCCTGATTTTTTTTGAAGGTCGGATCTGGGAGCCCCGCTTTGGGGGGGAAAGTGAATCATCACGGAGAACTCAGTCGAAGAAGCCAGGGTTTTTTTTGAGCTTGGAACCAGCACAGAGCTGATAAAGTAGAAGTGGTGCCACGCTAAAACCCTTCAGACAAAGCGGCGGCACGTGAATTCGGATGTCGATCCGATGTGGCGCTCACAAATGGACCGATCTGGAATGCTGCATCTTGGCAAGCGGGAGGAACCTTGATCACCCGGCTTCTTGGGGCTGGTATCGTGCTGGAGAGAAAGCTAAGAGGTAATGACCGGGGTGGGTGGGTGGGAAACCCTCTCGTAACTGCGACATTATTGAAGGGAAGGCAGTGACCTTAGCAATAGGGATCTTTTAAATACGGAGGCGTCATCCACTCCACTTCCCGCTCGCTCCCGAGTCCTGTCGCAGAAATGAAGGCAGTTTCATTCTCCTCGCCAGTCCCACCGCCGTTCGATTCAAGGGGCGTGTCTGAGAATTCGAAGTCCTCTGTTTTACGCGAGGCGGAGCTTGCTGCGTGATGACGTAACGCGCTGCGCGGTGAGGTCAGCGTAGTGCCGCCGTTGCTGGTCCCGCTGCCCGTCGCTCGGTCGCTTTAGTCGTTTTTTTTCTTGAGGTACTCGGCCCTCCAGGAGGAGTGTGGAGCTTTGTCTGCGGCCGGGGCTATACGGTATTTGCCCCGATAAGAAGATTGGTGGCAACACAGCCTGCTTGCGGCTTATCGTTTGGTATCAGGTAAGAGCTGGGCCGGGCCGGGCCGGGAGAGGCTGCGGAGGTTGGTATTCTCCTTGGGTAATTACGTTGCCTTGCCGGCGTAACCCGCATTGCGTAATGTGACCGTTGCGTCAGGCGGATTACGTATTTTGCGCCGGGGCCTATTGCGCAAAGGTCTTTTGAATCTGCGCCGTTTGGTGATGGGGCTTTTCCTAGGGTTTTCCGAGAGTGGAAGGAACATTTTGTCTGTCTGTGTCTCTATGCATATTTCGCAGCTACCGGACACATTGTATGCGGGAGCGATTGCGTGGTAGTCGATTTGGTATTTTGCACGGTTACGCGGATTGCGGTAGGTGCTGAGGAGGGCTTGGAGAGGATGCGGAGTTTGCGTAAGAGCGTCGTCGTTTTCCCCCTGTAGGATACGTGATTATCGTAAGCGTGTCTGTGTCCTCGGCGCGTACCGCTAGGAAGTCGGACTCGGGGTCCAGAGCGCTTCCCGCCTTTGCCGGCTGATCCGGATGGCTGCGCGGCGGGGTAGATCTCCGTCCGTGCGCCGAAAGAGCGGAGACTCTCGGCGCCGGGGAGTCCGGTCTAGTGCGCGGGTGGCGCAGTGAGGGAGCCTGGGCGGGGCGGGTGCTGATGATACTTCCTGCCGCCGCCATTTTGTCGTCGAGCAGGAGGGGGAAGCGGCGGTGGTGGTAGCGGCTGCGGCCCGGGCCTGGAGGGCAGCCGGCTGGTAGGCAGCGATAGTTGGTGGAGTGGGAACGGGAAGGCTGGCTGGTTCTGGAGGAAGGAGCGCCTCTGGGCCGCTCCGCCTTTCGCGCCGTGCCCGCCTGCTAAAGGCGGCGGTTCCCGTAGGCCCGGCCTGGCGCTGCTCCTCTCCTAGCGCCGCCCCCACCTGGCATTTCAGGAGAGCCCGGGGTTGCGTGCCTGCCTTGGCTCGCAGAGACTCACCGAGAGCGGAGGCTTTTGCTGGCTGTTTCCTTTGGCTGGAAACGGGTGCCTTTCTTGGCTCCCAGAGTACAGCGTTTCTCGTGTTTTGTAACCTGACCGGGAAGGCTGAAGTGGCGCGGGGGAGCGGCATCCTGACTAGCCAGGCCGCAGTTGGCGTCCGTGTCCAGCTCGGTAGCAGCTTAGCAGCTTGTGACCGGATGGTCCGCGCTGCCGGCCGTTGACCCCTTAACGGGTCCTTTTAAAACTCAGCTGCCTACCTGGCGATTCCCCTGAACTTCCTCTTCCCTTCAAATGTTATCCTACACGTTGCCGTTCTCTCTTTCCCCGTCCTTTTCCCATGCGGTCAAATAAAAGGCTTAGCACGAGGCGAAAAGTTCTGTGTGGTCTTAAATGTAAGCATGGATTGCAATCCAAGTATTTGTTTAGAAAAAGCAGAAGAAGCTATTGCATCTTGTTATTTAATTTCTAAAGGATACCTTTCCTAGTAGGTCTTTCAAAAGAAAACTTCCATGAATGGGATTCTTAATATGCTGTCTTACTTTCGACAGCAGTTTCAAAACGTGAAATATTCCCATTTTAATAAGCCGGAGATAACTCACTAATTCTTGTATAAATAGTTATCTAGATAGTTAGACATAATTTTATGTAACACATCATTAGATTCTGTAAACTGCATAATGTGTACTATGCTATGGCACAATCAGCTCCTGATTTTGTTTAGAGGTATGTTGCAGGTTTAGGTGGATAATAAAATTTACAATATCAAATATTTTGCTTGGTATTATTAATCAGCCTCTAAACTGATAGGTTGGTTTGGAGTAAACAGTGTTTTTTTCTTGTAAGTAACAAAATAAAACATGAAAATCCTGGTCAACTATCAAAGTGATTCAGTTCATTATACGTATTTTTGTATTACAATCACTCAAGCTTTCACTGGTTATAGATATACTTATATTGACCTAACCAGGTATCTCCCTGGCAGTGCAGTTACTCACCTTGTATGAAAGTAGTTAATTTACTTTTTCATCTTGATTCTTAGGACATTATATATGTAACATGTTTGCAACTTACTTAGAAGACTTAGAAATGGACAACTCAGCTTATGTCATGCTATTTTAGGAATTTTGTTTGATCCCAGCAGCTGATATGTGATAATTGTGAAATTTAATTCAGATATGTTCTTGAAGTAAATATTTCTGCAGAAGAAAGTACTTTGTATTTCTCCTTTCTCAATTCCATCACCCCAAGCAGAGATAATAATAGTAGAGATTAAAGAGTCTTACTTAAATTAGCTTGCTATCATCAATACAATCTGATACAGTAATTTGTATGCTATATTGAAGGATAAATAGTTGTAGATTACTAAAAAAGGAGCTGCTATTCGAAAGGAAATACCCTATTTTGATGAAAATATTAATTTTATTATGAAGTGTTTAGATTGTTCAGTTGTGCATAATTGCAAAATATAAACTATTAAAATAGTCACCAGAAGCTTTTAGGATTGGCAGAGTTGTTACAATTACAATTCAGCTTGTCATACATGAAAATTTTCCATTTTCATTGCAGATTTGCCTGCAACATAGCTACCCCTTCTCTAGGATTTCAGTAAATCATTTTCTGGACACAAAAAGTCACAAAGACTGTATTGGTCATGAAGGCAAAACTGATATTTGGGGAGACAATTATGCCTTTCATTTACTTTGAGTGTAGGTTAAAATTTGTTTTGCATTATATTTTTGAAAAGTATACTAAACAAACTCTTAATGACATTTATACACGGTAATATATGAGGCTGCAGTTGCACATATGAAATATGAGTCATATCTGGTATTAGTGGAGCATTCTTTTCCTCAAATGAATAATCAAGTCCTAAGTGCCCTAAGCGTTTATCATTATAAGGTCGACTGCTTAGCATTAAGTAGTCAGTATTCACAAATATATATGTTTATATGAATTACATTCTGATGGAGGTGGGCCCACAATATGCAACTCTTAAAATATATTGCCATGTGGCAATAGATGAGAGTTAAAATCCAACCTGTCAGATAACTCATCAAAATTCAGGAGCTTAGCAACAGATAGTCATTGACTTACAATCACAAATTGAGACTACAATTTCTGTTGCTAAGGAAAGCTGTTGTTAAATGAGTCTCGCCTGATCCTACAACTTTTTTCCATGGTGGTTAAATAAATTATTGCCATTGCTAAGTGAATCCAGCTTTCCTCATCAACAGAAACAAGATTGGATGGTGGCAGATGATGTTCATATGACCATGGGGTCATGCAACAGTTGTAAATACATGCTGGTTGCTAAGCACCTAAATTTTGATCACATGACCATGGTAGTTAGAGCAAGGATAAGTGGTAAATCATTTTTTTTCCGGTGTCGTAACTTTGAACGGGTGTTAAATAAATGGTTATAAGTTGAGGACTACCTATAGTGAAAGAAGTAGCAGTGATGTAATTGATGTTAATAATGATTTCACTATTCACTTATTTAGAACCCTGGGATCAATACTTGGAAGTTGGCAGTATTTTAGTTGTTTGCATGGGGGAATAGGTGGAAATTCAGAAGAGAACCTAGAGCACTGTTTCTCAACCTTGGCAACTTTAAGACATGTGGACTTCAACTCCCAAAATTTCCCCAGCTAACACACTAGTTAGGGCAGGGGTTCCCAACCAGGGGTGTGAGACGATATTCCAGGGGGTGCGAAAACCTGGGTTTAGAAGTTTCAAAATTATAATGTATATGCATTATAATGCATTATGATATGCATATAATTATTTACTTTGTAAGGGGTGCGAGAATATATCAGAAGCGTTCTAGGGAGGTGGGGTATAGAAAAGGTTGGGAACCCCTGAGATGGAATTCTGGCAGTTGAAATCAACCCATCTTAAAGTTGCCATGATTGAGAAACACTGGTCTAGAATATGTCTTTACAATGACAATTTGCTCTGGAAGTTTCTGCTTGACTTTTTGGAAATACAGGAATCTGTTGCAGCTTTTTTTCTTAGTATAAGTCTATGTAAAATTTTTGAATTTATTTCACATTTTAATTACTACATAAATGGAAGGATTCAGGAGTGGTTTTACAAATTTGATTTGCTGATTTGAGATCTTAGACTTAGATAATATACATGTTTTGAACCAATTGTTTCTAAGAGCAGCAGTGTAGAACCTGCTGTCCTCCAAATACCTTTGACTAAAGCAGTGTGTCAGATGATCAGGGATTGTAACTGTTATTGTCCAGCACATCTTATATCCACCAACTTTCCTATCCTTATTATAGAATATGAAGATTATTCAAGACATGCTTTTATGGTGTCACTCCCCTCTCCCCCCTTTCATTCTGGCTGGTCTTGCTTGTTTCTGTGCTGGTGAAGGACATCATTTTTTCAGTCTGCAATATTTCAGATGCTTAAGTGTGTAGATTTCCCACCCACAATTCCTGTCTTATGAATCAGATCTCAAAATGTCTTGAATCTTCTAATACTATCAGAGGTTATCTTTGAAATTCCCAGAGATACTCATTCCAATTCATGTCCAAACAATATATCATTTAATAGACATCATCAAGTTCTCTTGTTCAGGATAAAAAGTAGGTAGCTGTGGCATTTGTGGCAATATGGAAATTTTACAGTTCTAGGATTTTAAAAGTGAAAAGGTTTTTTAGAAATGGTGTCAGTTCTGAGGTATATTGGATCACCCAATAGAAGTATTATGTGAGGTAGAATTTGGGAGTTCAAACTTGTGATTAATTATCTGAAATGCCCTTTTTAGTTAAAGTTCTGATCTTAACATGAATATGAACTGTTTATTGCACTCAAATCAGCCATCAGAAATGTAGCTAAGAAAGATACTGTACTTTATTGTTAATAAAAATACCATTTTACAGATACATGTGTTAATGTGACTTTGGTCTGCAAAATCAATTTTCAATTTTGTTTAAAAGTTCATTATTCTACATGTCTTCAAGTATCTGTAGTTTTTTCCCATGCTTTTTCAAGAAAATTCGAAGCTAGGAATGGCTTCATTTATTATGTTTCCTTATTTATCATAGTTTAAGAGCACCAAATAGAAACAATATTGTTCCTATTGTTTAAAATTACAACTATTCTGGATTAGCTGTATTTGCCCGAGATTATAGGTATTGTATTGAAAATGTCTTAAAGGCATTTTTTAAATTGTCATATGAATGTGCCTTATATAGTGTATCTCTATTATTGACTCAGAACAAATAATTGGAAAGACCTCTGCCTGTTTTTTCTAAGCAATTCTGTATTTGAGAGGCAAGTGGATTATTGTATGAAGTATAGCTGATGCTATAGCAGATGCCTCTTTAGTATCTGTTAATATCAGTCTAGGCTGTATAGTTAATTGATTAGACAGCAGCTAGTATTTTTAATTGTATTAGTCTGTGGGAATTGTTTATTTTAGGCCTCAGTGTCCATGATTAATGCCTACCTTGCAGGAGAAAACCAGGTGGTAGCTGCATTGGTCCATGAGGAAAATCTGCCAGCTTCTGTAGAAGACCCTGCCACCATTCAGTCCAACCAAACTAGCATTAATAACATACTATTGAGGAAGAGCTGGGGGGGTTTCAGAGAACCTACAGGTATCTTTCACTTATGACTAGTTGCTTTAGCGGCTCTTCAGCTTATGACAGACTAGAGATGTAAAATTTCCAGAAATTTTGAAGCTCGGAAAAAAACCCTGTTTTTTTCCGGGGGGGGGGGAACGGAAAGTTTTGGAAAAATTGAAAAAAATGCTACATTAGCACTTTTTTGTCTTTTTAAGATTAAAGGCATTCTGTTACTTTAGGAACATAAAATATGACTATGGACAATTTGACTTGGCATAAAATTATCACAACTAGCATATTAAAAATATAGTGTAGCCAAACAATTATCACAAACAGAATTTACTTTTTTATACTATTTATTTGTAACAAAGGGAGCAACAATCTCCTGAACTGCTTACTAGTTTATGTGGAACAGCCAAAAAGCCTCCACAAAACAATTTTCAAAACCAAAAGTAACAATTTTTCATATTTCCTCTCCACAGTATAAAATAAAAATAAAAACCCCATTCTCATAAGTCCCTTTATTCAGCCCAGGTCCTTTTTGTTGCTCTGTATTTTCTTCCAATGCTTTTGAGGCCTAGTGAAGAGGACAGAACAAACCAAACACACTCAGTAACATGCAAAAGCAAAACTGAAACCTTTTTCTTGTTACAATAGCAGCACCTCCTAAAGCAGTGGTTCCCAACCTTTCTAATGCCGCGACCCCTTAATATAGTTCCTCATGTTGTGGTGACCCCCAACCATAAAATTATTTTTGTTGCTACTTCATAACTGTAATTTTGCTACCGTTATGAATCGTAATGTAAATATCTAATATGTAGGATGTATTTTCATTGTTACAAATTGAACATAAAGCATAGCGATTAATCACAAAAACAATATGTAATTATGCCAGATCAGAAATTCTCGGGCCAGTCTTTGCAAGAGCACAAGGAATATCATCTTCCACAACAAGTCTACTTCTGTATTTAGACTTGATAACCAACAAGTGTACAGCAATATTCTCAATCTCAGCAACTTTTAAGGTGCCTGGACTTCAACTCCCAGAATTCAAAGCAAAGCTGGCCCCTTAGCTGATGCCGTCAAAGCTCGGCCGCCAGGCGTCACAAACGCCTGTCACTGAATGGCACCTCTCCTGACCAATCGGAGGGCTCGGGCGAGTTGGCCAGGCTTGTGGCAGTGGGGGGGGGGAGCTGAGGATGCCGGGGCGACCCCTGGGAAATGGTCGTTCGACCCCCAAAGGGGTCCCGACCCCCAGGTTGGGAACCACTGTCCTAAAGGAAGAAATGCATACTGTTGCATGGAAGGTTCAGTTTGTTACCTAGGACTTGCTTGTCCTCACTCAGTGCACAGAAATTAGAATAATCTGATATCATACATTTTTTTTAGAAATGATTTGGAAAATATTTGAACACCCTTTCTTAAAATATTTTATTCAGCATGTTAAAATAAAATATTCCACAATTTTTTTTTCTTTTCCCAATTTTTTGAAAAAAACCAAAAAAGCCTTCAGGAAAAAAATGGGGAAAAAACATTTCCCCCCCCCCCGAATTTTTCTGGTTTTTTTCCTGGCCTTCACATCTCTATGACAGACCACCAAAAGGAAGTTATGACCCGGTTCTGAAGTTATAATGGCCACTTGGCACCTGGCTTACATTTACTTCTGTTTTTTGACAAAAAATTATCCAAAGCAAACTTAGCAACTATAATCTTTGCTTAACCATGGTGTTCACTTAACGACTACCACAAAAAAAGCTTGTGAAAATAGGTCTGGTCGTGACATAACTTGCTTTATGACTGTCAACAACTTAAAATGTAATGGGCAGACTCCAGTATGGTCATAAGTTGAGGACTACCTGGAATGGTGTTTTTGATGCAACTTGATTTAAAGCCTTATGGGTGTCTGAAGTTGCTAATATTGTCATGCAAGTAAAGAAAATCCAGAGTTGCAAAGACGATCACTAGGAAACATGGAATATAAGATGGAATATAAGATGTCAAAAAGCTTCACACACAGTTGAAATGAATCTAGCACACATTGATATTTTTAGCATTAGCCAATTGAAATAGTCTGGAATTGGACACTTTCAGTGAGAAGATCATACATATTTACTATTTAAGACATGAAAAGCAAAGAGCAGCATTGCTTTCATAGTCATGAAGGATATAGTAGAATCATTACCTGAATAGTCAGTCAATGACTTGGCAAATCAATTGTACTTCATAGACAGTTGTTTAATATGACAATTACCCAAAATTATGCTTTAGCTATTGATCAAGAAGAAGAGGTTGATGAGTTTTATGATCAAGTTCAATACAAAATCAACTTAAAATGCCAGCAAGATATTCTGCTTATGGCTGGAGATTGGAATGCCAAATTGGAAATAGTAAGAAGAAAAACCTTGTAGGATTCTATGACCTAGGAAACAGAAACGAAGCAGGAGAATTCTGTACCAATTTCTGCCAATCCAATGATTTTTTTCACTGCTAACACAGTCTTCAAACAGCCAAAATGAAGACAGTAGATACATAGACCTCAGATGAGCGCACAGAAATCAAATCGATAGAGGAAAGCAGAGAATTTTAGATATAATGATAAAAACATGGCCAAAGGCTGATTGTGGAATAGATTACGAGCTGGTTACGATGTAGGCCATTCCATCTTTTAGTATATATTTTAACAATGAGCAGTGAAGCAAGTTGGTAGATTTAGAAGGTGGTTGAGTTAAATTAATTTTATATATTAAGAACTCATTACTGACCCTACTTTGTTGTGATGGAGGCAAAAAGCTTTTTATCCTTCCATCATTTAATTCTTTCAGTAATACCCAGCAGAACTTTCGTAAGTCATTCAGGACCATTGGGGACTTCACCTATTTGGAAATTATTCAGGAAGTAGTTCCCTGAGATATGTTGACTAGATACTCTGAGGTTAGAATCTATCAGATTAGTCATGGTTTAGCTGTTCAGCTTATAAAAGTGCACATGACCTTGACTGAGATTCTTTTGTATAAACTTCAGATGTAAATTCAGATAATACAGACAGTATGCTTGGTTGAGTTTGACCATGTTTACTTACTTTTGAACCTCAGGACTTAAGAAGAGGGAATCCAATTGGCTGGCTTACCTACCCAAAGCTTTGAGTGCGCATAATCTTATTAAAGGAGATTGTAGTGATGAGTATATCCCTCAACACCCGAAGCGGTAAAAGAGGAAGTTAGAAGAAGTAGTGATGAGACCACTCATAGGGAAAAATGGATTCAAAAATATAAATATCATCCAGTAGCTAATTTCCCTTTCTAGGTAACATGCCTAATTTTGACATTAATACTGCCCTGGTTGGCCTGTTGGGTAAACTTTGCAAAGAGAGAAATGGGAATTGCAGCCCTCCTGTCTATATTAGGTTTGGGCAGAACATCCTTTATGAGGTTCCATTCATCCCTAGATAGTAATCTCTAGTAATCTTGGGATTTCTTATCAAAAGTATCTAATCAACATGTCTCAGGGAATTCCCGTATAATCGCCAATTAAGTTCAGGCCTCAGTGGTCCTGAATGACTTTACAAAAGTTCTGCTGAGTATTACTGAAAGAAGTAAATGATTGAAGGACAAAAAGCTTTTTGCCTCCATCACAACAAAATAGGTTCAATAATGAGCTCTTACTATATAAGAATCATTCCATATTTACCATATTTTTCGGAGTATAAGATGCTCCGGACTATAAGACGCACTTACCTTTTTGGGGGAGGAAAACAAGGGGGGAAAATCAGCCTCTGCCTCCCAGCAATTTGCCGCCTTGTAGCAAACAGAAAACAGCCTGTTTCAGTTTCAACACAGCCTGATTAGCACAAAGGGAAAAAATCTGCCTCTGCCTCCCAGCAATTTGTGTCCTTGCAGCAAACAGAAAACAGCCCGTTTCAGCTTCAGCACAGCCTGATGAACACAAGCAGCTAATTGTCGGTTGGATCGGCCTCCCGATGATTGGCTGCAAGGAATGCCAAAGCCAATTGCTGCCTCCATGCGCCCCATTTTTGGCGGGTGGGCTACATTCGGTGTATAAGATGCACCCAAATTTTCAACCTCTTAGGGGGGGAAGTGCGTCTTACACTCTGAAAAATATGGTATCTATAGGACACTGTTGTAACAGATAATTCAGATACTTAGAGTAAAATCATTTTTTGATTATATTCAGGTCTATCTCTTCTTATGGATATAGGTGAAACAGTGAAATTGTTGAATCAGTGTCTGGCTGAAATACCATATTTTTCAGAGTATAAGATGCACCTCCCCCCCCCCCAAAAGTGGGTGAAAATTTAGGTGCGTCTTATAGACCGAATACATGCGTTTTTGGCCTCCCGAACCCTCAGCACGTTGCGTTTTCGCCCTCCCTGGACCCCAGAAACACACTGCTCTCCTCGGACCCCAGAATCATTCTGCACGGCCCGCTTTGGCAAAAATGGCTCTCAAGTGTATCGCGTTTTCACCCTAACCGGCCCCCAGAACCACTCTGTAGTGCTCTGCACGACCCGTTTTTGGTGAAAATGCGCCTGTTTTTGGCCTGCAGAGTGCTTCTGGGGCCCGGGGAGGGCGAAAACGCGACACGTGGAGGCAAAAAACTATTTTTTTCTTGTTTTCTTCCTGTACATTTAGGTGCGTCTTATAGTTCGAAAAATACGGGTAATGCATTGGGTGAAGCCACCAAACTGAAACTCTGACCAGACAAATAGAGGTGGTATTAATAATTGGTTTATCTATCTAGTAAGAAGAGTGCAACTTGATTCCCCAAAGGATGATGTTTGAATTTTATGTGCTCTTACATTTGTCTTTGACATTAAAGGACCATTAGAGGCCATTTTGGTAATCACAAGTATGCTCATGCTGTTTAGATAAAGGTACGGTTATTATAATAATCTATGCCCTGATACAATTTCATTTATATTACTGTTGCAAAATGTGGGGCTGCTCTTGAATGCAGTTTAGAAACTTTATTTGGGACAGAATGCTGCAGGAAGAGTATTGACTGCCACTGGGTGACAGGAATACATCTCACCAGTTCATAATAATCTTTACTGGTTCCCAGGTAATTTTGTGTTCCAATTTAACATAGCCGTTAAATAGAACACAATAGAACACAACTTTCCACATGTTACTGCCTATTTCCTGAAGTGATCTATGCAACATGTTAGTAAAGTAGAGTGGGCATTTTCAGAGGTAGCCCTTTAACTTCGGAAAGTCAGTGAAGTGTGCCAGTTGCTGTCCTTAATTGACTTTTTTGCTCCAGGCAGAGATTTTTTTTTAGTTTATGTTGCTTTGATTTTTATTGGTGTTTTCATTTTCATTTTCTGTTTTTATCTTTTCTTTTGTATAAAATTTTAATATGTTTTACTAATGCTTTAAATCTTGATGATTATTGCAATTTCAAATGTAAATTGCATCAGTCTCACAAATGGCATCATAAACTCTTGCATTTGATTAAAAAAAATTGGTTTGATGTTGTTATACCTCAACTGGGATATGATTTAGTATATAGTATATGCTTGTTTGACTCACCTTTGTTCCTCAAATATATACCATGTTTAAGTATCAGTCTATAACCGTGATGGCGAACTTATGGCATGCGTGCCACAGGTGGCACACAGAGCCCTCCCTGCGGGCATGCCAGCCATCACCCCAGCCCAGCTCCACTGTGCATGTGCGTGCCTCCTGCCAGCCAGCTGGTCTTCAGGTCTCTGCTGCGCATATGCGGGGGGCGGGGCCTTCTCCAATCTCTGCAGTTCCCCCCTAGCATGCCCCAGCTTTCTCCTGCCGTCCATGCCTTCCCCTATCTCCACAGTCCCCCCCCCCGAGCAGCCTAACTTTCTCCTGCATTTCTGCCACCTGTGGCTTCCCCGATCTCCACAGTTTCTCCCCCCAGTGTGCCCTAGCTTTCTCCTGCATTTCTGCCACCTGTGGCTTCCCCGATCTTCGCAGTTTCTCCCCTCAGTGTGCCCTAGCTTTCTCCTGCATTTCTGCCGCCCATGCCTTCCCCGATCTCCACAGGTTCCACCTACCGCAGGTTTTTCTCCATGGCAGAAATGCAGGAGAAAGCTAGGGCGTGCTGGGGGGAGAAGCTGCGGAGATTGGGGAAGGCACGGGTGGCAGAAATGCAGGAGAAAGCTAGGGCGCACTGGGGGGAGAAACTGCGGAGATCGGGGAAGGCAAAATGGGAGGTGGGGGAGCCACACAAGGTCTCCCCTGCCCCGTTTTGTGTCTGGAAAGCCTCCTGCACCAACCTGGAAGCCAAAATAGGGGCCGGGGTGCATGCATGGGGGAGCATGTGCAGGGGCAGAGCACATGCACGGGGTGCTCGCATTGCATTTTGGGGATTGGGGCACACACATGCATTTGCGTGCACGGGAGCGTGCTTTGTGCACTCAACACCAAAAAGGTTAACCATCACTGGTCTATAAATTATCTATTTTTTAATTTCTGGTTATTAATCAAAGAAGTTTTTATTTTAAATTAATGTTGTACTGATTCCTATTAATTAATTTTGAGACTTCTGGTTATTAATTTACTAAATATATTGCTAATTAATTTTGCATAGTATGACTTACCAATGGAAATGCTTAATTTTTCATTCTATCATTGGTTATTTACTTGTTAAATTTATTTACTGCCATCTCTGGGCAGCTTACAGCAATAAAAATGGAGATATAAAAAGAAGGGTAAACATAACAGTATCAGAGTAATGAAACACTTTTGAAGAAAGCCTGTTTTTGGTTACTAACATTAAAAAATTACCTTCAGAACATTGGAACTATGCACGTGCACACACACACAAAAAGGATTGGCAGAAAATTGCTTTTGCAGTTAATCTCTAGGATATAAAATGATTTTCTGACTAATGTGAGGCAGGTTATATATGGTGAAGAGTATGCTTTACAGATATTTATGACACTATTTCTTGGCACAGCTGATTCCAAGAATGAGTAATTCTCTAGTGTGCTGAACAGAGAATCCAAAGAATGGGTTAACTCCGCCTTTCTGCCCAGAGACTGAGTCCTTTTAAACTTTGCAGCCACACCTCTCTTGACTGTGTCCCAGTTTTGACTCAGTCTTAACCCAAGAGAGACGCGTTTTAAGAAGAGCTCATCAGAGCAAAAAGGCAGAGTTAAATTCTTTGGATTCTGAATGACAAGGTTTGTGGGTGAGCAATACAGCCACTGCAGCAGTCAACTGTTTGGCGTGAGAATGGCACAGATTTAGCAACAAATCAGCTGCTTTACGGAGAATAGCGTGGTTTTCGTGCGAGCAATACAGCCGATTCAGCAAATCATGAGAACACCGAGATTTTTGGGTGAGTGTTACAGCCACTTAAGCAATCAGCTGTTCGGTGGGAGAACGGAGCAGTTCCTGTCAGCTGTTTCTCAGCGAACGATGCTGTTTTCAAGCGAACGACACTGCTGCTGCAGCGATCAGCTATTATACAGAAAATGAGCCACCCCAATGACTCAGCTGGCTACCCCAGTCTGACCGGCACAGCCGCCACAACAATTCGGCTGGCTTCCTGTTTGATCGGCACAGCCGCCGCAACGACTAAGTGCCAACCGGCATAGCTGTAAAGCAACGTGGCTGGTGTCTTTGTTCCTCCCAGCACCCCCGCCATTTTCCGGCTCATTCAAACAGAGGCGACGTTGGCGCGCTTTTCAGTGGCAGACGCCCTGGCGCCTCCCCAGCAAGGGACTGGAAAGCCTCCAATACAGCAGGAGAAACAAAGGTTGGAGGATACTGTTGCCTCAGAGAACCATGAGGTGGCTCATGTGAGTGGGGAATAGAGGGGGACCCCAGTACAGCCCCATATTATCCAGAAAGGTTCCTCAGCATCAAAAGCAGGCAATAGAATAGTGGCTGCTCAAATAAGGGCAAAAGCCTTGCATCCCAGAAAAGCCTCTAAGGCAGTGATGGCGAACCTTTTTCTGGTTGCGTGCGAAAAGTGTGTGTGCGCGTGTGCAATAGCACGCATGCGTGCCGGCACCCACAATGCAATACGCCCCACAACTGCACGTGCGCACACACCCCACCCCTGTGCATGCACCCAACACTGCACATGCGCGCATCCCCGTGCATGTGCCACCTACACATGCCCCCAGCCCATTTTGGGCCTGGAAAGCCTCCTGCACCAAACTTTGCCAGCGTGAACGGTCTGCTGCCACTGCTCCTCCTCCTGCCAGCCTTGTGCTCCGGGCAGCGTCTAGCATGGCCATTCGCGCCGGCAAGGATTGGTGCAACCCTCTTCTGCCACAAGGGAGCATGACCGCTTTCCGGCAGGCGCACCTCTTACTGCTTACGGTGCTTTCCTCCGATCCTCCTGGGGGGAACTCGCTTCCCCGCCAGAGGCTTCTCCTGCTGGCTGCGAGGGGCAAGAGGGCACGTTGGAAGCCATGAGAGGAAAAGGAGCAGAGCTGACAGCCATCCTGGAGCTTCCCTGTCTCCCCATCCAAGCGGGCTTCTGCTACGTGTGGAGAGGGAGGGAGAAGCCCCAGCCCTCTGTTCCTGGCCCCCCACCCCCTTGTGCTTGGCGGTGGCTATTGTCACACTGCCGTTTACACGGCGGGTGCAGGAACAGCGGGCTGGGGCTTCTCCCTCCCCGCCAGAGTCTTGGGGATGCAGCAGAAGCCTGCTTGGGCAGGGAGACAGGGAAGCCACGGCCCGCCCGTCCTTGTCTCTGCCACCCCCTAGTCCCTGGCGTCAATGCTTCCCTGAGAGTGGCAGGAGCAGCTAGCGGGGCAGAGAGGGTGGCGGCAGGCTGCGGATGCAGGCCCTTCGCGCTGGCTAAGAGGCAGCGGCGGCTCCTCATCCTCCTGCTAGCATTGTGCAGCAGGCAGCCAGCCATGCCTGGCCTCCCTGCAGCAGCCCACGTGGATCCCGGCCAGCGCGGGTTCAGGGGAGCGACTGGCGACAGCGCTCCTGGCTGGCAAGTGGGTGGATGTCACGGGGCACACATGCACACCAGCCAGCTAGTCTTCTGGTTACTGGTACGCATGCGTGCATGACAATCAGCTGGCTGGCTGATTTTCCACTGGTTTCTGGCACTGTTGATCATTCTGCGTGCATGCGCACCAGTAACCAGAATACTATCTGGCCGGTGTGCATGCGTGCACTGGAAACCCGGAAGAGGAATGGGCAACGCCGTGCGTGCCAGACAACATGGCTCCGCGTGCCAATTTGGGTCACGCATGCCATAGGTTTGCCATCATGGCTCTACGGCTTAGGAAAGATATGCCTGGAGACGCCAAAAAGAGATCTCCAAGGCTGAGAGGCAAGCTGAGCGATGAAGACAGACAGATTTTCCCGGAGGAGATTCCATCACTTCCCATTCATTGCCTGATCCAACCAGGAAACAGGAGACTCTGATCTCCCAGACTCAGTCGCCAGAGGGCGATAGAGAACACTCCACAGCTACCTTTTATAAGAGGCAGCAAGGCGGATTCATTTGCGCCACACCCAAATGGACTGCCAGCAGAGAGTCCTTGGGAGTCTATTTTTAAAAAGAGGCAATGTACTCCAGAGGCCACATTTAACCCCACAACGGTGGGGCTCCCCCCAGGCGAGAACCAAGGACCAGAAATTTCTGAGTGAATGAAACTCCTGATCTCCATAATGCAGGGGATTGCTGCAGCATTGCAGCAAGGAAACCAAGCTGATTCTGTGGCATCATACTCATCCCTAGAGCATAGTCAACACCTGACATCTCAGGTTCATGCAGACTTGGCGAACCTTAAGGAACCTCACACTCCCACTTCATCCCTACAGAGTAAGGACTGGCTTTCAGAAGACCAGAGAGAGCTAATACTCTCGGAGGATGAAGGGTTAGTTCCTGACCCCTCATCTTTCACAGGGCTTTTTCGCCCAGCCCTCTTTAAATCCCTCCTGTTTAAAGGCAAGACCACAGCCCACATGGGAGCTGAGACAAGTATATCAGAGCTAGCATTGGGTTTACCAGACCCAAATGAGTTCCTCTTTACAGAGCCAACAGTGAAGAGTGAGGAGATCCCTTCACCCCAGTTGTTCCGTGATATGGTCCGGAGGCAATGGGTTCACCCAGAAACCTACCCCAATCCAAGTGGAACTGGCAACAAATTTTATAATGTAGCTCCAGCATTCGCTGAAGAGCTACAATTACCAACAGTAGACTGACCTGTGGCAGTCTTAACATCCTCTACTCTCCTGTCTCAAGACATGGCAGACGCTCACAATCATTCCCTGGGCATGTCTTCATGCCAACACCTTGCAGTGGTTCCTCCTACCCTACCAAAGGTCCGTCAAGAGCAACTCACCCACCAAGGTTCGGGTCCCACACAAGGTACTCCAGTCCTTCCAGTGGTGGACGTCCCGGGCCATGACAAAGGGATATGGTTTCAAGGAGTCTAGCCGCCTGACTATCACCGCAGACGCCCCACCCTCTTCGGCTGGTGTGCTCACTTTCAATCACATGGCACAGGGACAGTGATCACAGGACAACCTGACGAACAACATCAACTGACTGAAACTCAGGGCAGTCCATCTGGCCCTCATATCGTTCCAGGACAAGATATCTGGCCATCACGTTCTCATTCTGATGGACAACATAGCCGCAAAGGCCCACATCAGTGGTCATGGGGCACCCACTCCAGACCCCTCATGCGAGAGGCAGAGAAATTGGGTCTCTGTGCAGAGAAGCATCTTCTCTCCATCAGGACGGAACACATCTCTGGGACAACGAATGTACAGGCGGACTGGCTCAGCAGGACCACAGTCAACCACTCGGAGTGGTGCCTGCATCCAGACCTGTTCAGGGAGCGGTCAGAACGGTTCGGGACTCAGATCCAGGACCTGTTCGCTACCCCGTTAAACAGTCATTTGTCGAGGTTTTACTCCAGGTTCGCAACCGTGGTTTGCAGATCTGGTCAGTCTGTCCGTATCCAGGCCGTGGAGGATTCCTCAGGACAGAATATTCCTCAGTCGGGGCTGTAGTCCACCCAGAACCACAATGGCTTCAACTGACTGTATGGCATTTGAGTGGAGGGTTCTGAGACAGGGCAAGTTCTCTACCAGGGTGATCAGGACAATCCAGGCCTGTAGAAGGCCATCAACCAACAGAATCTATGACTCGACTTGGAAGATCTTCTATAGCTGGTGCTCCAAGGACAACATTAATCCCACCTCTGTATCCGTTGCCCAGATCCTGGAATTCCAGGCTGGACGGGCCTATCTCCATACGCAGACAGGTGGCAGCTCTGTTGTCAGTGTTGTCATGTGGGGATCTGGAGTCCCTCACACATCACCCTATTATACGCAGCTTCATTAAGGAAGCAACCAACTTAAAGCCTCCGGTGGTATACAGATATCCCACCTGGGACTTGTCCAAGGTCCTGCAGGCACTCTCCTTGGCTCCCTTTGAGCTACTACGAATGGACAGCCTGCATGTTGTGGCTTGCCCACGTCCCGTGCAGCTGGCCATGGATCTAGAGGACCAAAAGCCGACTGTGGCGCGGCACTATCATCCCGTGCACCTGGCACCTGAGTCTGATAGCGAGGAGGACTCAGTGCCAGAGGAGGAAAACCAGCCATGGCCTTCTGCTGGATGCTAGGGCACACAGGGCAGCTAGCCGGAAGGAATGGCTCTACAGACGGAGGTCTCCTCGCATGTAGAGCTGAGGGCTAATTGGCCACGCCTTCAGGCTACTTAAGGCTTGAGCACGCAGTAGTTGTTGCTGGAAGCAACAAATGTGATCTATTTGCACTCAAGATTTCTCTGCATTGGTGTTCCTGCTCGGAGTCTTGTATTTTGGACTATCTGCTCCTTTGATAATTGGTTCCGGGATTCCAGCCAACTTTAGTGAGTAAGAGATAAGGACGGATTAATTGCCTGTTTGTTTTGGATTTTGAACTCTGGCTAAAAGCTCACGAAGAGCATATCGAACTTTATGCACCAAGAACTCTCTCTCTCTGTTTTTCCCTGGACTTTAAACCTGATTTTTACTAAGCATCTTTATTAGTAAAGACCCCTTATTATTTAGCAAACAGTTGTGTGTGTGTCCTTTCTGGGGGTTCCTGTGCTGGGATACAACACTGCGCTTCTCATCTAATTTGTGGCTATCACCTCGGCTAGATGAATTTCAGAGCTGGCGGCCCTTTCCATAAGGGGGGACCTGTGTGTATTCCATTCAAACAAGGTGGTCCTCCGGCTAGATCATTCCTTTCCCCCCAAGGTTAATTTCTTTTCCCACAGGGCGCAGGAAATAATTTTGCCAGACTTCTGTCCGGGCCCAACTCATGGCCTGGAAAAGAAGTGGCATACCTTGGACATCAGGAGGGCTCTCCGCATCTACATCAAAAGAACAGCTCCTTTAAGGAAAACAGTCCCTATTCGTGTTATTCCAGCTTTCCACGCTGGGTAACAAGGTCATGGTATTGACAGTAGGTTGGTGGATTAGGGCATGCATCGCCAAAGCTTATGAGCTTCATGCTCTTCTGTTGCCCCAGCGAGTGACGGCTCACTCTACCAGGAGCGCAGCCACTATGGCGGCATGGGTGACACAGCCCTCTCTAGAGGAAGTCTGTAGGGCAGCGACTTGGTCCTCACCGTCACCGTTCATCAGACATTACAAGCTGGACACGTTCGCTTCGGCTGAAGCGGCCTTCGGTAGAGTTCTCCAAAAGGTACACTCAGTACACACTTATTTCTATTTTGGGTCCATCCAACTCTATGCTGACTCTGGATGGTTCACAATTTTAAATATATGGGCTATGGTGATTCTGCCATGGGAACTGTGAAGTACAGTTTTCTCTGGTTTTAGAGATTCACACAGAATGCTTTCATTTAGTTTTTTCCCATTTAACAAAGCAGAGATACCTTGGGATCCTCAATTGTCCTTTTAACGCTTAACACTGTACCAAAGAATTGATACCAAGATGATGAAATACACAGCAATAGTCTTAGTATGGAAAACAAGTTGCATAGCATTCAGTCTTTAACAGTATGATTGAAGATCCCTATGCAATAAAAACATGGTTTTGCAACAAGCCCAATTTTTCATCCTGCTGTTCGTAAGTTTATTAAAACTTAATAAATGATATAATGTTGATAGTAACATCAGACATTTGATGCCAAGTTTTGCTTAAAGTCTGCAACAACAAACAATGCTTTATTGTGTCTCATGCACCAAGATATCGTTCTGTAAATTATTTTAAAATCTTAGGATCAATTTCATTTTTAAATGTTTTATTATATAAGTGATAAATGGAATAAATGTTGTTGGGTTGTAATACATTTTTTTCTTATTTCCATATAATTTTTGTTAGGCAGTAATTATTAGGAGTTTTTTGTTCTGATAGTCACAGTCTTTCAGTATAAGGAAATAGACTAGAATAAAATCACTTGCAGTTTTAAAAGTTTAATGTTGGTACTATAGTTAATTTTTACAGCCTATGTTATAATTTCTGGGATTGATAATTGATAATGGAAAGCATGAAATATTTTCATAGTATTTAAATTTTTATTTTTAAATTTGATCCATGGACTCTCTCAATGTTACAAAGCAGATTTGAGAAGCACTCATGGTTTTGCATAAGTACATCTTTTTATTGAACACTGAACGTGACCTAAGAATAATATAATTCTTAAATACTTGTTTGAAAGGATCTGGAAAAGATTTTTTCTGAGATTAGTACTGTACTTTATGAATGTTCCAAACAAATTTCATGCTATTTCATAAGTCAGGATAAATATCAGCTCTTCTACCAGATGCATACCTAAATAAACCATAGAGTCTCCTTTTGAGCTGTTTCTTGTTGCATTAGGAGTAACAAACTAGGAAACCTAGTTCAGCTGCTTATTCCACACACTAGTGTGAAAAAAGAGGAAAAGCTGGAGTAATCAGATGTCATGTATCAAACTTGCTTAATCATGAAAATTTGGGTAATATGTGAACAAATCATGTACATAAAAATGGAATTAACTCTTAATTAAGATTGGGACAAATGTATGATGATTTCTGTTGTGCCTTGGGGATCAAAAATAGTCAAGATTACAAACTCTACATAGTATGAAGGAAGTTGTATACTTTATCACACACTATATGGAATTATGCTGGATAATAATTTTCTTTTAATTTATATGGGCTGGCTTTGCTAGAATAATAATAGTGATATACTAAGCTTGTATCCTGCCTAACTCTCAATGGTTCTGGGCAGCTCACAACAATCAAATATGTGAATTTTTTAAAAAATGGCAAGCATAATGAAGTAAGGAGTCTCACTCTGCCTTGTCTAAGGCTTCTGTGAAGAGCCAAGTCTTCATGGCTCTTCTAAATAACAGTGCAGTGGAAGTTATTCAGATCTTGGGTGAACCTAGTTCCAGAGTGCAGGTGCTGCTACAGAGAAGTTGTGTTTCTGGGGTCCTAAGAGATGATACTCTTTAATTGAGGGAACCTGAATGCACCAGTGCTGCGGGATTGAATCAACTAGGTCCGTGGTGGCGAACCTATGGCACGCGTGCCACAGGTGGCACGCGGAGCCATAGCGGAGGGCACGCGAGCGTTGCCCACTGGCAAACCGGAAGTGTGGAAAAACGCACTTCCGGTTTGCCGGTGACCTGTTTTTTGCACTCCGGAGGGTTCAGGGAAGCTCCCTGAAGCCCCGGAATGCAAAAAACTACAAAATGGAAGTGAGGAAAAGCGCACTTCCGGTTTGCCGGTGAGCTGTTTTTTGCACTCCGGAGGGTTCAGGGAAGCTCCCTGAAGCCCCGGAATGCAAAAAAAACGACGAAACGGACAAACCGGAAGTACATTTTTCCGAACTTCCGGTTTGCCCGTTTCGTCGTCCCAGGCTCCGGTAAGGCCTTTGCGCGGGTGTGTGTGTGTGTGCGCATGCGCAGGGGGCAGCATGGGGGGGTGTTGTGCGCATGTGTGGGGGGGAGAGAATGGGTGTGGGCATGCAAGCGTGCGCCAGCGCGCGCACCCACCCCTTTTTGGCACGCGAACCTAAAAAGGTTCGCCATCACTGAACTAGGTTATGGGAAAGAGCCCTATGTCATGTAGGCTATATAGGTAACAACCAGCATCTTAAAATCACACTTGGAATTACCGTATTTTTTGGAGTATAATACGCACTGGAGTATAAGACGCACCTTAGTTTTTTTGGGGGGGGGACAAGGAAAAGGGCCTCTGCCTCCCAGCAATTTGCCAAACAGCTGTGTATTTCTGTGCATGTGTGTCTGACCCATAGAAATAGCAAAGAATTGGAGAAATGTACATTATGGCAGTAAATTAATGCCAGAAAGTTTTCTTAAATGTAGTCACAGTAACTCCTCCCAATTATTTAAATAGATCTACTCCAAACATGACTAAGTCAGGGTTTAACTCAGCTGCCTTATCTTATTACATTTCAGATTATACTTTTACAGATCTTTAAATTTGATGTGGCTTTCTGGAAGTATAGTTATTCTCTGCTATTTAACAGAAGATACAATAGCACTGGACCTCTTCAGATCAAGCATTTATTTTAAATAGCTTCTTCATTTTGTTAAGTTGTCTAGAACAATAATAAAGCAGTCTTTTTAAAAAAAGTCTAATCATTTGAACATTCTATAGACATTTATAGTTATTGCCTTACCTCCTTGCAGTTTCAGCAGTCCAACATTGCCAGCAATTTGCCTCCTTGCTGCTAGTTTCACTTTCAGTTCTAGCAGGTGGCCTCCCTGTGCTGAATCAGCTTTGGTCGGGAGGCTGATAATCAGTTTCTTGTGTTAATCTGGCTCTGTGCTGTTTGTTGCAAGGAGGTAAATTGCTGGGAGGCAGAGGCCAAAGGGTGGGTATGGCTGGGTTTGGCTACATTCGGTGTATAAGACGCACCCAAGTTTTCACCCTCTTTTGGGGGGTAAAAAGGTGCGTCTTATACTCCAAAAAATACAGTAATTGGCAGCTAGTGCAGCTCATGAAGCAGAAGTGCTACATGGGCTTACTGAGGCACACTAGTTGAAGCCTCCAGATGATCTTCAAAGACAGCCTCATGTAGAGAGCTTCCAGTTGACTAGGGCATGAGTTTTTAGTTGACTCATTTTACTTCTTTTATTCATAGCCCCGTTTCAGCATTATCTGAAACTCTGTAGGCAACAGCCAACAATAATTACAGTGTCTTATTTTATGTCCAGTTTACTGGTTTATTCTTTTTCCAAATACTTTTACGTTTTACAAATGGAAGGGTAAAAACTACCAAAGAAGGGGGGGGGGAACGTGTCAAAAGGGAGGGAGAAGAAAGTAACTTTCCCCTTCATTCCAGGAAGTGAAAATAATTTTAATAGCTTATTATCATCTCTTAATACAATAGATACTATCTTCTCCCCATAATTCATCACTTAGTTAAAAAGCAAAAAGCAAAATCCTTTTTACTTGTTCTTTATTAGCGAAAGATTGAATAAGCCAACTCCCTAATCTTTCCCCAAATTTTAAGCCTTAATTTTTAACCCCTTCAAGTATAGTCCCAGAGCTTGTTTTGTATTTGTCTTTTCACCCAAGAATATTCCACAACTTTAAAAACTTCTGAGTTAAATTTGTCATTTTAAAAAATCACTTATCATAAAGTACTTTAAGATTTTAACAGACCAGTAAGTACTGGATCCACCAGTATTGTGGACCCGGTAAGAACAAGTTACCCAAACAATTTTTCTGGCCTAATAATTGTTCATCTCCTTTAAACAGTGAATCGTCCATCAGTTTTATACTTTCATATTATAGTTTGTTCTTCAGCAACTTCATTGCCACATGACCCATCATATCAAGTAATTTTAAAGACCAAAATTCCAAAATGTCCAGTAAAGATTGTCTTTGCTCCATTTTTGATGAAATGAATTTATTATCCTCTAGCCCCCATAGAAATTAGTTTCTTTCTCTAAGCATTAAGCCACTGGGAGAGTCCTGACCCTCTTGTCTGATTGTTTCCTAAGCAACATCTCTTCCCAGTGTTCCCCAAGGTCATCCACATAGTCCATTACAGAAATTGGTTCAAAGATGGCCTTTTGAGGCGGCACACTATCACATCTTTCAAGGCAGGAAGTACCATCTTTCCCTCCTGGGCCTAGTCATGGATCACTCTGCCTCCTTCTAGGATCCAAGGGCGAGTCTGAATCTGGTAAACAGGTAGCTGAGCTGATAGCACAGAGAACCTTGTCTACTTCCTCTGAAGTCACTTAGCCTTCTCTGCCCATTCATAGTCTAAGTTGAAGTCAATTTGAGTGACTTTATTCATCAGATAATCCTCATAGTGGCCCATTAGATGTTTTGAGGGCCCCCTATTCAGTAAGGATAGAGTTACTCTAAGCAGAGCTGCTGAATGGCTATCAGAAGATGGAATAAAGGCAGGAAAAATAATTGACATTTTGCAACCCTTTTCACCATGAAATAATTCCTGACACTGGCTTTTAGCTGTGTCTGGTCAGATAGTCACTTCACAAAGGAACCACCATGACTTTTCTAATTCTTCATATCCTGGAGCTGCTTGGTAAACCAAGGTGCACCCTAGGACCAGCATACAAGGAGAGGCTGTTTAGGAGCAGTATGATCCAAGGCACCAGGTGCCGGCCATTACAGGTAGTGACTAGGCCTGAACTGAACTGTGTACCAGCTCCTCAGGGAAATCCCTAAGGTCTCCCTGAAATCCCCTTAAGACCATCAGTCACCTGGGGCTTGTCAGTTGAATGGGCCCTGTTTCCCGTACGGAAGGGATGATAGCAGTGAATCAAAAGACATGCAGAAAGTCATTTGTCCAGCAATGGATTGATGTTAATGTCCTCCACTGCTAGATCAAACCTCAATATCTAGTATATAAATGCAATAAATAAATAAGGAGCTTAAAAGGCAAAAGTTAGGAAGATATCTATATACAGCTATAGTCAGATTACTTGAATTAACTGCTAAAGTTGTATTTCAATGCTTAGGAGTTTAACAACTTATTAATACCTGCTTGTAAGCTTTAAGAAGTGTTTGTTGAGAATAGATAATTTTTTGGTCTAAATAAATTACTATGTGTTTATCATAAACCTTCATCTTTAAAAAAATCAGGTTTTTTAAGGTATGTAATTAGGGCTGAAAAATCAAGTTTAGATTCATTATCCAAATTTAAATGTTAGGAATAGAATATTTTTCTTCACATCTTTATTTTGATACTGATCTAATTCATTGTTCTTACAGAGTTGTACTTCATTGTTCTATGCCAGAAATGGATATTAGAGCGTAATTACTAGAGGGAGTAATCGGCAATAAGCTCTACTTCAAGGTAATATTTCTTTCTTTTTTGCATTGGAAGGTTTGGCTTGCTAATTGTGTGTATCTTGGGCTTTTTTGTGTTGATCGACTATAATCAGTCTTTTATCAGAGAAAGCACATTTGAAAATAAGTTTTAGTTGCACAAGAGTTTCCTGTTCCAAATATTTTTCACTATGTCTTTTTAATAAAATTTTATGGTTCTAATCTATTAACTACCCAGAGTCACTTAGATAATGAGAAGAGTGGTATAAACATTTGATAAATAATGTGATGATTAGGGTTAATAAAAAAGAAACTACTGTATTTTTTGGAGTATAAGTCGTACCCTTTTACCCCCCCCAAAAAGAGGGTGAAAACTTGGGTGCATCTTATACACCGAATGTAGCCCCAGCCACCCCCACCTTTTGGCCTCTGTCTTCCAGCAATTTACCTGTTTGCAGCAAACGGGGAAGAGCCTGTTAAGACAAGCAAGTCCTGAGCAGCTTTCTGATCCCCAGCTGATTTGCCACGTGCTAAAATGAAACTGAAACTGCAAAGAGGCAAATAGCTGGGAGAGATACGCAGATTTTTATTTTCTGCTGAACTGGATTGCAAGGAGGTAAGTGAATAACTATAAATGTCTGTAGAATGTTCAAATTATTAGACTTATTTTTTAAAGACTGCTTTATTATTGTTCTAGATTTTAAGACTTGTGGACTTTAACTCCCAGAATTCAACAGCCAGCTTTGTTAGCTTTGCTGGCTGTGGAATTCTGGGAGTTGAAGTCCACAAGTCTTAAAGTTGCCAAGGTTGGTGAGCCCTGTAAATCTAGACAACTTAACAAAATAAAGAAGCTTTTTAAATAAATGCTTGCTCTGAAGAGGCCCAGTGCTATTGTATCTTCTTTTAAATAATAGAGAATGTATACTTCCAGAAATTTTAATTAATTTTAACAGCTCTGTACAAGTATAGTCTGAAATGTAACAGTATCCTGTTTAGTATTAGAGTTAAATCCTGACTTACCTTGGAGTAGATCTATTTAAATAATTGGGAGGAGTTAGTGTGACTACATTTAAGAGAACTTTCTGGCATAATGTACATTTCTCCAATTCTTTGCTATTTCTATGGGTCAGGCACACATACACAGAAATACACAGCAAACAGTATATAACATCTGTGTTGTTTGCTGTTTGGCAAATTGCTTGGAGGCAGAGGCCTTTTTTCCTTGTTTTCCTCCCCCAAAACTAAGGTGCGTCTTATACTCTGGTGCGTCTTATACTCCGAAAAATATGGTATATTGTACAGGTAGTCCTTGAGTTACGAATGTAATGGAGCCTGCCCATTCCATTCGTAACCCGAGGATTCGTGGGAGTGAATCTCGTACCTTGATCGGGATCACTCCCTCCTTTCGCCCACACATTCTCTAATCAAATGTGAGGCTCGTTAAGTGCACAGGAGGTATTTCAGGGTGGGGAAGGCCACGGGGAGCCTAGTGATGGAACAGGCCACCTGCCTAAGACCATCCAAGGCTTCCCCAACCCACTGAAATACCTCATGCTCCCCACAGTTTCTTCCCCCACCCACCCAACTTGCCGCGCCGGGTCACTGACCTTGTGAAGATCTAGCAAGCAGTCTCCTCTCCAGCCTCACAGCCGCGTGCACCCCTCCAACACTCCATTCAGGCTTTTGCGGGCCTCCCCCAGCCCGTTGCAGGCCAAAATGGAGCTTTTGGGGGCCACGCGTAGGCCCGAACTGAGCATTGGAGGGGTGGATCCGCCCCCAGAAGCTCCATTTTGGCCTGCAATGGGCCGGGGGAGGCCCTCGGAAGCTCCATTTTGACATGCAACGTGCTGGATGAATGTTGCAGAGCCTCTGCGGTTGTTCGTAAAGGCGAACAACTGCCGTGTTGCTGCATGATTCGTAGTTTCGGGACTTGTTCATAAACGCTAGTGGGCGCTTATCGCATAACTTCGAACAGTCGCTCAGGGAATGCTTGTAGCCTGTGTATTACCTGTATATATTTATATGTAGCCCAAGACAATTCCTTTTCGATCATTGTGGCCTAGAGTTGGACATCCATAGTTTAAATAAATTGCATGAATTAACAAATAGGCATGTTTGAGATTTGGGAGCATATTAAGGGCATATTCACTAAATGACTGGCCTAATGGATGTGGCCAGACTGCAGTAGTGCAGTTACTTACTACCATTATCTTTAGAATTCTAGAATGCTTGTCAGAATGTCAGCTTTCTTCTGCTTTAATTTTCCTGTGCAGTGGATATACTTTTAAATGAAGTACACCTTTTCTTGTTTAGCAACTACAGAACCTCCGTTAGCAACTATTTGCAAATATGATGGTAATCAAGTATTAATTTTGCAACCAACGTGTGCATGTTACAACATGCATGTGACAATAATGCACACCAATGTAATGCTGACATAGCTATACAAGACAACTTTTATCTGAATGATATTTATTTGTACCCTTATTTGCTTGATGTCTTTCTTAGTTGGTAATGCTTAACTGGTCAAAAATTTCTGCATTTGATGAAAGTTTCCATTGAGAAAAGTAATAGAAAATAACATATCGAGATCTCCTTAATAGATTCATCTGGACTCAACTGCAATGCTTTGGAAAAAAATTCTTTAACTTTGTAGCACTTGTTGCTTAGGGCTGAATGATCAGGGGTTTATGTAAAAGTTGCATAATATACAGTAAATCAGGATTCTTGTGTTTATTTGTTCATGTCTGCAAACACTTCAACAGTAAAGATAGTCTTCAGCTTACAAGAGTGCGTTTAGTGACAGTTCAAAATTACATAAGGACCGAAAAAAGTGACTTATGACAGTTTTTCATATAACAGTTGTAGTCTCACCATGGTCACATGGTCATAATTCAGACATTTGGCAACTGACTCATTTGTGACGGTTGCACTGTCTTGGGTCATGTGATCAGCTTTTGTGACCTTCTGACAAGCAAAGACAATTGGAAAGCAAGATTCACTTAACAACAATGTCAGTAACTTAACTAGTACAATTGGTATTGCATTTAACTGTGTCAAGAAAAGTCGTAAAATGGGGCAAAATTCACTTAGCAAATATCTCACTTAGCAACATAAATTTTGGGCTCAATTGTGGTTATAAGTAGAGGTCTACCTGTATTAAGTAGCACATCATCTTGCCTCATTTTTTTTCTTATAGTGCATCACATCACAATAGAATGCCTATCTGTTTGTGTATATTTCTGGTTAGTATAGTTATTTAGAAGATGTTCCAGTTCAGTCAAGTTTGGTGCCAGTTTATACTATGATCAGGCAAATGCTGGTGCCCAGTTGATTCCCTCCTCCAGTCATGTTGCTGCCTTTAATAGGATTGTAGTAAGAACAGAGAAAATAGATGATTCACACAATAGACATGTTCCCAGCATCCCCTTGTTAATGAGATGTCAAGTAGAAAGGAATTGGAGTTATTCTGAAGGCATCTTTGCAAGCTAATGTTTCTGAGCCATTTATCTATTTTGCTGCTTCCAGTGGTAATTCCATCAGAGGACTGAAAGTATGTCACATGGGTGGGCGGAGGGGGCCTCTAAAATCTGAAACCAGATCTTCATAGTATCAACAATTTGTAGTTTTTCTTCAACTGGAAGGCAGGGCTATTTGGTCACCTGGCATTGTATGCAACATTTTCTTACTTACTGAATTATTGGCCTATAGTTCTCAGCATTATGTTTTACTGTTTCTTAATTCTTTTATGAGTATCATGCAAGCCTGTTAGTAAAATGGAAATGTATGTTTAAAAATGCAGTCTACAAAATTAATCACTTCTTTGTGGCAGAAATTAGGAATTCTTTCCCTGTGGGTTTTTTGTGTTTTTTTCTTCATTTTTTCATTAATGTCATAGCTGTGTTCCCTCAATTGCTTACCTTTGACACATCTATTGAGTTCTCCTTCTTCTGTTTTGAATAGCTCCTGTTGTGACTTATTCTTCTGTTTTTTCCCTGTTACAAGATTCTTTTTTTGCCCTGGCTTGACTCTGCTGATTCATCTTCATCTTGGAATAATCATCATATTTTGTATTGTCTCTTAGTGCTCCATGTACCCCCCCCCCACAAGAAACCCTAAGTTTAAGAATGAGACTTGTTTAAGTATGAGATTGTACATACTTGTCTAATTCTGGCATTCAGATTGGTGATTTCTCAATTTTTACAAACCAGGAGTATGGAATAATGGAGTGGCATACAGAAGTAGCAGCATGAAGTTGAAGAAAGGACATATGCATTAAAAAATATAAGTTGTTACCATGAAAAGGTAAAATAATTGAACAATATTTAGCTGATGTGTTTAACTTGAATTATATTTTGGTCAGCTCTAAAAAGTATGCAGATACAACTTGTTAATATGTTTTTTAAGCAATTAACGACATCTATTGATAATCAAAATGAAGAGTTGAACCAACTTTTAAAATTCACTCTGAAGATAAAATTTTCCCTACAATAATTAAATTATTGAAATAATTCTGATAATTTAACATAAAACTGTTGATGATGCATCAGTCTCACTTGATGTAAATAGTAAATAGCTATATCTGCAATTAACCCACTTCCAGATTAAAATTGATGTTTTTTAAAAAATAATTTTATTGAAATTTTCTAAGTTTAAAAACAAAGCAACAACAAAAACAAACATATAAAACACACATATAAAGCACATTCTCGCTGCTGTTGATGTTTTTACAGACTATTGCATGATCAAAATATCAGAATACGTTGTATATAATTCTGCTTGTTTAGTCAACAGCTTCTCCCCCTGCTTATCAGAGTTTGTAACAATACATATTCTTGTACATGGAATACCAACATAGATGAAGGCATTCAACCTTGTAACATATTATACATAGCCATTTGTTATTGTCATTGGGAGAATTATAAGAGCATATATCACTTTACACAATTTAAAACAGGGAAAATTAATTCACAACCTAAATAGGTTTTCAGAACTAATTTATGTATACATAGTCCTCCCTTAATGACCCTAATTGGGAATGGCAACTCCGTTGCAAAGTGAAGCAGTTGCTAAATCGTGTGTTTTCCATTCCTAAAGAGAGAAGGTTAGTCAGAGTCACACCTTTGACTTAAGTCTGCCTCATAACCACTCCCTCACCCTTTGGAACACTTGAGTATTTCTTTACTGTCTTAATCTAAAGCAGTGCAATCATATTGCAACTGGGAGCCATGGGCATGCTACGTAAATAGCTACAGTACTCTCTTGAAATCTTTTGCTCTCCAATCTCTCCACTTTGCAAGGGGGTTGGGGAGAAAAAAACCAAGCAATTTCTATAGATAATCTTTCCTTTGCTTGACTTTTCTACTATCGGCATAAACACATGTTCTCAAAGTTTAAAAGAGCAAGTGTCTTACTCTCTTGAAATCTTGAAGAAGCTTCTTGGATGAGAAGCGAAACATCTTCAAAGAACAATCAGAAAGTCCAGTTGCCTCTTGGAAAAAGCACCTTTGGGACAACATTACCTGAATGACTGAGAATTTCCATAGACACTTGAAATCTCTTTTCTCCCGTCTCTCTGCTCTGCAAGAGATGGGAAGAATCCTTTATTTGATTCTTTCCCACTGCTGGCACGATCACATTACTTTAGATCAGTGATGGTTAACCTTTTTGGTGCTGAGTGTCCAAAGCGCACATGTGTGCGCGCAAATGCATGCGTGTGTGCCCCAATCCCCAAAATGCAATGGGAGCACCCCCGTGCATGCGCTCTGCCCCTGCGCATGCTCCCCCCCATGTACGCACCCTGGCCCCTATTTTGGCTTCCAGGTTGGTGCAGGAGGCTTTCCAGATGCAAAACTGGGCATGGCTTTCCCACGCCCCCTTTTGGCTTCCCCGATTTCCGCAGTTTCCCCCCCCCAGTGTGCCCTAGCTTTCTCCTGCATTTCTGCCGCCCATGCCTTCCCAATCTCCACAGTTTCTCCCCCTCCAGCGCACCCTAGCTTTCTCCTGCATTTCTGCCACGGAGAAGCACCTGCGGAGGGTGGAACCTGCGGAGATTGGGGAAGGCACGGGCGGCAGAAATGCAGGATAAAGGTAGGGCGCACTGGGGGGGGGAAGTGCGGAGATCGGGGAAGGCACGGGTGGCAGAAATGCAGGAGAAAACTAGGGTGCTCGGGGGGAACTGCGGAGATAGGGGAAGGCATGGGAGGCAGAAATGCAGGAGAAAGCTAGGGCATGCTGGGGGGGAATTGCGGAGATTGGGGAAGGCCCCGCCCCCTGCTCATGCATGGCAGAGACCTGAAGACCAGCTGGCTGGTGGGAGGCGTACGCATGCACGATGGAGCTAGGCTGGGGCGACGGCTGGCGTGCCCGCAGAGAGGGCTCTGCGTGCTACCTGTGGCAAGCGTGCCATAGGTTCACCATCACGACTTTAGATGCATAGAAGAGCAAATAGCTCATTTTCTTGAATTTTCTTTCTTGCAAATGTCTGTACTCTGCAGTTGTGGATGGAATAGCAGGCGATTTTTATAGAGAATCTCTCTCTTGCTTGATCCTCCATCCCCCCTTGCAGAGTAGAGTGATTGGAGAATGAGTAAGCTGTTTGCTCTTCTACACAGTGAAAGCATTGTAATCATGCTGATAATGGGAAAAGGTCATGCAAAGGAGAGATTGTCTACAGAAATTGCTTGCTTTTTCTTTCCCCCCTGCCTCTGCAGAGCAGAGAGATTGAAGAGAAAGAGATTTCAGGAGAGTAAGCTATTTTCGTAATTGCTGCAGTTCCCAGTCTGCCACTGAGATTTTCTCTGAGGGACTGAAGGTTGTAAATGACCTGTACAGTTATTTTTTCAATACCATTGTAAGTTCAAACAGTTATTGAATGAATAGTCAGTAAAGGAGGATTACCTATAAATATCTTTAAGATATCCTGGGATATATTTTACAAATGTTAAATGCACCCTGCATGATTATTCTACTTATCTGTTCCCACAAGCAGAATAAATAAGTAAGCAAAAACTTCACCAGATTTGAAAATTGTGGCATTACTTTCAAAGTACTATTACTGTTTTCATAAGATTTCATAACTTGTACCTCCTTTAATGAGCAGTTTTAATCAGATGTTTCCCTTTACCTCATCAGTTTCACATATTGACTAGGAAGCATTTTGGCCCATTGCTCTTTATAGAACTGCTTCAATTCATTGATATATTTCAGCTGTCTTGTATGAATTGTTCTGTTCAGCTCATGCCACAGCAGCCAGTTCGACTAAGGTTAGGGGTTTTCTCTCAATCATTCCAAAACGTGAATTTTTTGTGTGTGCTTCAGCCATCATAATTATTATTAGATTGTTGTATATATAGTATATCAAAAGGCAGTGAACATATCTTATACTCCTGCTTCCTATTTTCCCACAACAACCTTGTTAGTTGGGTTGGGCCAAGAGTGAACGATTGGTCCAAGGTCACCCAGCTGGCTT
Source organism: Diadophis punctatus similis (assembly GCA_023053685.1). NCBI lineage: Eukaryota > Metazoa > Chordata > Lepidosauria > Squamata > Dipsadidae > Diadophis > Diadophis punctatus. The sequence continues at coordinate 152,833,113 of JALIGW010000002.1, forward strand.
TTATGCAACAGTTTCCTGGTTTTTAGGCTACTACACTGGCTGTCTATTGTTTTTCCTTCTCAGTTCTGCATGGTTTATTTATGTGACTAGACATAACTTACAAGTAGTCATTGAGATACAATCATTTGTTCAGTGGCAATTCAGGGTTACAACCACACTGAACAAATGGTAGTTACGACTTCTCAAAAAATTCCTGGTGTTGCAGTACCCCTGCATAATTTGGGTGTTTGGTGATGATCCACCTTTACAACCTGTTGCAGCATCCCATGGTCATGTTCTCTTCCCTGTGCTAACTGCTTCAACTACCCTACTTCACCTATCTTTCCCCATCTTGTCCTTTGACCGCCTTGCTCTCCACTGCCTGCCTTGTCACCCCCTACCACCAACCTTCTTGCTCCTGATGCTAGCCCAGGATAAAGATGCTGGGTGAAGGCAGAGCCTCAGGATGCATGCAGCAGAGTGATAGAGTTTTGCTGAGCTGGCAGAGGAAGCAGAATGATGGTGTGGGTGGAGGACCCCATCTCACTGCCTAACAAAGTTCCAGCCCTCACGCCACAATTGCAATTTGGACACTTGGCAACTGACTTACACTTATGACTGTTGCAGTACCCCACATTCATGTGATAGCCATTTTCACCCTTCCCTGCTGGCTTCCCCATTGACTTTGCTTGTGGGAGGCCAGCAGGGTAGATTGCAAGTTGCTCTGGTAAACAGGAACCACACCATCCATTCTCCTTCGGATCATTGCCAAGTGCAGAGAGTAGATTCAGAATAAAGTATTTTGATAAATCAATTTTCATGCTAAAGCTGTTGAAACAAATTGAATATTTTTCAAACCCTACAACCATTAATGTTGAAAGTGGTTTATATTTAAATGAGAGGAATACCAAGGTTTCTCTGCTCTTCTGATCGTGGGCTGAGTCAATCAGATCTTTGGTCACGCCTCCTTAGGCTGCGCATGCCCAGTTTTTGATGAAGTCATCTTGATTTGACTTGACGTTCCTTTTTGGCGCTGATTCTCATCACTCCTGGACTCAAGACCGGACAGTCACCAGGGTGGGGTTGGAGTCTCTTCCCAGCATTCTGAGAAGGAGTTTATCAGGTAAGACCAACACACCTTCTCCATTGTGCTGGGTAGAGAATCCAAGTTATGGGACATACCAAAGCCAGCAGTCCTAAGGGTGGGTAGCAGTCTGGTCCTGAGTCTCCCAGTCCATATGCACTTTCTGGAGCACCCGCCTGCCGAAGGCCGCCTCCGCCGAGGCGAAGGTGTCCAGCTTGTAGTGCTAATGTTTTGCACACTGGACTATGTTTAACACTTTAAGACAGTGTTCCCCAATGTTTCCAGTTTTGCAGACGGGAGGGGGAGGGATTGTTCCATGCAAGCGAACGACAAGCACACATGCATGCAGCTCCATTTACACCAGCGGTTTGCACACACGCCTGCCGCTCACTCAAATGCAGCACATGTGCTTGGCCACTACTCACGCAAGTGAGATTGCCTGTGTGTGTACTTGCTGGCCTTTTCTGTGGCCCAGTTGCAATTTCCTCATGGCACTAGTGGGCTGTGGCCCATAGGTTGGGGACCCCTGCTTAAAAAGCATGTTGTTGGCACTTAACATGACATGGATTGTTGTACCAGAACAGCAAACTAATGAAGATATTTCCCTTTTCCATCTCTAGTCTCCAGGATACAGTTAACCCCAGATTATCTGTAATGTTTAAAATGCATTTGTTTTTCTGGGTAGGTGTTTATATTTCTAAGCCAAACAATGAACTGCGGTAATTGTTGTTTTTGTAAAACACATCTATTTAAACTATGCATTGTTTAACAAGTTATGCAGTTGGGTAAATGCACAAAATGCAAGTGTTTTAGTTGAATGCCATGCATGATCTTTAATTCATTTATATCTCTGACTTCTTCACATGTTTAGCACTACAAAAATACATTATTTCTGGGAAGGTTCCCCCTCCCGCACACATATTGGTACTTCTAAGCCATGACATGATGCAATAGAAAACAACAAAGCCTTGGTTTTGCAGCACTATTAAAACATGTTCATTTCTCTTCCCCATCACCCAACTCCTAGCTTAAGAACATTTATATGTTACTTGAGTTGCTGAATTTCTCTTGCATGTGCTGGCAGTGTTGCTTTTTTTTTTTTTTTACTACAGCTGGAGGGAGGCATAGGAATGTTCATAGATTAATTATTCACTTGCATTTGTAAGAAACTTTTCACCCAACTATAATTACACAACTCTGCTCCTACAATGTGCTGTGCTCAAACAAATCAAATCAGTTATGTTTCAATATGATAGTACAGTTTAGTTTTCGGTGATACTTTTGTTTTGTTTTGTTTACAATTGAAATGAGACCAGAGGACTTCTGGAAAATACGGTTTTCAATTTTTCCTCTTGAAAAAGGAGGGGAGTTTTGTTTGTTCACTTTTAATGTATATTAAACTTATGGTACAGTACAGTGTTAAGGTATTTTTCAACCAAAGATGCTGGAAAATCATGCCATCATTTTTGTGGTTGTGATTGGAGTGTTTGCCTACCCTCCATTGTTAAACAAATCTAGTCGTTAATCTTTACTTCCAAGTAAGCACTTTTGACTATACTTTATAAACTCAGTCCCTAGTTTTAGGAAGCCTTGTAATAAGATCTGTTTGATATGATCTATTACTAGAATCCATGTTGGCTTCTAGTAATACCTCTGCTTCCAGGTGTTCACAGATCCATTGCTTGATTATCTTTTCCAGGATCTTCCCAGGGATTGATGTCACACTGATAGATCTGTAGTTTCCTGAATCCTTTTTATTTTCCTTTTTTTTAAAAGATAGGAACCACATCAGCTCTTTTCCTGTCCTCTTGAATATTTGAAAGATATTTGAAAGATATTGTTCAATGGTTTCCTGATCACGTCTGCCACCTCTTTCAGAACTCTGGGATTTAATCCATTTGGTCCTGGTGATTTGAAGTTGTCTAGAATAGGCAGGTGTTGTTTTACCATTTTCTTGCCTATTTTAACTTACATTCCTAGTCTTTTTTTTTTTTTTGTTAGATTGGTCTATTTTTTTCCTTTTGCATGAAGACAGATGCAAAGAATGAATTAAGCAGTTCTATTTTCTCCCTGCTGTGGTCACTTACTTCCTTACTTTTTTCTTGTTTTTTACATATTGAAAGAAACTATTATTATTTGTTGACATTTGTTGCAAGTCTTACTTTGTTCTGACCCTTAGTTTTCCTGACTTCATCTTTGCAAGTTCTGCCTATTTGTTGGTATTCTGCCTTAGTTATGTGCCCCTCTCTCCATTTTTTGTACTTATCCTTTTTGTCTTTCAGTTTATAGAGCATTGTTTATGCAACCATGCTGGTTTTTTCTTGAATCTCTTTTCCCCCCAGGGGTATTTTGCTGGACTTTTATAATCTCATTTTTCACAGTCTCCCAAGCTTTTTCATTTATTTTCTCCTTTAAGATTTTCATTCATGGAATCCTTCCCAATCCTAAATTCATTGAAATCGGCTCTTAAAGTCTAAACACCAGTTTGATTTTTGTTCTATTGCTTATGTCTGCATTACCATATTTTTCGGAGTATAAGACGCACCTTAGTTTTGGGGGAGGAAAACAAGGAAAAAAGGCCTCTGCCTCCAAGCAATTTGCCAAACAGCAAACGGCACAGATGATATACACTGTTTGCTGTGTATTTCTGTGCATGTGTGCCTGACCCATAGAAATAGCAAAGAATTGGAGAAATGTATATTATGCCAGAAAGTTTTCTTAAATGTAGTCACACCAACTCCTCCCAATTATTTAAATAGATCTACTCCAAGGTAAGTCAGGATTTAATTCTAATATTAAACAGGACACTGTTGCATTTCAGACTATACTTGTACAGAGCTGTTAAAATTAATAAAAATTTCTGGAAGTATACATTATTCTCTATTATTTAAAAGAAGATACAATAGCACTGGGCCTCTTCAGAGCAAGCATTTATTTTAAAAAAGCTTCTTTATTTTGTTAAGTTGTCTAGATACAGGGGTCTCCAACCTTGGCAACTTTAAGACTTGTGGACTTCAACTCCCAGAATTCCACAGCCAGCAAAGCTAACAAAGCTGGCTGTGGAATTCTGGGAGTTGAAGTCCACAAGTCTTAAAATTGCCAAGGTTGGAGACCCCTGGCTCTAGAACAATAATAAAGCAGTCTTTAAAAAATAAGTCTAATAATTTGAACATTCTACAGACATTTATAGTTATTCACTTACCCCCTTGCAATCCAGTTCAGCAGAAAATAAAAATCTATGTGTCTCTCCCAGCTATTTGCCTCTTTGCAGTTTCATTTTAGCACGTGGCAAATCAGCTGTAGGTCGGGAAGCTGCTGCTGACTTGCTTGTCTTAACAGGCTCTGTTTGCTGCAAACAGGTAAATTGCTGGAAGACAGAGGCCAAAGGGTGGGGGTGGGTGGGTGGATGGCTACATTTGGTGTATAAGACGCACCCAAGTTTTCACCCTCTTTTTGGGGGGTAAAAGGTGCGTCTTATACTCCGAAAAATACAGTATATTGAATTCCAGTATGACATTATCACTCTCCTCCAAAGTTCCTGCAACTTCCCGTATCATTTCATCTCTATTAGTAAGAATTAAGTCCAGTGTAGCTGACCCGTTTCCTTTTCTACCTTTTAGATGACATGTTTTGGATGATTACCGTATTTTTCGGAGTATAAGACGTACCTTAGTTTTTGGGGAGGAAAATGGGGGGGGGGGAAATCTGCCTACCAGGTATTCATCTGGCTAGCATCCTTCTTATAGTCAGCTTCAGCACATTATTTTATCCCCTGGTTAGGGCTTTAAAAAACCTTCTGGAAGGAGTAGCAATGAAAAAACTCCTGCAAAGACTTAGGGCTGGAAAAAACCTTCGGCAAGCCGGTCTGAAAAAATAGCTTCGAAAAAGCTACATTCAGAGTATAAGACACACCCAAATTTTCAGCCCCTTTTAGGGGGGGGAGGTGCGTCTTATACTCCGAAAAATACGGTAGTTTAATTATTGGTAGTAACCAAGCAGTTGCTAATTTTGAATATAGTATCTCAACAAGACAGATAAGCCCCAGCAATATAGCAAAACATTTAAAATGGGTATCTCTAAGTTGTAGCTAGCAGACACAGAATTCTGAACTGTGAACTTGAATGTCCTTAGTAATGTTTTCTATTCTTTTGGCACCCTCTCCTGGGTGTCTTCTATACTGCAGTGCTTTATAAGAAGAGTATTCAATGCAGTTTCTTACAGTACAAAATATTGTTGAAGGTTTTTTTTGGATGCAAAACAAAAGCATAGGAAAGAGAAAAAAATTAACTTTCCATTACTGTTATCAAATTTAAGTTCATGATTTTAGCTTTTCAGAATTTCCCCCCCAGCTTTTAAAACATGACCAATTAGGACCCATAACAAAATAATGAATAAAATGGCTAATGAATAAAAATCAATAAATATTAGCCGTACCAGTAATGTATCCCTAAAAGCAATGTCCTGAAAAGTATGTTTGTATAATATGTTTAAAATGTATTAACATCTATTATTAAGTAGCATAGATTATTGAGAAAGAAAATAAAAATAAAGTATTCTATTTCTATCAATGTTAACTATAATTTAGGATGGCAATATTACAAGCATTGAATTGTTTAGTTTTCTCATTGAAAGTTGAGTATAACATTAAAAACAAACCCACTACACCTCTTATCAAAATATCCCAAAGGTGCTTTTTCAAGAGGAAACTGAACTTTCTGGTTTTTCTTTGAAAACGTTTAGCTTCTCATCCAAGAAGCTTCTTCAGCTCTGACTGGATGGTGAGGAATGGAATGAGTTATACTCCTTGCAGACAGCTGGTCATTTGCATTCTTTTTAGAGAGTCATTGAGCCCACCTGGAGGTTTATCTGTGTCCTCAGGGTCATCTGAGGCTGTTCAGTTTTGACATAGATGGCCTCTTTGATCCTTCTTTCAAACCAGTGGCCCTGTCTATCAGGGCACAAAGAGTAAATATCTGCTGCGAACTCTGCGTAGGTGTCAAGATATTTACTCTTTGTGCCCTGGTGGAAAAACATCTATCTCTGCCTAGGATTGAACTCTCAGCCTCCTGAGTGTGAGGCGACATCTTCACCTCAAGGCCACCGCACCACTCATCCTAAATTCCTCTAATCCCTTTTATCGCGGTGGAGTCGGGGTGACTGAAAAGAGCTGATAAAAGGGATTAGAGCAGTGATGGCAAACCTTTTTTGGCTCGGGTGCCAAAAGGGTGCGCGCGTGATAGCGCGCACGTGGCTACACCCATAATGCAATGCCCTCCCCGCGCATGTGCACAATCCCCATGCTGCCCTTGCACACGTGCACAACCTCCCCCCGCTGCCCCCACACATGCGCACAGGTCTCACTGAAGCCTCCGGACTTCCAGTAGGCCCGTTGGGCTGTTTTTTGCTCTCCCCAAGGTTCAGGAAAGCATCCTGGAACCTGGGAATGGCGAAAAATGGCCCAACGGCCCAATCGGAAATTCAGAAACGAAACAGAAGTGGAGCTGCCCTACTACTTACCTTCAGATACTTGCAGCCAGGCCTCCCACACCTTGGCCTATTTCTTCTGCAGCCAGGAAGACTTTCCTGAAGGCCTCTCTGGCCAATAACAGAGGTCCGGATCGATCTGGAGCTCTATTATCGGCTGCAAAGGCCTTCAGAAAAGCCTTGCCGGCTGCAGAAGAAATGGGCCGAGGTGTGGGAGGCCTGGCTGCAACTGTCCAAAGCCGAAGAAGTTCCTGAAGACCTCTGACAGCAAAAAGGAAGCTGGCAGTGAGCACACAAGTGAACTTCCGGTTGGGCTGTTTTCACCATCCCCAGGCTTCAGGAGGCTTTCCTGAAGCCTGGGGAGAGCGAAAACGGACGAAAAGAAGGCCAAAAATCAGCTGCGCACGCTGGAGCTGACATAGGGCAATGCTTCACATGCCCTCAGATATGGCTCCACGTGCCACAGGTTCGCCATCACTGGATTAGAGGGTTGTAAAATGAAAAAATGTGGCATTTAGGATATCCACAACACAACTTCGGCCCCCAGGGAGGTCTCACGCGGCTGGCTCCAGGCGTTGGTCAACGCTTCTTTGAGAGAGGGTTCCGTCCTGCAGCCCTTAAAAGTTGCGGTGGTAAGGCCCCTCCTCAAGAAGCCTTCCCTGGACCCGGCGGATTTAAAGAACTTCCATCCGGTCTCCAACCTTCCCTTTGCGGGGAAGGTTGTAGAGAAAGTGGTGGCGCTCCAGCTCCTACGGTTTTTGGATGACACTGATTTTCTAGATCCCTTTCAATCGGGTTTCAGGCGCGGCTACAGTACGGAAACTGCTTTGGTCACCCTGATGGATGATCTCTGGCGAGACCAGGATGGTGGTTATTCCTCCATACTTGACTTCTCAGCGGCTTTCGATACCATTGACCATGGTATCCTTCTGCATCGGCGAGGTGGGAGTGGGCGGCACTGTTTTACAGTGGTTCTCCTACCTCTCTGATAGGACGCAGTCGGTGTTGAAGGGGGCAGAGGTTGAGCCCTAGGCCCCTACTTTGTGGGGTCCCGCAGGGCTCGGTCCTCTCACCCATCCTGTTTAACATCTACATGAAACCACTGGGTGAGATCATCCGACGACGCAGGGTGAGGTATCAGCAGTATGCTGATGATACCCAGTTGTACATCTCCACCCCGTCTCAATTCAGGGAAGCAGTGGACATAATGGGCCGTTGCCTGGACAATGTTAGGGTCTGGATGGGGATGAACCGGCTCAAACTCAACCATGACAAGACCAAGTGGCTATGGATATTGCCTCCCAAGGATTATGTCAATTGTCCCTCCTTGGTTCTTGGGGGGGAGAAATTAACTCCCTCAGAACGGGTTCGCAATTTGGGTGTCCTCCTAGATCCACAGCTAAAATTGGAGCAACATCTTTCAGCTGTGGCTAGGGGGGCCTTTGCACAGGTTCGCCTGGTGCACCAATTGCGACCGTATTTGGAGAGGGAGGCTCTACTCACAGTCACTCACGCCCTTATCACCTCCCGGCTGGATTACTGCAATGCGCTCTGCATGGGGCTACCCTTGAAGAGTATCCGGAGACTGCAATTGGTGCAAAATGCAGCTGCGCGAGCTGTGGTGGGTGTGCCTAGATACACCCACATAACACCTATCCTCCGTCAGCTGCATTGGTTGCCCATTAGTCTCTGGACCCAATTTAAGGTGTTGGTTTTGACCTTTAAAGCCCTACATGGCTCAGGGCCGGGTTACCTTCGGGACCGCATCCTGCCGCATACCTCCCTACGACCGGTTAGGTCCCACAGAGTTGGTCTCCTCCAGGTTCCATCGACCAAGCAATGTCGGTTGGCGGGGCTGAGAGGGAGAGCCTTCTCTGTGGGAGCTCCCTCCCTTTGGAACCAACTCCCTCCACAGATCAGGACTATCCCCACCCTGCTGGCCTTCCGTAAAGCAATAAAGCAGGAGGGGTGAAAGTGAGACCAATTAGATTATCTTTGGTCTCCCCCCTGGTTATGAATGATGGATGTTTTTTTAACTTTTATAACCTTTTAATTGTTATGTTGATTGTTTTATTTTAATGACGGATTTGACATGCTGTTAGCCGCCCAGAGTCCCTTGGGAGTTGGGCGGCATACAAATCTATTTAAATAAATAAATAAATAAATAAATAAATAATGCCTCTGCTCCCCCCCCCCCAAAAAATATATCATTCTACTGTTAAAACAATATTTTTAGTTTGATGAATTCTTAAAAAGAATCTTAGCTTCAGGTATGTTTCTGAAAGGGACACTGGGAAAAAGGGCAAGAACAAAGGTTAAGGATATACTAATATTTGTAGAGAAAACAGTCAGGATTTAACTTTTTCATGGACCAGGGGTGGGTTCCTCCCAGTTCGGGCCGGTTCACCCGAACCGGTAGCAACCCTCTGGTGATGTCACGATGACGTCACAGACCCAGTTCTACCGGTGCCAGTCCGTGGGCGCCACCATCTTTTAAAAAATTTATTATATTTTTTTTTGAATTTTTTCTTCTGTGCATGCGCAGAAGCCGAGTTTCCGACACTGTGCATGTGGTCGCCATCTTGTTTTTGGCTCCCCCCCCCCGGATTTTATGGCAGTGTACATGCGCGCGCAAAGCGCGGGAGGAAGCAAACCGGTAGCGAGGTAAGTTAGAACCCACCCCTGTAATGGACCTTTATGAATGTTAGGCCATCAGCCATCTGCTTAGTATTCCCATATTCTTTAGAAGAAAAATGAATGCATATTGGCCTGCTCTGATTTTTTTTAAATTGAAAACCAGAGCAGTCTTCTTACCGTAATATTTTTTGTGACGAGTTCTAAGTGGTATACTTAACATCCTTGGGGAGCCTCCATTTAGAGATAGACTTCACCTTGGTTCAAAATTGCACTCAGCCATATTATTGCTTAGTATTAGAGCCAGTGTTTCTGACAACTATCAACCACTCATAAATTTTCCCTTATTTCCCCAGGCCTTTGGCAAAGGTAATTGAAGCCACATTTTCTTTATTCCTATCTACCTTTGTTTTCTCTGCTATCATTGTTTATTTTGTGTGCTTTTTATATTGTTCATTGTTTTAAAATGTATTATTAATTTGTAACATCATTGGGAGTTGGGCAGCATATACAATTAATTAATTTATGGATTTGCTTTGCAGAGTGACTGGTACAGAATGCAATGGGATCGATAGCATGTCTTCAGAGAGTGGCCCTGGGACAAGACTAAGAACTTTGCCAGTAATGGGGGATGGACTAGAAGCTACACAAATGTCTACAACACAGGCACAGACCCAACCCCAACCCCAACAAGGCAATCCTTCATCCATTAACCCATCTCCACCTGAGACCTCAAATCCTAGTAAACCCAAGCGCATGACCAACCAACTACAGTACCTACTCAAAGTGGTGCTCAAGACACTATGGAAACATCAGTTTTCATGGCCTTTCCAGCAGCCTGTGGATGCTATCAAGCTTAACCTTCCTGTAAGTACAGCTAACATGAGGAAAGGCAATTTAAATGTAAGTGAATTTTAAAAACAACATTTGTGGACAGCAAACAAAGAATGGGTTTGTTTTGGAAAATATAACAACCATAGACTATAAATATGCTGTTTTATGAGGATGAAAAAGCAATATATGTGTTACATTTTCTTCAGAGTTCCTGATAAATTGGAAACAATCAAAAACATGTTGTGGGCTACTTTTTAAAAATATGAATATGAAGCAAAAGAGGATCATAGTAAAATAAGGATAGTAATATAGATAGATTATATTAGTTGCCATAATAGGGACAGAAAGTAAATGAAAAAGTATAATAGACATACTCACTAGATTGGATTTTACAGAGTTAGAAAAACTGTGTTTTTAGACATAATGGTTTATATGCAATTCCTCAGTTCTTTGGCCTTGTCTGTCTAATTTAGAAACATAATTTCTTGAGTAGAAGTTGTATCATTCTACACTCTGAATGAACAGTATTAAATATTTATTATAAGCACAATATTGTCTTAACAGAAAGATGTGTAAAGTGTATGTATAGTAAGTCATAGTAACAGCCATATATGATTTGTATTCTCCAACTAGAAATCTGTTTCTATTATGACTTGACGGGACATGGCCGTTCTTTTTCCTGTCCTGTTCTCACTGAAGATTACTGCAGAGGGAAAAATGGAACTTAATTTGATTTAGTCATTGTCCAATTCTAGACAAACGAACAGTTTTTGAATGGGAATACAGGTAAACCTTGTTTAGCAACTGCAATTGGGGCCAGGAACACAGGTTGTTAAGTGAAGCATTTGCTAAGTGAAAAATCATGACTGTAACTATGCTTACACTCTTACTCAGGCCAATATGCATTAATTGACTAATGGTGGACATGTGACAGAAAGAGATGGTGAAAAGGTTGTAAATGAGGACATTGCAGAGTTACTTTTTCATCACCATAGTAACTGCTGTCCAGGCACTCACTAAGCAAGGACTACCTGCTCTTTACTTGGAAAAGGAACCATTTACCGTATTTTTCGGAGTATAAGACGCACCAGAGTATAAGACGCACCTTAGTTTTGGGGGAGGAAAACAAGGAAAAAAGGCCTCTGCCTCCAAGCAATTTGCCAAACAGCAAACAGCACAGATGATATACACTGTTTGCTGTGTATTTCTGTGCATGTGTGCCTGACCCATAGAAATAGCAAAGAATTGGAGAAATGTACATTATGCCAGAAAGTTTTCTTAAATGTAGTCACACTAACTCCTCCCAATTATTTAAATAGATCTACTCCAAGGTAAGTCAGGATTTAACTCTAATACTAAACAGGACACTGTTACATTTCAGTCTATACTTGTACAGAGCTGTTAAAATTAATTAAAATTTCTGGAAGTATACATTATTCTCTATTATTTAAAAGAAGATACAATAGCACTGGACCTCTTCAGAGCAAGCATTTATTTTAAAAAGCTTCTTTATTTTGTTAAGTTGTCTAGAGGTCTCCAACCTTGGCAACTTTAAGACTTGTGGACTTCAACTCCCAGAATTCCACAGCCAGAAAAGCTAACAAAACATTTATAGTTATTCACTTACCCCCTTGCATCCAGCAGAAAATAAAAATCTGCGTGTCTCTCCCAGCTATTTGCCTCTTTGCAGCTAGTTTCACTTTCATTTTCCCACGTGGCAAACCTAATCAGCTGTAGGTCGGGAAACTGCTACTGACTTGCTTGGCTTTACAGGCTCTTCCCTCTTTCCTGCAAGCAGGTAAATTGCTGGAAGACAGAGGCAAAGGGTGGGGGTGGGTGGGTGGGTGGGTGGGGCTGCATTCGGTGTATAAGACGCACCCAAGTTTTCACCCTATTTATGGGGGTAAAAAGGTGCGTCTTATACTCCGAAAAATACGGTATGTGTTTATGAGGTTTTGGAAAAGATACCTTCTCTACTTTTCTTTGCTTCTTTATCTTTCTTAAATTAGTGAATTAAAATTATGTATATACGTATATGTGTATATACATACACATACCCTAAAGCTTCTTGGTCTTCATTTGTATTTTGAGAGTGTAATTGCCTGGAGTAAATCTTATCATACAGATGCTGCTTATTTCTTTGTTTTGTTTGTGGAAGTACAGTATTCTAACCTAAAAGTTACAGAACTTGACTATAATTTCATTATGGTAAAGTTGCATTAAGTGAACTCAAAGAAAAAAACTTGGCCTACTGTTGCTATAAACTGCCAACAGGCATGATAATAATCAGCATATTCAACTATTGGTTTAGGAGAAGAGCTGAAAAATTTTGGCCACGCCCAGTCTAGTCAATATAATTAAAATTCTGGTTTGATGGCTTTTTAGGTACAGATTCTATACTTCGTCTAAGTAGGACTATCGGATGACTACTATAGGTAGTTCTTGCCTAACAACCATTTGTTCAGTGATTGTTCAAAATTACAGTGATACTGAATGAAGGGATTTAGAGCTGTGCCCGAAAATACAGCCATTGCAGGCCCCCAAGATCACCTGATTGTGATCTGAGCCCTTGGCAACCTATTCACACTTACCCGTGTTTCCCCGAAAATAAGACCCGGTCTTATATTTTGGGGGGCACTTAGAGCTTATTTTCAGGGGATGTCTTATTTTTTTTTCCATGTATGGGAGGCCCACTTCTGCTTGCTCGCGGCCGCAATGGGCCAAGAGGCTGCGTAGCATGCCAGTGCCACCGCCGCAAAACGGGGATGTGGCGCTGCCCCACGCGTCCCACACTGGCTTATCTAAGGACCCTGCAGCCAAGCCATCCACACCCCGACACTTGCCTTGCGGCGGCGGCTCCAACAGAACCCCATGTGGTCGCAGCCGCAACGAGCAGGCAAGCCAAGAGATGGTGGGCAGCCGGCCGCAGGAGGCTCATCTTCGCGTCTCCCGGCTTGCCTGTGGCCCGCATTGAGCATTGGAATCGCCTGCCTTCCCCCCGCACCTCTGCCTTCGTCTGCTGCTGGTGCCGCCATGTGAAGACGAGCCTCCCGTGGCTGCCCGCCTGCTCTGGCCCACCGACTCTTGGTTTTCCTGCGTCCAGATCACCTCCTTCCCCCCGCCTCTGCCTCCGCCTGCTGCTTGGACAGGTAATCAACTCATCGTTGTGCAGGCTGTGGCTGCTGCCGGACACCGTCGGCCTCTGCACCCTCGCTGCCTCCGGTACTGGCCATGCCCCCCCACCTGGGGGTGATGATGATCTTCACTATGGTTTATGTTTTTAGTAGGGCTTATAGTATGCGCACGCTTAAAAATCAGGCTAGGGCTTATTTTCGGGGCAGGTCTTATTTTCGGGAAAACACAGTACAATGAGTTCCAAGCACCTCACGAATGTGATCTCCATTTGTGATCTCTCCATCTTCCCCAAGGGACGGTACCAGAGAATGTCACAAGCCGCTGCCACCTGCCAAACGGATTTCCTTTGGTTTATATTGATACTGGTTGATTATGTGATGTAGGTGACTATGTGTGTTTAGCTTCAAACAGTGCTAAAAATGTTTTTAAACTAAAATTGACTACCCCTGAATTACAATAATTGTCAGGATGATTGAATGAGTTTGCACAACTCACTAAATCCTTCCTTCACCCAGTTAAATGCAACAGTGGCTAGATTAATGTAGTTTACCCCATAAACCTTTATTAATAAACACACTTGTTTTGTTTATATGGCATGCTATATCTATGAACGAGAGAACTCCTTCCTGTCTTTCCAGACTGGTTGCAAATGCCCCATGCTACAAGCACTGTATACCAAAATCCTGCTTGAACATTGAGATGGACCTTTTTCAGCCAACCTCTGAGAGAGTGAAAAGGCTGCCTGCTTGAGGGTTTCCGTGTTCCTCTAGCATACAACTCTTTTGCTTTGTCATTTTTAACAACACAGGAGATCACTTAGCAACTATAACTTGGAGTGCAGAGATTGCAGTTATTGAGTGAAGCAGTCACATTGTTCTTGCTTAATAACAGCTTCACTCAATAACCAGAGATTTTGGTCTCAAATTATGGTTGTAAATTGAGGAGTATCTGCTTGCTTCTCAGTCATGAAATAATTTGCATCAACAACTCATCATAGAGATGAAAAATGTTGTTTTAAGTTTTATTTTTTGGAAATATATTGCAACTTGAAGGAATTTTTATTTGCCATATTTATTTTCCCATAGGATTATTACAAAATTATTAAAACTCCTATGGACATGGGAACAATAAAGAAACGCTTGGAGAATAACTACTACTGGACTGCTCAAGAATGTATCCAGGACTTCAATACAATGTTTACAAATTGTTACATCTATAATAAGGTTAGTTTTCTCATAAATTGGACTTTCAAATGACCTATATATTTCCAATTTGAGATTTCAGTTTTTTAGTTTGTACGTATGTATTTATTAAATTTAAATTTTAGATAAATTTATTTAAATTTATTAAATTAAAGGAGCTGAAGGTGGTGCATGTTGCTCCTCTTTCTCCCCCCATTTTCTCCAGCAGCAATCATGTGACCTATATTGGACTAATAGTGTGTGACTGGCTCATCATCACATAAATAAATTAATAATGTGAATTTTGTAGTGAGTTTTGTGGTTAAGAATGGACTTAAATTTGGGTATACTAGTTGCTCTTTTCCTTCTTTCCTTCCTTGGTAAAACTGTATTTATTTCAGGTGTGGACATTTTTTTCTCTCTCTCAAAAGGCCATAGTGCAATGATGGTGAACCTTTTTTTGCTCGGGTGCCAAAAGGGTGTGCGCGCGCGCAATAGCGTGCGCGTGTGTGCCCACACCCATGATGCAATGCCCTCACCGCGCATGCGCGCACAACCCCCCCCCCCCCGCCCGTACTCCCCTCCCGCGCATGCACGCAGACCTCACTGAAGCCTCCGGACTTCCAGTAGGCCCATTGGGCCATTTTTCACTATCCACAGGCTCCAGAGGCTTTCCTGAAGCCTGGGGAGGGCGAAAACAGCCTCCCCCCTGCCCTCCAGAAGGCCGAAAATCAGCTGGCCAGCGCACACATGCACGCTGGAGCTGATATAGGGCAATGCCTCACGTGACCTCAGATATGGCTCCTGAGGTGACAGGTGGCATGCGTGCCATAGGTTCGCCATCACTGCCATAGTGTCTGAGGGATAACCTGTTGGACTGAAATGAGAAAAGTTGTGTTTTCTGTCTAACAACCTTGAATGTACCACCTCTGTTAAGAGCAGGCTACAGAAAGGAAACAGATTGTTCTTGCCTGATATTTGAAACGGTCTCTTCCAGAGGAGGTCTGAAATTGGTGATAGATGCATAAATGTAGCAAAAGGTTCTTATGTAACCCCTGGGTAACAGGTTACATACTTCTTAGTTTACATAAATATAATTTATTTTAAAATTCAAACTTTAGCTAAAACCTAAAAATACCACACTTGTCAATGCTACTTTACTTAAGAGTTTCACTGGCCATGACTTCTGGTACTTTACATGTGTAGTTTATTATTGTAAGTATTTTTAAAAACAATAGCTTTCCTTAATACAAATCTTAAATATTTTAAATAAACCTTTCAAGAGTATAACATTAATATGCTGTACTGATGAAAAGTACAAAATAATGCTTCCAAATTTTGATTTCACACTATTTCCCTTAAAAAGCCAATTAGGAATGCATATTTTACAGTCTGATAGTAGAATGAAAATGGTTTGAAACTTTTCGTGATTGCTGAATCATTTTGTTATATTTAAAATTCTATGTTCCTGAGCATTACATTAGGAAAGGTATCAGTCAGGGGCATCAGTTTTCCTTGTGAGTGGGAATGATCATCCAGAAGACCATAGTTTTCTCCTTGCAAAAATTAATACAAAGAAAGAGCAACATATAAGCAAGAAACAAGGAATTTGTAGAGTTGTCAGTTTTTAAAAAAGGTTCAGATCCAAGTTTTTTTCCGTAAGTTGCTCATGAATCTGTCATCCACAATTTTTCATATTTAGAGATAATAAGTATATAAGGGGAAAAGGTGCTTTGAAGTCTCCTAAATTTCTATCCAGAACACTGTTACATTTGACAACAACAACAAAAAGCCTTAGTAAATTAGTTGTGCAGGGTATCTGTCTCTCACTCGGTCACACACAAAATATCTCTCTTAGTAATGTAACTATGAGATAGAGTAAATGTATAAAGCTGTATGTTGAATGGCCCTCCTCTGGTTGATAGCTAAAATGATTGCAGTTTTTTATCTGTTAATGACAAAAGAGGAACTAACATAGAACATATAAATGAAGAAAACAAAATATAATATACAGCTTAAGATACATTGCATAAAAGAGCAACATAGTAAAACTTTGTAGTCAATGCAGAGGGACACATGAATGCATCACACTGTGATTTCTAACTTACCGTATTTTTCGGAGTATAAGACGCACCTTTTACCCCCCCAAAAGAGGGTGAAAACTTGGGTGCGTCTTATACACCGAATGTAGCCCCACCCACCCCCACCCTTTGGCCTCTGTCTTCCAGCAATTTACCTGTTTGCAGCAAACAGGGAACAGCCTGTTAAGACACGCAAGTCCTGAGCAGCTTCCCGATCCCCAGCTGATTTGCCACGTGCTAAACTGAAACTGCAAAGAGGCAAATAGCTGAGAGAGACACGCAGATTTTTATTTTCTGCTGAACTGGATGAAAGGGGGTAAGTGAATAACTATAAATGTCTGTAGAATGTTCAAATTATTAGACTTATTTTTTAAAGACTGCTTTATTATTGATCTAGAGCCAGGGGTCTCCAACCTTGGCAATTTTAAGACTTGTGGACTTCAACTCCCAGAATTCCACAGCCAGCTTTGTTAGCTTTGCTGGCTGTGGAATTCTGGGAGTTGAAGTCCACAAGTCTTAAAGTTGCCAAGGTTGGAGACCCCTGTAAATCTAGACAATTTAACAAAATAAAGAAGCTTTTTAAAATAAATGCTTGCTCTGAAGAGGCCCAGTGCTATTGTATCTTCTTTTAAATAATAGAGAATAATGTATACTTCTAGAAATTTTAATTAATTTTAACAGCTGTGTACAAGTATAGTCTGAAATGTAACAGTGTCCTGTTTAGTATTAGAGTTAAATCCTGACTTACCTTGGAGTAGATCTATTTAAATAATTGGGAGGAGTTAGTGTGACTACATTTAAGAAAACTTTCTGGCATAATGTACATTTCTCCAATTCTTTGCTATTTCTATGGGTCAGGCACACATGCACAGAAATACACAGCAAACAGTGTATATCATCTGTGCTGTTTGCTGTTTGGCAAAGTGCTTGGAGGCAGAGGCATTTTTTCCTTGTTTTCCTCCCCCAAAACTAAGGTGTGTCTTATACTCCGAAAAATGCGGTACTTACAAAGATTATATGCAGACTACAATGATAACAACTTGACAAAGTAACCTCCATATTTCATGCTATATTTCTACAATGTCATGTAATGGCAAAAATATGACTGGTCTGTTTGATGACTCCAAATATGTGTGACTTTTTTATTTTATATATTTTTATTTGTTTAGCAAGGGGATGATATTGTTTTGATGGCAGAAGCTCTAGAAAAACTCTTCCTACAAAAAATCTCTGAAATGACCCAGGAAGAAACAGAAATTGTTGTAGTCCAAACAAAAGGGAGAGGACGTGGTAGGAAGGAAACAGGTATTGATATTTAATCTGCTGTATTCTGTACTCTCAGTTTTTATACTTTGTTTGAACTAGCAAATGCTATTATGTGTATGTATGTTTGTAATTGTACTTGAAAAATAATCTTTCAGATAAAAGCTAGTTTTGTACATTGTACTCAGCTGTAATACAATTTGTTTGGTTTTGACTTAATGTGTAGTGTGAATCCAAGCATTGTGAGTATAAACTATAGTTTATTGCTCTGCATGTTGTGTGAATCCAGCCAATTATATTTTATATTGTATAAGCCATGTTCAAGTAACTCATAGGTTAGTGCAGCCTGCAAGCCGACTCATTATTAAATCTAGGGGAGCAGTATGTATTTCCAGAAAGTAAAGCTTTACCCTGACTGTTTAGTTTGAAAGTTGGGAAATGGACATAATTACAAAAATACAATAGAGAAAGGAAAGAAGGAAAAATGGATGGTTTATCTTTACTAGTTAATAGAATAAGATTGGAGTCTGCTAGTAATCTATATAGTCATTGAGAAATTGTATTGTAATTCAAATACAAATATGAGTTCTCAGTCTAAAAAGTCTGAAATGAAAAAAAAGCAAATTGTCCATTTGTATTTTAGAGACTTAATATACATACTGTGATTGACTCTTACAGTGACGACAAAGCCAGGCGCATCAGCGGTACAGAATGCAACTCAAGCATCATCCCCACCACAGACGCAGGCTCCACCCCAAAATTCTCAGCCGGTGCAAACAACTCATTCCTTTCCCTCTCTAACCCCTGACCTAATTGTTCAGACACCAGTAATGACAGTGGTGCCGCCCCAGCCTCCTGCAGCACTGCCTCCTCCCCTCCCACCTTCAGCCTCAGCTCCTCAGCCCTCTCAGACACACACCCCGATTATCCCAACACCTGCACAACCCATGAAGGTGCGTACATTAGAACTCCTCTTCTTTTAATTGTTCACCTAAGGGAAAAACTTGCCGTAAATCATACAAAACCGTGCTCAGGTACTTTATAGCTTTCCTTAAGACTGCTTCATTAAATTCTTTAACTTTTATTCTTCTGTTTTTGAAGGTTAGGAAGCAGGAATATGTTATGGCACTGCAATGCTCTATTTCTGCAGGGCTCCCAATAACTGGCACAGTTTGTATACTGTCAAGAAATTCAATTTTAAAATGCTGGTCAAAGAAAATCTTAAATGAAAATGTTAACTCAGCAAGACATTTAATATTTTAGGGGCTCTAACACCAGGGGGTTATTAAGATTAATTATTATTGCTCTATTCAGATAACTAGGATGCAGAAACCCTTGGACAAGAGACCCTAGCTTATAAAATTATAAGATTCAATGTTATAATTTCTAGGTAGATTAAAAAAGTGTTTAAATTATGTATAGTTGCTTTTAGTCAATATAGATAAAACTGAATTATATGGACGAATAATGTGTTCCTTATTAGGGTATGAACATTTAATTGTGTAGGCTAGAAGGATCACCAAATTTATTTGGCCTAAGTTAAAATACCCATTATTCTTAAATCTGAAGTTTTTCTACAGTACATTTTTGTTCAGTGTCATTGCAAACATCCAATTTTAACCTGCTTGAAATAAAGCCATATAGAACTGATATAATAGATATGTAAAACATTTCAATTTTTGGAATTCCTCTCCTATGTACACTTTAAATTATTTGACTTCTGTGGTATATGAAAAAGCATAACCTTCCCTTGTAAATCAAATAGATGCAATTTTTTTGTTTGTTACGTTTGTTATTTTAGAAAAGACTTTAAGAAGAATGTTTAATGTCTATTCCCACCATACCACACTTCATACAAATGTTATGAAATGGGTGGAAAACATTAGTATGGCAATAATGTTTTGTGCCAGAAACTCACAGGGGTGGGGTTGGGGGAAAACAAAGATTAGATTAGAATTGATTAACATTGTTTTCTATATTTGATATATAGTTAGCACATTGATACCAACATTGGTTAGTACATTGATGTTTTTCATATTGTATTTGGTTTCAACCAATATAGTTACAGACAAAGTTAAAAATGTGTGTGTTAAAAGTAAAATACTAAAATAAGCACATATCAAAAGTAGCAAGAATAATTTTGTCAGAACATAGCATACAACTTAAGTGACAAATATGCACTGGGCCTATACAAATTGCTAGATAAATACAGATCAGCTGTGTACAATATTTATAATTTTACTTTATCATGATTCAGCCTAGTATTCAATATGAAACTTGTTTTTCATTTCTGTCCTCCTTTTATAGAAAAGTAAAAGCCAAGTCTTCCCACTGTAATGACAGCAATGTTGTTATTTAATTATTAAAGGTTGCTGTCTAAAATATACTTAGTAAGTCCCATTGAACAATTCAGATTTATTTCTAATAAACGTGCATAACATTGTACTGACATTTCTTTAAAAGCAAATATAAATGAGGCTTTCTAAAGCATCGTAAATGCCAGTTTTTTCAACATCTTTTTTAATTGATTGAATGTTTTTGGATTTTTTTTCTCATCCCCTTTCTCCAGGAAATAAAAGTAGTATATATACTATACAGCCTCTCCTTTCATTTTTCTTTATAACAGCCTTATGATGAAATGAACTAGATACACAGTTACCAACCCTAAACCTAGTAAGCTTCTGTGAAGAGGAAGCATTTAAAAGATGGCTCTGTTTTACCTTGGCTCAATAATACTGCTTAAAATAAAGACTTGATAAATAGCTAAACATATCTTCCATTGGAATTAAGACTATGTTTATTGGAAAATAACTAGTATTCCTTTAAAAATCAGTCTAAGATATAAGGAGCTAAATTGCATAGACTAACATTGAATGATTTCTTAGAAAGAAGGGATGGCAGCAGCGTTTCTCCTCTGTTCTGCACGACTAAAAATCTACTTTGAATAGTAGAACGATCATGAAATAATGTCTGAGAAAGGCTATAAAAGGAATTGATAGAAATAACTATTCCAAGTTCTTCCCTCCGCAAGATTTCCTATTGGTCTTTGCTTTCTTTACCAGGAGAAGGAATCCTTCTATTCATTGAGATGCATCCCTGAAATAATAATAATTAATAATTAATAATTAATAATAATAATAATCCCTGAAATAATAATAATAATAACAGCAAACAACAATAATACAAAAGTAATAGCAGCAAAAAAGTTGAAAATATTCTGACTTTCTTAAACTATCGAGTGAAGTCATGACTGAGAATTTTCATCGCATTCAGCTTCACTATAAGTTCTGTGCCAGATTTTCTGATGATTGTTTTCTGTTCCTTGTATAGTGTTTTAGATACTTATACGTGATGTCTGGTTATTTTCATATATATGGAGTGTTTGCTTAGTTATGAGAATTCCATGGTACATTCATTTATTTTATTTATTTTAATAGGCTTATATGCCGCTACAATTGTCAACTGATTCCAAGCGGCTTACATTCCCACCATGCATAAACAAGGTTAAGATAACAAAAGTAATCAACAATTAAAAATATAGATAATAACGTATTCCTATGCCAAGGAATCATAACCTCATGTACACGTATACATTGTGGCAAATAAAGAACAGAAGGCTACATAGAATGTCTGTTTGCTTTGGTAGACAAAAAAGGGAGTGAAGAGGAAAGCAGACACTACAACTCCTACTACAATAGACCCAGTTCATGAATCATCATCATTGCCAGCTGAACCCAAGTCTGTCAAGACAGGTCCACGAAGGGAAAGCCGACCTGTGAAACCTCCAAAGAAGGATGTTCCAGATTCTCAGCAACATGTTGTAGAAAAAACTAACAGTAACAAAGTGTCAGAGCAATTAAAGTATTGTGGTGGCATCATAAAGGAGATGTTTGCTAAGAAACATGCTGCATATGCATGGCCCTTCTACAAACCTGTGGATGTGGACGCTCTTGGACTCCATGATTATCGTGAAATCATTAAGCATCCCATGGACCTGAGTACAATTAAAGTAAGTGTGGGTGTCTTTTTTTATCAACTCTCATGGGGTAATAAATACATGTGTTAAAAATACTACCTATGGTTGTCCCAAAGGTCCTTTTTTTCAAAAGGCAATTAGACTTTCTTTGAAAATGAGAAGCTTTTTCACTTCATTTGAGGAAGCTTCTTCAGTTCATTGAAAAACGTTTTCAAAGAAAAAAAATCAAGAAAGTCCAGTTTCCTTTTGGAAAATGCATCTTTGGGTCTACTCTGTTATAGTACCAAATAGAACAAGTCTACACAACATATCCATGGATCGCTTACACCCTGACAAGTAGCCTTCTCTGTGGCCCACCAATGTCAGGAAGGAACCATCACCACTGTTGTGGCCCTGAAGTTGTATGGTTGAGAGCCTCCAGACCTAATTGACACTGTCAGCTCCATCACTGTTGCCAAGCTGCTAGCTGCCAAACAGCTGATCTGTGTGCCAGCTAGTCTTTGTGGCAATTGTTTTTAATTATCAATGTGGCCCTTTCCCCTCTGAATTGTGCAAGCCTGACATAGAGACTCAATATCTGTGGCAATGCTTATCCTGTCTTCTCTGCGTCTTCCTTGCCTTATATAACAGGATGGCTTTAGTCGTAGTTCTAATTCAATTCAATTTGATTTAATTTACACTGGGAGGCAAACATTTATAGAGGCTAATATAAAACAAAAACCCTTTTACACAGATTTAGAACGTTGATAGATGGCAGAAATCTAGCATACAAGTTTGATAATATATTTACAGAGTATTTTATTCTTTCTTTTGCAGAAGTAGTAACAGCCATTTCCTCACAGGAATTCTCTTTTATCCTTATAGCGATGCTTCCCAAACCTGAGTAAATTACCCCAAATTGGGTAAACGTGGTTTTTCTTTGGATAATGATGCACAAACCCATTATCCAATCACAACAGGACTGTCAGGTTCCAAGTAATGCATCCATCATAAATTGAACTCCAAGGCATTCCGTTTTCTCAAAGTACAAATTTATTTAGATACACCATATTGGCACTAACTGGTGAAAAGCCAGTACTGAAGTTCCCGGGCTTTGGGCTTTTCACCCCAATATAACATTTAAATTGACTTAATTTTATCTACACTGACTATAAATGACTTTCTGATAAGTGCTTTTGGGTGATGAAGGAAAAAGTCTGTCTTATCATCTTCCTATAGCACTCCTTTAAAATGCATTGGCCATAATGTCTATATAATCTGAACAGAGGTAACAACTTTTCTAGACATCATTTCTCATCAAAGACACTTTAGGATTATTTAGTAAATAATTGGTCATGTTGTACCTAAAGTTTTGAGACAATAGTGGTAAATCAAGGATTAACTGTAAGAAAGCAGTTGCACAAATTGTAACTTGTTTTGTGTTAGAATTATTGTTACAGCAATATTTCTCCTCAAACAGTTACAAGATTTGCTTTTGGTGTAGATGTGGAAACATGAGATGAATGTACTTGGGAAATATTGCTGTAGGTTGAGAATTTATGAACAAGTCCTATATTAATGAAGACTGCCTGCACAGTGAATTGCTTTGTGCTGCTCCCTTAAGTCAAGCTTGTGGTCTTGGTGATCATATAGTTTTATTTCTCCTGAATGAATGTCATATGTACTTTACATATCCTTGCTGTAGACAAACTTTTTTTGACAAGTAGTTAAAATGAAACCTACTTTTTATCCCAGTCCGTTTCCTGTTTAGAAGTTTCTTTGTTGCTAGAAAGAACTAACCCACTTTTGCATTGAGCAATAAAGTATAGCTTCACATGACATTAAGCATCAATATCATTTCCCTATTTTGATCTAGATTTATGGGAGAACTACTCTATTTGGATTTATTCACTAAGCCTGCTTAAGGGGAGGGGGAAGCATGGCAAAGCACAATATTTAAATCTACCTTGATTTGTCTTCTAAAGTTGTCATTTTATAGTCACTGATGTTGAGAAATCTTATCTATAGGGTAGGTTTCCGGTATTCTCTGCTGTATGCATTCTGGAGTATACATTATAATTCCATGGTTTATTGTAGTAGAACTTGAGAAAAAAAATAAGAGAAACAAAATGGCTAAAAAAGTGCCCATTTTATATTAGTTTATTGTTCACATTCTGTTCTTACAAAATAAAGCAATTCGAAAAGCAGAGCTAATTTCCATATTTTTACTATTCTACCAGGGTAGATACTTCTGTTTCTTTGTAATCTTATGGAATATACAAACTAAAACAGAAAACCAATGGGATTATCAACAAATGAGATACCCTGTCATTTGTTAAATATCATTTGGGTTGAAAATAATTTTATTTTTATATACATTCAGAAAACATGCGGAGTATTTCTATAGAGAATTGATAATCTTATCTCTGAAATGCCAAAATATTTTGCTCTGTTTATAGGAAATAATACCCATGGTATTTTAAAATGATTTAAAATTTATTTATAATTAAAGTTCTTTGTTTAATCTTCAGTCCAAATTGGAGAACCGGGATTATAGAGAGGCTCAGGAATTTTCAGCTGATGTCCGATTGATGTTTTCCAATTGTTACAAATATAACCCTCCAGATCATGAGGTAGTGGCCATGGCACGGAAACTACAGGTAACTAAAAATTCATTTAAAACTATGTCCTACTTTAAATGCATAAATGTATAATTTTTAATAAGTCATAGAGTAATTTTCAGAGTAACTTAAAAATATTTCATATCTGGGAATTGCAATTCATTTGTTAATCGATCTTTAAAATATGTATTCCAAATGTCAGGCGTAAAGGCTTTTGTACCTTACTTTGATGTTTACTGATTCCCCTCCTCAAACACCAATGAAATGTAGAAGCAAAGCACTCATATACTTTGGCCCAATTTTTTAATAGGAATAATCATGAAAAAATTATTAAACTTTTGTCAGCATTAGTAAGCATGTTTAATATCCAAACAACACTTCTGGAATCCTTGAAATCCCACCCTCAATTATTTATTTATTTATTTATTTATTTATTTATTTATTTATTTATTTATTTATTTAATAGATTTGTATGCCGCCCAACTCCCGGGGGACTCTGGGCGGCTAACAGCATGTCAAATCCATTTAAAAGTATAAAATATAACAATTAAAAACTACAAAAGTTAAAAAAGCAAACCTCCAACATTCATAACCAGGGAGGAGACCCATATGTAGTCTAATTGGTCTCACTTTCATAATTATGTTGCTGATCATGCCTCTTGCTTTCCCCAGTGGCCAAATGAATAAGATAACACCCTTCACCTATCTCAGGGGTCGGCAACCTTAAACACTCAGAGCCATTTCGACCCATTTCCCACAGAAAAGAAAACACCGGGAGCCACAAAACCCTTTTGACATCTAAAATGAAGATAACATTACATATATTTTTTTACCTTTATGCTATGTATAATAAAAAACTATAGTGTGTTGCATTTATGAAATCAATGACCTGCTACAGAGAAAAAACATTTTTATTTCTGCATGCAACAAAAACATTTTGAACTCCGAAAAAAAAAAAGATGGGTTGAAAAGCTCAATAAATTACGTGCCGGCGGGTGTCGCACATTGGCGGTTGTGACGCATATTTTAAGCCACGGAGCCGCAGCAGAGGGATGAAAGAGCCACATGCGGCTCCAGAGCCGCGGGTTGCAGACCCCTGACCTATCCTTATATATATATAATGGGACCTCAATATTAAGCCAATTTTGATCAGAAAGTGTCTAGGTTAATAAACTGCAGGAAAGGTGGTGTTCAGGATAGGAACAAATCAGAGCATTTTTCTGAATTAATTCTGAGTTTGAAGATAACCAATATTTTGGTGCATGCCACAAGAAAACTTCTTCATTATTCTTCAGAATAATGCTGCGATATATTTTTACAAGCATAGCATTCATATGCCCACTGTATTTTGCCAGGATGTCTTTGAAATGCGGTTTGCTAAAATGCCAGATGAACCTGAAGAACCTGTGATTCCAGCTTCCTCTCCAGTAGTAGTGCAGCCACAACCCAAAGTGCCCCCACCATCATCCAGTGACAGCAGCAGTGATAGTTCTTCTGATAGTGACAGTTCATCAGATGATTCTGAAGAAGAACGAGCTCAGCGGCTAGCAGAGCTCCAGGAACAGGTAAAACGTTTGTGTATCCTGCTTTTGACTCTGACTGTATCCTCTTTTCTCCAGTTACTTGCTTAATTCTAGTTTTTGGATGGGGATCAGGTTTTGCTTGGTTTCTTCCATACCCACTACACATGTACAGTTCTAGCCCAGTGGCCCCCAACCTTTTGGGCACCAGGGACGGTTCCATGGAGAGAGGTTTTTCCATGGACCCGGGGGAGGGACGTGGTTTTGTGTGCTGCCTGCATCCCGCGGATGGGGCTTCGCTTGTTTGTGCGGCCCAGTTTCTGGCATGGTGCGGACCGGTGCCGGTCCAGGGACCGGAGGTTGGTGACCCCTGTTCTAGCCCACACCTTCCAGTTTTTAATGTTTCACTACATACATGAATAACAAGCCAACAAAAGAAAACTAGTCACTCTAGCTTACTGTTTCATACATCTAGTTATGAGCTTCTTTTCTTAGTTTTTCTTTACAAAGCTTCCTGTTGCGGAATATACTGCAGAAATCCTCATACTGCAGGAAAGAGTGCATCAAGCATTTTGGCTTTGCAACTTTATTCCTGGCCATCTTCCCATTGCTGAAGTTGAGAATGTGATGTGCAACTGATGAAACAATTCCAGCTTGCCTGTGAATCTCACAATCACAAGAGGAGTTGGTTGGGCCTGTGCCTGAGTCTTTTTATCTATCCTATCTTGATTGGATAAGGGAAGAGATTCCAAGACAGAAGCTCACCAGATAGTATTAGACTAACAGATGCTTCTTTATTGCCTGTGCTGGGTATATAGCAGCCACTAGCCTCTCCTTTCAAAATTCAGAATGTTAAGGAAAACTTTCAGTGTCATAACCCATGCAGTACTACAGAAAAAGGTAAAGATGCCCTTAAGCCAAGCTGAAGTCACTAATGATTATACGAATATGTATATTTTGTTTTCTTGGCAGTAATACAATTTCTGCCTTCCAATCTAACATAGAAGCTTGACTCTGTTGCTTCCAGTCTTAGGAAAGGCCAGCAGATTACTGCCATTTGATCATTAAGCAGCATTATTGACAGCTGTTTGAATATATTCCTGCTCATGTGTGCTGTTTTGCACTTTTTCTTCTTTCTCACATGTCTGCATGCACACGCACACACGGAGGTGTGCATTCTTTGAAAATGATTTGGAAAAAGGGCCTTTGGTCTTACATGAGCACAGCACCTGTTTGCATTTAAAGCAGCCCATTTTTTTCAGGTTTTTGACTGGAAAAAATGGCACTGCTTTAAAGTATGGACATATTAAAATTTGTGTAACACTTGAAGCTGTGGAAATTTTTTAGGCTTGCATAGAGACCTGGAAACACTTTGGCTGCTTGGTGTGGGTCCAAAGCAACTGCAAATCATTTTTGAAGCATGCACAGCACTAAGGAACATATAGCTCAGGTGTTTGGGGAAAAACAATTAGTTGCACGCCAAAGTGAGTGTGGGGGTCATTACATCATAGGACGGGATAAAACAAATATTTTTAAAAAATAAAATTGTATTGATCTGTGTGTCTGCTCCTTAGCTTAAAGCAGTGCATGAACAGTTGGCTGCCCTGTCACAGCCACAACAGAATAAACCAAAGAAAAAAGAGAAAGACAAGAAAGAAAAGAAAAAAGAGAAGCACAAAAAGAAAGAAGAAGTAGAAGAAAATAAAAAAAATAAAGCCAAGGATCCACCAACTAAGAAGGTTAAGAAGAATAATGGCAATAGCAATAGCTCAAGGTCAGTTCCCTCTTTATATCCATGTATATGCCAATCTGTAGGGTGGTGTTTTTTTTAAAAGTTTTATCTGTAGTATGAGGCTGTTTTTAGAACTATAGCAGAACATCTATATTTTATCTATCTAAATTCCTGGTAGAAGTTACATAAGTTTAAACAAAGTGTGCAAAACTCTTCAGGTTTAAAACACTTACAAACCAGTTATTCTGACCTTAGCAAATGTTTCAGGCTTGGATCACTCCTGGAATATTGGTATCTTTGGTAAAGTCAGAACTGCTATTAATACCTAGAGTTTTGAATACAGAACATTACAGGTTTGAACATTTTGCACACCCTGTTTCTAACCATATAATAGGGGTAATTATTATATGGTTAGAAACTGTAAGTTAAATCAGGATGCTGCCATGCATTTGACCTTAAAATTCCAAAATTATATACTGTATGCTTTCTTGGTTTTCAGCTAACTGAGGTGTAAGTACAGTTTTGGTTTTAGCAAATGTGTTCTCTAATATTAAAGGTCTAATTCTACAGTAGAACTCCAAGAAGAGTTCTCTGTGGAATTGAATATTCCTTGCTTATAGTATTGAAATTTCCAAAACTGGTAAATTATTTTAATTTCTTAAGGCTTAGAATATAGTTTAAAATAACTATTCTTTCTTTGTGAATAATGGGACTTTCTTTAAAGCTGTCTGGGTAGTGCCCATTGTCTCACTTCAGATAGAAGTTCTGTTTCCGCTTTTTGAGAAATAGTTTAGGCTTCTATCCCTAAGTCAATTCAGTATACTACGATAGTGAAAAGCATCCCAAAGAGGCACATACAAGACAACTTTTTAAAGAAACCATTACAGCAGCTTCATTTTTGCAAGGGTCATTCATTTGTTACATAAATTGATTCTGGCTATACCCAGTTCTGCTGCTCTCAAAAGAGTCCAATTTCAAGCAGTCCTTTAATCATTCTAGAACATTTCCCCCCCAAATTTCCTGTAGGCCTCAGAACCTGTTAGTTTTTTTAAAAAAACTAGGACCACCCCAATCAAGAAGCAAAATTACAGTCATATGGTTTTCTCACTACAATATTGTTATCTTACAATACACAATCCATTCTTCAAAACATTCTCAGAATAAAAATTGTCTATTGCTGTGATGGCGAACCTATGACACACGTGCCACAGGTTGCCCTATGATTTTCGGTCTTCTGGAGGGCGAGGAAGGCCATTTTCGCCCTCCCGAGGCTTCAGGAAAGCCTCCGGAGCCTGTGGATGGCAAAAAACGGACCCAACAGGCCTACCGGAAGTTCAGAAATGAACTTCTGCAAGACCCGTTGGTCCATTTTTCGCCTTCCCCAGGCTTCAGGAGACTTTTCTGAAGTCCGGAGGCTTCAGTGAGGTCTGTGCGCATGCGCACGGGGGTGTGTGCGCGCATGCACGGGGGGAGGGCATTGCATTATGGGTGTGGGCATGCACGCCCTTTTGGCACCCGAGCAAAAAAAGATTCACCATCAATAGTCTATTACAGTGGTGGCGAACCTTTTTAGGTTCGTGTGCCAAAAAGGGGGGGGCACGCGCTAGCACGCGCTCACATGCCCACACCCATTCCCTCTCCCCCACGCATGCGCACAATACCCCCCCCCCCATGCTGCCCCCTGCGCATGCGCACACCCCACCACCCCCGCGCAAAGGCCTTACGGGAGACTGGGACGACGAAACGGGCAAACCGGAAGTGCGGAAAAACGCACTTCCGGTTTGTCCGGTTTGTCATTTTTTGCATTCCGGGGCTTCAGGGAGCTTCCCTGAACCCTCCGGAGTGCAAAAAACACCTCACCGGTAAACCGGAAGTGCATTTTTCCGCACTTCCGGTTTGTCCGTTTTGTAGTTTTTTGCATTCCGGGGCTTCAGGGAGCTTCCCTGAACCCTCCAGAGTGCAAAATACAGTTCACCGGCAAACCGGAAGTGCGTTTTTCCGCACTTCCGGTTTGCCGGTGGGCAACGCTCACGTGCCCTCCGCTATGGCTCCGCGTGCCACCTGTGGCACGTGTGCCATAGGTTCACCACCACGGGTCTATTACATACCTTTGGGAATTACAGTCTCAGGGTTAGTTTTACCTCAGCAACACCAGTTTCTAAAAGTTGTAGTCTGGAAGGTTTGTCCGTGAACGTTTCATTCATTTTAAAAACGTTCAAGGGACAAACCCTATTAGATGTCATTATTCTTCTGCCTGTTTAAGAAATGGAAATACAGGAAATGCAGGAAAATTGTTGTTGTTGTTGTTGTTCCTTTCTATCCAGCCATCCATCCCCTAATTCATTGCTTAAAACATCACAACACAAAAAGCAGGTTTTACATTGGCTTTACAAACAAATGTAAAGCTGGATACTATAAGTGTAAATTATTCTCCTGTTATATTATTGGATAAATATGACAGCACTTCCCTTGAGAATAATTTTGATCCTATTGGGAATACATTTCTAGTGATGAAACAATTGGATCATGTTTTTCAGGCTGAAGTATTTCTATTATTTTAGCCTTAATAATGTATATGAAATGCAGGATATTGCATAAGAAACAGGTATTCTGTTTTAATTCAGGTAGCTCTATTCGCTTCTAGAAAAGAACTCATATTAAATATTTGACATTTAAAGGTGCTGTAGCATCTCACCAAAGCTGTGTAGATGAGACCAGTATTTTTAAACTGCATGTCTTTTAAATAGATAGGGTTGCCAGAGGTTTTTAAAAGGAAATTGTAGGAGATGACCAGGCTGAGCTCAAGGACAGGGTCAAATGAATAACAGAATAACAGAGTTGGAAGGGACCTTGGAGGTTTTCTAGTCCAACCCCCTGCTCAAGCAAGATACCCTATACCAGGGGTCTGCAACCTCAAACACTCAAAGAGCCACTTGGGCCCGTTTCCCACAGAAAACAAAACGGAAGCCACAAAACCTGGGTGGGTGTGGCCAACTTGACATCACTCACTCCCACCCAGTCACATGACCCCCCCCCAGCCACGCCTACCCAGGTTTTGTGGCTATTCCGTGTTTTGTTTTCTATGGGAAATAGGTATCTCCCCTCTCACCTCCCTCTCATCTCTTTCTCCCTCTCTGTCTATCTCACTCTCTCTCATCTCTTTCTCTCTCTTTCTCTTCTTCTCTATCTCCCTCTCCCTTCCTCCCTCTCATCTTTCTCTTTCTCTCATCTGTCTTTTTTTCTCTCTATCACCCTCTCATCTCTCTTTCTCTCTCATCTTTCTCTTTTTCTCTGTCTCCCCCTCTCTCCCCGTCTGTGTGTGTGTGTATCTCGCTCTCTCTTGCTCCCTGTCTCTGTGTCTCTTCTCACTCTCTCAGAAAGCCCTGCGTGCTCTCCTTGGGATTTTTCGCTACCCATTTTTCTTCCTTTTGGAAATCTGGGCTCCCCCTCCCCCTCTCGTGTGCACCCTCTTGGCCCCGTCACAGCTGAGAGGAGGAGGGGGAGGAAGAGGGAAGTCTCTGCCATGGGTTACACTCATTCCCAACCAGCCCGGATTTCCAAAAGGAAGGAAGAAAAATGGGTAGTGAAGAGCCTGAGACCATGCAGGGCTTTCCGAGCGAGTGAGAAGAGACACAGAGACAGGGAGCAACGCACACAGACGCGAGAGCAGCGGGCAGACCATGGAGGGGGTATTGGGTCTTCCCCATGCCTCACACCAAAGGAAAGCCAGCCAGGCTTCTCCTTCCCTCCTACCCATCCCTTCTCCCTACTCAATCCTACTTCAGGACAGAGGAGCGCGCGCTGGAAACGTGTGTTGGGGCGATGTCGGAGTGCGTCTTCTGACCCTCTGGTGCTCACCCGCAACTCTCTGCGCTCTTCCAGGCCCGGCTTGCTGAGGGGGGGAGGAGCCCTGATGCCTCTGCTTCCCCCACGGCCCCAGCCATCGTTGCCCTGGGAAGGAACAGGAAACAGAAAGTGGCGCATTTCAAAGGCGGTGAACAGCGTTCCGCTGCGAGGGCCAGGCCTCTCTGCCATCCAATTCGCCAATGGGACCACTTCTGCCGGGCCATCTTACCCCCCTACCCCACCGCTGGGCTGTTGTGCTCTGCACTCAGCGGGGGAGGGGAGCGCTTCCCCATGCTGCCCCCTTCTTTCTCTTGGCCCCGTCAAGGGAGGAGGAAGGCCAGGCTTGGGGGATGGCCCCCACCCCTCAAGATCCGCCCCTGCCGTTCTCTCCCAGACCTCTTTGCTGGTGGCAACAGCAAATTACTGCAACGAAGGTGGAATGCTGTTGCCGCGCAAAGGCAAATAGAGGGGCGCTTCGCTCCCACACTAAGGCTCCGACCATGCCACTGCCGTGACAGGATGATGGCTCTTTCATCCCTCTGCCACGACAGGGCCCAAAGAGCCGCATACGGCTCTGGAGCCGCAGGTTGCAAACCCCCACCCTATACCATCTCAGATATTTGTCCAGTCTCTTCTTATAAACCTCCAGTGTCTGGAATGTCTGGAGGCAAGTTGTTCCACTGATTAATTGTTATCACTGTCAGGAAATTCCATCAATTTGGAGTCACTGCGTTCCCACAAGAGACCCAAAGTTCAGTGTGTCCCCCCTTGAATTCCATTGACTTTTACTTAGCGCCAATTTGCCTTAATCGTTAGTCATTTGACCCTGCCCTTGTGCTCAGCCTAGTCATTTATACAGCAATTTCATAAAAGACCCTTCTGAATCTGCAGCTTGAAATATAAAAGTGGGCACAATTCTAACAACTTCAGTTCAGCTACTTCAAAGTCTTTTCTGATCCTCTTAAGTATATCTCTGTCAATGCTCAGAAGATATTTAAATATGGATTGCCTCTTATATGATTTGCATTGCTGTTATAATTGCTTGTCAAAGGCTACCTAATAATTTTTGAAAGTTAAACTTTGGATTTCTAAGCTATAGCTCATTGAAATAGAACTTACCGTGGCTCTGCGAATGTAGAACACCATGCCAATAAATTTAAATACATTCTAGAATAACAGCTTTGTATGAAATTAAGGAATCATTTTGTTTCATATAATAATGCATTATAATTGTTCTTTAAAGTAATAAGAAGGAGCCTGTGACTGTGAAGAATACCAAGCCACCTCCAGTTTATGAGTCTGAGGAGGAGGAGAAATGTAAGCCAATGTCTTATGAAGAAAAAAGACAATTGAGCCTGGACATTAACAAGCTCCCTGGTGAAAAATTAGGCCGGGTTGTCCATATCATCCAATCAAGAGAACCCTCGCTCAAAAACTCCAATCCTGATGAGATTGAAATTGACTTTGAAACATTAAAGGCATCCACTTTGCGGGAGCTGGAGCGATATGTAACATCTTGTTTACGGAAAAAAAGGAAACCTCAAGGTATTTTTCAAGTTCAGAATAGTTGTTTCAAATGCCAGCCATATGTACTAAATCACTTTCTATGGTGCAGAGATAGAAAATATACTAATATTGGAGCATGATAAATTGTGCAAGAGTCATTCATTTTGAAATTGTACCTTTTCCAGCAATCAATAAATTAATTTTTTTCCAGAACAGTAAAGATAGTTCTTGACATAAAACAGGTTGTTTAGCAACAGTTCAAAATTACAACAGCCTCGGAAAGGCCGCTTTATGATCCGTAAAGCACGCCTGGCTATTGTAAAATGTGCACCTTCCCCCTCACCTGATCACATGACTGCACTCTGGGTGCTTGGCAGCCTGTTCACATTTATGACAGGTTGCCAAGTGCCCCGCAATCAGGTGATTATCATTTGCAATATTCTCTGCTGTCTTCTCCAGAAAATCAATGGGAAACCAGCAGGGAAGATTGCAAGTTACCGCCACCTGCTGAGATGACTAGTCTCTCGGGGCTGACTGGAAAGTACTGCCTGCCAGATGGAGTTCACTCCCTCTGCCAGGTTGTGGAAACATTGCTCAGAATCTGAAGATCGGATCCCATTTCTGCAGCCTGGCAGAGGTGTTCCTTTCCACTCATGGTGGATTGCTCAGCCCCTCTGCTGAGCTGCAGAAATGCTACTCTGATCTTCAATATCCGAGCATTCATTTCTGCAGCTTGGCAGAGGGGTTCTCTTCTGCACATGGAGGAGTGCT
Source organism: Diadophis punctatus similis (assembly GCA_023053685.1). Taxonomy (NCBI): domain Eukaryota; kingdom Metazoa; phylum Chordata; class Lepidosauria; order Squamata; family Dipsadidae; genus Diadophis; species Diadophis punctatus. The sequence continues at coordinate 152,866,739 of JALIGW010000002.1, forward strand.
GGAAAACTAGCAAACTCCATTGTTCTAAAGACTAGAAATATTTTTCTAATCTTTCCCCGTAATACTTTGGAAGACCCTTCTCCAAACAGCGTAGTTTGGAGAAGAAGCCTTCCAACAATGCCGAGAATGAAGCCTGCCACAGAAGATTGAAGGTAAGTGGACCTGGGTATGGTGAGGTGGGAGAGTCCTGGGCTTCCTGGACATGGTGGGATGGGGAGAGGATCTGGACTTCCCAGGCATACCAGGGCAGAGAGAGGGTCATCGCCCCAATTCTCCGTTTAATGGCTTGTGTGATCAGTTGATGACCAGAACTGGGAGAGCCAGATTTCAAAATAGTAAAAGCATAAAAATGCTAAATTATTTGAGAATTTCAAATTTCCCTTATTTCCTAAAGCACAAGGTAGCAAACGGAATTGTTCTTGTGCTTTCAAGAAAATGGAAGCATCAGAACATATTTTCTGTTCTTCTGAAATCAGTGTTTCATTAACCTAATCAAAACATACCAATTTGTGGAAATCTTTTGTATAAAAAATAGTTCTTTGAATAATATTCAAAGAGCATCTGTGTTCTGACAGACTACATCTGCCTGTGGAATGAATTCTTCTGTTTACCCCCCTCATAGTAACCTATATCTGAAAGATTGGGGGCCCTCTAGATTGGGGAACAAGTCAAAAGAAGAGCTGTTGGGGTAGGGGGAGATAAGCAAGATGATGTCCCACTGTATGAACATCTGATATTTTAATAGGAATATTTCATGGCACAAGAATAGATTCTGGATTATTGTATGATCCAATGACAATGCTATTACCTTGTTGCAGCAGAGAAAGTGGATGTAATTGCTGGTTCCTCTAAAATGAAGGGATTCTCCTCTTCAGAGTCTGAGAGCACCAGTGAGTCCAGCTCCTCCGACAGTGAAGATTCAGAAACAGGTTAGATGCAGATTATTTAAAGACTCAGTCCCATACCTGTTTCCTGTATAAATAAATGTATTTTTAGTACTGGCTTGGTCTTTTAATTTTTAATTTTGGTATTTGTATTTAAAGTAATATGTATGTATCTGTATGTGGAATCTTCCAGTTTGGATCAAATAATATGTTGAACAAGTGCCATATAATTGATATGAACTACATTATACATTGTAATTAATTTAATCTGACAGAACCTTTTTTTATAATTTATGCCAATACAGTTTTATATGTAATGAATTAAATTCACAAGCTAAGAAACAATTATTTATCACCTAAAATAACACTTTTTGTACAGAACATCAAACTAGTTTTAAAGAAAAAACAAATAGATATAAGCCTGCATATGTGTGTGTGTGTGTTTGTGTGTGTAAGAAAAATGACATAGAGAAAATAAGATTTTTGAGGAAAATAGGCGAAGCAGGGCAATTATATTTGTAGTGCAGACAGAATCTTTATATTAACTTATATTAGCTATGAGGTTTTACAGGTTTCACATAATTCAAAATACAAACATTGCTTGTAAAATAACATTAGGGTTATACTTGTATGTGTAATATTTTTAAATTGAAAGTTTGATATTTGCATAATTCAAAAAAACCATACATGGCTATTTAATCCTCTCAGAGACAACAGTTTTTACAATTTAATGAACAAATATTTAAAATACATAAAATTTTGTGCACAGTTAATTTTGTAGATGTTTGGCATTTTCAACATTTTAAAGTATTGGCCAATTCAAAGAATAGTTGAGATTTTACCCATTAAGCTACTATTCCAAATGTGATTGTGCCTTCAAGTCTATTCAAGTTTGGGTGACTATCTGCACAAGTCTCTGCAGTTCTCTTGGCAATGTTCAGAAGTGGCTTGCCATTGCTTCTTTCTAGTGCTGTGAGAATGACTGACCCCAAGGTCACTGAGTTAGCTTCATGCCTAAGGTGGGACTAGAACTCAAAAGACTCCCAGTTTCTAGCCTGGTGCCTTAAACATTATACCAAACTAGTTTTCTGAATAGACATATTTGATTGAGTCTGAATTTTTAAAATGGAAGGCTGTTCAAGCAACCCATTTTTCCCCCCTTTACCTCTTTTTCATTGCCTGAACCTTCTCCAGAAGGTTGAGGAATTGGCTGCTTTCCAGAGCAGTATACACTATGTCAGAAAAAAACAGCTGCATGAAAGGAAATAGATCTGAAATTAGTGGAATTAATAAGTGGAATTTTTGCTGTACAGTATGCTCAATTTCTACTTAAAAATAATCTGTATAATATATTGGGATTTCACATAAGAAAATAAACAGCTTTTTTTTCTTTATTTTATTTTATTTATATTGCTTGTAAAAAGGCTTTTGTTGGTGTTGGTTCATAAAAGGGAAAGGGAAATAATACAAATAGACCTTTTAAAATTATGTTAGCTGAAGTGATAGGGAATTTACAAAGGCTTTTTTTGTTTTAAAATTAATTTCAAATATAGATATCATTTCATGTTTCCATTCTTCCTCAAGCTGCCATATATTTCCAAAACAAGTTCTTTAGAATCAGAATTCTGCAATGAAGCTTTCTGTGTAGCAGAGTATAACAAAAATATGTGCTGCTTTTATTTTTATTAATAGTGCTGACTTTGATTTATATTTCTGCACTAAGCCTCTGTTTATAAATTTTGAAGTCATCTTCATGAAACCCTGATACTAGACAAAGTTTACCAGCTTTTGACCAGACCTGAGACACAAAAGTTTATTTTTCATTAGCGGCACAAAAGTTAGCTCTGATGATGTGCCTTTCTTTTTCCTGTAGTATTCATTTTTATCATAGGGATTTGTTGTTGTTGTTTAGAAAAAGGGAAAGGGGAGGCTTGCTATTTACTTTATTAGCAATTGAGTTTATTCATTTATTTCATAAATTACTATAGACCAGTGATGGCGAACCTTTTCGGTACTGAGTGGCCAAACTGGAACGCGCGTGCAGGCTCATGCGCCGCAGCCCCGGAAACTCAAAGACCAGCTGACCGGTGTGCATGTGCATACCGGCCAACTGGTCTTCGGGTTTCCGGGGCTCCGGCACACGCGAAGATCAGCTGGCCAGCTCGCATGCACGCACCGGAAACCAGAACAGCAGCTGGCACCGGTGCGCGTGCCCACAGAGAGGGCTCTGCGTGTTGTGGTCCGCCAGCAGCCTGCGGAGCTGGCGACAGAGTTTGACAGCGAGGAGGCTGGGGAGGAACCTGGGCCAGGCCTGGAGTCTGGAGAAGGCTCGGTGCCAGAGGCAGGGATCCAGCCCTAGCTATCTGGGAGGTCTGTCCCAACTCCAGAGCCTCCAGAGGCTGACATGAGCGAGGCAGAGGAACAGAGGGAGCCTGTTCTCAATGCGCGCATGCGCAGAGCTGCCAGAAGGTAAGATCAGTTACAGAGGAGAAGGATTACTCGGGAGTAAGGCTTGGAGATAATTGGCCCCTCCCATGGGCTATATAAATGGAGCACAAGGGAGGGCTCGTCGCAGGAAGCAACTTTGTTCAACTCGTATCATTCTATTCCATTTTCTGTTGGGCCTTGCCAAGTTTCTTGCTAATTGGTCTTTGGCAGCTTGTCAAGGAAGATCAAGGTTCATGTGCTTATTTGCCTTTCCCCGAAAGACTGTTGTCGGACTTGTTATCATTGTTTGGGACTTATTACGGCTGGGAATAGAAATAATTACCAGCCATTAAAATAAAAGAGGTTTTTGGGACGCCGTTTGTGCTGTCTTATTGATAAGGAAGCCTAGGTCAGAACACTGCGTGCCACCTCTGGCACGCATGCCATGGTCCGCCATCACAGCTATAGACTTGATTTAGCTTGTTCATGTCATTCCTTAAGGGCATTTTTATAGTATCTCTTAATAGGTTTTTATTGTTTTTTATCAATGTGAAATGGTATTTTTTTACTTATTTTTAATGATTGGCTTGATACGCTTGTTTATTAGATTAGCATGCATTGTATTTTGATAAAGTGACTTAAAGAGTGGAATATAAATAAGGTAGTAGTATTTACCAGGCAGATAGCAGCTTAAATAAAATTTTGTGCCACCTTGAGTTTTTTAGCTGGTAATATATTGGTCTTAAGTCAATATTGGTTTTTAATGAGATCTTTCTCTTGTTCTGTGTTTTAATTGTGTTTGTTGTTAAGGGTACTAATTAAAATGGTCATTTCATTAGTATGTTTTCAATGTGTAAAACTATGGTTGGATAAAATTTTACTTTAAAATGTTTTAGTACATAATCAGATGTGTCAGGTGTAGCTTCATGGATTGAATGTTTAAAAACATACATTACTAAACTGACCAATGTCACATCTCCAGATAGTCGGATATAAAGCAGAAAGAGAGTTTAATTGTTGATCCATTTCTGTTTTTTCACATAACATAGAAAGTGTATCTTGCATATATGGATGTGCAGTATGTTTTGAGTCTAAATTGTCTCCAATTTGAAATGCATCATTTCAGTTGCAAAATGGTTATTTCAATTCTTTTGGAAGTGTTTTGAACTTGAAACAGTATACTAAGTGGTGTTGTTTGATGTTTAAAACTCTCCAAAAATAATGGAACCAATTTGAATACAAGTTGTTTTGTATATTATTGGTTAGAGATGCTGAGCTTGTCAGCTGCAAAGCTGACAGCTCAGATTTGAGACCTGAGCACTGCAACAGGATGAGCTCCCGTTCTTGCCTCAGTTTCTTCCCACTGAATAGTTCGAAAGCATGCAAATGTGAGTAGGTTGATAGGTACCACTTAGGTGAGATGATAACAGTGTTACATGTGCCTTTGGCATATAGACATGCTGGCCACATACCATAGAAAATGTCTTCGGACAATGCTGGCCCCCTTGGCATTAAATTAATAATATTCGGTTAGAACTTAAATAATGAAGTTTGACTAATTAATATGATAATGCAGTAACTTTATATATATTTACCCGTATTGCATACCTGCTTGAATACAATTACCGTATTTTTCGGAGTATAAGACACACCTTAGTTTTTGGGGAGGAAAAGGGGGGGGGAATCTACCTACCAGGTATTCATCTGGCTAGCGTCCTTAGTCTGGTCAGCTTCAGCACATTATTTTATCCCCTGGTTAGGGCTGGAAAAAACCTTTTTCAGAGGGAATAGCAGTGAAAACAAGCCTGCAAAGACTTAGGGCTGGAAAAAAACTTCTTCCGAGGGAGTAGGAATGAAAAAATCCTGCAAGCTGGGAAGATCGTTAGCACCTCGTTAGGGCTGGGGGGAAAAGCTTCAAAAAAGCTACATTCGGAGTATAAGACGCACCCAAATTTTCAGCCTCTTTTAGGGGGGAAAGGTGCGTCTTATACTCCGAAAAATACGGTAGTCCTTGATTTATGACCATTCATTCAGCGACTATTCAAAATTATGTCTGTGCTGAGCAAAGGGACTTAGGAGTGGTCCCCAAACTTACACCTGTGGCAATGCCCCTGCTGTCGTGTCATCCAAATTCAGGCATTTGGCAGCCTACCTGCAATTAAACGCCTGCAGGATTGCTTCAATTCCCTTCAGCCACTTATTTCTCCACCCCATCTATGTCCTTTTGGTTCTCTGCATTATGCAGCCACTGCAGCCGTAGCTGACCTTCACCATCTTTCTTCCATTGCTGTCCAAGCATGCCAGCCTGACCCTTTGCAAGGCAGCTGCTGAACACATGACACTTTCTTCCCCAGGTTGTGCAAAATGGTTTCATTGTGAGAATTGTGGAAAATGGCCTCACGTGGCCAGCAGCTGCTGGGAACCAGGCTGGGAATGCAACAGCTGGAGAAAGGTCAGGTGGGGGCAGCAGAGTGCAGGGTTGCAGGAGCCATGGAACGCAAGGTGGTCAAGACAACTGCAGCTGTGGCTTCCCAGGGTGGCCAATAGTGGGCTGGGCTTGGGCTGGACTTCACACTGTACTCAGGCTTCTTGCTGCCACAGAGCCATGGCGCACCACAAGCCCCTTTGTGCTTCGGCTGGACCTGAGCTTTTTGTGTGAAAGGTTTTGCACTATGCTGCGGCTCAGAGCTTCTTGCAACCCAGAGTCCAGCCCCGGCTCAGCAGCATGATGCTTAGGGGCTCCTTAGTGTTGGCGCACCCATGGTGCGCCAACAAGCTCCTTTACACCACGTTACTGGGCGGGGCTGGGATTAGGCTTTGCACTGTGGTTTAGGGGTTCTTTCAGCCCCAGAGGTACAGACCTGGTCCAGCAGCTTGGCAGAAAGAGGCTTCTTGAAGCGCAACAACTCTGGGGCAACAAGAAGTCCCTGAGCCATGGCGCAAAGCCCAGCCCCAGAGTTGCAGTGTGCCAAGAAGCCCCTGTGTGCCATGGTATTGGGCCATGGTGTTGGGTGTGAGGCAGCTGAGGCTTTCAATGGCAGCTGCCATTTTGATGCAACTCAGGGGTTCTTGAAACCCCAGAACCGCAATGCTCCAAGAAGCCCCTGAGTTATAGCATATTCTTTTTCTGGCCTCCCTGCATTTGTACACATGCATGTGTGTGCCCCAGCCTTCCTGAGCTCATGCCACACTGCAGCACTCCCTTATAGACAGCCCGCGCAGTCCTCATCTTCCGTATTCCTACCCTTGGACCCCACCACTTCTCACTTAATGACCTGAGTTAGGATAGCAAATTAGGAGTCAGGATTGCCATCGCTAAGCAATGCAGTCATGTCACATTGTGCTTTACAACTGCATTGCTTAGCAACCAAAATTCTGGCCCCAATTGATCCTAAAGTCGGTGACTACCTATAGCAGCTAAGATTTTTTTACCTTTGATTTGCATGGAATATAGATTGCCCCAGAAGCGGGTAACATAAGTCTTTCACAGCTTTTTCAAACTGCAATTTATAGTGACTTAGTAAGGAGGAGAATCAATTGTGAACTCATATATACAGTGTCAGATGAATAAATGAGGCTTTACTTTACTGCATTATGGGTTTATATTCTTGCATAATTCTCCCATGTTCATGTACTGGCCTTGACTATAACTAGCTCATATTTTTATTTGGATGAAACTTAGGCTTTTTTTAAAACTATGATGGTTTTTCTCAAATTCTCTTTTACTCCTGAAATCTACATCATATCAGTATATTGCATTCACTGAGGAACGTTTTCGTTGAAATATGATTCAGCTGTGAAATTTTAAATAATGACTAGAGATCAGCTGGCTTGTTGCACAATGCAAGGCAACCTGTTACAACGTGCACTTCAAAATGTTGCCTCTGCTTTAATATATGGCAAACAAACAGTATGTTTAAAAAAAAATTCTTAGCAACTCTCTTCTGTTATATATTAAATGCATGGCATAATTTAGTGCTTAATCTGTTACTCTTTTGTTTACTGTGTCTATATCTGAATTTGTATTGTTACCTATTAAGTACTTCTGACCTGAGGAAAAAAATAGACCAATCCTTTATCCTGATTAAAAATTATCCAGACTGATGGAGACTTTTACAGAAATTTTATCTCCCCCCCCCCTTTGTGTGTGTGTGTGTGTGCGTGTGTGCATATACTCGAAAGCTGCTTTTATTGTTATATAGGGAAACTGTTTTAAAATTTTCTTCTATTAAAAGCAGCTCAGTAATCAGACATGAAAGATACAGAAAAGTTACACTAGAAAATAACAATGCTAACAGGATGTATCAGTTTGTGAAAAATGATATAAAGATAGCTATGTTTTGAAGCACTTAGTTAATTATCTATAAAATTTTGGTATAGCATTAAATGTATTTCTAAACAGGTTTTTTAAAAAAATGAATTTTCATGCTACAGTACAACTTTATAGCTGTTTCTTAAAAATGAATCTCTGATATATATCAATACTTCCGTACGTTTGTGGCTGTCCTTTTTGTACACACCCAAATAAACGTGTAAGAAAAATCTGAATATTAAGTTCCATATTTAATGATGGCTCAGAGCAGAATCATACAGTAATCTTGACAGTCAGTGACAAGGAATAATATATGAATTGTTAGTATCCAAACTTTCAGGGTTTTAGTGGGTTACATATCTAGTAATAATAAATTTTGATATTGGAGAGAGTAATAGCTATATTCTTCCAATTTCAAGAAAACACAGAACTTCCAAACAAATTAGTCACTCAAAAAACCAGATATTGATTCTCTAAATCCATCATAAAAATATAGTTTACTTGGGAAGGTTATTTATAAACAAAAATATGTATTTGGGGATTTAAAATAAATGTCTTTATTAATATTGTTAATTTTTTTCTACATTTGCATTTGTTCCTACCATTTGTTTTTAATTTTTATTAAGGGATGGGATAAAAATTGACCTTTTTTATTGGAATGTATAAATTGCATGTTTAAGTAAAGCTGTAATTCCTCTTTCCCTTGACTGTTCAAAATGCATTAATCATGAATTGAGTATCTGCTGTCATTGTACAGTTACTATATTTTTGTTTGAATAATAAAAATAAAGAATTTATTTTTGCTGGAAAAAATGGACCTACTTTTTCTATGATAACTAACATTGTAATAACACTTAATTTTGACATTTGAAAATGAATATTTATGTCCCCGTTTTAAAATAAGACAATAGTCTCTCTATCTTTAGACGTTCAACAGGGAAATAAACCACTCTTTAAACATCACATCATAAATATTCTATTGTGTGATTATCAAATAGGAATTCAAAATTTTATTTTCCTTGTTTGAAATGTGCAGGAAAAACAAGGCTTGGATCATCCTCCCTGTTTATGTGTAGAGTGTACTTCTGCATAGACAGTTGAGGGAAGACTATTTTTATGCCCCCTGGAAAGGCATTTCACAGAGATCTTCAGTCTTTGTAGGTACCTTATGAGTAATAGAAGGATTCACCTATATAAACAGGAACAGCCATACACTACGTTCAAGCCAACCCACTTATTAATGGGTTCTTAAGGTTTGGCAAACATGTGATAAATGGGATTCTTGAATCACTTAGTGACAGGTGTTCAATAATGTTATGTTAATTAAAAGTTACTTTAAAGCTGAGATTAAGCAGATTTTAAGATTTCTCAAATGTTCGTTACTACTTTGTCTAAACTACTGTGTTACGGATACTTCTCAACTTACAACCATTCATTTATTAACTATTTGAAGTTACAGTGGCACTGAAAAAAAGACCCCTTTTCACTAACTACCGTTGTAGCATTCCCATGGTCACGTGATCAAAATTTGGGCGCTTGGCAACTGGCATATATTTATGACACTTGCAGGGTTCCTTCTGACAAGCAAAGTCATTGGTGGGGAAGCCAGATCCACTAAAAACCATGTTCCTAACTTAACAACTACAGTGATTCTTGTAACAATTGTGGCAAGAAAAGTCATAAAATGGGCAAAACTCACTTAACAACCATGTTGCTTATCAGTGGAAATTTTGACCTCAATTTTGGTCATAAATCAAGAACTACCTGTATTTAGTAAGATTTCTACACAGAGAATTAAAACAAAATACACAGTTCATTTTTGGCCTACTCTTTAATTTCAAGTTATGTTTAGGTAGTGTTGCTACATGATCCTGTAATGAAGAACAACTTAGGATGTTGTGGATAGTTTTATTAAGTTGCTACAAATAAATTTAGTGTAATTTAGATTGCACTAAAATGTGAAATTCTGGCTTACGTTGCATTCTTTGGGGGGAATATACTTTGGATGTAAGAGAAATAGTTCAGGCAATGCATGACAACACATTACAAGAAATGAACTACAGTCAAATGATGCCAGAAATATTTTAAGAATTAAATCCAGTGGTGTTTGTCTGCTGGGGAAATTAATCCCCTCTCCAAATCTTCTGTGGAAGATTACAGGATGGATCATCTAAAGCAAATATGGACATGCACATTGGGTGCAACCTAGAGGAGGGGAAGGAGAAGAAACAAAATGCTTTGTTTGAATGGAAAACGATTAATTTGATTTGCCCCTACCGAAGTTAATTTATATAAAATATTTCCTTTTGTATCCTTTTGTACAAAAGTCCTTTTGTAACTTTTCAGAGTTACACAAAAATAATATAGTGCTGTCCAATTAGAATGTATTTCCTATAGAACAGCTATATCTAGCTTTAAAATAAATTACTTTGGTTTATGTTTTAATGCAATTCTTGTAAACCAAACAACTGTCTCCACCCCGAACTACACTTTTGTTCAACCAATATACAGTGGTATCTCAACACTCATCCTTAATTGGCTCCGGGAGTTGCGATGAGTACAAAAAATAAGTACCAAACAATTTTTTTTCATAAGCAATAATGTAGTGAGTCACAAGGCAGCCGAGACTGTCAAGTTCTAGCTCGTGCATTGAGTACCAAACAAACAATGAGTACCAGGACAAAATTTTCATGTCAAAATGCCTTGAGTACTAAATTCGATGAGTTTCAAAGCAGTTGAGTACCAAGGTACCTGTACTACCGCATATGATTCCAAATTTATTATCATCTAACGGTTTTACGCAGCACTAATGTATCTTAACTATATTAATGTGTACTTTTACTGAGGTTTAACTTTTATTTTGTATTTTTTGTCAGCCAATTGAGAATGCACAGTAAACCTGAAATACTAACAAGTAATACATAATCTAATGTAAAGTAATAAAGTATAGTGCCCTATTGTAAAATGCAGCACTAGAACATAAAATGCAGTGAAAGCCAATGTTGAGGTTAAGATATGGCACTGAGGACCCAAGAGATCTAGGTTCAAATTCTTACTTCACCAGGGAGAGATCACTGGGTAACTGAGCAGTTACTATCCCCTATGTTTCCTTTTGAAGCTCCTAAAGGAAAAACAGTAAAGTGTATTACTGAAATTAATACAAGTATATACTACTAAAAGCTTCCCATTTATGAAGACATTGGAATAGTCTCTGTTTGATTTAATCACAGCAGAGTGATTCTTCAGGGGAAGGCACACCGCCAGACTGACCTTGAAAATGCCTTACATTACAATAATGTTTTCTTATTTTAAGCTAAATATTTACATCTATGCCTAATGTCTCAGGAGATGGCAGCACATGTCCAATCTTGTTTATCCCCTAAAGCTACTTCCATCTGGGGCTCAAAATAAGTATTTGAATATGAGACTTCTGAGGAATCACGGTTATAATTTAGATCAGCTTTTTTTAAAAAAAAATGAGGTGGGGGCGTTAAAAATGAGGTTGGGGGCGTTAAGATATCAGCAAACCATCTCCATGTTTGTTGCCAAGAAAACTTGTTGGATATTTCTGAAGAAATCAGGAGTCTGCCTTTTTGCTTTTTAAAAGCTAAACACATCACCAGGCTTTTCCTAATTTTGTCTGCCCAATACAATAGAACAGTAGCATCAACTATTTTTAAGTTAGGTTTTCTTTTTTAAACAAGGTAATTCTTTATTTAGACATCATCTCATAATTAAAATGCTAGAAGCAGTCTATATTATTCTTACAGGAGTAGAGTTTTCTTTTCAGATGGAAAATTAACCTAGATTTAATTAAATTTGTTTTTATTAAGTATTAAATATTTCGTGAACTAGATTCTGAAAATCTTGATTTTCAAATTATAAGTCAGAGAGTCTTGTAAGTTTAAAGTTCTTGTCAAGTTTTTTTAAACTATTTATTTATATGAACTAATTGGAGAGCTTATCTTGCCAAACACAACAACAGAGCTACTCATCCATGCAAATACAGATTCAATATTTTGGTATCAAAGCCATAATCATTATTTTATATTCTTATTCCTCTTTGTTCTCTTACATAAAATGGGATTGCAGTATAGCTCTTTGGTATAGCTCTTACGTTTGGGTGAATATATAGTGCCAGCAAAGCATGTATTTTGGAGAGGTTGCTCATATTCATATGTTTATGTTTTTAACATATACTCTCTGTTCCAACAAAATGTATAACATAAGATTTTCTTAATGTTCATAGTATTAGTGTGTTAAAGCGTTAATGTTTAATGTGGTATTGGGCATATTTTAAAATTTAGCAAATAGCCCAAGTATTACTTTTTTAAAAGGTGTCTGGTTAGAATTAGTGACAGTATTTTCCCCTCAGTTTTAGGTTTTCAGTGTTGAGTGTCTACCATTCTTTGTTCAATTTACTTTGTGGCTCACAGTGCATAGCTGTTGTCTCCTGGGTAAATTGTCTCAGTGGTGACTTTTCACATTGTATTGCACATATATAAAAAGCATCTTAACAGAAATTATCTAAATGTGAAACTGTAAAGATTTCACAAATAGTACAATTTTTAGCATCTGTATAAATTGCAAGGATATTGAAGAAGGAGTAAAGGGGGATAATTGTGAATTTTCTGTAGTGAAACAAATCGGTAACAATAGATTAATAATCTGTTAGTTTTGGAATGCTACTGCCATTAGTGCAAAAAAAAATACCTTAATGCTATATTTTGAGTTCATATAATTAGCCTCTGTATTTTTTTAAAAAAAATACAATAAAATCTGAAATAAGGAGTTGTGAACAATGAATTAAATTCGCCTAAAGAGAAATTAAAACAGAAGGACTGAAGGGACAATATGCAAAGTAATAATATAATATAGTTTGAATTATCAAATTCTTCTTGTGTTTTGGCTTAATGCTTTCTGTTTGTTAAAAAAAAGAGTGACTGCTGTTTTACATGTTAAAATTGTATAAATAAAATGTTTTGCTATATTTACTGTCTTTCGTTTGTGAGAGTAGAGATGGAAATTTTGCTTTTCTTCTCTCACAAGAAATTTGTCTTCAAAATAAATTTCAAGTATTACTGCTATCTTTTATTAGACCACACTTTTCTTATCATTTTATAATAGGATTGTGTAAAATTTTCTGGTGAAGAAGAGGCATATACAGTACAGCTTTTTCAGGTTATCTTAATATGACACATTCATATCTACTTAAGAATTTAAGCAGAATAGCCCTAACTATCCTTCCAGAAATAGATAACAGTTGAGTTACCTCAGCTTTCTAATTTTCCCCCAAAGGGGAAAAATACCTTTTCGATATAAACTCAAGTACCAAAAAGCAGCTAAAGTTATGAAAGTGAAATGTAATTTTTGTGTGAGTGAAAATACCTTGGATGATTTATGTGCAACACAAACTTGAGCAAATAATGTAGTAAATTCATTTAGGCAATTCAGGTGTTCCCTATTAAATGCAAAAAAAAAAAATCATTGTTCTTTTTTTTAACTGCCTTTAAAATTACATGGAAGGTAGACACAATGAGAGGTATGCTGGGAAATGAATTATTGAGGCATTGCCTCAACAACTTACACTAATTAATAAAGTTCATTGTAAAAATATTTTATTTTGTAAAATAAGTAAGCAAATAGGTTCAAATGTTCAGTATATGTTAGAAGTATCAGTGCTGTGCCTTTCGATTCAGTGTCTTGATAAAATGATTTATGTTCACAAACATTGCCATGCAGTAATCTTTTATTGTTCTTTTCCTACAGAAATGCCCCCCAAAATTAAGAAAAAAGGACATCCTGGTCGAGAACAAAAGAAGGTATGTTATAATACAGATTTTTGAGGGGATAACAAGTTGATTAATGATCATTGTTTGCTCAGCATTCCACAAATTTGTTTTTAAACAATTTATTTTTAAGCCCTACTGAAAGGAAAAGGAAGAATTTGAATTATTTAGCCTTCCTGGCATTAGGAATAGTTTGTACCTTCATTATATTTAGGGCTTTGGTTCTAAATTATTCTAATTATTTCTGCTCTTAGCCATGGTCACAGGCAAGAATTTGCTTACTGTTGGAACTAATTAACCAATTCTAAGTTGACAGAAGAATAGATAAAGGGAATATCATTTTTTAAAAAAAATTGCTACATCTGCCATTTAGAAGACCTGCAAATACCTGGGTCTTCACCTTTGTGGCAAAGGAGATTGAGTCGCTTTGCTTCATCACTCCTGCCATCTTTTATTTTTATTGATTTTGCTGTAATTTCTTTTGCTTGTTATAAGCAGCCTAGAGTTGAGAGTCAGTTGGTGTATTAAAGCTGGTCGCAGTCAGTCAGACATTTAAACTGGATTTGGCAATTTTGCCCATCTATTGAGTCAATCCTGAGAACCCAAGATAGGCAGATGTTGCCGTTTGATGGTGTTAAAGGTATTGTCGCAGAATGCAAGCTGTTCCAATAAAGCTACCTTTTGCAATTGACTGATGGTCATTTGATCAGTGCGAATAGTGTTCAAGGGTGTTCGATTTGTTTATTATATATACACAATATGAAGTCCCACCTGCTAGTTCTTTAACTGGTGTTGCCCTTTGCTTTCATCAAATTCTTCCCCAAAACCTAGGATGTTCCAATGAATCACTATAGCATATTTGCAGAGCCAAGCAGTGTGGCCTTATTATTATTATCTATTCACAACAATGTGAAGTCACAATTGCCCGTTCTTTAGCTGGTGTTGGTTTTCCTATACATTGAGGTTTTTCTCCAAGAACTACTAATATAATTACCTTGAATAAAAGTAATTACTCAGTTAACTCAGTTAATAAAATATCTGCTTGGATGGGACAAGAACTTAAATGTTTAATATTGCATGTGTGTTGCCTTTCATAGCAGAATCCATCTGTTGTTTTGTTGCTTCCAACTGCTGAAACTAGCATTGATTGTCAAGTTGGTTCAATAATAAACTTCTACTACCATTTATATATGGACCTGGATGTTTTCCTCCTAAATGTTTACCCTGAGTCCTTCGGGAGTTGGGCGGCATATAAGAATAACAAAATAAATAAATAAATAATAAATAAAATGTGTAGGGGCTGATTTTACATGGTTTTCTACCGGATCGCCACCCAGTTCATTTTCTCTGATTGCAAAGAATTGGTTAAGTATTCATATTTACAAAAACAGCGGAGGTTGAGGAAATGTATAGAAAAAAGCCATTGGCAAAAGGGAGAAGTTTCGGGGTGGGGGGGGGAGAGAAACCTGTGCAAAAATGGCTCATTTCAAAACTGCTTTGCATTGATTAAAGGACCGGTTTTTTTTCTTGCAGCATCACCATCATCACCATCTACAGTTGCAACAGCAGCAGCAGGTGCAACCACCGCAGCTACCGCTACCGCCACCTCCACCTGCCCCTCAGCAAGCAGCCCCCGCAGTCAAGTCTTCTCCTCCAGCTTTTGTTCCAACGCAGATCCCAGTTATGGAGCATCCACTCCCAGGGACCATGTTTGACACTATTTCACATTTCACTCAGCCTATTCTGCACCTTCCCCCACCTGAGATGCCACCTCATCTCCCCCAGCAGCCTGAGCACAGCACTCCTCCTCACTTAAATCAACATGCAGTAGTGACCCCTCCAGGTAAGCCATTTTTAGGTGCATTAGAACCTGTATGTTGAGTTTGTGAGAACTAGCAATCCACCTCTTCTTACATCATTCTTTCCCAGTTGAGCTTTGCATTAAATGAGCACCAGATCAATCCAGGATACTATAAATGAAGTAGCAGTTTTTGATACTACAATATTTGATGTAAATATTTCCAGCCAACTACAATATTTGATGTAAATATTTCCAGCCAACTAACTCCATTGTAATATCAGATCTGATTGTGAGGTACATTTGCCTGTTACCTGGGAAAGAGAACTGTGATTTAAATCTTGGTTTAACTGAAACCAAACTCTGGGGATGTGGAAAATCCTCCTTCAAGGAAAAAACATTCCAGAGAACTCCAGAATGTTTCCATTTCTCTGCAGACTATAACGTTATGTCTCTTCCAGTAAGGGCCTGGTACTTTTCCAAAGAGTGCCCAATTACTGCTGAAATTCCAGAATTGGTTTGGAAAATTATGTTCCCAGAATATTAGGTTTTGCATATGTCTACTACAATCCCAGTAAACATAACTGTAATGTATCTTATATAGAATAGCGTATAAGCAGATGGAAAGGGTGGAATTTGCTAACCAGGGTTGCATGTTTTACAATCATAACTAATGTTATGACGGCTATCATTCCTCTGTTTGTAATTCTGTCTGGAGCAAAGACAAAATTTTGAGATGATAGAATGGACTGCATTATTCCAAATGGAGAATAACATCTAGTTAATGTCACTTTATGTTAAATGTACTCAAGTAGAAAAGTAGTATGAAGGGAGTAGTTGGGGATGGGATGAGAGGGAGTTTCCTTCTTTGAAATAGTTTATAATATTTCCTACAGTTTTACTCCAGAGTGAGTTATCTAGTTCTCAGCTGCTTATACAGATTTTGTCTTGACTCTTTTGAAATAGGCAACCATAATTAACTGATTAATTTAATAATAATAATGATGATGATGATGATGATGATGTTACTGGTCCTGTTGCACGGTATTTAATGTAACATTACTCTTTTCTCTTCAGCTTTGCACAATGCCCTGCCTCAGCAACCGTCAAGACCCAGTAATCGAGCTGCAGCACTCCCCCCCAAACCTTCTCGGCCTCCAGCTGTGTCACCGGCTCTTAACCAGCAGCCTCTGCTTCCCCAGCCCCCACTCCCCCAACCTCCCCAGGTGCTTCTGGAGGATGAAGAGCCTCCTGCTCCTCACCACAACTTGCCGCTGAGTAATAGTCAGATGCAGATCTACTTGCAGCAGTTGCAGAAGGCGCAGCCACAGACTTCTCTCCTCCCTTCAGTAAAAGTGCAGTCGCAGCCTCAGCCCTCCCTGCAACCTCCTCCTCACCCTCCAGGGCAACAATTACCACATCAGTCACAGCAGAGGCCAGTCCACATGCAGTCCATGCAATTTCCACCCCATATCCCACAGCCTCCACCACCGCCCCAGCCGCATCTGCCCCCTCAGCAGCCTCAAGCCCCACAACAGTCGTCAAAACCCCAGCAAGTCATCCAGCACCACTCTTCACCAAGACATCACAAGCCAGACCCCTACGCAGCAGGTGAGTTGTTTGAGCCTGAAACATGGCTGAACGGATGGGTCTTTGGATGCTTGTCATCTGGATAGGTGCAGGGAAGTCCTAACAGTAATTTAACACTTGTGAAAAATAGCTTGTTGCCTTTTAAAAAGTTCTGTAAAGAGGAAATGTTGTAAAGCAAGTTAAAAGAACCTGGGTTTTTCTGATGGAAATTACTCCCTTTTCTCTTAAGATCATCTGCTTGCTTGCTTGCTTGCTTGCTTGCTTGCTTATTCAGTTTATGTCCCACTTCCGTATTCAGAGGGAACACTCAAGATGGCTGACTTCATAAAATACAAAACCTAAAAACTTGCTGAAGGCATGGCTTTCAATATTTTTTTTTCTGTGATGATTTCATTTTAACCAAACACTTGAAATTTTGCTAACATACATTTTATTTTCTACCTCTCCATAACAACCTAGAAGTAGAGTTCAACAAGCAATCCAGAGTCCAAAATAAGAGATGTACAGTGCGCACAAAGTTGCATTTGCATTCAAGCCAATGCAACATTATTTTTGTTTCAGACCTTCAGTTGGAGGTGGAGTTGGAGACAGGAAAAGACAGGGCAGCTTTTCCTCCCCATTCTCTTTTCTATTCTAGTTTTCCATGCATTCAGCTAAATCCCTGAAGAGGAATAATGTGCTTGCTGTTCGTTGTCCAGTGAAATATCCTTCATTTGTTTCTCCCCTATCTTTCATTTGGTCTTGCTTTACAAATTCCAAAAATGGCAGATCTACATCCAGTTATGCTTGTAGAGCAATAGAATACTCTTTAGTGGCTTAGATTTTTAGATTTCATTTCAGTGCCTTGTCCCTCTTTGTGGACTCGCTTTATTTGGAAAAGGTACCTGTCAAAGGTATAAGCAAATGATATTTTTGCCTCTTCAGTTGCCTACTCTGTAGTATTACAGAATTAAATTGCTGTAATTTAGGGGCCGTTTAGGCTACTAAGCCTACCCCTCATTCTGTGGTCCAATTCAGAGTGATCCAGCATTTGATAAAAGAGACTTTACCACATCTTCGAGTAATTGGTTCCACTGTCAAACAACTTTTAGTGTTTTGGTTTTTTTTTTAATAATTCAAGTGAAATAGGGATATTCATGTAACATGGTTTATTTCTGTTCTGAGGCCTTTGGTGTATGAAATTTCTGCTGAATTTTTTTGGCACATTTTGGCAGAGATAAGCCCCAGAACTTTTAAATTCTTCTAAGTTTCAAATGAAACAGAATCTAGAGAAATCTTAGAATGATTTTATTTGACAAGTAGAAAATTCTGGTGTGCATTCTTCCTCCTCTTTGGAGCTCCCTAGTGTGGGTACTTTCCACTTCTCTGATCCACATGTGGTATTTCCAGTTACTTCCCTTCCCTTGCTTGTCTTCAGCCCCTGCTGTCTCTACTGTCCTAATACTTTCTCTTTCCTTCACTTCTGATCCACTGCTAATGTCGCAATGCAATGTATTCTCCCCATCCTGACCTTTCCAGGATCTTCCCTCCCTCCCACTGTTGATGTACTATCCTGTGCATTTGTTCCTGACTGCAGTAATCTTCGCAATAAATTGTGATTCCCAGAATGGTATCTTCCACCAGCTTAGCCCACCCCTGATTTTCCCAGTTTCTTTTTCTGTACCCCCAGCCTCTACTGTCTGTGTTGTCAGCTTGCTCTCACTCTCCCCTACTTCCAGTCAGCTGCCTGGAACACTAGAATTTTAGTCCAGGCCTGCCACAAAATAGCCCTGTTTTTATTCCATGCATGAATATTTTTGATAGAATTTGTACTATTCAAAAGTGACTATAACCATTTTGACCTTGGATTCTATTATAGTCACTTCTATGCTACTCTTCTTCAAATAACTGTAAAACTGACATTTCCTCATTTACAGTTCTGCAAGTGAAAATTTACTGAGCGCAAATAGGTGTTTAAATGAGCAAATCTCAGATAACTCGAAAGCTTTTTTTTTTCCAAGTTGTCAGCTGAATATCATAAGTGCATTTTCCAAAGTTTTTTTTTATTATTTTCTGAAAACATTGGTGCTGACTTATTCCAGGCCACTTGAGAGAAGCACCTTCCCCTCTCATGATGCATTCCCCTCAGATGCCACCGTTCCAGGGGTTGCCGCACCAGTCTCCACCACAATCAAATGTTCAGCCAAAAAAGCAGGTAAAGGCATCTTATAAACAAAAGTTTATTCAGATGTGTGTTTCCATAAACATTTTTCCAGCATCCATTAGAAAGCAGATTCCTTCAAGAACTTTTATTATTGGTGGGGAGGCTCAGACAATACAGGGAAAGCCATGAAAAGGCATTATTATTACTATGGTCTTTTGTTTGTCTGTCTTTCTTTGCCAGGAACTGAGAGCAGCATCCGTAGTTCAGTCGCAGCCTATGGGCAAAGAGGAGAAGATGCAATCCCCAGTCATTCGAAATGAAACCTTTAGCCCTGCCTTGCGGCAAGATCCTACCAAACACCCAGAGAGCATCAAGCCACCTATACATATCCAACAACGTGAGTAATTTATCGCTTTGTCTAGAAACCCCATCTGTTTTGTTGTGATTTAGTTTACATTAAGGGGGACAGCCCAATTCTTCAATTTAGTTCATTTTCAGGATGTTTTTTCAATAATGCTGACTAGACAGAAAGATTGTTAAAGTTGTAATTCTTATTTCAGGAACAGAGATGAAGACAGTAGATAGTGGACGGCCTGTTATAAGACCTTCAGAACAAAATGCACCACCAGGAGTCCAGGACAAAGAAAGACAGAAGCAAGAACCAAAAACACCAGTAGCACCTAAAAAGGTAACTTGAATTATATATTGTTTTCCTCTATAGGAAAAAAGCAGAAATGGTTGATAAGATTTGCCCACTTTGTGTTATAATGAACCCTCATAGCAGGTTTAATATTTCTAAATTTCTAGTGTGGCTTTAGAACTCTAGTGATCAATATCAAATCTTTAATTGAACTATGATAATCTGTATCCTAACAAGGAGGATGTTATTGTCTGAAGTGTTTATACAGAAATATTAGCAATAGCAATAGCACTTAGATTTATATAGCGCTTCATAGTGCTTTACAACCCTCTCTTAAGTGGTTTACACAGTCAGCATATTGCCCCCAACAATCTGGGTCCTCATTTTACCAACCCATTTTATTTTTAATTTCCTTGAGCTATAGGTTAGACTTACTATTTATCTACCTATTGATTAACTGCAATCAGTTGGGTGTAGAACAGTACACAATAGTAGCAGTAGTTGGTTTTCTTTTCATTGACCTTTCATTCATTATGCATTGCTTAAAGTACAATTTTATAGTACTTAGATTAATTCCAATATATATTTGAGGGTCAGCTAAGAAAATATTTGCTTCAATTTGACTTTTGTCTTTTGTTTTCTAAATACTGTCTCAAGAATCACCAAGCTTGATTTTAATAGTTGGGAAAATCAGGGAATATTGTTTTCCTTGCTTACAATTTTAGTTTAGCCTTTGATGTACAAAAAAGGCTAGGATTGTCTGTACTGAATATATTCCCAACCTCACCACCCATATGAAAAGCTAATTTAACTCTGCCACACAATTTTTGATGCAAAAGACATCCGGAACAATTCACTGGCATTCGAGCTCCTTTGTTGTGTGCCTTAGAAATGGGTATTTGTAATCAGTTGGTTCCAGCCTAGGTTAGATTGGAGGGCTTTTGTCTGTAAGTTACCAGCTAAATTTCTATGGAGATTGTCAGTCATTGAAAAAGCACCTTTGGGACTTCCAGCTAAATTATTTTGATTTCTTACTTGAAGGCAAGGGAAGATTCTGGTTTTTCATGTGCACCAATTACACCATAATCACAGGTTAATTACTGATCCCGCACTTCTTTTCTCCACAGGATTTGAAAATAAAAAATATGGGATCTTGGGCAAGCTTAGTGCAGAAACATCCCACTACACCATCTTCAACAGTAAAATCCAGCAGTGACAGCTTTGAGCACTTCAAGAGGGCCGCCCGGGAAAAGGAAGAGCGTGAGAAAGCCTTGAAAGCTCAAGCTGAACAAGCAGAGAAGGAAAAGGAGAGGCAAAGGCGGGAACAGGAAAGAATGAGGTGAGAAACATAATTAGTTGAGATAGGGTTGTGTGTGTTTATTTTCTTCCATTGTGTTTGTGTGAGAGAGAAAGTACTTTATGTTATCCTTAAAGTCTCTACAAGCACATGTTATGGGAGGAGAGCATTTGGGAAGTTTTCAAGATCAATTCTGAGCCTTCCCTCTAGAAAACTCTAATAAACAAAAGAAAACTTTGTTTATTCTTTGCTGTCGTGACAACAGCAAAATAGTTTTGGCTGGCAGGGTGCTGCAGGAGGCATCCATCCAGTCTTCCCCCCACCCAGCCCAGCCCAAGGAGGACAACTACAATGCTGATCCGGCCCTCAAAGAAATCCAGTTTGACACCCTTGGTATAGAGTCAGCCTCTTTGATATAGAGGCTGTAGCCTCGAAAGAGCTATTGGTGTACTCCAATATAGAGCACACCAATAGCTGGTATAGAGTCAGCCTCTTTGACAGAGGCTGTGGTGCTCCCAGCCTCGAAAGAGCTGTTGGTGTGCTCCCTCCTCAAGAGGCTCTCCTTGGACCCAATGGTCTCTGATAACTATTGACCAACTTCCAACTTTCTCTTTCTGGGAAAGGTGGTTGAGAAGGTGGCTGTTCCGTAGCTGATGAGAACTCTGGATACAGACCTGTTTCAGACTAATTTAGTACTGACACTGCTTTGATCATGCTTATAGAGGACATGATGGAGCAGGGATGGCAGTAGTGCATCCATTCTTGTGCTCCTTGATGTTTTGGTGGTTCTTGATGCCGTCAACCATAGTGTCTTGTGAGCTGGCTTTGTGGGTTGGGGATTGAGTTCTCTTCTTTCTCGGCCTGGTTCTAGTCAGTGTTGGATGATGGAGAGAGATCATTCCCTAGACTCCTCATTTATGGTGTGTTGCAGGCTAATATTTGTAGGCTATTTCTCTCCCCTCCTTTTTAACTTCTACATGAAACCACTGGGTGAGGACATCCGCCAGTTTGCGGTTCATGATAATCATATCTTTATAATTATATCCTTTGATGACAGGCTAACTAAGCGAGGCTCTTGAGATTCTGTCCCCGTGCCTGAAGGCTGTGCAGCTCGTGCCATGGTCACAGCTTAACAGCTTAATGCACTGTAAATAGAGCTACCCTTGAAAACCACCCGAAAGCTTCAGCTGGTCCAGAACAGCAATGTAGATAGTGATGAGCATACCTTGGCGCATGCTCATGTAAGTACTGCTTGCCAGTTTGTTTCCTGATGTGATTCAAAATGCTGGTTACCATCTATAACACCTTACATGAGTCCATCTGGCCTTGTTACTGGTCTTAGCATCTGCCCAGCTGGTACGATGTGGCAGGATTCCTTTGATTAAACAATGCTATCTGGTTGGATGAATTCTGGAAAGACACCTTATTTGTAGCAATACCTGCCCTCTGGAATGGGAATTCCCTCTTGAGATTCAAACAGCCCCCCCCCCCCCCCGCGCCCCGGGTATTTTGAAAGGCTATGAAGACGTAGGTCTTTGCCCAGGAGTTTGGTGCAGTTGACTGAAGCTCTTTTCTTCTTCCTTTTTCTTTGTTCCTATCGGGGTTTGCTTCCTCTGCCATCTTTGTTCCTTTTGATTCATGTTGTCATTGTGATTTTTGTGCTGTGTTTTTTTAAAAATGTTTTTACCCAGAGTAGCTGGGAGTCAGGCAGCATATAAATTTAATTTTAACACATGTGAAGGTTTGAACTCGTTCTTTCCTTGTCATTCAACAGGGACTATAGCTAATAGCTTTTGAAGTTTGGTGATAAAAATTAAAGGCATAACTGGCAGAAGACAGTGCGGGAAGGAGGAATCAAGGGAAACTATTGATCTAAAGGACTACAATACTTCTTTTTTCTTACTAATTTAATTTTAAAAACATTGCCAGTTACATTAAAAACTAAATCAGTACTTTAATGTAAACATCTCTCTGCTGCAGTTTTAAAGGAGCCTGAAGACCTAGCTTTCCACTAGGGCAGAGGTCTTCAAACTTGGCAACTTTAAGACTTGTGGACTTCAACTCTCAGAGCTGGCTGGAGAATTCTGGTAGTTGATATCCACAAGTCTTAAAGTTGCCAAGTTTGGGGACCCCTGCACTAGGGCTTTGATGAGGGTGATTCTAGACCTCCTTTTAACCTAGATTGTTTTTATTTTGGTTGCTTTGCTTTATTTATTTCTTTTCCACCCAGTTTATTTTCCTGGCCTCTTTACCCTTCTATTGTTTCTTGTTGTTTTTATTGTCTTGTTTTTTATGTTTTAATTTAAATCATTTGTAAAATACCAGAGTCTCTGGGAGTCAGGTTGCATATGAATTTAATTTTAAAAAATAATCTCAAAATATTCTGGCCACAACCTCATCCTTTTTGAAAACAGTATGTTACTCAAAGACAATGCAGGCAGACAACATAAGCACTTGTATTTACTACTGGTTAAATCATTGGCAACTGGTACTTTCTCCTTATTTTTTTCTTCATTTCATTTTTCTGCTAGCCCTCCATGTCTTATTTCTTTTCAGTGCCATATGGGAAATTTCATATAAGTAGACCTCCCTTAATGACTGCCTCAGCAGTTACAGTGATGATGAACTTCGCCACCTAAATACCAGCATTTATGGCCTTCATAGCATCATTTTCAGTCCTATTGTTCACCATTACAGTCAGTCAGTACATGTTGCACTGTTAATGAAGAGAATGCCTAAACAATCAATCTCTTCCTGAGCTGCTATAACTTTGCCCAAAAGTGCTAATTGCAAGTTAACAAGCTCAGATATCTCATCTTAATTAGTTGGCTCCCAGCTGCTGCCTTTAACAGACAAGACTTGGTTCACATCTTCAACTTTTGTTTATCTCCTACACTGTTCAATGAGCAGCTAGGCATACAACTAGTGGCAGGGCATTCCCTTGTATGTGTATGCCCCATGGTATGCCTGCTTCCTTTCTTGTAATCCATTAATATTTGTTGTACGCCGCCCTGAGTCCCTAGGGAGTAGGGCAGCCTATAAGAATCGCAAAATAAAATTAAAAAAATAAAAAAATAAAAAAATAATTCTCTTCTTGTGAATTATCTCAGTGTCAGGGTTTGGCGGAGTGGGGAAAAGGGGCTTGGAGATTTGCCCTTTTACATGGCTTCATCATGAGTCAGGTTTTGGAAATGTTCCCACTGTTTGCGCTCACCCAGCCATTTGGGGCCATGTCCTGTCATTATAAAGCAAAGGAAAACTGAAATAAAATCGTAAGCGCAGTTGTGGACACAAGTATTCCATTTAGCAACCAAGTTGTCAATCTCAATTGTGAAAGCTAAATGAAGTCTACCTGTATTGCAGGCTACAGTTCCTGCCAATGTGTTCAAGGTGTCTCTGGGATGTCGGGTCTTCCAGTACCTTCCAATCAATGTCCTGTGGCTAGGTGGCATTTCTAGTTTCCCTAATGCTGTGAAATGGAGGCCAGATCATCATTTCTGCTGTTATTCCTGATCCATGAACAGGAGTCGTGAAGAAGAAGAGGCTCTGGAGCAGGCACGTCGAGTTGTTCACGAAGAAGCCCGGCGGCGTCAAGAACAGCAGCCCCAGCATCATCCCCAGGCTCAGCAGCAGGTGTCAGCGGCAGCCTCTGCTCCCCCGTCACAGAGCTCTCAGCCACAGGCTTCGCAGTCCATGCTGGACCAACAGAGAGAGGAACTGAGAAAACAAGAACAGGAACGAAGGCGCAGAGAGGCAGTAAGTGAAGGAGAATGGCGCCCTCTGGGCTTTGAAAAGGTTCACAGTTCCCATAGCGAGAGAGGCCGTGCTTGGCAATTTAGTTTTGAAGTAGTTTTCAAAGTGCCAGAAATGCCAGCCTTTGTCCAAGTATGACGCTGATCTCCAGTAAATATACCTCAATCCTACAGACCTGAATGGCACTTAACTTTTCAGTAAAAGAAATATTATTGGAATTGTGCAAGAAAACAAAATACATGTGCCATCCCTAATATAAGTTAGACAAAGTAAAATGAGTACCTAGATCCTTTTGAAGAAGGATCTCAATGTTTATTTGGAGATTAGAACAGTATTGGATTTTATTGAATTTAGGAAGAAATAATCATTGTGAAGCAGGACCAGTAATACTGAGGGAATTAGAATACTTGTACATTGGTACTGTTCATTTGAAAGACCTTTACCTTTTTTTACCTCTCTGATTTTTCCTCTCCAGATATCTACCTTTTTTCTTTCTTTCCTTGTTTCTTATTTTTATTTCAACTACTTGCTTTCCATGAAAAACTCATGCTGTTCATGCTATAAATACATATATACCTTCCACATATATGCTTTGAAGTTTGTCAGTTCTTTCTCCCAAAATATTGACCTTCCTCCCCTCCCTTTTTCTTTTAACTCAGTCTCACACATCCGGACCATCACTTCTCGCAAGCTAAATCCTCTGCTGTTATCACTTTATAATCTCATTCTAGTTTCTTGCCTTTACTTTCTTTTTCTTTTTTCACCCCTTCACAGACATTTCTCAGTGTATAATGTTTTTGTATTGGGCTTTTTTTTTTATAAGACAGGGATATGATTTCTGATAAGTGAATATGGCTTCCTCTTGGCCTCTGCTAATGTTAATATGCGTGATCTGCTTTTATAGATGAGAGTTCTGGATCAGGTAGTTGCTATTACTGCTTCAATCTATTGAGATAATTTTTTTCTGTGAACCCGGATGACTGCTGCATTCTTTTTCTCTTTCCCTTTAGATGGCATCTACTATTGACATGAATTTCCAGAGTGATTTGTTGGCAATATTTGAAGAGAATCTTTTCTAATAGCACCTGGTTTTCTTCGCCTGAACTCCTTAATTTCCCAGCAAAATTTTGACTCTCCATAGTGTTGTTGGCAGCTGGGAGGAGAGCATTCCTGCAGCCTTTCTGCATGTGTGACGGTTGTGGCCTCAGAAGGATCAGCAGAGTCTGCCTTACGATTTGACTTAATTCCCACCCCCACCCCATCCCCCAACCTCACTGAAGAAAGCGAGACCAAGATGAGTCAACTCTGTACTAGGTTTGCATCAGTGGACATGCAGTTGCTGGAAAGGGTGCCCCCTATCACTTGATATTCTCTATGCCAAACCTACTTGCAGTATATCCAGAACTTGATGCTGTTTATCCTTTTTCTATTCAAAAGCATTCTGAATTCCAGAATGTCTTTGACGCTACCGTGCTGTATGCTGGCAGCACCAGACACTCTGCATTGAGAGGCTGTGTACAGAAAGACCCTGCCTGGGCTTTAGCAGGGAAGACACACAAGCTGTTTTGGGTCCTTTCATCACTGGCTTTGCCTTTAACTAAACTTCCCACAAGCCTTTAGCTGGGAGCCATTCTCTGTAAGTGTTTGCTTGTGAAAAAGGGAATAATTTAGTGGAGGTGTCAAGTAAGTGTAACTGGCCATTTGAGTGAGGTTTTTGTTTTAGCATTGTGTGAATGACAGGAATCTGAGCTAGACTACCAACCAAAGTCAGTTTCTTTCAATCTGTTTCTTTTCCTCCAGATACATTGGCACTGCTCAACTCTTTGAGTAGGTATTCTTGTCTCTTCATTACAGAGTGGAGTGGAGTGGGGAAAACTTAACACCAGGGGAAGCTCCCACCCTGTCAATAGTGTTTGACTGTGGCTGTATTGTATAGTGAATATAGTTGGCATATATTTGTTTGAGTTTTATGGTGAGCTCACCATACTCTGTAAAGACACTGCTTCTATTTTGCTCAGTTCCAGACTTTTAGCCTATATTTTTAACTGTAATACCAGAAAACTACATTTTGGGTTTTAAATGTCATGGAGTCTGTTGAAATTAGTTTTTATACACAACAGAGCAGCTTCGGGGAGGGAGGTGGGAATGGATTTGGATTGGCAGGAAGGAAGACCTGTTCCTGTTGTCTTCCATTAAGTCCTTTCACATTTTAGCAGTAATCATTTTCTCAGCACTTTTAGCATATTCTTTTCATTTTACTCTTTCAAATGTTCCACGTTTATGTGCCATAAATACCCACTATACAGTACAATACTGGTGTGTCAGTATTGGCCAATCTCTGGAGTAATTAATTGGTTTTACTTTAATACGGTGAATATGCATTTGGTCTGTACTGATCATGGAATAAACTCATCTCTTTTTTTTTAAAGTTGGTGTCGTACTGACATTTCTTTTAAATCTTGCTTATGGTAAAATGGCTTAAGTGAGAAAGGCTGTAAGGAGACTTGTTCTATTCATCTGTCTTGCTCAAGCAGGCAGGGATATCTCCAGCCAATTCATAAAATTTTCATCTTATCACCAAGCTAGCTAATATTTACCCTGGGAGCACTAGTAGTGGAGCAACAACGTTTTGTAGAAATGGTAGGAAGATGAACACCAAATACCAAGCAGTTGGTGTTTTCTCAGCATGGCTGGTTTCACACTGTAGCATCAAGCCAAAAGTAGGAGAACAGCACACTGATAGTTTTCAGTCTTGTTCCTGTTTGGGGCGAATCTCAACATGCAACATAATTTCCAGCAATAAAATTTAGCCCAGCTTCCTGTATTGTGCTAAATTAGGAGCACTTGAACTACTGTAGTTGACCCTGTGATGAGCCAGAGAAAGATATAGTACTTCACTTTTCTGCACTGTTGGTCAAAATTAGTGTTCCAATATGAATTGCTGGACATGGCTTTTCTAGTTCAGAGCTTGCAAATTGCCATTCTAGTGCTACTTTTGAAAAAACACGACTACTTGCTCCAAAACCTCAATTGGACTAAGTAGTGGGTTTGGACTATGAATTAAAGTTATTCAGAGTGCTTATTCTGGTCAAGAATGGTCTTGGCTAGCTGCTGTAGAGAAGGCAACTGTTCTCTGGGCAGCTCTGCCAACTTTATACTTGAACCCTCAGCCAAAGACATCTGTTTTTCCTGATGACAGAACTTCTTGTCCTGCCAGCGTCTCAACTCTTCATTTTCATCATATTGGACTACTGATTTCAACAGCTACACCATCTGCCCAATTTAATTATGACTAATCTAATGAGAGAGATTCACATTAAGAGAGCAGAGATCCCAGATGGAGTAAAAGAAGGTAGCTATTTCTGTTAGTCGACTTCCAGGTCCTTAGACCTGGGGGGGAAACCTGAATTGTCCCTCCTAAAATGATTATAGTTATGTATCAGGAGAAATGGGGCATCTAAGAAAGCATCTATTGTCTCCAAATAGTATTACCCTTGCGATTTGCTTCAACATCATTCTCAGGTCTTTTTGTAGGAGTTGAATAATGGGACCTGCTATACAACACCAAGATCAAGTGATAGGTCATTTGTTGCCTATTTTCAATCTAACTTGGCCTTGGCTTTCCAATGTGCAGTTAAATTTCCATGCCTTTAAGCAGTCGGAAGCGCACGGTCACACATATTAATATAGGTAACTCAGGTTAGTAGCCATGTGCAGAAGAAATGTGACTGGGTCTAGAGGCAATTATTTCTTTGACAGTCTTTTGAACAGCCAGTTCTCACGCCGAATTTTTACCTGAAGGTGCCTTTTAACTCTACATTAGAAGATCTCTGCCTTTCTCCATCAAGTATTAGATTGTTGAAAGAGATAAGTGGGAAGGTTTAGAAGGGGCAATATTACCCCTCAGACAGCTTTTTCTGAAGGCTTCTTGCTGAAAAGGATGTGCAATTAGGTATAGACCAGGCTTTCTGTTATAAGAAGTTGACTGTGCTTTCCTTCTTTCAAGGAGTTGCCGGTCTTGAGAAGGCCATGAAATGTTGTGCTTTGTCTCCAAGCGGTAATGTTGTGTCTGGGAGTGGCTTAGGCTCATGGCCAGTAACCACCTCTAACATTAAAATGCAGTTGAGTGGTCTGAAAATCTGGATTCCTGAGGACCACACTTGGGCCTCAAATTACCTCTCGTACAGAACACCTAAATGTTCTGTTTCTGGACCAACATAAAGGTAGTTACCATATGCTGGATTGTATATGACACTAGTTTCCTCCCTTGATCTGCTTGTGTGTGGGTGTTAACACTTCAGAATCGGTGAAATGTTAGATCACCAGCTCACACAATTTCTTCGTGAAGGCTTAATGGTTGGGTTAGCCCTTATAGTCTTCTACTTAATCCCAGGAATTGTCAGGAAAGGGGGCTT
The DNA here is from genome assembly GCA_023053685.1 of Diadophis punctatus similis. NCBI lineage: Eukaryota > Metazoa > Chordata > Lepidosauria > Squamata > Dipsadidae > Diadophis > Diadophis punctatus. The sequence continues at coordinate 152,895,787 of JALIGW010000002.1, forward strand.
CTATCTCTGGCAACTGCTCAGACTTGAATGAAAATAAGTCCCTTGCATCCCCTTCTTGTCCCTGTGTTATTGCACATGTCTTTTTACCATGAGCTAATTAACTAGCCTTAATCTTCTCTTAGCTCTTGTTTAGATCCTTGATGAGGAAGTAGGAACGTTGGGTTTTCCTCTGAACATGTTCTGATTCTTTCATATTCATTGCCAGTCATTTCTCACAGTATTCCTTGGCCTTCCATCTATCCATCCCCTCTCCCCAGTCACCTCTTTTGCAAAGCACTTTGGATGAACATCTCCCTCATTTAATTTTATGCTCAGGGTTTTTGGGGTACTTTAAGTGCACATCAGCTGTGAAAGTTGATCACATATGAGCTCACTGCAATTGTACATAACAAAACTGCACCACACTGACAAAAATGAAAACATAACGAAGTGGAGATGCTGGAACTTCTATCAAGAGAGCACCCTCTGTTGTAAAAAATTTAAAATAAATAATTTATATGTATGCAATGAACAACACCCCATTCCCTGTATCTAGTCAATAGCGAGATTAGTTGTTTTTTATTTTAATGTTTAACCCTCTTTTTGCATTGAACATTTGCCAAACTTTTTCTTGTCTGTAGTTGAGTTTCAAAACAGTGATAGCAGTTTTTTTTTAGCTTGGTGGCTTTCTCTGTTGTCTTGTTCTTCCTCGCTTTCCTCTTCTGATCATTTCTGTGTTTTCCAAACTTTTTGAAATGTTTACAGGCCTTCACTTATTTACTTTAATTTTTTTTTTAAAAAATACTGTACTTGGTCTTTGATTTTTATACATTTTTACATGATGAACATAGATGGTATAATTAAATTGGAGACATTTTTTTCTGCCAAAGGGTTGCTATTCTTTTTCTTTTTTCTTTTGGCTATATGTGTGATTTATTTTTGTTTTTATAAAATGTTTTGAGTTTATAATATGGTTATCATTCAGACTGACACCTATTTAATTCCCCCCTCTTCCCCCTCCCTCCGTGTATAAGTTTATTAACTACAGAGTTTTAAGTGTAGGGGTCTAGCCTAAACGATGTAACCTTGGTTATTTTTTTTCTCCCTCCAGTCCTGTACAAATAAATAAATGAAATGTACAATTCCACTGTACTTAATGCACGGAACGCTTGGCAAATAATTATGTCAGTGAATTTGAAACTTGTATTAAACACTTTAGACATTTGTAGAAGGGAATTCATAGAGTTTTCACTTATATACTAAAGGTTTTTTGTGCAGTTCTCATTGCAAAAATAAACATTTGTACTGAATATATGAAGTAAACTTTTTCCCTTTCATCTTTCGCTCTTTATCAGCAAGATTTGGCTAAGACTGTATTGAGTTATGGGTCCCAACATTTCAATAGGCTTTAATCCCAGCTTCTATTCTAAAAGTGCGATGGAAGTCAGGCTCCAGAAGATTTTTCTAACATTTCAGGTCTTGCTATACTGAGAATTAATTTAAATGAGAGACCTACCTGGCCAAATCCAAAATTCCAGACAGTAACAATAGGGTAACCTGTATGAGAAGATTAGCAGAGGAATGCAACAATATTGCTAGATCTAAAGATAGCATCTAGTGTTTGATGTAACATGGTGTATCAGTAAATTGACTACACAAAATAAAATTATCCGTATCATGTGACAAAATGTAGCCATATACCCTCTAAACTTTTCCATCATGCCATTTAATATGTTGGCTTTCTGGCTAAATTGAATAACAAAGTCTCTGCAATTTGCCTGAAACATCTCGGGTTCTAGTCTCAAGTGATCAAACTTGAGGTCCTGAAGCTGCAAGTCTCCCTCGTCCATTAAAAAAAACTATGCTTTCCCTTCCTTGAAAAATAGGAAATGAAAAAGCTGCAGTGAAAATAAAGCCCATCAAAAAGATAAGGTGAAAATCCCAGTTCGCTTTCATCTGCACAAAATGTACTGGCTTCGTATTATAACTTCATCCATTGCAGTGATTATTGGCCATCAAAATGTCTTATGAGTCTGTAGGGAAAATCTGCAATTCTAGACACAGATACAGTGCATCAGGAATGCCACACATTTCAAGACTAAATCTGGGGCCTGTCAATATGCAAAATGGAAATGCTAGGCTAATGCGTTAACAGTACATTCTACTCAAATCAAGGCTCCCGAACAATGTCTTTCAAATGGTGAATGAGCACCAACAGTACAGAGATATAAACAAACTAATAACATGACTGATATGACATTAGGAGAGAAAATACAATGATTAATGTGACTGCATCAATTATATGTTGCAGAATTAATACAGTGTGGCTTATATAAGCCAACGTATAAAAGCAGATCATTATTGATGTAATTGGTAAAGAGTGTGGTCAATTTAATTTTATAGAGTTCCTTTTAAAAGGGAGTATTGAAAAACTATTCCGGGTAGTTCTTAACTTACAACCTATTAGCTTAGCAATTGTTCAGAATTGCAACGGCAGTGAAAATAGTGACTTACAACTGGTCCTTGCGCTTACAACTCTTGTAGCATCCCCGCAATCACATGATCAAATTTGGGCACTTGGCAACTGGCATGTATTTATGACAGTTGCAGCATCCTGGGAATCATATGATTACCAATTGTCATCTTCCCATCTGGCTTCTGACAAGCAAAGTCAATGGGAAAAGCTAGATTCACTTAACTGGAGTGATTGGCTTAACAACTGTGGCAAAAAATATATGTAACATTGGGCACAATTCACCTAACAACCTTGCTTATCATTACAAACTCTGGTTCTAATTGTCAAGAGTTCCTGATTACAGGTAGTCTTCAAGTTACGGCCACAATTGAGCCTAAAATTTATGTTGCTAAGTGAAACATCCGTCAAGTGAGTTTGCCCCATTTTACGACTTTTCTTGTCACAGTTGTTAAGTAAACCATTGCATGTATTAGGTTAGTAAGATGGCTTCCAGGGCTGACAACATGGTTGTTAAATGAAACTGGGTTCCCCATTGACTTTGCTTGTCAGAAGGTGGCAAAAGATGATCACATGACCCCGGGACACTGCAACCGTCATAAATATGAACCACTTGCCAAGCATTCGAATTTTGATCATGTGACCATGAGAATGCTTCAACGGTCATAAACATGAAAAGCGGTCATATTACTTATTCAGTGCCGTTGTAATTTTGAAGTCATTAAATGAACTGCTGTAAGTTGAGGACTACCTGTATAAATAAACTTGTGCTTCCAGCTTTTTCCTTTTCCCCAGCCACCTTGCATCTTGGCTGGCCTTCCCAGCAGGGCAGCAGCCTTTTGCATAATCTTTTAGTGTACATCTTCCCTACGGTCCAGGGGTGGGCAAACTACAGCTCTTTGAGGACCTGTGGACTTCAACTCCCAGAATTCCTGAGCCAGCCATGCATGCATGGCTGGCTCAGGAATTCTGGGAGTTGAAGTCCACAGGTCCTCAAAGAGCTGTAGTTTGCCTCCCCCTGTTGTGCCTTGGCCGCGTCCGGCGCCGAGTCTGGAGGATCCGGAGGACGCGGAGCCGCTCATGGTGCAGCAGTACCAGCCTATGTGCCTGGCACCAGAGACGGCTGGTGATGAGGACTCGGTGCCAGAGCAGGACGATCTCCCAGGACCTTCTGCACCTGCGCAGCAGAGTTCTTCATCAGGAGATGAAGAACTCATGCTGAATGCCAGAGCACGCAGAGCAGCCAGAAGACAGGACTGGCTGAGTAAGCGTCGGTCCAATAGGAGGAAGCAGTGAGGGCTAATTGGGCCACGCCCTTCAGTGGCTATATTAGGCCATGGTAATTAGTGCTCATTGCTGAGAACAACAATTCACTGACCGCAGCAAATCCAGAGTTTCGTTTCTACGTCTGTTTGGGAATCTTATCACCAGCTTCTGCCAGCTTTATTCCGGGAAGCCAGCCAAGTTGTTCAGATAAGAATTAATGAGTCTTGCTTTGAACTTTTGTCTGTGTGCTATTTAACCCTCACGTAACCCAAAGAACCTTATTCCTGAAGACTTTCCGTTTGTGTTGTTTTGGACTTCTAAACCCTCTGAGTTTTACTAAGAAACTTTATTAGTAAAAGGAACCTTTTTTGTTTGCCTCCCAACGACTGTGTGTGTGTGTTTCTGGGGGGTTGCGGTGCTGGGTCACAACAGTTTGTTCTCAGCCCAAACTGACCACACACAAGCCCAGATTGCATCATGGAGCAGCTTCAGGACGAGAATGCTCAACTTCGGCAGCAGCTGGCAATCATGAACGCTCAGTTAACAAGGCAGCAAAATCAGTTGGCAGCTGCTCCTGCGTTGGCCCCAGCCCAACGGACACGCTGCCCGATAGCCATGCCGGATAAGTTCCATGGTGACGAGGCTATGTTCCCGGCGTTCCTGGGTCAGTGCCAGTTGTTCATGTCTCTGAGGCCAGAGGATTTCCCCCACGACCGGGACAAGGTGGGGTTTGTAATTAGCCTGCTGTCTGGAAATGCAGCACGTTGGGCCACCCCTCTACTGGTCCAGAACAGTCCCCTCCTCCAGGACTTTGGGCGTTTCTGCACTCATTTGGAGGAGATGTTCGCGGATCCAATTAAGGCCCAGACAGCGTGCAGGCAATTAAGGCAGCTGAGGCAAGGCCGGAGACCACTCAGGGAATACATCAGTGAGTTCCGTCTCCTCAGCCAAGACTCGGCCTGGAATGAGGCAGCGTTGTTGGATGCCTTCCAGGAGGGCTTGGCAGACAGCATCCAGGATGAGCTGGCACGCGTGGACATTCCTGCAACCACCCAAGAACTGGTGCGGCTCTGCTTGAAAATTGATGCCCGGTTGCAAGCGAGGAACGCACGCCGTGCTGCTCCGGCGCCTCTCGCGCTACCTGACGTCCCCGCTGTTCTGGCTCCACGTCGCGCTGCTCAGGCACCTCCTGTTCCCCGTGGACTTCCGTCGGCCCCGGCTCCCCGTGACGAGCCTATGGACCTTGGCGCTGTTCGGCCCCGCTTGACCGGCGCGGAAAAGGACAGACGCAGGGCAGGGGGGTTGTGTTTGTATTGCGGCGACCCGGGCCATTTCGCTCGCTCGTGCCCTAGGAAGGGTCGGGGGCCCACCGCTTCTGGTCCTGCTCCACCGTCCCAGCCATCGCCGTCGGGAAACGGCCAGCGCCCGGCCTAGCGGAGACGCTGGGTCGGGCATGCACACCGAAGGACTCCGGCTCAGCTGACGTGGATCCCGGTCCTCCGCGGCATCTGCTCTTGGACACCAAGGTCTTTATTGACCACCGGGACCGCGGCGTCTCCGCACACGCTTTGGTGGACTCCGGGGCAACCACCAATTTCATTGACGAGGCGTTCGCCCAGCATCTTGCCGTTCCCCTGTGCCCCGTGGACCCGCCGATGAGGGTGGAAACAATCGATGGCCGGGTGTTGCTGTCCGGTCCAATTAAGGCCATCACGCAGCCGGTGCGCCTTTGCATTGGACGGCACGAGGAGGCCATCCAGTTTTACGTGACGTCGGGACTCCATTTCCCTTTGGTTCTCGGACTGGCGTGGCTGCGCACCCACGACCCTCAGGTTGTATGGTCCCAGAACTTCATTGCCTTCCCGAGTCTCCAGTGTGTGGACCATACGCGCCAGGTTTGTGCGGGCGCGGTATCTGACCCTCCGGACATTTCACTCCCAGCTGAGTTTGCAGACTTCACTGATGTGTTTAGCGAAAAGGAGGCGGACCAGTTGCCCCCGCACCGGCCCTACGATTGCCCTGTGGATCTGATTCCCAACGCTCCGCTCCCTGTGGGCCGCCTCTATTCCATGTCAGAACCCGAACTGGCCGCACTGCGGGACTTTATCGATAAAAACCTGGCCAGGGGTTTCATCCGACCCTCCTCATCGCCCTTGTCTGCCCCCGTCCTCTTCGTCAAGAAGAAAACCGGGGACTTGCGCCTGTGCTGCGATTATCGCAAGTTGAATGCCATCACAGTGCGTAACCGGTACCCGTTGCCCCTCATCCCGGAGTTGATGGAACGCCTCCGCTCGGCGACCATCTTCACCAAATTGGACTTACGTGGCGCTTACAATTTGGTGCGTGTTCGTGAGGGGGACGAGTGGAAGACGGCGTTCGGAACCCGCTACGGTCATTTTGAGTATACGGTCATGCCGTTCGGCTTGACCAACGCTCCGGCTGTGTTCCAGCATTTCATGAACGACATCTTTAGAGATTTGCTGGACCAGTTCGTTGTCGTGTACCTGGACGATATTATGATTTATTCTACGTCCCGGAGCAGCCACATCCAACATATCCGTCAAGTCCTGCAGCGGTTGAGAGACCACCAGCTATACGCGAAATTAGAGAAATGCCAGTTTTTTCAGACGACTGTGGATTTCCTGGGCCATCGGATTTCGCCAGAAGGCATCGCCATGGACCGGGGCAAGGTCGAGGCCCTGAAAACCTGGCAACCCCCGCGCCGGGTGAAGGACGTTCAGCGACTCCTGGGGTTTGCAAATTATTATAGGACCTTCATCCCGGGGTTCGCCACTCTGACCGCGCCTCTCACTCGACTCCTGCAGAAACAAGTCCCTTTCCGGTGGGGCGATTCCGAACAGGAGGCGTTCAAGATCCTCACGGATGCCTTCATGCAGGAGCCGATCCTCAAGCACCCAGACCCTCACCGCCCTTTTGTTGTGGAGGCGGACGCGTCCGACATTGCCGTGGGCGCCGTCTTGCTCCAGACCCGGGAAGATGGCGGCCATCTCTTCCCTTGCGCTTATTATTCCCGGAAATTAACCTCGTCGGAGCGCAATTATACGATCTGGGAGAAGGAGTTGCTGGCCATCAAGGCGGCTTTCGAGACCTGGCGGCACCACCTCGAGGGGGCTCATCATCAAGTGGAGGTGCGCACAGACCATAAGAACCTGGAGTTCTTGCAGACGGCCAGGAAGCTCAACCAGCGCCAGATACGCTGGTCGTTCTTTTTCTCCCGCTTCAATTTTCGCATTACGTACATCCCGAGTGGCCGGAATCAGCAGGCGGACGCGCTGTCCCGCAAGCCGGAATACGCCCAAGCCCAGGAACCGCTGCCACCCCGGACGGTCCTGCCCGTCGAGTCCTTTGCAGCTACCCAGGATCCCGTGGACCTCCGAGGACAGATCCGGGAGGCGCAGCGACACGACGCCTACGCGGCACAACGGAGGCAGGAGATAGGGCCTGAGTCCCCTTGGACGTTTTCGGACGACCTCCTCCGTTTCCGGGACCTGCTCTACGTTCCTGCCGGTCCGCTCCGTGGCCTGATCCTGCAGCAGTGCCACGACAGCCCTGCGGCTGGCCACTTCGGCCTTTTCAAGACTCTGAACCTGGTGGCTCGGACTTTTTGGTGGCCCCGACTCCGTGATGACGTCCAGGCCTATGTGACGTCTTGTGTTCGCTGTCGCCAGGCCAAGTACGCCCCTGGAGCGCCGCCGGGCCTGCTGCAGCCCTTGCCGACGCCTGAGAGACCCTGGGGGGCCGTCTCTATGGACTTCCTCACGGACTTGCCCCCGTCCGCCGGCTTCACGACCGTGTTCGTAGTGGTCGATATGCTGACCAAAATGGCACATTTCATCCCCTGTCGCGGGTTGCCGACAGCTCGTGCCACGGCCCGCATGTTTATCCAGCATGTTTTCCGCCTGCATGGTCTGCCGGATCGGGTCGTGTCGGATCGGGGAGCCCAGTTCACGGCCCAGTTCTGGAAGGGTCTGATGGCGGCCCTGGAGGTCCAAGTCTGCCTCTCGTCAGCGCATCATCCGGAGACTGACGGGGGCACTGAAAAAGTCATCGGCATCCTTGAACAGTACCTGCGCTGTTTTGTCAACCAGCAGCAGGACAACTGGGCGGAATACCTTGCCGTGGCCGAGTTTGCTTTTAACAACTCTCAGCACACCTCCACGCACGCCTCTCCGTTCCTCGCCAACTTTGGTTACCACCCCCGTTTCTTCCCGCTCACGCTCCTAGACTCTCCTGTTCCTGTGGCAGAGGAATTCCTGTCCGAGCTCCAGGCCGTTCACCAACTGGTCAAACGCTCGTTGAATAAAGCCAAGGAAGATTACAAGAGGGTCGCGGACCGCTCCCGGCGAGCAACTCCACCTCTGGCGGTCGGGGATCGTGTCTGGCTGTCCACGAAGCATCTCCCCTCCGACCGACCGGCTCGCAAGCTTGACCACCGCTTCTTGGGTCCGTTCCCGGTGGAAGCGGTCATTAACCCCGTGGCCTACCGGTTGACGTTGCCCCGCTCTCTCAGGATCCACCCCGTCTTCCATCGGTCCCTCCTTGTTCCCGAACGTCCTGCCTGTCCGCTCCGCCCTCCCGCTCCGCCTCAGCCTGTGATCCGCACTCCCGCTGACCCACCCGAATACGAAGTTGCCAGTATTCGGGATTCCCGCTGGATGAAGGGCCGGTTCCAGTACCTCATTGAGTGGAAGGGGTACGGCCCTGAAGACTTCACATGGGAGGATGCGACCGCCGTGCATGCTCCGGATCTGGTCCGGGCCTTCCACGCTCAATTCCCGTCCCGGCCGCATCCGGACCGACAGACCCGGGGGAAGGGCCCTGCGGTGAGGGATAGTGTTGTGCCTTGGCCGCGTCCGGCGCCGAGTCTGGAGGATCCGGAGGACGCGGAGCCGCTCATGGTGCAGCAGTACCAGCCTATGTGCCTGGCACCAGAGACGGCTGGTGATGAGGACTCGGTGCCAGAGCAGGACGATCTCCCAGGACCTTCTGCACCTGCGCAGCAGAGTTCTTCATCAGGAGATGAAGAACTCATGCTGAATGCCAGAGCACGCAGAGCAGCCAGAAGACAGGACTGGCTGAGTAAGCGTCGGTCCAATAGGAGGAAGCAGTGAGGGCTAATTGGGCCACGCCCTTCAGTGGCTATATTAGGCCATGGTAATTAGTGCTCATTGCTGAGAACAACAATTCACTGACCGCAGCAAATCCAGAGTTTCGTTTCTACGTCTGTTTGGGAATCTTATCACCAGCTTCTGCCAGCTTTATTCCGGGAAGCCAGCCAAGTTGTTCAGATAAGAATTAATGAGTCTTGCTTTGAACTTTTGTCTGTGTGCTATTTAACCCTCACGTAACCCAAAGAACCTTATTCCTGAAGACTTTCCGTTTGTGTTGTTTTGGACTTCTAAACCCTCTGAGTTTTACTAAGAAACTTTATTAGTAAAAGGAACCTTTTTTGTTTGCCTCCCAACGACTGTGTGTGTGTGTTTCTGGGGGGTTGCGGTGCTGGGTCACAACACCCCCTGCCGGTCCTAATCCTAAACCTCTGGAGGGATCATCCTCTCCTTAGTATTTCCTCAGTTCAGTTTTAATCTCCTCAGTGCTTCATGTGGCCTCCACAGCTTCTTAAGTGGAATTCAAGGAGTTGTAATTCTAACATACTACCAGGGTGATGTCACATCAAGAAAGGCTGCTATGTACTGACTTAGTTCTGGTTTTGTATAAATCTCCCTGTGTGGGTTGATGTAAAAAAACTATTTCCTCGTTGGATTTCATGTTTTGGATTTGTGCTCACAGGGAAATAAAAGAACAGATCATTCCATTTTCTGGGATGGGGGAAGTCACTGATTGCCCATCTTGAGCTACACATATAGTACTATTATGTCAATTCATACATAACGATAAACTAAAAATTTGAATTTTGATTCAGTTTCCTAACCATCTCAAAGATCGCAGGAAACCATTGGTGAAAATGTGATATCACTAAAATAACTGTGGCCTACAGGCAGTCCTCGACTTACAACTGTTCACAGTTACAACAGCACTGAAAAAGGAATTATGACCGTTTTTCAGTTACCACCTTTGCAGCATCCCCATGGTCATGTGATCAAAATTCAGGCGCTTGGCAGCTGCTTCATATTTATGACCTTTGCTGTGTCCCAAGGTCATGTGATCACTTTTTACGACCTTCTGACAAGCAAAGTCAATGGGGAAGCCAGATTCACTTAACAACAGTTACTAAGCTATCAACTGCAGTGATTCGCTTAACAACTGAAGCAAGCAAAGTCGTAAAATGGGGCAAAACTCATTTAGCAAATGTCTCAACAACAGAAATTCTGGGCTCAATTATGATCGTAAGCAATGTTCCCTGTAACATCAGAAAACGGCGCGTGGCAGTTAGAAACTGCTGCACGGTGTTCTCTTTTCATGTGTGCGGCCGCGCAGGCGTGCAACCTCTGCCATTAGAAAATGCCACGTGGAAGTTAGAAAATGCCACGCGGCGTTCTCTCGTTACGTGTGCGGCCGTGCAGCTTAGAGGGAACAGTGCTGTATTTTCACCACATCCATTTTTGGCCACTTGGGGGGGAATTACAAGGATAGGAATAGGAACTCTACTTCCCAGAGACAAAACGTACCACATAAAACTTAGCCAACCATGCCACATTCAGAGTATGATGGAGTGAAAGCAGTTGAATAAACAAGCTCATACAACCTTAGTTAAGATAGATAAAAGGAGATTTTTAAAAAGAATTCTGCTGCCTTGAATGGAAGTGAAATTCCACTAGTTCTGGGTTGGAAACGTATCAGTTCTTGCTTCGTGTGGAATCCAATGAGAAAACCTCTTTCTCTTCATGAAAATGCACAGGTAAAAAGCCAAACTTCCCGAGTGGGATGAACCACAGCCACATTGCTCCTTGCTTTTCTGGGAAACGACCAAGAATCACAAAAGTTTTTTCCAACCTTCTTGGCAGAGCTCTCTCTTACCAGCTGGAGATGGGCAAATGCCCCACTTTCGATGTTTGGTGAACAACCTGCTGCATGGATAAATAATGACAAAGGAACAAGGCTCTTCTCGTCATCCTTTTAGCAGTAGAAGATTTAATTACTCTAATCACATGAACATATATCTTAAATATTCTTACTGATATGGTATGAATGAGATGTGACTTATCTAAGCAACATCTTCATGAAAACAGTATAGCTTATTAAATTACACACAGAAAAATGGATGGCGAAAAGTTAAATGTTCATTCCTAGAGAAACACATGCTTAGAGTTTGAGGACAGAGAAGTGGGGGGGGAGGCATTTCGAAAAAGGCAGTTACCGTTACCCCCTTATGTAAACCCTGGTAACAACAAACTAGACTGCAAAAGCAGCGTAGATACAGGAAGAGTTGGAATGCTAAGTGCTATTCAAGAAGTGTGTATAGTCAGAATTTGCAGATCGTGACAGTTGTAAAGTGACTGACCTGATTTTATGACCTTTCTTGTGAAAGTCCTAAAGCAACTGCTGCAGTTGTTAAGGCAGCATTGTGGTCTTGTTTGTTTTGCTGAAAACTGGAAGTAAATGCCAGGTTTCAGCAAAAAGACACATAATAAAATAGGTTATGTAACTGTGGGATGGTGCAAATTACAGTACCTGTAATTCTTGTAGCTTCCTTAGAAATAGTTTTAGAACTGTTGCCATTGACTTTTTTCATAGGGTTGAGGGAAAATGGTTTTCCAAGGTCATCTAGCTGGCTTCTAAGCCTAAGGCAGGACTATAACATCTAAGTCATTAGCTCATAACTAGCATGTTAAATAAATACCGTGCTATTAATTTGAATTAATAAAAGTTACCTTTCTCTTCTACATACTTCTTCCTCCTTGCTCGTCAAACTGCAGATTGCCAAATGATGCCACACGCATAGGGTGTTATCAACCAAATGCCATTACTTCATGCACCCCCAATACCCAATGCAATAGTAAGCTGCACTAGTTGTGTGACATTGTCATGCATTTTGTCATTCCCCTTTGCCATCTTCCTTGCATATGCTGTAGCTCCCATGGTAGATGCCCTTGATTCTGCAAGGTTATGTAACCTTGAAGTAGTTGGTCTTGCCCTAATTGTATTGATGTTTTTCAGTTGATGAAGGGGTTTGTTGGATTTGATACCTTTCTTAGCTCCTCAGTATTAGTATGCTGTAGTGTATTGGCTAGGATTGGGCACTCTAAGGTTGAAACCCAGCTCCCATATTAAACTTTAATCCCAAGTCATGTGATTTGATGGCACATAATAAATCAGCAAATAATATTCATTGTGACACTCTATGGAAGAGAAGGTTGGATTTTGGAGAAGCAGGATATAAATAGCACTGATGCTTTTGAAAAGCATCAGTGCTATTTATATCCTGCTTGGAGTGTTGGAGAAGATCCCTGAGAATATTGTGGACAGTCAAGAGACAAATAAATAATTGAAGAACTCAATCCAGAGTTCCCACTCAAGGCACAAATGACCAGACATTATGCAAAGATACTTTGGAGAAGTCTGAAATGCTGGGAAAAGATGGAAGGAAAGAGAAGAGGAAGAGGATGACCAATAGCAAGCTTGATGGACATTACAATGGTGATGGATACATCACTGGAAGACTGAAGACCAGGCTAGAGACAAATCTTCGTGGAAAAAAGATCTATGTGATCACTAAGATTCAACACCGACTTGATGGTACATAATAAATAAGTTCTTTTGGACCATTAGGCCCCAAGGTCAGCTGCCTAGGAAGTAGCCAGAGTATGAATCAAACAAGATCCTTGCAGTTTTAAGTACTGTAAAGCAGTTGGAATTTCAATCAGTCATGTGCATACTTTAGAGTTTATTATTTCTATATTACTGTTGGAATTGCATTTCATCCAACATCAGCTGACTCTCTCTCTCTGTTTTGCAACAGCTGAAAGGCAGATGGTTCTCTTCCAGGAAACTAAAAGTGACTTGTTTGGAGCCTAGTGGCTTACTATCCCATAAAAAATACACACAGTGATTGAGTTCATACATTGTGCTTAGCCACAGATCTCCTCATACCCAATTGAAGAAGGCCCCAAATGTAGTTTATATAGCAGGATCCAATCTGAGTCAGTCAGTGGGACCAGCAGCTTGTTCTTCCAAGCTTTCGGACTCATGCTGGAGCCTATCCTCAAGGAACTTCTCAATCTCCAGGATGTGGAGATCCATACCTCTGGTCCCGGAGACCGACTCAGACTGGATCTTCTTGCAACATTATCCTGGGACACATTTATTTGCCTTCATTCGATAGTTTATATAGTCCAGTGCAAAGTCAAAATAGAGCTTAGCTAACTAACCCCGTACTAACCCTGTACAGGTAGTCCTCCACTTACAATAGTTCGTTTAGTGACCATTCAAAGTTGCAATCACTGAAAAAGTGACTTATGACCAGTTTTCACACACTTATGACCTTAGTAGCATCTTCATGATCATAGGATCAAAATCCAGACTCTTGGCAACTGACTCATATTTATGACAGTTGCAGTGTCCCGGGGTCTGTGATCCCCTTTTGCGACCTTCTGACAGGCAAAGTAATTGGGGAAGTCAGACTCACTTAACAACAGTTTGACTAATTTAACAACTACAGCGATCCCCTTAACAACTGTGGTAAGAAGGCTCGTAAAATGAGGCAAACTCACTTAGCAAATGTTTCACTTAACTGGAATTTTGGGCTCAATAGTGGTCATAAGTCAAGGATTAGCTGTATTGTGGTTTTTTTTCCTTTACCCTTGAGATGGAGTGCAGTCTTCCGCCACTATTCATTGCACTGCTCTTAACCTTCACAAACAATTGGACAATTGGACAGTAGGACAGGGACGGTAGGCACGCTGGTGCGCTTATGCACATAAGTCGAGGACTATCTATAGTTTACACAGGGTGGTTGAGAAGGTCAGCAGGGGAAACCTCTGGAGCGGCTCTCCCATTAAGCGGAGAGGGGGAGCCTTCGGAAGCCCCTTAATGTCGCGGGCATCCCCAGCCGCATCTTGCTCTGCAGTCGCTGTTGTTAAGAAAGTGGAGCCAGAGGGCCCAAAAAGTCACCTGCCAGCGGGCCTTGACTCCTTTGCAGTTTTCCGAAGCAGCTTGCCGCTGCCTTCTCCTGGAGGCTTCCCCGGTCTACTCTGCTATGCAAGCTGGCCTTCGCAGTTAATATTGATTGTTTCCTGATTGCTTATTTATACCCTATGCTATGACAATCATTAAGTGTTGTACCTCATGATTCTTGACAAATGTATCTTTTCTTTTATGTACACTGAGAGCTTTTGCACCAAAGACAAATTCCTTGTGTGTCCAATCACACTTGGCCAATAAAGAATTCTGCTATTCTACTATTAACTATCGGCAGCAGGTCTAGCCCTGCTAGGCTTGCTGCCCCTTCGAAAGTAAACAGGCCTCGGCCGCCCAGCATGCCAGAGGCTCGACTACATCGGATGCGTTAGTTGAACTTCGAAGTCGGGTCTTCCTGGGGCTCTTAGAAGGGCGAGCCCGCGACTTTATGAAGAAAAAAAAATCCGCCTCTCGCTCCGATCTCTGGCCTCTTGCAGCAGCCGATCCCCCCACTCCAATCCCAGCTGGGCTCTGGAGACAAGATCCAGGCCCGGCCGCCATCTCCGATCCCTTCCCCGGAGCAGCGACTAACCCGCCGCCTTTGCCAACCTCGGCGGCGGCGGAGGATGCCCACCGGTGGGCGCTCTCCCCTCCCTCGCCAGCGCGCAGAAATAGCGCCATCCTTCGCTTGGTGGGGCGGAGCTGCGAAGTTGGCTTTAAACGGAGGAAGCGCGGCGCTTCCGCTTCTCTGAAGGTCGGAGCTGGGATTTGGGGCGACGTCTGAGCTTTGGGCATTTGAGCATTGTTGGTTCGTGCTGCGATTTGTGCGGGTAACTGTCTCGTAGATTGGGTCGGGGGCATGCCAGGCTCCCACACTCTTTGACACGGGCTGGCATTCAGTAGTCTGGACGTCAGGGTTCGCACGACACGCGGACCCACCATGTAGCCAATCGCGTTTTAAAGTCGGGGTTTGCGTCAACGCAACCGGTGCTGTCGATTTCGCTCCCCGAGGAAACCGTGATTTTACCCTGTGGGTAAGGGGTTCGAGAGAAGCAATTCCAGCAAATCTGTCAGATCGTTTCGGGGTGGAGAAGGGAAACAAAAGAATTCAGGAAAGCGCGAAGGCTTTTGCAAAGTTGAATAAGAGATGTCATTTTGCAAAACCTAAATGGAAACATTATTAACTTTTGAATTTACAGCTCTTCCCTTTTCTGAAAGACAGCAGCTATAGTCCTTGTGGAAAATGTCAATTAATGTGAATGCATTTCTCCTGCCAGCCAGGTGATGCTCTCTATTCCCTCTTAGAGGTGTTATCTGTAAATGTATCTAAAGTATATTCTTATTATCCTGGCTGCCCTTTATGAAGCTGCATAGCATTCAAAGGAAAGGTTGGGATTTTACTGCTTTGTAACTCAGGGTGAGTTTGGATATGGATTTCTGTTTTCTATTCCGCAATTGTTTATGCATCCTGTTTGTACATCCTAGCTACAAGAAAACAGGAATCCCCTTTTCTCTAGGAGTTGTTACAATTGATGTAGCTTGAAGTATTTGTTGGTGTCTAATGCTATTTGGAATTAAAACTGTGCTATTTTAACTAAAATACCTAAAAGGAAAAAAATCTTCCCTTTCACCCAGGATTAGATCCAAAAAATGGTATCTCTCTATCGCTCCTTGCTGGTGCCCACTCGCATAATGCTGAAGGCCTCCAACATTGTGATGCAGTTGACCTTGTATGGTGCTGGTTGTATTGCTGCTCTTTTCTACTCTATGTGGGTGTTCAGGCTGATACTTACTAAGGGCCCTAGTCGGGTGTTCCAGAAAACTGAGAGGCTCCCACCAAAGATCCTCACTGATTCCTGTTATGGTGAACACAAATATCTGACCCTCAAGGTGAGCCTGCTTAAGTAAAGGTAGAGTTCCGTACTGAGATCACATTAATCAAAGTTCACTTCAAATGTGAAGATAAGGTCTTGGAGCATAGTGCTAAGAAATATATTTGAAATGCTGGGAGGGGCATGTTTTAAACCTTGATTACCTGCCTGTTTAGCATAATAATTTCCGTTCTGAATGGCAGTTGCTTTCAAGAACGCAGGAAGAGGACTTTGTTATCGCTTCTTACTCAGTTTCTACCTGTAGTTCAAATCTCTGCAAGCAAAATTTCTCACATGATCCTTGCATAACGGTGTGTTCTTTACTTCTTTCTCTGTCTTGGCACATTTGAGAAGTCAGGGATACGGCTCCACTACGTTACAGCTGGCAAAGAAGGGGCCTGCCTGATGCTTTTTTTGCATGGATTTCCCCAGAACTGGTAAGTCTTGCTTTGGTGTGGTAGTTGTAGAACATGGTCCCGTCAGCTGGTGGTCCCGTCAGCCAAACAATGCCGGCTGGCGGGCCCACTAGCAAGGGCCTTCTCTGTGGCAGCACCGGCTCTCTGGAATACACTTCCCCTGGAGATCCGCATTATTCCCACCCTGCCAGCCTTCAGAAAAGCGCTAAAAACCTGGCTTTGTCGACAGGCCTGGGGCCAATGATTTTAATATAACATCGAGCATTCTTGGCCCCATGAATGAATTAATTGTATGGGACTTTTAAATTGTTGTTTTTAATGTTTTTAATAATTACTGTTTTTTATGTCTTTTTCCTATATTTATTGTTTGCATGTAGATTTATTGTTGTGAGCCGCCCAGAGTTTCTGTGGAGTGGGTGGCATACAAGTGCGAATAATAATAATAATAATAATAATAATAATAATAATAATAATAATAATAATAATAATAATAATAATAATAATAATAATAATAATAATAATAATAATAATAGTTGTGCAGATAGTTTTAAACTCAGGATTGGCATAGGTTAACAGCCAAGTGGGCAGGAATCCAAAATTGCAATCATCTTGGATTTGGACAATAGTGAATCTCAAATTTAGATTTGAGCACATGGTAAGGTGGACACACATCTGTACTCAGGAAATGAATTTCTGGAATAAGTGTGTAATCATGTCCATAGCCAGAAAAAAGTCAAAAGATGTCATACACATGGCATATTACAAATGTAGGAGAGATGCATGACATAACTGGGACAGGAAATTACCCAGAGAGAGCTAATATTCAGCTAGTTGGAATTACATTTCTAAAATCATTGTCAGACATTCAGTTTTAATTACAACTGCAAAATTCACCATTTATTTAGTGTTAGTTACGTGTCAAATGAAATGTAAAATACATGTCCGGTGGAATATAATGACTCCTAATCAAGTGAACTGGGAGGTCAATATGGATGACATCAACTTATGCTAAGAAAATATGTGATGGCAAGGGAGCCTTTCCCTGTCCTTTTTCCTTACCTCTATGTGGTTTGGGTATATATTACACAGGTTTTCATGGCGCCATCAACTGAAGGAGTTCAGCCAAGTCTTTAAGGTGGTGGCACTTGATTTGAAGGGCTATGGCCTTTCTGATGCACCACTGGCTTGGGAGTGCTATCAAAGGGATATTATTCTGGAAGACATACAAGACGTCATCAAAGCCCTGGGCTCCAGTGGAAAAGATGGTGAGTTCAGGAAGAAGGGTTTTTGTTTTTTTCCTGACTGGAGAATCTGATCTGCTATAATAGTGGCTATAATAGCTCCCTGTTCTTGGGTGTGGAGGGGGGGAGTGGGAGTGGGAAGGGCACACCTGCTATTGCTTACCTGGCTAAGCTTTCAAAAACATTTCAAAAATGCTTCAGGGAGCTTTTTGTGACTGAGTGAATTGAGGGCCAAGATACTTGTTCAGGCTTTCTTTCTTCCTGGAAGTTTTTTTCTCTTTTGTTCTTTAGAGGATCCCAAGTGCATCCTGGTAGGTCATAACTGGGGAGCAGCAATTGCGTGTGAATTTGCAGCCAATTATCCTAACATGGTAGAGAAGCTGATTTTCATGAATGGTATTCCAGCACATGTTCTCTTCGGTAAGGCTAATCATCTTCTGTGTCTTTGGGCTCACCATAAGGGATTCCTTATTCATGGTTCAGTGGCCATTGAAATTGTGTAGTGAGTGGTTTTGGGATCTGGCTGGACTATTCCACAGCATGACTATTTATAGAGGAAGAGGAAGCCTTTTCTGAATCAGGTATTCTATCTCAGTAAGCTAGAGCTGGGCAACCTGAGAGCCCATGTCATTTCTAGAGAGTTCTCTGGTCCAAGTTACTAAAAATGCACAGGATGAGTGTGGCACATGTGAGAAAGTAGCTGTGGCTCAGAGTAAATAGCAAGGAGACAATAGACACCTATAGATACAGGTATTGGTTCACCTTGGCAGCAATTGAATTCAGTAACTGGGCATGAGGGATTTGAGACAATGCTAAACCCTCTTTAGAATGAGAATAAATGCCAAGGGGAAGTGAAGTGGAAGCCAAATAGCAATGGCATCACATTCAGGAATGCCAATCATTCTTGGTAAAGAACTTGGAGTAAGAAGGAGGAGGAAGTTTTGAAGTTTGCTGACTTTCATCTCCAGCAATGGGTTTTTTTTTTATAGAGTAAGCCCTAAAATAGGATGGGCCTGTTTAAAATGATGAAAATTCTTCTATACAAAAAAAAGAGAACAATCCACCAAAAAAGGATAAAAATCCTGACCCTGTGGGTCTAATATAGCCCTGCCCTCTTTAAAGTGACCTGTGCTTCTTCAACATCGAGTTGTGTTGCTGGGCATGAAAAAAGGGTTCTCGGTCTTGATGGAAGCTTTAATTGCATAGCACTTTGGCCCAGAATTCATGTAAAATATCAGTGGTTTCCCTTGCTTGGGCTGGCAGCTGATCCAAATGCTAGGAATAAAAATCCAAACTGAATATTTGAATTTTCGATTATTTTAAAAAGGTTTGTCTCAAGAGGGCATCAAGAGAAACATAATCTGAAAATTAGCTTAAATAACCCCAGTGAGGCTTCTTAGCTCTTCAAGGTGGCCTTTTTAAAATGTTTCATATATATTAAGCATTGCTTGTTTGCCTCAGTTTATTTTCCTTTTCAATCTTGCAGAGTATTGGCCCAAAAATCTCACCCAAATTATGAAATCAATATACATATTCCTGTTCCAACTACCAAAGATACCGGAATGGCTGTGCTCCTTGGATGACTTCCATGTGAGTAAAGATTAGGGAATAGCCTGAACATTTGTAACCTCTTGCTTTAAGAGAATAAGCTTAAATTAAACATATAGTAATTCCTGGGAGGAACTATGGATAATTTCTTTATGCCTGGGTTTGTCATACTGCATTGGTGGTGGTCTTCTTCTTTGGTTCCTCTGCCAGGTTTCCTGGTTTTATCTCAACCCTTTGATGCTGTCTGCTTTTCTTAAAAAAATAATAATCAGATTCTTTCCCGCCATGGTGCTTCCCGTGAAGCTGTTCCATTTTTTTCAGTTTGCCTCCACAGAACAGACAAGTGACAAGAGTGAAGAGAGGATTTTTCAGTGGTAAATGAACTCCATGGAATGTGAGGCAAAGGTGAATTTGTTTCATGAAGGACTTGGGGATAAACAAAGAACAGCTCTAATTACCTGAAAGATGTTATGAAATGCTTAGATTCTGATACGTTTAGAAAGAGAAGGAGGAGTCTGCTGTGTATTTTCCTGGCTTTCTGCCTAGAGTTGTATTGCTCTGATCCTCAGTAGTCTTTCCAACCCAACAGAACGTTGGGAAGAAGCTATGTAGAGGGGCCTACCTGTCCATCTGTCAGCAGAATGGCTCTAGAAACTGAACAGGATGGGACCAGGTTAGGTGGGGACAAAGAGGAGAAGCTGGCAAAAGGAAGTTTGAGTTCAAAAATGGGGATGATCCAGCTGTAGAGAAGTAGAAAAAAAAAACCCATCCCCATGCTGTTAATTGCTCCATGCTAAGCCCCCTTGGCTGATCCTTGCTGGTCATGCAACCCATTGAAAAGTATATATATCATTGGAAGGTTGCGCCCGGTTCGGCCTGGTTCTTAGAACCGGTAGCGGCAATGGCAGGAGGCTCTGCCCACCTGCCTGGGATGCTTCTGCGCATGCGCAGAAGCACGCGCATGCGCAAACTGGTAGTAAAGGGTTTTAGAACCCACTACTGATATATATAGCTTGCTCTGTGCTTCCCAGTGTACAGACATGTACAGGTATTACAGGAAGGGAAGGCAGAAATGCAGATAACAGCTGTAACATAGTTTTATTTCACGGAAGCCTGTGGCTGTTGTAGGTAGAAGGCTTAGAACAGTTCTAGAAGCAAGATTCTGCATTCTTTCCTTGCTTTATTGAGTGTTAAGAAATCTTTAATTGCAGCCAATGCATACTTCTGGATAAAGTCACAGACAGAGACAAAACAGTGAAGCAACTTCGTCAGGTATCCAGTCCCTTTACACCAGAATCCAGGAAGATGAACACATCAGACAAGTTCATATTGCTTCAAGAGATCCAGTGGGGTGTTAATCCAGAGGTGGGTTCCTGCCTCTGATTGCCGGTGCGGTTAATCGCTGAGTTCGGAGCAGAGCCGAAGACGCTGCTCGTGCCTGCTCCCGTTCGCGGAGCAGGAGCTTTCCCCAGGTGCTTTCCCCGCCCGCATGGATGCCAATTGCGTTCTTTTGCCCTCTGCGCATGCAGAACGCTTTGGGCACGCGCAGAGGGCAAAAGAACGCAATTGGCGGCATCCATGCGGGCGGGGAAAGCGCCCGGGGAAAGCTCCCGCTCCGCGAACGGGAGCAGGCTCGAGCAGCGTCTTCGGCTCTGCTCCGAACTCAGCGATTAACCGCACCGGCAATCAGAGGCAGGATCCCACCTCTGTGTTAATCATGAAGGTGTTAGACTAGGGCTGCAGGAAGTCCCAGGTTCAGATCTAAAGTATCTTCAATCATAGAAACTTACTTTGGACCAGTCACCGTCTCTCAGTTAAACTACCTCACGGGACAAATGGATGTGCAAATGCTACATACGCTCCTTGAAGAAAGAAAAAAAAGGGGCTATAAATGTTATGCATAAATGCTTAAACTCTCATAAGCATTTTCAATAGTTCGCTCTGTCTCAAAAGACCCGGTCTTTTACAAGAGGGATATGTGTCTGACCTGTATCTACAACATGTTTTGTCTTATTTCTAGATGATAAAAGTGGGAACAACAAGCGAGAAGACAAGAATCCAGAATGCTGATTCTCAGCAGATGAACTGCAGCCTTACTTTGTATAATTTCTCAAGGCCTAATGCCTTAACTCCACCCATTAACTACTACAGGAATATTCTCAGGTGGGAGAACACTCCACCTGGGCTCTGGTCTTGGCTAGTATCAGCATTTCTTCCTTCTCTTGGGATTGTCTGAAATGAAATCCAATTTCTTTTAATATGTCAGGCCAGAGATTGAGAAAATCCTGTGAGCTTTCTGAAAGGCAGTCTGACAGCTCTTTATTTCTAGTAAAATTGGGAGATATTGGGTGGTAGACTGGTGCTAAAGTATACATACTGGTGTGAGAGAAGTTTCCTGGGGATGGGCTCCAGCACGAGTCCGAAAGCTCGGAAGGCTAAACCCGGTGACCAACCTAGGTTGGATCCTACAACATTATAGCAATAGCAATAGCATTTAGACTTATATACCGCTTCATAGTGCTTTACAGCCCTCTCTAAGCGGTTTACAGAGTTCAGCAGATTGCCCCCAACAATCTGGGTCCTCATTTTACCGACCTCAGAAGGATGGAAGGCTGAGTCAACCTTGAGCCGGTGAGATTTGAACAGCTGAACTGCTGAACTAGCAGTCAGCTGAAGTAGGTTGCAGTGCTGCTTTTAACCACTGCGCCACCTCGGCTCCTTGGGACATGTATTATCCTGGGACAAATATATTTCCCTTCGTTCATTATGCTAAAATACGAACATGCTGTCTTTAACAAATCCTCCTAGCTTCTTCTTAGTGATTGGTGTGCATGAAACCTCTGGGGGCAGGGATGTAAAAGCATGTAAAAGAATTTTAGTATGTAAAAGTGACAGATAAGAATAACTCTCATCAGAGGCGAAATAGATCTTTTCCTGGAACTCTGACATTATAAAAAGAAACCGCAGTTTAAAGTTCTAATTAGAAAATATTTATTTCGGTACAAAAACAATAAATTCTCATTAATCACATCTTAGCTATAAAAACAGGTCTTGCTTCTTACAGAAGCTGAAAAAGAAGGACGGATCAAAGAAAGGAATGTACACATGCGTACTAGGAACATATTAATCACGTGCTCAGGAATAAACCATTATATTTGATAGGGATGCATCTCCCTGCATATACATGTAACAGGCAATATAAAATCACTGCCTGACAAAAAGCAATTATTAATTACCCAGGGCTCATTTTAATGGTTATCAACATGTGTCTGCCTTTACAGCTGGATACCGCCAAAGCACAAAGATATTTTGGTGCCCACTCTGCTGCTCTGGGGACAGAAGGATGCATACATGGAAGAAGGGCTGGTGAATCAGATACTGCCCTATCTCCAAGGCAGCTATCACATACATTTCTTCCCAGATGCAAGCCATTGGCTACCTGAGGAGCAGCCTGAAAAGGTCAATCAAGTGATATGGGAGTTCCTTCAAGGGAAGAAAAGTGATAAAGAGCTAAAGTAACTGTTCTGTAAAGTAAAGGCATCCGTGCTACTTGGCATGGAGAAATAGCAGCCACTTGGCCTGGCTCTGGATTTCTTATCCTTGTTTTGTGTGGGATGCCTGCATTGTCTTGGAATCCAAGTCTCAGGTAGCATTAATCAGCATTTCCCCAGGCTCCACTTCCTTTTTTGCACAGCCGTAGGGTTAAAATACAATAGAAAAGCAAGTCTCCGCTATATTTGTTGACGTGCCTTGCTGTGGCCAAGTCTTGAGCTTTTCCTTACTGCCTAAGATCGAAAGACAAAAAGTTGTTGCCTTGAATCATATTGAAATCAAAGTTCTCATGACGAAGTCAGCCTCTTCTTGAACTATGAACCTGGGATGTACTATCAATGCCTCATGAAGAATTTGCTTCATGACCCATGAAGGACTTGGAGGAATGACTGTGCTGGCAGATATCCTAAAACTACCTGAGAGCTTATTTGCAAAAATATTGGACACTCCATTAACGGAGAAAGAACAAAGACTGCTTCTGTAGCAGGAAATGTCAAATATACTGTATGTACAATAAATGGGGGGGGAGACTATTCAGTATGTAAAAGGATGATGATGTGTGTATTTTAATGTAATATAAGTGCTCCCTATGCAAGTTTTTGCCTCCAATCATGATAAAAGATTTTTGAGTCATAGATTTCATTTATCCTCATATTTTGGACCTGATAGCTAAAAGGTTGAGTTGATAAATTGTTTGGGTCAGCAGGCTCTAGTGCAGGGCTGAATCTGGAGAATACAAGGTTGGAAGCCCCAATCTTCAGAGGTGGGCTTCAAAAATTTTAGCAAGGAGTTCTCTGCCAGTTGCTGGGTGGGCATGGCCATGGTGGGCATAGTCTAGTCGACCTCCTGCACCATAGGGGGGGGCATTTTTGCCCTCCCCGGATTCCGGAGGCTTTTTTCGAGCCTCCGGGAGGGCGAAAATGGCCTCCCCAGGCTCCGGAGGCCCGTTTCTGGCCTTCCCAAACTTCCGGTAGGCCCATTTTTTGCCCTCCCGAGCCTCCGCACGCGGCCTGCACTTACCTGCATGCAAAACAGGCTGCGTGGGGGCTCCTGGGAGGAGCAGGGTGGGCGGGGCCAGCCAGGAGTGGGATTTGGGGTTTCTCCAAACTGCACAGAATCTTAGCTAGAGGTTCTCCCAAACTCCTGCTAACCCACAGCAGCCCACCCCTACCAATCTTTATTTCCCAGAAGCCTTTGGGATTCACACATACTAATTCAGTGGTTCCCAACCTTTTTGTGATCGAGTACCACTTGGAGGTCCCGTACAGTCGCCGCGTACCACCTGGTTCCAGAGAAACTAAATTCGATCAGATATCACTTTATTTCCATAATTGTACAAGTAGAACACGCAAACCAACTACGAAAATAATAAGTATATAAGTATACAAAATAATAATAAAAATAGTAACATACACACTGAGATGCAGTAATGAATATCAAAGGGTAACTTGAGTCAAGAGAACATAGTGCTAACAATAACAGAGTGAGATTAACCTTAGCTCGAGAGCTCGCTACGACGCGCACCTTCTCGCGAGGGTTCTACTGCGCGACTGCTGAGAGTTCAGAACAGTCACCGTTCCTTTTTTGGCCCCGCGCATCCAGCAACTGGATTCTCGGGCCGCTGGGACCAGGTGGGTGGCGTGTGGCAACAGTTGCAAATCATTGCCAGATTATCTTGTGTTAGGCAGTAAACATTTTTCTGAAGTAAAAAATAACTAACTAAAAATCATTCATGACCCCGAAAGTGTTCGCGTACCACCTGGAAGGCCCTCGCGTACCACTAGTGGTACACGTACCACAGGTTGGGAACCACTGTACTAATCCCACCTTGTGGCTTAGTAGCCTTTTTTAGGGAGCGCCTTGCTTAGCACTTCTTCCTTGTCACGGCATATAAGAGAAGGCACACACAGCCTATGCTCCTTCCTTATGCTGCCACCTGCTGACATACTGTAGACAGTGCAGACAGCTAAGTCTATGGGGCTCCTCCTGAGCAACTTCTTGGATGGGTTGATAGACCAATGTCACAAGAAATAGACTTGGTCGTTTTAAAAAAGGAAAGGAGAACATGTAACAACCCTCTTCAGCTTTAAGCAGTTGCATTTAAAGGTTTAAGTGAGATAATGGGAAAATAACGTTCAAATCACAGACTGCAACTTTAAAAAATCTCAGATAGAAGAACAGCAAAGGACAATGTAGTCTCCAGAGTCAATTGATGTTGATTCCCCTTAAGTTAGAGGAACTGTGCTGGAAAGAAAGTCCATGTTGTATAAGAGACACAATTTGCAAACAATGCAGAGAGAATATAAATGCCAGAGACAATAAGGCATGAAGAGCAACACCCTTTTTTGCCTGTTTAGCTATCTGTTATTTTTACCCTCAGTTGCAGGGACAAGAGAGAACGCCTGGGGCAGAAATTGAGTATGCCCCATACATATGGGCAAAAGAGGTATTTCCCAAGCAGTTGTCTTCCTACAAGCCCTTTTGCCTTTTTGGTTTCTCTGAAGAAGTGAAAGCCTAATAATACAATCACGGAGGATCTAATTATGCAGAATTCCATGTCAAACCATCCCGAGGCTCCTAATATGCACCCTCATCCGGGACTCTGTCCTCACTCTGAAAGGAGCACTAATAGGGCCAAGGACAATTTGGAGCCCTGGGAATTAGGTAAAAGAGGGTTGCTCAGGAGGAAGTATTGCCAAAGGTTCCCTGGAGATGGTGAAGAAGCAGGGGCAGCTCTACACCCTCTCTTATAAATAAAATGACGGTCAAAAATGGTGCCCTCGTTCCAAAGAGCCAGGCCAGAGGATGCTGTGAATTAAACTCCTGGAAGACTGGCTCCAAGCCAACTGGAGCCTTATCTCTGTTTGCCTGGCTCTTTGCCAGCTCCCTTCCCCCAGTTTGTTCCACTGTGGGAACCTCAGGCACCAGAAATGCTTGGCTGTAACACTTAGCATATGGCAGGAGGGCCTAGCCTTAGGAATGGATCACTTAGGCCTGATCTTGTATGAGAAAAGCCCCCTTCCCTCTTAAACTGAAAGAGGGGAGAGTACCTTGGTTTGGGGGAGGCACACTAGTTGCCCAAAGGTCTAAAAGAAGTCTGTGTTAGCTCGGTGACTGAAGATGTACATTGTCAAGAAGGAAACATTTGCCTACGGACAGCATTCTGTCTCCTAAGGCCTAGATGTCTGGAAGGGCTTCAGAATGAGAAAAAAATGTTATCTGCATAAGGCTTTTTGCTTCAATGCAAGACATTAAATGCAGGAATCAGTCTTGAGTTCAGGGTGGAGACCAGAGGAAAATGCAGCTTAGTTTCAATTGATCCTTGCATCTTAGGTCTTTGAAGTAATGGACACTTGTTTATCAACTCAGCTGTATTATTCATGACTCTGGTCCTTATAAAGACACAATAACAGTAACAGAGTTGGAAGGGACCTTGTAGGTCATCTAGTCCAACCCCCCACTCAAGCAGGAGTCCCTACACCATTTCCGACATGGCAGTCCAATTTCCTCTTGAAAGTCTCAATTGTTGGAGCTCTCACAACCTCTGAAGGCAAGCTGTTCCACTGGTTGATCGCTCTCACTGTCAGAAATTTTCTCCTTATTTCCAGGTTGAATCTCTCCTTGGTCAGTTTCCATCCATAAGAAAAGCACACTCTTTTCCTCAGTCGTAGTCCTAGTCAATATGATTCCAAAATGGCCCAACACACTCTTTGGCTGCCAACGGAATCTCCAGGACCCAAGTGGACTTCCTACTTTCTTATTTACAACTCTGTTTTCCTCAATGGAGGGTTCTACTGTTGAATCAGGTTGTGACCTAAGAAACAGATTGCATTAACAATAACACCTGGGCTTGTGTTGTGTTGTAATTATATATGTGGTATAAGACAATGAGATTGGAGAGAGAAACCAGGAGCATAGAAGAAGAAAAAAGGTGGAACAGAATTGTGGTGAAAGTGACTTTTCCGAGTTGATATTTCAAAAACACCTGATAATTGTGTGTACAGATAATTGGACTCCAATGAGGCGGCTGTGCACACCCAATACACCGACAATTTGGGACAGCTGTGAAGCAGTTGCTTGGAATTTCCAAAGGAGTTTTTTTCTTTTACAGACCTCTTTAGCTTTCAAAAAATTGCATTTTTCTACCCACTACAAATGTTGCTGGACTTCAGTTCTTATTAGTGCCAACCAGCATGACCAACAGTTAGATAGCTGAGAGGTGCAGGATCTACCTCACAGATGAAGAAACTTCTAGAGCTTAAATACTAGGATGTATATCTCTCCCTTCCAGACTTCTTTGAAAGACTGAGGATCTTCTAGAGTCAAATGGCATCAGATATTAGATTCGTTACCAACTAATTTTGGGGGGACAGCAACCTCTAAGACTTTGTCCCACATTGCTCAAACAGACAATATGACCATGTTACATAAACATAGCTATTGGGGTTTAGGGTTTACTTGGGCACACCTAGTCAGATGTGCTTTATTATTTACCATAATAACATAGACTACAGTTTAGTCGGATATGGAATCCAAGATTATGTCTAAAATCCTAGGAAACCATACTCTTCCCAAGGCTACAAGGCCATTTAAAATATACCAGTATAGGAAAACAAGAGAGAAAAAGTAACTGTCTCTATTGATACATTGCCCTCAAAGTTGTCCTGTTAACTCAGTGGCTCCCATATTTTGGTCCAAATATAGAAAACCAAGGAAATTTGTCTTTAAGACAAGAAACAGTAGTTGGAAAGGGAGGTATCTGGAAGAAAGTAATATAACAAATAAACAAAAATGAATACAGAGTTATGTTTCCTGAATTAGGCACACATATACAGTATCTGGGCTGCTCAAACTCTACACAACTATGAAATGATAGCAAAGAATTTGTTCTTTACGCATCTGTTACCATTCTTGGTTGCAAACATCTAAAAAACTCAAGATTTTTGCAACCATGATACGGTAACTCCACTCTGAACTTTTGCAAACTGATTAACCAAGTCTAGCGTGGATTCAATTACATGAATTAATTCATGCAGTTAATTTAGAGTTCAAAGTGTACAGAAATTGGGTTAAGTGCTATGTTATTCAATCAACCATGGTTAATGACAAGCAAACAACCAGTTTCCATCTTCTACTTTCACTATAGCTATTTTGCTCAATAATTTCTTTTCTCATGGGCACATTATGTCATTTATTGAGTGTTAATACAGAAGTGATTCAATTCTACTTTTTTTAAACTTCCCAATTTAGTCTAGAGACCTAGTAAGTCTTGGTGGTCTCCAATCTGTGTACTAAGCCAATTTGACCCTAGCCTAGCTCGTTTTTGGAGATCAGCTTATGAACAATGGTGTTTGGCTGACAAGGATACATTTTGTCCAGTAGGGGGAGCATTTACCTCAGGATTAGCTAAATATATAATTTCATAGAATTAGATATGGACATAATCTGCTTTATTCAACCTTATATTATATTTTGAAGTCCAGAAGTGAATATTAAATGTTTTCGTTTGGAAGCAGTATACAAAAATTAAGGTTTTATCATTTTAAATTGTGTTATTCTCCCAAAGAAACATTTTTAATAAAAAATACAAATAAACAATAAAACATGCACAGCAACAATAAAACAATGTCTTAAATACTATGAATACATTTATATTACATTAGACACTAGACTGGCTCCCACTCTAACACTCTTTCAGAAGGCACTGAAGAGAATTGAAAAACAAAAATTAGTTGTGTGCCAGCACAGCTTCCCAAAAGACTAACCATGGTTTCATGGGAGAAGCTGGTAGTGGTAGTGATTATTCCTTTAACCTGTTTTATCACCTTCTGACAAATTTCCACTGGGTTTCTACCTGTAGGATCTACTTTTTTCAGCTAAGGGTCATTGCTAATTATTGGCATTTTCCCAAATCTCTTCATAGGCCTCCCTCTAATGCAGTGGTTCTCAACCTGTGGGTCGCGACCCCTTTGGGGCTCGAATGACCCTTTCACAAGGGTCGCCTAAGACCATCGGAAAACACATATTTCCGATGGTGTTAGGAACCGAGACACCATGGGAACTTCTGAGCATGCGCAGAAGCTGAATTTCTGGCACTGCACATGCATCGCCATCTTGTTTTTGGCTCTTTTTTTTGCATTTTTTTAAAAAAATTGGCACTGTGCATGCGTGCACGTGCAAAGCACACGCGCGGCCATGAGGCGCAGCCACGCAGCACAGGAGGAAGCAAACCGGCAGCGAGTTAAGTTAGAACCCACCCCTGAGTTTCCTAATAATTTTATTATTTTATGGTTGGGGGTCACCACAACATGAAGAACTGTATTTAAGGGTCGCGGCATTAGGAAGGTTGAGAACCACTGCTCTAATGCTATAATCAAAAGAATAAAAGGGCAGATGTCTCAACTTTGTAACACAAACCAACATACACCAATTTCCCCCTGCAAATTGCCAACCTGCTTGTTCCAAGAAAATTTCTTGTCAGGCAGTGCAATACATTTCGACACCAGATGCTCAGCTCTCTGCCCAGCAACTTCCTTACAGAAGAAATTTCAGTTCGGTAAGTGGGTTTGCTGCAGAAAAGAAATGAATCATAAGATCTGCCTGCTGAAAAACAAAAAAAACATTCTGTGTTTGTGTGTCTCCCCTGCAAGATTTAAACTCTAGACTTTGCCTCCTATCTTCATGAATGAATGAACTTTTGACTGTTCTTTTCACAGCTTTGAGAATAGGAGACATCTGTTGTTATTTTTAAGTTTAGGTAGCAATTATGTCAGTTTTTTTAATGTTTATTTATTTATTTATTTATTTATTTGTGAGATTTATATACCGCCTCACAGTGCAAGCACTCTCTAAGCGGTTTACACCAGTAAGCAATGTATATATTTATATTGGCCCCAACAATCTGGGTCCTCATTTTACCTACCTCGGAAGGATGGAAGGCTGAGTCAACCTTGAGCCGGTGAGATTTGAACCGCTGACCTGCGGATCACAGTCAGTTTAGGTTATGTCAGACCTCAGATCTGCTGTTTCCGAGTTGCCAGCTTCAACTCTTATTTTTGCATCCTGCCAAGCTCCATAACAAGCAAGCAAACCATATAGTCTCTACCCCTGTGAGACACACACCTTTCCTCTTTCTTCTATTATGGTGTTGCCAGGGGCACAAGGGCCTTTCTGGAAAGTTTGGTCAGCCATCTTTGCTTTACAGGCTCCAGCTGGGTTGTGCAATTCACCCAGCTATGCTAAAGGTGCCTTTTCTACATTTGCATGGGAAACAGGTAGGATTTTTCCCTACCTTGTTACCATCTTGTTAGCAAGAGAAAGCAGATCCCACGCCACTCCTGACCATTGGGCTTTAGTGAGGGAGTGGTAAGGGTTTTCCCTTGCTGGATACACAGTGTGCATTGCAAATAGAAGCCAGGTAGTTGGTCCAAGAGGTGGTTGCACTTACCAGGTAACTAAGAAAATGGTCAGACATAAGGCCGTCAATGATCCACCCATGCAGTCATGATTTAGAACAGGGCTGACCGTTTTTTGTTACTGCCCTCTACTCCCTTGAAAATAATGTTCCGAGGGTCACCTACTGGTGATGGAGTGGGCTGAAACAAACAGGATGTGGGAAACCACTCACAATGTGGCCCAGGCCAAGTCATGACTTTTTCCTTCTTTGAAACTCCTTCCCCTTCTCATTGTCTGTTAGAAGAAAATACAGATTGTTTTCCCCAAAGGTCTTCAGATGAATGATTCCCCAGGTTTTTCAATCTAGGGCAACAGTTACATTTATTTTATTTTATTTGTTTGTTTGTCAAACATGTACAAGATAGCAGGTATGGTATAAACGTAAACAAAAGCAAGGTAGGAACAGGTAAATTTAGACAATAGGACAGAAGGACAGGGACGGTAGGCACAGTGGTGTGCTTATGCACACCCCTTACAGACCTCTTAGGAATGGGGTGAGGTCGACTGTAGACAGTCTAAGGTTAAAGTTTTTG
Source organism: Diadophis punctatus similis (assembly GCA_023053685.1). Classification (NCBI taxonomy): domain Eukaryota; kingdom Metazoa; phylum Chordata; class Lepidosauria; order Squamata; family Dipsadidae; genus Diadophis; species Diadophis punctatus. Next base: position 152,926,219 of record JALIGW010000002.1, read on the forward strand.
GGGTTTGGGGAAGAAACCACAGAGAAAGTGGGGTTTGGGGTTTGGGGAAGAAACCACATTCCAGGCATTGATCACTCTGTTGCTGAAGTCGTATTTTCTGCAGTCGAGTTTGGAGCGGTTTACATTGAGTTTGAATCTATTGTGTGCTCGTGTATTGTTGCGGTTGAAGCTGAAGTAATCATTGACAGGTAGGATATTGTGGTAGATGATTTTATGAACTACATTTAGGTCAGATTGAAGGCAACGAAGTTGATTTAGGGTCATAGGATGTCCACTTAGGTGTAAAAGACCAGGAGTATCCGGGGTGGTAAGATAACTCTGAGTCCTCTTTTTTTAGAAAAAATGTGCTTCCCTATCTGTGAATTTAATTCATCTACACAAGAATGAAAATCCAGCAACTGGCACAGCAATGGCCCAGGGAAAGAACCCAAATCACAAATATGACTAGGAAACAACAATTTAAAACAATTTCAACCACATGCCCAAGAAACACTGATTCCTTAATTAATAACTGGCTCTTAAATACTGTAATTTATTATCTGAGTTATATTCCTGAAAAATTACCAATTTGTATTCTGTATAGTTACAAGTAGTTTGCTCCAAGTTGTTTCCTCTAGCAATTGTTAACTGCTGTGCTTTCTCTCCATATTCAGAGAAGGCTAATTGGACCTTTAAGTATCTTCAGAATAAGTATCAGATAAGTATCTTCAGAAAAATCAGTACCTTTCCCTTCACCTGATTTGCAGTAGCTGCGCAAGTGTGGAGTGAGTAGAGTGCTATTCCTCTTATCTGAGAGTGATATGCCTTTTGTTATGGGATCAAAGGTTAACCTGGAGTGGGACTGGCCAGCACTTGGATGTGGGTCATCCAGCTCTATGGTCCAAGTTGATAGACTACATTGAAAGTTTAAAAAAACCAAAAGAAGGCAATATTTGTATCCTTCTGTCAAGAAAACTTCATGAACGTATTAGTCACTAGGAACTGAAATAAGTTCAATAACATTTTTATCCTTTATACATGTGTATGTGCACATATATAAAGGATAAAACCTACGACCACAACTGAGCCCAAAATTTATGTTGCTAAGTGAGAAATTTGTTAAGTGAGTTTTGCCTCATTTTACAACCTTTCTTGCCACAGTTGTTAAGTGAATCATTTCAGTTGTTAAGTTAGTAAGATGGTTGTTAAGTGAATCTGACTTCCCCATTGACTTTGCTGGTCAGAAGGTCGCAAAAAGGGATCATGTGATCCTGGGACACTGCAACCGTCATAAATGTGAGACAGTTGCCAAAAGTCTGAATTTTGATTACGTGACTATGGGAATGCTGCAACAGTTGTAAGTGTGAAAAACGGTCATGCTTCTTTTTTTCAGTATTGTCGTAACTTTGAACGGTCACTAAATGAACTGTTGTAAGTTGAGGACTACCTGTATAACATATGTAGTGTGCTATTACCAATACTCATCTTCTAAGGACAAAATATTAAAATAAATATTTTCACCCACCGGTATCAGGAAAAGAATGTGTGCATACATACATGCTTATACTGAGATAGGGACTTGTCTATCCCGATTATGTGAAGTCAGATTCCGGTGGACTGAGCAGATGAAATCTACTAGAATAGGACAACGGTCATGAAGGCGGTCTCTGCAAGCGATGTGGTATGCTAAGAGCACAGCAAGACACAGCAAGACATGAAAGATGCCCTGGTCAACCACTGCGCCCATCCCATCTCCAACTGTCTCGACTCTTGTCCTGCTATTTGCAGGAGCAAGATGGAATCTGGGAAGAGAGAGTGAGGCTGACTATGCACAACTCTCCCTCACTTTAATCCAATTCACGCGCAAGTCTTGACACACACACACACCCGATTCTCATAGATGTCAAGGTCCTCTTCGAACACGATGGACGAACATCATCATCATACTTAGATACAGACCTGCGCATGTAGACACAGACCTTGGGAGCTGGAAATCACAAGTTCTCGACTGAAGAAGGGGTGAAAGGGTCCAGGCAAAGCCAAGTCATATGATAGAATATGGCCACAGAATTAAGACATCAATCTAAGAATTTCACTGAGGATAATGAGAACTTCACAACCCATGCTGTGGTCTCCTAGGATTTAGCTCTGCATACGCCTTTTTAAAATTGCAAGGCCTACCAGGAGGGGGTGGGGAAGGAGACCTTTTATCCTGAATCTCTTGCCAGAAGTGAAAGGAATGCTGTTATTGGGGCCATGCCATGAACTTGACCCGGTGGGGTGTACTGGTGTGAGCTTAACCGGAAGCCTTCAGTAGCTGGTACGAGAACGGACTGAAATGCTGGGAACCGTCTGCATTTCAGAGCTATTTATACCGTTCTGTGTTGTTCCCTTACTGGTCCTCTCGTTTATTTGCGTCCCACGACTTGGGGCATTGCTCCCTTCTGACCTTTTCTTCCATTCTCCTTTATTTTTAACCATCATCCTTTTCTCCAACTGGTTAGCTCCCATGGGGAAAGAGTAGAAAGGAGTGGGAACCAAAAACATCGGGTTCTGTTATCTGCCCAAGTCTGGGTGGGTCAGCCGGCCTTCTAGTGAGGCAGGAAGTTCTGGCTTCAAATGTCTTGCAGAGAGGTTTGTATACAAAAGCTCTTCTTTATATTTTGTTTTTGCAATCTACCTCTAATTATTCCTTTGGAGAAATACAGGAAGTGGCCTTTATAGTGCAGGTCAAACCATTCATTTGTTTTAGTCCAGTCTCATCTTCTTGTTAGTAGTAAATGTTAAATCACAAAGAGATTTCCCATTAACTTGCTACTCGGTGGCTGGATATGGGCATAAATGACAAAAATATATTTCCAGAATTCATTTTAAATTATGTTTCTTTTTCAGTTCCTCATTTGAGGTTGTTTGCATAGATAAACACAAGGAGAACACGTTTTATGATGCAATATGTATTACCAATTGTAATAATAAGCTGTAGATGATTTATCTAGGGCCGTGATGGCGAACCTCTGGCACGTGTGCCAGAGGTGGCACGCAGTGCCCTTTCTGATGGCACGGAGCCGTCACCCCAGTTCAGCTCTGCTGTGCATGCACATGCCTCCCGCCAGCCAGCTGGTCTTCGGGTCTCTGCCGTGCATGCACGAGGGGCGTGCGGGGGGTGGTGCATGCACAGGGGGGCGTGCAGAGGGCGCATGCGTGGGGTGCATGCAGGGGGCACACATGCATTGCATTTTAGGGGTTGGGGCACGCATTTGCACGTGTGCGCGGGGGCTTTGGGCACTCAGTCCAGAAAAGGTTAGCCGTCACTGATCTAGGGAATATATTTTGCCCAGGCAGCTCTGTGACCCAGAACTCTCCTCCACTTTCTTCCGAGAGAGAGACATCAGCAGCCACTGGGAAAGCCAAGGAAGAAAAGACAAGACACAGCCAGCCTTACAAGGTATACTGGACTCGGAAATCAACGCCATCTGACTATAGGTTGTCCTCGACGTATGACCATAATGGTCATCATGTGATTGACCCAATTTCATTATCTTTTTGTAGCAGTTTTTGTAGCAAAACATGGCAATTGTTAAGTGAACACCTTGCTCATTATGCAAACCAGTTATTTGCTATGGAGCGTATTTGTGGGAAACCAGATGCCAGTTTATGGCAAAAAAACCCAAACCTTTGCAGAACATAGTTATGTGATCATGGGATGCTGCAAATGGCCATAAATGGAGGTGAGTTGCCAAGCACCCAAGATACTGTCCTGTGACTGCTTGGTGGGGTAGGGCTGTCAGAACTTCAGAATGAGGTCGTACTTTTGGAGGAAGGGGTCCACCGTAACTTTAGTCAGCAAGCAACTGGTTGTAAGTCAAGGACCACCTTTACTTTTATTGTAACAGCCATAGAAACAGAATCTCGCAAGTCTGAATGTGCTTCCCCCTCCCTCTTTGTATGAACTAGGGATCTGCTTTTATGAAGCATTTACTCAAGTTATTCTCCTGGCCCAGATTCAGGCTCCTTTTAACTGACTGTAGCTTTGGTAGCCACTCTACAGGAGATGGCCTCATTGCTTTTGCCTTCTACAGACATGCACCATCATGATTATCCAACCCGAACACCATGACATACTATTTGTCCAAAGCAGGGATGCACATATGAAAGGCAAAGATTTGCACTGGGATGTAGTAACCCCATGACTTCATTTTCTGTCATCTTGGATTGCTGTGGATGCCTACAAGTAGAGACAATTTATGGCAAGGCTGGCTTGGCCTTTATGCACACGCCACTTCATTTAAAAGCACGTATTAAGTGCTACTCACTGGGGATACTGAAGCAATAACCTTTATACAGATTTAAGGCATTTTTTGTGATGGTGATCACATCTGGGATTTGAGATGTTAAAGATGCTCTTATAAAATGGCTGCCATAGGGGTGTCTGTTCACAAAATGCTGCCAAAGTGGGCAGGACAATCAGGCAAAGCCAGTCCCCCTCACTCATCACCCAGGGTTTGTCTTTTTTTTGAAAGTGTTGAATAAATTTCCAAAGAAAGTGCTAGGTTGCAGCCACCCACATTGTTTCCAGGGGTATCAAAATTGGACCATCTACTTTCCTGGAAATCAGGATGATACTCAGTACTACCATGTTACACCATGCATTCCTATTTAATTTTTTTTATTAAAAAAGGCGGCTGTACTCACATTTCAAGGTAACAGATGTGTTATAATACATTAACTATGGTTTATTTAATAAACCCTATTTTGGGAGTTTCCATCTTACAAGCCACTATAAAATAACCACACGGATAACCACATGACACACTAGGCTAAAATGCGGACAGAGTAGCTATTTTGTGGTTCACTGCATCCTGCAAACATCGTAAACAAGAATGGTTATTAATAAGGGGAGTCAGAGGGCCACAAAGGCTTGGAGGAAGATGTCCAGAATACATGACTTATGAGCTCCACTTTGTCTGCAGAAAAGAAAGAGAGAGAAAAAGCCAAAAGGTGCACAGTGATTCCTGGAGCACAGGGCTTTTACACCTGGGCTAAAAGTTTCCTATTAAAGCTGCCACGTAGTAAAATATATAAATAAATAAAACGGTCCAGCGAAAGTTCTTCTCCTTCTGGCTCTCAGGCAGCTGCTGAAGGACACTCCACTGCGTGGGGCAGCCACTTCTTCGCTCCTGCAGGGGAGGGGAAAGATGCGCGCGCGTCGCAACGCAGCCCCGTCGCGCGTGCTTGAAGTCGGCAAAGCAGGCAGGCCGGGACGTGGGCGCGAGAAGGAGACAAAAGGCGCGGATTCCCAGAGCCAGGTTTGGGCGGTGAAGCCCGATCTAGATCGGGTGAAGGGCTGTGCCTCAAGCCGTAACCAGCGACGGCCTGCGCAAGCCTTTTCCTAAACCAAATAGGTCTGCCTTCAGGTTAGGAAATGCGCAATCCCCCAGCGTGGAGGAGGCAACTCTCCGGCGTGGGGATTCCTGAGGAAACGCCGACGTCAAGCCGCCTCCTGAACCGAAATGGAATCGCTCCGCGGCGCTGCCTCGAGTCTCGAGCAACAACTGCGGCAGGGCGGCCCCTGCAGAGGGCGCAGTGCAGCAGTTTGTGTGAGCCTGTTGGCTGCTGCCCGCCAAACTGCACGGACCGGTATACCCCACAGCGAAGCTGAGGACGGTAGCTGTTAGCCTAGCCCTAACTGGTTGGTTTTTTTGTGGCTCACCAGTAAACTCAGATATATTCCATAAACTCTGGGTCAAGTAATGCAGGTCAATCCTTAAAGGAAATCAACTCTACCTGTTCTTTGGAAGGACGGTTACTGAAGCTGAAGCTCAAATACTTTGGCCACCTAATGAGAAGAAGAGAGCCCATTGGCAAAGACTCTGGTGCTGGGAAAGATTGAAGGCAAAAGAAGGGGAGTGCAGAGGATAAGATGGTTAGATAGAGTCATGGATGCAAGGAAAATGAATTTGGGACACAGTGGAGGATGAGGGTGGGGGAGTAGGGCTGGCATGCTATGGTTGATGGTCGGAGTCCCCAAACCAGAGGTGGGTTCCTGCCGGAGTGCCCAGTACACAGCTCCGGTAGGGGGCGGTAGATTACACAATCGCTCCAGAGCCCTCTCTGCCGGTCCACCGCGCCATCGCCATTTTTTCTCGGTGATGCGCGGAAGCAAAATTGCGCTGAAATCTCGCACACACATGCGTCCCCTCGCAATATTTCAGAGTGATTTTGCTTCCGCACATGCGCGGAAGCAAAATCGTGCGAGGGGGCGCGCGTAGTGGGCGCCCCCCCCGAAGCATGGAGATGCGTGCGCATGGCTCCGGCAGCGAGGTAAGTGAGCAACCCGCCCCTGCCCCAAACCCCAAACCCACTACCAGTGGGCAAGTGTGCAAAACCTTTGCACATACGTGGCATTACGATGAGTGCACAAACTCATTCCCTCCCTCCCGCTGCCACATACCACTGGTCCATGCAGCCATGGTCTATGGCAGTGATGGTGAACCTTTTTTTCCTCGGGTGCCAAAAGCGCAAGCGTGGGCACTATCGCGCATGCGCGAGTGCCCACACCCATAATTCAATGCCTGGGGAAGGTGAAAACCGCCCTCCCTGCCCCCACAGAGGCCCTCTGGAGGCCAGAAATGGCCCATTTCCCAACTTCTGGTGGGCCTGATAGGCCCATTTTTCCCCTCCCCAGGCTCCAGAGGCTTCCCTGGAGTCTGGGGAGGGCAAAAATGCCCTCCCCCGTCCTCCCGGAGACCCTCCGGAAGCTGAAAAGCCCTCCCAGAGCCTCCATGTGAGCCAAAAATCAGCTGGCCAGCACGCACATGCATGCTAGAGCTGAGTTACGGCAACGGCTCACATGCCGGCAGATATGGCTCCGCGTGCCACCTGTGGCACGCGTGCCATAGGTTCGCCATCACTGGTCTATGGGGTTGCAAAGAGTCAGACACAACTTAGCAACTGAACAATAACAAAAAATAAGTAACCCAGAGGCTGATAAATTGTCTGAACCTCTGCTGGCACGTGTATGTAGTGGGATTGAAAATCTGAATTATGAACTGGGGAAGAGTTGGAATCCTATTGGTAAGTCATTGAGTAGGCTTCAGTGTGTCATTCCATCTTGATGTCTGTCTTCCTACCTCAAATACAAAAGAAAAATCTTTACTGGCTTAGGCTTCCCTTGCAAATGTGAGATGAAGATTGCTCCTTGGGAATGGGTGTGAAATCCTTCGAGGAAACTCAATATTTATCAGGCAGTTTGGACAACTAAAGAAATATCACAATGCATCAGATGCTATTATAAACCAACATCTACCAAAAGGAGGATGATTACAAAATGGATCAGACTAGGGGTTGGGATTGTTTCAGCAACCCCTGAAAAGAAGGAAATTCAGTGCAGTGGATAAAGAGATCTCCTGTTGCCTGACCTGTATCATGCCTTTAACTGCTGTTTTCTCTTCCCCTGAATTCAGACAGAATGGAAATCAGAATGAGAAGGAAGGTTGCCTCATAAAAATGCATGAGACCTTATCTGCTTGTCAGGATTTGCAGGGGTTCTCCAGTTCTATCTGGAGACATTTCCTAAGCTGGTGGCTTAGAAAGTGGGCTTCAGTCCCAGGGAGGAGAGAGAGGGCCTCACAGTGGAGGCCTGACAGAAGCTGGGGCTCTGAGGAGACCAGTTTAATTTGCCGGGTGGGATGGGGGACATTCAGAGGACAGCTTTCTCTCTCTCTCATAAACACACCCATTTCCTGGCAATGCTCCAGTCCCACTACAATAGGCTGCTGTTTGAAATGTTCTGACACAGCTGGCAGCTTGATGGGAACAGCTGGTTGCCTAGAGGAGAGTGTGGATTGGACCATGGTTTAAGATTAGGGGCCCTGGGTAAGGCTTAAGCTTCTCTCCCCACCTCTCCCCAAGGGGAACGAACAGCACCGCCTTTGCAAAAACCTGGGGAAGAAGGAAAAGCTTTCTAGCCAAGGTTTACTCCAGACTTGTTCTTCCCAAATGGGCAGATCAGATCAAGGAATGATGTTTGTAATGTAAAATTGCTGCGTATAGTAGACAGGTGGTAATATGGGAACTTTTAGCAAATTGCGGGCTGCTATCATCCTGGTCTCTTATTTTGATTTTGCTTTCTTATTTCTAATTTGGATTTGCTCGATATATAGTTGGTTCCCCTTGCACCCCCCTCAAAGGTTTATTAAATATTCCATTCATTTAATTCAACATACTTATTTACTATCTAAGGGGAGAAATGACTAAATCCATAGCAAAACACACAATTTACAACCAGATTTAATTTCTGGTGCCCCATCTTAGGCTTCAAAGTCTTTGAAAACTGGAGATCTGCTTCCAGATTCATATATCAAACTACCGGTAGATGATGGTTTGCTTAATCATGATTTAGTGAGTACATTAGAATTGGCTGGGCAACACAGCACTCCAAGCCATATTTTAAGGTTTGATTGTGACTGTTTGTGTTAGGTCAGCTTCTTGTATTCTGATAAGTTGCTTTTCATCATGAAGTAGCCCAAGTGAGTCATTCATAAATGAAGTTACATCATTGTCATTAAAATCAATTTATAAAGTAGCAATATTCATTCTAAAGTAGGAAGTTTGTTTCTGCTTATCATTTGAAGGATAGCATGAGAAAATAATTTTTAATCATAGAGATGCAGATGCAAAGTAAAACTTATGAGAGGGCAGTTAAAAATTGATGAAGTTTCATTTGAAAATAAAGACTACCAAATCTCTCTCTCTCTCTCTAACACACACACACACACACACACACACACACACACACACACACACACACACACACACACCGTTTCCCTTTTGCTGCTACATTGTTTGATTTCTGTCTAGCAGGTTGTGCAAACAGTCTATTGCAGTATATCCAATAAGTCAATAAGTTAAATAAATGGCATGCGGTTTAATATGTTGAATGATCCCGGCCAGAGCCTGATTCATATGCTACATTAACTGTGTAGTACTGTGTAGCTAAGAAAATACGTGTGAACCAGATCAGCATGTTATAATAAAATAAAAATTGGGAGTTCAAACTTCTTATTACAGTACTTGCAACAATGCAGTATTTACTCTTGTTCTTCCTATGGAGATAAGAAACAAAGAGCTGTAATGGAGATACAGCAGTTTATAAGACTGCTATCTTATGCATACTCCCTGAGACTAAGACCTCTAGTAAACACATATAGGATTGTATTAAAAATGCTGAGTGTAATCAGAGAGATTAATTTACAATCCGTTGAATCCGGGAAAGCAGCACTTTTAACAGTACCAGTATGGAAGGGGACTGTACAGTTTTCTTAGAGAAGTTGCTTCAGCTTCCCATTACATGTCATTTTTTCATACATGGATTACAGAATCGATAAATGCAATGATTCAGCGGTATATTAGAGAACTCTATCCCAAGCCCCCTCCCAGTGCAGGAATCTACTGTTTGCTTTGAGAACGGGCCATCTAGCCTCTGTCTAAATACTGCCAACCAAGGAGACTTGGCCATCTCCTGAGGAATTCTGTTCCATTGTTAAACAGCTGTTACCATCAAGATTTTTTCCCCTGATGTCCAGTTGAAACCTACTTCCTTGTAATTTAACCCCGTGGTTTCTTGTCCTGGAACAACACTAAATAATTCTGCCTCCTTTCTCCATCACCGCCCTTAATTTAGAAGAATGTGATTATGTTTCCCACCATCAAGCAGTTGATGTAATGTGCCGCTGCCTGGACGATGTGAGGGTCTGGATGGGAGTGAATAGACTCAGGCTTAACCCAGACAAGACTGAGTGGCTCTGGATATTGCCCCCCAAGGACTATGTCGACTGTCCCTCCTTGGTTCTTGGGGGAGAAAAACTGACTCCCGCAGAACAGGTTCGCAATTTGGGTGTTCTCCTAGACCCACAGCTTAAATTGGAGCAACATCTTTCAGCTGTGGCTAGGGGGACCTTTGCACAGATCCGTCTTGTGCACCAATTGCGACCCTACTTGGAGAGGGAGGCTTTGCTCACAGTCACTCATGCCCTTGTCACCTCACGGCTCGACTACTGTAACGCGCTCTACATGGGGCTACCCTCGAAGAGCATCCGGAGACTACAATTGGTACAGAATGCAGCTGCGCGAGCTGTGGTGGGTGTACCGAGATATACCCACGTAACACCTATCCTCCGCCAGCTGCATTGGTTGCCCATTAGTCTCCGGTCGCAATTTAAGGTGTTGGTTTTGACCTTTAAAGCCCTACATGGCTCAGGGCCAGGTTACCTTCGGGACCGCATCCTGCCACATACCTCCCGTCGACCAGTTAGGTCCCACAGAGTGGGCCTCCTCCGGGTCCCGTCAGCCAAACAATGTCGGTTGGCGGGCCCACTGGGGAGGGCTTTCTCTGTGGGAGCCCCATCTCTCTGGAACCAACACCCACCGGAGATCCGGACTATCCCCACCCTACTGGCCTTCCGCAAGGCAGTAAAAACATGGCTCTTCCGGCAGGCGGGGTGAAGAGATGACTCCCCCATGTATGTATGGTTTTTAAATTGTAATAAAATGTTTTTAGATGTTATTTTACTGTTAGTTCTAATCTCTGTTGTAAGCCGCCCTGAGTCCCACGGGATTGGGCGGCCTATAAGAACTATTATAAATAAATAAATAAAATCTCCAGGTTAAATATATCTGAGACTCCCAGTTATTTCTCAGAAGATTTTCCTTCCAGCCCCCTTACCATCTTCTCTGCTGACCTCTGGACACGCTTGAGTTTGTCAATGCTCTTCTTAAAATGTAGTGGCCCACACTGGTGTGACTGTTGCAAATGCAGAGGATTTATAATTTCTCTTGGTTTTGACACTATAGTTTGTTGATGCATCTCTGAACAGTCAAGATCTTCCTGAATGTTCAGGATTGATAGAATCTGAAGTATCTACTGTCTCTTTTAAAATTCAGATAATCATACTTGGTCATCTTTCATCTGAGTCATTTACATACAGCACAGGATTTCAAATGATTGCAAACCCCTTGCAATGCTGCATGCTACATTTTCTTCCAGGAGCCCATATTTCCCTAGAATCTTGTGGGATACAATGAATGTAAAAAATATATGCCCTGTTTAAATGCCAGGTTTTTGAGATGTAAAAAAAAAATCAAACCAAGATAAATCACTTCAGAATTTTTTCCATCTTTAATACAACATATAAACTGTATAATTTAACTGAAAAACAAACTGAATTATTTGGTTAGTACTTGAGGCTGGTTTCTTGTTTTCGTTATTTTGTTCTTTCTCCCCACACCACCACCACCTGTAGCAATGGATAAAATGTTTCTTATATGGCACCAGGAGTGCATCTTGCTCATACAGACTTCTTCCAAGTTTTCCCATAGCTGGAGGAAAATATTCACTAGTAATGCTGAGAGTTCAAGTCCACAAGTCTTAAAATTGCCATGGTTGAGAAACACTGCTCTAGAGAATTCATGTTTAAAGTGCACATTTCGTGACACAACCCTACTTTCAATGTTTTAATTTCTTCATATAGTGCAGCATGGCCCACTGCTATATCTGATAATCTGACCACACACTGTGAGTCTTGAATAGATGGAATTCCCTTTTTGTTTTCCCAAGTGTTTCTCCCGTATAACCTGTTTTATGCCATGGCAGAACTGGTGAAAACCAGCTAGTCTTTTCACACACAGTTGGGAAGGTGGGTCCAATTCCCAGGTGATTTTCCAGTTTGCTGGTTAGAACCACGATGCCAGAGTTGGCGTTCTGAATGGGCAAGCAAAGAATCTCATCTGGGTTTTTTTTTATTTCCACATTCTGTAAAAGTGAAAATAATGTTCAGGGACAAAGAAAAGCAAGAAGACCCAATTATCCTTTCAGCCAGCCTCTCTGAAGTGAACTCTGAATATGTGCTAAAACCCAATATTTGATTGAAACAGGTAATCATAGATTTAGGCTAACTGTACTGAATGTTATGCATGCAAATCATTTCAAATTTTGTTTTCATTAAAATCTTCACATGCAAGATGATATAATTGTGCAGTAAGTTACATCTTATATTTCCATATTGTTACAGCACATGTTTATTTCTGCACTGGCCTCCCCTTCTGTTTTTCTTAGAACCAGGTGAAGAGAGAGATCCTTGATAGAAAAGCTAAGAACACACCAGGTAGATTCTAGGATCTATCAGGAGGTTCAGTCAGATTGGTGGCAGCTTACTCTCTATTGAGTATCCAGGCCTGTGGTGAGCCTAACTTTATAAGATAGAAACCCTCTTACTTAGAGAGATTCTAATATATGAAGGCATTGCAACAAATAGTTGTTTCCTGGATTTTACCAGGCTGATAACACTTGTCCTGTGGAATGGCTAAAGACACAACATCTTGTAGCTGTGCCCATGGTAGGATCCTAGGTCCCCTCAGCTTGTTCGTCCCTGTATGCTCTTGAGTTTGCTTATTTCCTGCTCAGAGGACAATAAGAAGCACCGATCGGTAGAAACTACAGTTTTGGGGCTTTTTACCTCCCCTTTCAGCCTGGAGAGCCAAAAAAAAAACTTTTTTCACTTCTTCTGCCATCTGGGTTCCAGTAGGTAGTCAAGGCTAAAGCACAAAGAGCAAAGGTTGACAAGGGGTATAATATTTCAATGGGGAAAAAACCTAGATCAATTCACGCATTGTAATATGTCAAGTGGCTATTGCATTTTGGCTTAGAGCTGTCCACTTTGGCACCTTTAAGACTTGTGGACTTCAACTCCCAGAATTCCCCACCTAGCATGGCCGGCTGGAGAATTTTGAGAGTTGAAGTCCACAGGTCTTATAATTGTCAAGGTTGGACACCTTGGTTTAAAGCTTATCGTAAGATATGAACACATAATTTATAGAACCATATATTACACAAACCCAATTAATTCTGATTGGATGCTGTAAACGTAGCTTAAACCTACAATATGGGTACAGGCTACAGCTACAATATGGCTCTTTTAGATGGATGACTTTGCAGTGGACTCCATTGCCCACTGAATGTGTTTCCCTCAAAAAAAAAAGGTCACCAATGCTTAAAATGCTGTCGTTCAAGAGTGATCAAGAAGGTCAAAAAAAGCTGTGATAGCTCCAGTTTGAAGGAGCATCCTAAGACAACCACGTTGTTGGGCATAATCAGGAAAGAAATAACTTTATCTCTCTCCCCCCTTCCCCAGCAGCCTGGGAAAACGGTTCCCCTGTGGCTTACTTCTTCCTCGTGGTTGATACATTCTCCTACAAATGGCCTCTTCCAAGATATAAAATGATTTATCTGAAAAAAAAAACATAAACCAATTGTTTCTAAAGAGGACAGTCCAAATTGGGAGAAAAGAAACCTCTGGATTTTCCCCTTTCAATTCTGCCTGCAAATCTCCCCCCCCCCCCAGTGTCTCTACAGTTTTGGCAGATCTGGATTTGAAAACACTTTTTTGCCAATAAACATAGTATTTCATACTCAGTCTATAGATTACATTCTGGCTCCCAATCATGGAAAGGCTGTGGTGAACTGAACCAGGGGATGAATTCCAAGAGCCTTAAGTGGCTATAATATTTCCCGTTTCTTATCACATCTAACAGCCTGTTGCCCCTCTGCCTTTTGACAAGTTTTAGGTAAGTGATTTTGTCACTCATTTAGGTAGAGTTGAACGTCCTCAGAAGAATGCAGTAATGGTAAAAAAAGAGATTTGGACTTTGACTGGGCCGCAAGCCAGCCTTGCTGGGAGGGGAGAGCATTGGAAGTTGAAAGATGCCTCGTTTTCATCCGTGTCTAAATGGGAAACAGCTGCAGCTGTTCCAGCCAAAGGATTGCAGAACTGGACCATCTCTGGGGAGAGGGTTTTAAAGATAATACCAGGAAAGCGGGCATGAAACTTTGACCAGGGCCTCCAAAACTTTCCTGCTGGCATGTCCTGCCAGAGCAGGCAGCTGGGCAGTCAGTCCTCCCTTTTTAATCCCAGTACTTTGACAAAAACCCCAAAAGCTCCATTCTCAGACCTATTTGCAATGACCAAGCCTTGGATAATAACTGATGCAAAAAATACCAAAGGATAAAAGCTAAGGTGGAATGCACCCCCTCCCTGCACTGTATAAACCAACTTTGTAATTAGTGGGCAGGAATTTCATGTCAGAGAAAGTTAACCTTTGGGGCAGCTTTGAACCATAGTATATCTACAGGATCAACCAAAAGTCAGGCCCCCTAGACTATTATGTACTCTACATTAAATGTTGAAATTAGTTACCATTTTCTTCCAAACAGTCCCTTCCTCATTTGATGCATGACCTTTGAATATTCCCATGTAGCATTTTCTCTGAAAAAGGAAAACATGAATAAAACATATTGTCATTGGACTCTGGGGTCTAAAATTTTGATACACCCTGTATATCTCACACTACTGAGTCCTCTGGATTTATTTTAAAATACTTAAAACATTTTTCCTCATACTGTAGTTAACCTCCAGGATAGTTCTCACAATAAGCAGCTCCTATTCCAGCTGGTTATAGCTTTCCCCCCCAAACCCTCTTAAATGGAAGTTTCCTGTTCTTGGGGAATAGTATCCTATTTTTCATATTCTTGTTGGGTTTAATTTCTGGAAATGCGAAATGCTTTCCTTTATGTTTCGTTCCCATGCTGAAAACCCACCCTAGTCCCCTTGTTGGTGCAAATGGCGAAGCAAAATAAACAGGTACTTCAGCTGTAAGCCTGTCAGAGTAGAGGCTGAGCTGGAAGAAAGCTGAGAATAACAGAATAAGAGTTGGAGGGGGACTTTGTAGGTCATCTAGTCCAACCCCCTACTCAAGCAGGAGATCCTATACCATTTCTAACAGATGGCTGTCCAGACTCTTCTTGAAAGCTTCCAGAGAGTAGAAATGAATTTTAAAAAATATCCAGAACATTATTTTATGTTCAGAGAGCACCATGGATGAAAGAGCAGAAAGAAATCATCCTTTAGGATTTATCCTATAGTTGTTTTGCACTTGATCCATCCAGGCACTAGAAGGATTATGAATTGTTTATTCAGGGTTGGAAAGCCCAGGGAGAAGTTGGCTAGCAGAGGCTTGGACCTTGACAGACTGAAAGAAACCAGAGGTGAAGATGCCCGTGGGCACACAGGAAAGCTGGCATTGTTGCCTTCAATGATCACTTGGCACCAGTCTGTGCACTTTTACTCTGTGTTTTGTTTTAAATGTCGTCTGTAGAGTTTTGAATTTACAATCTGCTTTTGGCACAAGACTGGGATTCCTCAGTATCAGCTTTCCATTAAAACAAAAGTTGCCAGCTTCTGTGATTGAAGCTGAAAGCCAAAAAATATTTGGCGGGAGAAGTGTGTTTGTGATGGTGGTGGTAGAACAGGAGGAAGAATGTCTGCTACAAGCGTAGGAAGCGCCCTCACCTTTGCAGAATGGTAGTAAATTTCCTAAGTTCCCTTGATTTTGCTTCTTTGCTCATAGTCTCTCCCCTCAGGAAGATTCCATTTACCACAGAATATCCATTTGCAGAATATTTATTTATTTATTTATTTATTTATTTATTTGATTATACTTCCGCAGCTGCCCGTCGAATGTAACAGAATGCAATAACAGAATAACAGAGTTGGAAGGGAGCTTGTAGGTCATCTAGTCCAACCCCCCCATCCAAGCAGGAGACTCTACACAATTTCTGACAGATGGCAGTCCAGTCTTTTCTTGAAAGCTTCCAGTGGCGAAGCTCCCACAACTTCTGAAGGCAAGCTGTTCCACTTGTTGTTGTTCTCACTGTGAGAAAACATCTCGTTACTTCTAGGTTGAATCTCTCCTTGATAAGTTACCATCCATTATTCCTGGTCTGGAATATGTGCTATAAGCCTGGCAGCTCACAGAACAACAAATAAAAATATAAAAAAGCATACAAACAATTACAAAAATCCTGGCACCCGTCACATTCAACCACACTGCAGTTCAGCCTTACTCTACTCCAGTGTTTATGGGAGGGGCCAGCTTTTTAAGGCCTTCTGGGAGGCTAGAAGGATGAAGGCCTGGTTGAGCAGGTTAAAGGATCTCCGGGGAAAGGGTGTTCCATAAGGCAGGAGGTGTTCCTAGATGCCAAAATGACAACATTTATGGGAAGGGAGCTGGAGTATGCCATCTCAGTCCTGGTTAAACAGGTAAGATACCTTTCAGGAGAAGTGGCCCCACAAATAACTTGACCGTGCCATTCAGGGTTTTCTAAGTGATAACCAGCACTTTGAATTTTACCTGAAAAGAAAGTGGAAGACAGTACAGTTCATGCAGCAGCAGGGTAATAGGGTGAACCTTAAAACACCCAGAACTGTATGTGCCAGTGCATTCTGAACCACTTGTAATTTCTAAGTGGTCTTTAAGGGCAGCCCCATGTAAAGCACATTGCAGTAATCCAACTGTGAAGTGACCAGAGTGAAAGTAACTATGCGCAGTGCCTTCCTGTCCAGACATGAGTGCAAATCTGTACAAAGCCCCACTTTCTGCTACCAGCTTCTCCTCAAACAGGAACTGGGAGTCCAGAAGAACCCATCCATATTATGCACATGTTCTGCCTGTGGGAGTGCAGTGCTGCCCTGGTCAGAATCAGAGGTAACACATCACCAGGACCAAGAGGATCAAATAACCACTGTATCTTACTAAGTTTGAATTGGAATCGCTTCCTCTCCATTTTGACTCCTTACATTCCCTTAGGCATGTCTAGGGCAGCATTGCTTGGCTGACCAGAGATATAGATGTGAAATTTGTCAGGCCAGGGCTGGCCAAGGGTACAAATGTGCAACTGTGCCACCGGGTGACCTTCCCCAGCAGTCTCATGTAAACTTTGAAAAGAATGATTGAGAGATTGGAAGCCTGAGGTATCCCAAACTGCAGAGGCCTAAGGCTTATAACCTGTCCTCCCTCACCAACACTGGACTGGAATTGACCACAGACTAAGGGGGGGAGCCAGTGCATAACAGTGCCCCCCCAACCTCTGTAGGCAGTCACCCCCATCTCAAGTTCTCCATAGGTGATCCACAAGTATGACCAATTTGTTTCAGGGCTGCTACTAGGCCCAAAGCCTGCATAATCCACTTCATCCAGTACCACTGCCATTCTGCCACCTCTAGGCCAGGTCCAAGAAGGGGATTCTCCCCCCCCCCACACACACACGCAATGAGCTGTTAATGACTACTTGGACCCAACAGCATGGCACTTCCTGGGAAATCTTAATCAACCAGGAACAGCATAGGTCCAAAATATAGGGGGCAGAATTCATAACCCTGAGGACCCTATCTATTTTCTTGGGAGTAACTGGTTCAAACTCTTCTCAGATAACTGAGTATTGAACTTGGACTTTTGGAAACAAACTCAATGTATACATTAGGTCATTCTAGTGTATATCAGATGAATTTTCTGGCTGGGGGCCCAGTTCAAGCTCAATTTCCTATATGCTGACACATTCTACCACCACCTCCCTCATCTCAACCATAAGCATCTCTCTTATCTGAGCTATATATGACAGGCTATGATGTAAGAAAGAACCTGAAGATTACTTATCACCAAAACATGCTCTAATTTCCTATGTTACGGCTCAGGAAAGGGCTGCTTTTTACTTGGAATCATGATATCCTAAGACTGAATATAGTGTCCCACAACTGTAGATTAGACTTCCCTAACCAACAGCTACAAACATTTGTCCTACATCTGGGCTTCTGACTTACAGTGTAACATTCTGAAACTTGTTTGAATCTAGCATCTTTCTTTTGACAAATCAAGCTATGGGTATAGCTTTTGATTAGGCAAATTACATTGTGGCACACCAAAGCCAGATGTGCCTGCAGAACATGGGAAATAAACTCTGAACTAAATTAACTTGGCGGGGATCAGAACATCCACATCCAAGAGAGAACAAGTGGGTGCTTGCTTTTGCTGTATAAAACGAACCATGGAACTTGTGATTCCTGGGGCATCCATGGATCTGTAACAAATGACCTATTCCCAACTGTAATGTGTCAAAATATGTGCTTGTTCGGCTCATTATGACGTCTGGCTGCAAGGAAAAGGAGGAGAGTCTTCACCAGCTCAGCTGCTATTTAAGTCAATTATTCTCCAAATGTTCACCATCATAACAATAAGCATTAAAAACTAGAATTGTTTTCCCTCCTCCCCTTTTCCTGTCCCGCCCCCCCACCCTATATCAGATGTCAGCCTGTGTAGATGGAGTTTGCCTTATTTTTTTAACTTCATCTAGGTTTAATGATGCTGGTGCTGGAAACCACTTGAGGGGGCAGGGTGTTTCCTTTCTCTGCTCTCTCAAAGATATATTTATGGTGCCTTGTGGGAGGAGTGTCCACTGGGGGAGTGGGTGGGCTATATGTGTAGGATCCATTTTCCCTTAAAAAAAGAAAATATTCATGGATGACAAGGGACAATTGTCATTAATGGAATGGAGAAGTGCTCTCTGATCCACCTTCCTTGTAATCCCTTGAGAACCAAGCGTTTAAGATGGAGCTGTATCTTGGTGATAGAACATCTATTTTACTCCTGGAACCTTCAGGTTGAATGATGAAAGTTTGTTTGGTGCCTTTCTAGGCAAACAAAGCAGAGCTAAATTGACTGGTGCTCAGGAGGGTACAAGGCAAGTTCCTGTTTCTTATGTAACGCAAACAAAAGCCTGTTTAGCTGACAATGTTCATTCTTGCCCAGATCCTTCAGAAGGAAGATCAAAGCAAAAGGGAGGTTAGTAGGGCCTACATCGTTTACAGGGAGGAAAACCTGTGAAGCAACAAAACAAAAACAAAATTTGGTTGCAAAATAGAGTGGATTGGCCTTCATTATCTCCAAGTGCCAACGGTGATGTTCAGCTTCCTTCACCGCAATACTGGAGATGGCTCAGGAGAAATGGTAGCGAATCCAGTGGAAAGTGGAGCTAGCAGCTTTTCCAAACTGATTCCCCATTCCTGCACTATTAGTGATGGATGGCATCACTAAACTTGCAGGGGTGAAATCCAGCAGGTTCTAACAGTTCTGGAGAACCGGTAGCGGAAATTTTGAGTAGTTCGGAGAACCAGCAAATACCACCTCTGGCTGGCCCCAGAGTGGGGTGGGAATGGAGATTTTGCAATATCCTTCCCCCAGGAGTGGGGAGGGAATGGGGATTTTGCAGTATTCTTCCCCTGCCACGCCCACCAAGCCACACCACATCCACCAAGCCACACCCACAGAACCGGTAGTAAAAAAATTGAATTTCACCACTGCACTAAAGCATCAGAAAGACAGAAGTAGGTAAACAGGAAAGTAAATCGATAGTTTTACTGTTTTAATTGCTAAGTAGAGAAGCAGAAGAAGAATCAAACAGGGCTGTACCATAGATTGGCAGACTCTAATGCTGGGAAAGGTGGGAGAGAAGAGAATGACCCATAGCAAGATGGTTAGACTCAGCTACAATGAGTCAAAAAAGATCATCATGAAGAAAAATCTATGTGGTCCCTAGGAGTTGAAAATGACTTGATGGTACATCATCCCTCCTTCCCCCTGGATGATCTGAAGCTGTCAATCATTTTTCCAAGGAAGGTACTCCTCTAATGATGTGAAACCTCCACAACTGCAAGCAACTTGGAGGGCCTAACTTTATATTCTTCCTGTTTTCAGTTTTGATGACTTTTGTGTACAGAACTCTTATCTAAGACACTGCACAGTATAGCAATCTGTTCAGTTTCCTCTTAAAGTGTAACATTCAAATATGTAATCTGGCTTGTAACTACATCAATAATATGATTGCTGATAACAGCAGGTCTCTTTCTTTGTTTAATTTTCCAAATTTAACTAGATGGCAAATGATTTATTATTAGCTAATGGACACATGACTGTTTACTTTTTGCTATCAGGCTCATTCACAATAGCATGTTGATATGTGTGTGTGTGAGTGAGTGCGCATGCATGGGAAAGTTACATTGTGTTATGTTTCACCCAGAAGGGGTTTAATTTGCAGCATGTTTCATGAACTGTCAGCATTTGTGCTGCCCTTCCTGCTTTGGGTGAGAGGTTGCTCCTGTTAAAGAGGAACAATTCTGCAAGCAATGGATCTGGACAGGGTTTTTTTTTTGCCTGTTTTTTTCCTCCATGTAACAGATGGTCCTCCACTTATGACCACAATTGACCCCAAAATTTCTGTTGCTAAGTGAGACAGTTATTAAGGGAGTTTTGACCCTTTTTACGACCTTTCTTGGCCCAGTAGTTAAGCGAATGACTGCGGTTGTTAAGTTAGTAACATGGAATTGCTCATTTGCTTGCTTAATCAAGAATGTTGCATTGTCCAAAATATTTTCTCAAGGCAATTTATAATATTTATCATAAAGCTCTTAAAATCAATATATAAAAAGTTTTACCGGTAATTTAAAGTTGCCATATAAAGCACAGAGAGGAACCTGCCCCACTGTACATCAAGGGGGGGCCGTGTGGAGAGGGTTTCCTCTTTTAAATTCTTGGGAGTGCTCATTAGTCAAGATCTCACCTGGGAAAACAACCCATCGCTGGTGGTTAGTAAGGCCCAACAGAGACTTCATTTCCTTAGAGTCCTGTGGAAAAATCAGGTGGAAAAACGGCTGATGATCTCTTTCTATCGGTCTACGATAGAAAATATCCTCACATACTGTATAACAGTATGGTACGCTGGTTCAACAGCTGCGGACAGGAAGGCACTACAGAGAGTGATCAATTCGGCACAAGAAACCATTGGTTGCTCTCTAACGCCACTGGATGACATCGTCAGGTCTCGTTGTTTCAGCAGAGTAAGGAAGATAGTTAGGGACGATTCACACCCTGGTCAGTGTCTTTTCTCACTTTTACCATCGGGCAGAAGACACAGAAGACACAGCCGGACAAACAGGTTTAAAAACAGCTTTTATCCATGGGCTGTCAGACTCCTAAATAAAACTACAATCACTCCATGCATACATGTAAAACATATGACTGGTTTCTCCCTAATTACTTGTATAAGGACCATTTTCTATATTATTCATGTTGTTTTGTATTTTGTTATAGATTGCACCAATAGAGGCTAAATCAATTTCATGGTATATATGTACAATCTACAATGACAATAAAGGTTATTATTATTATTAAAACAATTTCAGTCATATTCTAAGAAACATAGTATAGTACAAGCATAGATTCTAATATATTGCATTAAAGTATAGTCAGTTGCATCAACAAAAAGGAATTATAAAAAGGTTTAAAGGCAAGCAGAAAAATAAAGGAGGGGGTTTCCATAAATGTGGGTTACCACTGAGAAAGGCCTATCTTTGAGGTCAAATAGCCTTGATAGTGGGCCTGTGAGTAGACTTTTGATGAACATTTTAAGGCCCAGGTAGGTTTGTCTGAATGAAGGTGGTTCTTTGAAGAACTTGGTTCTAAATTGTTTATGCTGAGGATTCTCAGTTTTCTTAATAACTTGTCTCATTAAAATGATAATTAAAAGGGTGTGACCCCATCATAAATAAAACTAAATGAATTAGGACTGGACAAGGAATAAATATACTATTACTATATAATTTATTCATTCTTTCTTGACTTTAGCTTTCTTTGATCAGTACTACTACCCAGTAGTAGACTGATAATCTTTAACTTTTTATACCCCTCCCCATTTTTCCCAACTTTCAAAGGCTAGAAATTTAAAATAAGGCATAAAAATATCGAGCTTCACAAATACATATGCATATATTTCTGAATGACACATCAGAGATTACAGATATATTATGACACACAAATCTGCCAATAGGAAATCATCCATGACTCACAGCACTATGAGTGGTGGATATTTTATATATAACTAGAGTCATAGCTTTAATCATCTCTTAGAGTTTTGTTCTGACTTTCTAGTGGGCTTGCTCAGGCAAAGCAGAGAAAAGCTTTAATAGTACTCTTGATTTAGTTGTGCAAACATGATCAACTTTAAAAACATATTAAGGCCCCTCTTTAAATTATTTGATTCAAACTGAGCTTGGCTATGAACTGGTAAAGCAGCTGACATAAAATTAATATAACTTATCCTGAATGCTTGAATCCCTGTAAGTATCCAAGTTTCAGCCTTGGGTTCCAGATGAGTTGAATGTTGTCCCATCAATTTAAGTTGGATGTAACCAGGCTAGGAGTAACTGGAGCAAGGTTCATTGCCTCTGGAGAGAATTGCAGTTGATGTACTAGTGACTAGTCTAAATTGATTGTCAACATCATTTCCTGAATAACATCGAATCTAGGGAGATACTAAATTGCTGTGAGCATTTCAAGGGAATTGTAGTTGCACCTCTCCATCCAGTTTTTCCCATAGTAGCTCCATTTTGACGGCATCAGAAAGTTATGTGGCCTCATTCATTCTAGAAACAAGACACCATTTGAGTTCCTTATGGATTATTAAACTGTACTCCTGGTTCTGGTGGGAACCAGAAGTACAGCTTAAAATTATCCACAAAGCAACCATTTTTTTAGCCCAACTTGTAGCTAAAAAAATTATACTTTTTATAGCTTTATGTAGCTTCTTATAGATTGTATGAGGGGGATGTTGTACCAGGTATGCACCCATTTATGAATACATCCAGGGGTGAAATTCAAATTTTTCCCTACAGGTTCTGTGGGTGGGCATGGCAGGGGAAGGATGCTGCAAAATCCCCATTCCCTCCCTACTCTTGGGGAAGGATATTGCAAAACCTCCATTCCCACACCACTCTGGGACCAGCCAGAGGTGGTATTTGCCGGTTCTCCAAACTACTCAAAATTTCCGCTACCGGTTCTCCAGAACCTGTCAGAACCTGCTGGATTTTACCCCTAATTCATCCCTACATACAACATACCTTACTCTCTCTTGGGCCATGCTGACATGAACAGGGAGAAGAAACTGTACAGGTAGTATTTGACTTATGACCACAATTGAGCCGCATATTTATGTTGCCAAATGAAACATGTGTTAAATGAGCTTTGCCCCATTTTACGATCTTCCTTACGGCCACAGTTATTAACTGAATCACTGCAGTTGTTAGGTTAGTAATAGTCCAGTGGTGGGTTCCTACAGGTGCGGTCCACTCTATAGCACCGGTAGCGGCCTGCTGGTGACGTCACAGTACCGGTGCGGTCAGTTGCCAGTGCCTGGGTGCTGCCATTTTTTTAAAAAACATTTTTTAAATTTTTTAAAAAAAATTCTGCTGCGCATGCATATGCAATGCCGAGCTTTCGGCACTGCATATGCACTGCCTTCCTATCCCACAGTGAGTCCAAGCAGGGGAGGATGGCTGAGGGAGTGCGTGAGATGCTGAAAGAACGGGCTGCAGGAGCTATCTCCATTCCCCTCCCTTCAGCAGTCCGGCAAGCCACGCCCACCCGGTCACATGGCCGGCAAGCCACATCCACAAAATAAGCCACGCCCACAGAGTGGTAGTAAAAATATTAGGAACCCACCCCTGAGTAATACGGTTGTTAAGTGAATCTGCCTTCCCCATTGACTTTGCTTCTCAGAAAGTCGCAAAAGGGGAGCACATGACCCCGGGATACCGTAACCGTCATAAATATGAACCAATTGCCAAGTGTCTGAATTGTGATCACGTGGCCATGGGGCAGCAGCAACGGTCATAAATATGAAAAACAGTCATAATTGATTCTTTTCAGTGCCGTTGTAACTTTGAACAGTCTTTGAACGGTCACTAAATGAACTACAGGACTACCTGTAGCTAATGAAAGGCTCGGCAGGGTCACATTAAAGCAGTGCTTCTCAATTATTTTCTGTTAAGCCCCCCCTAGGAAGAAGAAAACATTTCGCGCGCCCCCCAACTCTCCGCCGGGACGATTGTTTGCAATATTCAGCACGTTTTTGCTGAAAAAACTCATCAGCATGAGTCAAAAGCTTATCAGCATGATTGGAGTGTAATGTGTTTAAGTGACGCCTTAATTTATTTGGCTTCATGCTGTCCGCTGCCAACATTTTTAGACACAGTAAACATACCGGTCTTTCCTCGTCTCCCACCGTAGTCACAGTGAAGCCAAGCGCTACATACGCTTCATCATATTTCCTCGTCTTAGCTTTCAGGAGACTTATGTTTGTCTCATTATCTCCGTCTCTCTCCTCCTTTCTTTTCATCCCTGTTAAATATTTTTACATGGTGTCTCTTAAGGGTTTGTTAGCTGCACTTCATATATCCTGCTCTGTGCTGTGTGCTATTGTTCGGTGCAAAAAACCCTACTCCCTGTGGCAAAAAAAAGCGCGTTCCCCGGGGTCACGCGCCCCCCCGGCATTGCTCCGCGCCCCCCCAGGGGGGCCCGCCCCACTATTTGAGAAGCACTGCATTAAAGGCACCACCAACACTCGCATTCCCTAAAGTTTTTTTTCTTTTTCAGTCTTCATGGAGGCACATAAACTATCTTGTCAAACCTCTTCCCTTCTTCACCCAGTGACCAGTTGCAGGATAACTGGTTTCTTACCCTTATTAGAAGTGAAAAAACAATAAGATCCTTCCACTTACCAAACAAGATAGCTGACAGGGCCCATACTGCTTCATTTTCAGTTGATGTTTCTTCCTGGCTAGTTGACTGGCTTGTTCACTAGACCACTGGCCAGGCAGAAAGACCTCTCCAAGGCTCTAGGCCAGTGATGGCAAACCTTTTAGGCACAGAGTGCCCAAACCGGAAGGCGCATGGCAGTGTACCAGAAACCCGACAACCAGCTGGCCGGTGCACATGCAGGCTTCGGAAATCCGACGACCAGCTGGCTGAGCTGGGGCGACGGCACGCGCCTCCACAGAGAGGATTCTGCGTGCCACCTCTGGCATGTGTGCCATAGATTCGCCATCACGGCTCTAGGGCTTCATGTTAAAATAGGGGGCAACACAGAAGTCCAAAATCAAACGCTAAGAATATGCAGCAGTCTTCTGTCGTTTTGAGAAAGAAAATGCATGGGAACCCTGTTTTAAGGATCCAATCTGGGTGGATCAGCGGGACCAGAAGTTTCGTCTTCTGAGCTTTTGGACTCGTGCTGGAGCCCATCCTCAGGGGACTTCTCTCTAGCAGAGTGCGGGCTTTGCCCTATTCTGTGTGTGGTATTTATATGGTGCCTGTTGTGTGTGACTTGTTTTAAGGCCTAAAATGATACAAAATCTGAAACAGATTTAATGTGATAAAAAAAATATCCCCCCCAAACCTTTTTAAAAATTCCCACAAATCTCAGCCCAAGCCATGAAACCCTCAGATTCCAACTCAGCCAATATTATGTGTGGCCTCAGCCAGGATGCAAAAGGTTGATCATTTCTGTTTAATAGGACAATTTTAACTGGGGTTGGACTGACTGTCCAGAACACGAGGCTTAGCTTAGAAATGTGCAGATTTTGCTGGGCGTAGGATAACAGAGCAGCATTAAAAAAATAAGAACAGGGAGGGTGAAATTTCATTTGATCCAAATTCAGATGAAAGAAAAACAATTACTACCAACCCGCCTTCCATTGAGGACCTGTATACTGCATGAGTCAAAAAGAGGGCTGTGAAAATATTTACGGATCCCTCGCATCCTGGACATAAATTGTTTCAACTCCTACCCTCAAAACGACGCTATAGAACACTGCACACCAGAACAACTAGACACAAGAACAGTTTTTTCCCGAACGCCATCACTCTGCTAAACAAATAATTCCCTCAACACTGTCAAACTATTCACTAAGGCTGCATTACTGTTACTATTAGTCTTCTCATCGTTCCTATCCCCCATCTCCTCCCACTTATGACTGCATGACTGTAACTTTGTTGCTTGAAGCCTCATGATTGATATTGATATTGTTTCCTAGTATGATTTGATTGCTTATTTGTACCCTATGACTATCATTAAGTGTTGTACCTTGTGATTCTTGACGAATGTATCTTGTCTTTTTATGTACACCGAGAGCATATGCACCAAAGACAAATTCCTTGTGTGTCCAATCACACTTGGCCAATAAAGAATTCTATTCTATTCTATTCTATTCTATTCTATTCTATTCTATTCTATTCTATTCTATTCTATTCTATTCTATTCTATTCTATTCTATTCTATTCTATTCAAGTTAAAATGAATTAAATCCAAACAGAATTAAGACTGAATCAGTTAAATAGATTCTATTTTTTTCTGGAGCTCTGTTTTTTTAAATCAGTGGCAAAATTGGATTGATACCACTACAGGTGGGGGTTCTGCAACTTTTTCCCCCAGACAAACCCCCATCCTGATTTGTCCATGGGGAAGTGAACTTCAAAACTACCACAGAGATGCATTGGCTAGAGAGGTTCTTTTTAACTCCATCTCTTAAGGATGCTACCTCTGTCATGAATGGGGAAAGAGTTAGTTAATCCTGGCAGTCAGGCATTTAGGGTTAATTGGCCTTTGAGGTTAATTGGCTGGGTCATTGACTCAGTTTTCCTGTTTGCAGGACAGCCCTCTTTCCCCCCCTTCCTGGTAACAAAGCCAAGCCACTAAGTTACAATTCACCAGCAACTTTAAAGGCACTCAAGGATTTTATCTGAGGCTTTGGGAGGCCACACCTAAACAGATTGCCCCCACTGACTTTTGTGTTGCAAATGTACATTTTAAGCAGCTGCTGGAGCTCAGAAGCAACACCCTCCCATCCTCCTTCACTCCTGGTCTTGAAAATTAGTCTGATGTAACCAAAACATAGCTCTGCAGTTTTGTAAGGAAGGGGGGGGGGTTAGTTCTAAGGAGAGGTCCAGTTGTAGCAGGCCTTTGGTTTGGGGTAAAGAAGCTGTGTGAGTTGCCTCTCTCCCTCCTTTGAGAACCTTGGCAAAGGATGAGTGGGAACCCAGCATGCAGAGTGGCAGCCTGAACATTCCTGAAAGTCCCTGGCTTCGGCTCTCTGTTCATGAGGATGGAAGGCAGCCAGGCTGCCAGATGTGAGTTATTTGCCTGTAGCAAGCAGTGGGCCTGGCTCAGACGGGTTCCACCACTTCTTCGACTTGAGCACTGATGAGAGCACTTACTCCCCACATTAGCCCTCTGGCACAGGCAATTTCTACAGTCAGACACGTCAGATTAAATAAGGCCAATATGGAAAGTGGAACATTTTCAAAAAAACTATGAGTAAATCTCAGATGTAAAACTTTCAGGGGCCATCTAGGATTCACAGTGGGTTGTGTGAGCTTTCATTCTAAACAAAACATTTGTAGTGTTAACAACCACCTGAAAAGAGTATTGTTAGACTGAAACGCTCATAGCATGCTTTATGAATCTTGACTGGCTCTGTTAATACTAGTTGGTTTGCTCCTGTTCAGTTCTCTTCCCTCCATTCCATGGTTCAACATACTCACACTTTAAAACCCACCAAAACATCTTATAAAGTTATGGTTTTTCACATATTCAGGGCAAAAATAAGATGGGAGAGATAGGCCCAAAGTCATTATTTGCTCCCAGGTATTACTGAAAGAATGTATATGTTACCATGAATGTGTGAAATCAGGCATTTTATAGAACGCCTGGGAAATCTATAAGGTAAAAGGTAAGGTAAAGGTTCCCCTCGCACATATGTGCTAGTCGTTCCTGACTCTAGGGGGCGGTGCTCTTCTCCGTTTCAAAGCCGAAGAGCCAGCGCTGTCCAAAGACGTCTCTGTCAGAGGTAGGTTTCAGCAGGTCCTGACCAGGTCTGGAGAACCGGTAGCAGAAATTTTGAGTAGTTCGGAGAACCGGTAAATACCACCTCTGACTCTGCCACGCCCACCAAGCCACACCACGCCCACCAAGCCACACCCACAGAACCGGCAGTAAAAAAAATTGAATCCCACCATTGGTCTCTGTGGTCATGTGCCTATTTTTCTACCTGCATTTTTTACCTGCTTTCAAACTGCTAGGTTGGCAGAAGCTGGGACGTGTAACAGGAGCTCACCCTGTTACGCGGCACTAGGGATTCGAACCGCTGAACTGGCGATCTTTCAATCAACAAGCTCAGCGTCTTAGCCATTGAGCCACCGCGTCCCTTATAGAATGCAAAAAAGGGCTGTCAAAGTATGAAGTGCTTAATATTTCACAATTTCCTAGGTATTCTATGCAATGCCAAAGGACAAACTGGCAAAGTATAATATACTCCCACTAAAATGCCATTCTAGCCTTCCTTGTTTCAACAAGTAGGTCAATACTGGTCTTGGTTTCTTGTATTTTTTCAGTAAGAAAGTCATGTACTTTCTTTTGCATTTCTTCTTTCATTTTCATATAGGTCTTTTCAATAAAGACAATAACTCTAACCCTAATCCTTTTCATGACTCTCTTTTCCTACTTTGCTGAAATAGTTTTTGTCATTCTGTAAGGTATTATATACAGTACAATGCCCAGGGAAAGTATATATAGCATATTAAAATAACACAAACATTTCATATTTTGCCTAAAAATGTTACACATTCTATAGATTTCCTAGGCATTCTATAGAATACCAACTTTTCATACATTGCCCATTAACATATACACAACCTTTTCAACACCTGAAGAATTCTCCAACCAGATCTTCTCCAGATGTTAGATGACATCTTCCTTGTTCTCCCATGCCAGTGTACCAACTTGGATATGTTGCTTGTTGCATTATTTATCAATCAAATTTATATAGCTGCCCATCTCATGAGAAGTGACCCTGGGTAGTGTACAATAGTCAATAAGAAAGAATATATACCTAAAAACAGAGATTTAAAAAATAGAAAAATCAGCATTAAAAAATGGAGATAAAACCAAAAAATATATACAAACCCCAAGCAGAGAGAGAGAGTCCACACGCCTCATTAGGGGAGCCATCTAAACAAGTCTCTGGTTTTCTGGAACCCCCCCCCCCCGGCCTGATGGTACAACCAGGTCTTGAGAGATTTTAGTATCAATAAATATTAAATTTTGGAGTCTGTAAACCCAACAGCCAATATTTTACAAGTAATTTTTTCAGATTGGAGACTTGTTTGCAATTTTGTGAGCATCTGCAGAACACCTGGCATGAGACAATTGCCTCTTCCCCCAAAGACAGCCATGGTGGGCATGGACAGTCACAAAATACTCATGTTGTATTATGTAGTGAACTAGTCCCCACCCTCCGCCCTTCCGGGGATTCTTAAGTAGGATCTTTGTGAAGCTCAAAGGCATGGCTACAAAGAAATATGTCGTCACTACTTCTTCATTTAAAAAAAAAAGGAAATAACCTTTTAAAAAAGTATTTTGAGTTAGGGGGCCTGGAAACATATCTGAGTTCATACCGGTAACTGTAGGCACCATGTTCCTATAACCCGCATTTATGGTAGAAATCTCATTTTGGAAATTGAATTTATCCATCACTTCATAGCAAAGGAATGATGTCAAGGTCCACTAATAACCTCTTTGTCATCACTGCATCCTGATCTCTTAGTACTCCCCCCCCCCTCAATATTATTGCAAAGCCAGACAAGTATATATTTCCAGTGTCAACATTTGGAAAACCAGGGACAAAGAAGTTAAATAATTCAAGTGAAACAATTCAGGAACTTAAGGGTGGAGCATGGAGCCAAACCTTCATTTCAAAAGCCAAGACTCATCTAACTTAATTAAATTCAGCAGAAAAGATTATTGGATGGGGCGGAATATATTTTACTGTATTCCTCCGGAGATTGGAATCATTATGCTTCCTCTGCTTCCATATTTGGTTGAGAGGGTTGCTCTCTTGGGCCACTTCCACAAAGTCACTTCACCCACAAATCTGAAAAATATGCTGTACTGTCCCCTCAAGTATTCTCACTCTGCTGCTTTCCCATTTCTCAGTGCTGTACTTACTATGAGTCCTCTTTGGGACATCTAGTTAACGTATTCTCTACACGCAGAGGTTTCCAACCTTGGCAACTTTATGAGGTGTGGACTTCAATTCCCAGAATTCCTCAGCCATCATGGCTGGTGAGGAATTCTAGGATTTGAAGTCCACACCTCATAAAGTTGCCAAGGTTGGAGATCTCTGCGCAGGATTGTGTTCCCAGTTCTTTCTTAATTGTCTGTGTGCAGTCCATGCACATTTTAAAAGAAAGCAGTTTCAGGATGGTGCAATTCTCAGGGAGCTGCTAGTAATCCTTGAAGACTGAAGTCTGGTGCCATTTTTCAGCGTCTTGTAATAAGCCCATCATCCCCATCCATTGTATGGATGGTTGTGGATGTTGACTGAGATGATAGAATATTTGAGAGGCACTAAAGGGAGCCTGCTTTGCACCCCAAATCTCCACCCCAAATGGTGGATCCCACACATTTCAAAGACTAGAAATGAGAAATTTCTGGAAGGTTTTTTTTTAAAAAAACTTTCTTTGTGCATTCCCCCACTCTTCCTCCCCGCTCCCCCCCCCCCGTTGAGCAGCAAGCGTGCCGAGTTTGCGTTATTGGAAGGAGTCAGAGGTTGCTGTGGGCTGTTCCCTCCACCTTTCAACTGGGGGGAAGGATGGAAAGTTTTCCTCTCCTTGGGGATTTCGACGCGGAGGAAAAACAGCAACTGTTTTTGGTCACGTTTGGAAGACTTGGTTGGGTCGTGTGTGGGAAAATGCGAGGCAATTTGATGGTTGGAGCGTGCAACCGACCCAAGCCACCCAGCGATTTCCCGGCCTTGTCTGTTCCCTCTCCCCCCCCCCCACTTTTTTTGTGTGCCTCAGCAGCCCCCTTCTAGGCGATCCTTTGGACTCCCGCCTCCAGAAACCCCTCAAATCTTGCTGATCGCAACCTAACGACCCACCACGGCCTCAAGTGGAAAGAACTGAGCCATAAGCCTTCCTGCTCGGATTGCCCCCGCCCTCCCCGGGCCCCTCCAGGAATCCAGATGCCCCTGTGGCTGTGTAAAGGGAAACGAACCAGAAGCCCCCTCCCCCTCCCCCCGCATTCCAAAGAGCGGGAAGGAGAGAGGAAAAGCAGCGGTGCCCTGCAAAGCGCCACGCTTGTCTTTGACTTTACGCACACTCCTTTCCCCGCGCCTCTCCCCCCCCTTCCCCGCCCAACAGAGGCGTGGGGTGTAGGGAAAGAAGGGAGCGTGGGAGCCTGAGCCGAGGCAGGCCAGGCGGGCTTGGGTGCGGACCCCGCCCCCGGGCGCCAGGGTCGCTCCGCCCAGTTCTAACTTGGAGAAGTTTCCCAGGGTCCGGGGAACGAGGAGGCGGTGCTGAGCTTTCGCTGCCTTGGTGCCTGGCTCTAGCCTGAGCTTAGCCCCTTCCATGGATCTATAGGGCGGCCAGCAGGAGTTGAAGACCCGACTTGGGGGGAATGGGCTCGGCGTCCCAGTTCCCAGGCCCTCGGCGGGCATGGCTGCTTTGCGGCTTTCTGGTGGTGGTGTGGTTGGCCCCCCTGGCACTAGGGGCAGGTAAGGAGCTTTGGGGGTGCTGGTTGAGGATCGAGTGCGGGAATCCCCTTCCATTCAGACTTTTAGGATACTTGGGACGAACCCGTTCCGGGTTTTTTTCCCCCTGGGCACGAGAGATCATGGCCTCTCCGTTTCCTCTTTTCAAACTTCTCAAAAGAACTTCGCTGGGTCGTTTGAGACTCCGTTCTGAAAGTTTCGAGCGCTCTTTCCCAGGATCGGGAGATGCGGGTCCCTGAAGTTATTTTCCTTGTTCTCAGCTAATTCTCTGCCCTCTCCCCCTCCTTCCTCCCCCGCCCCCCGTGAGAAGAAGGGGAGGGAAAAAGTTTGCTGGAGTCCGACCACAAAGAAAATAAACGATCATTGTTTAATTCCAGATTGGGGAAAAGAGGAGGAGGGGGCAGCGATTTAGCTGGACCGGTTTGGGGGGGGCGGCGTTATTTCATCGGCACTGATTTGAGCTACAAGGGAAACAATCTTACACTTTTTATTTACTTAAAGCAAACTTTCTTTGCAGCCAGCTCCGGCTTCTCAACTTGGAGCAGTTGGAAAAACTGGAGCGTGGATGTAGGATTTGGCTTCAGTCCGTCCTTGCTGTAGCTAAACTAGCTTTCTTTTCAAATGAAATCTTATTCCGCAACCACGCCGGGAGGGGGGCGGGGGGGGCAGATTTGCAGTTTTTTCTCATCTCCCCCTGGAGTTTAGCGGTCTTGTACGCATGTCAGAGGATAGTTCTGTATATTTGCGTTCACAAAACGGTTAAAGAGGGAATGGGATATAGAGAACATCCTTGCTGTACAGATAAGTAACTAGAAGCATTAAATGAAGACTGTATTCAGAATAATAAATAGGATTGTGCAATTGATGCATATTTGTAGGCCCGTGTAGATGTATGATACCCACACATTTGTCTGGATGGGAGAAAAATGTACTAGCCTGAATGGCAGTGTTCACATGATACATTTAACTGGATCAGCTAAAGAATTAGCAAATGCAATTACACGACATATTGAACTTGATTAGCATTAAGTTTCATTTTTCATTACTTGGCGTATTGCGTAAACCTAACCCATTTGGTTAAGATGTGTTTCAATATATTCTGTAAGCTGAAAAAGTGGTGTAATTTAATTACTTTGCTTT
Source organism: Diadophis punctatus similis (assembly GCA_023053685.1). Taxonomy (NCBI): domain Eukaryota; kingdom Metazoa; phylum Chordata; class Lepidosauria; order Squamata; family Dipsadidae; genus Diadophis; species Diadophis punctatus. The sequence continues at coordinate 152,958,657 of JALIGW010000002.1, forward strand.
ATGAGTGAACAATTTAGAAGAGGTGTGTTCATAGACAAATGTGCTGATCTTAGCACCCTAAGTACTGATTATTTGCATTTTCTTGTGATGGGAGCCATTATGAATGAAAGGAATAGTTTGGATTTTAAGGCCCCCCTCTCTCCCTCCCTCCATTTTTTATATTTGAGATTAAAATGAAATGAAATTAAAATGAAATCTTGGTGGTGGTGCTTTTGTTATGCGCTGTGTTGTGTTTGCAGGATAGTGAAAAGAGGCTTGGTGATGGCTTGAGCAGATGTAGTAGCAGCTGTCACCCCTGGTCTCCCTCCTTTACATTCTGTTGGACTACACAATTTTATTGCTGCTGTAAGGAATTCTGCAAAAAATTGTCCAAGGACTCACTTCAGCCAGAGCTACAGGCCCAAAGGTACCAGGTTTCTTTCTGCCTGGCCTAGAAATTGCTATCTCTTGGCTGTAAAGTAGCATCTCGGAGTCAAAAACTAGGGAGTGCTTAGCAATTGAGGCAGCCAGTTCGCAGGCTTCTTGGGAGTCCAATGACTCAGTCTGTGCCCTGAAATCTATTCCTTCTCCCCCCCCCATACATGCTCACTCACACACTTCCCCCCCCCCCCCAATTTGCGCTCTGGGAATAAACTGAGATGCAAACAGGAGATAAGATGATTTAATTGGGTGTCGTGCATCAACTTGCTTTGGCCCATGAATCGTGCAGCAGCGAGATGCCAGGGATGAGATAATTGCTGCAAAAGGTAAATAGAACGTAGGGCTATTATTCAGCATGGGTTTCACTCTCCCATGAAGCTGCCTAACTGGTTTGGGGAAGCCGACCTTGCTTATTACAATGTTCCCAGCCAGCTGGTTCTGCAGTGCGTGGGAATGTGTGGCTCGTCCTATGCATGAGGCCAAGAGATTGTGGATGCCCGGGAATATGAATCCCTCCTCCTCCTCCTCCCCGCCAGCTTGCTGCTTGGCTGGACATAGACAGGGCTTTGTTCTTGGTTGAGCAATTCCAAAGCAGTGCTGTTGAAATCCTGGCGGTCTCTAGCAGAGGAGGGCTTGAAGCTGCTGCTGCTCTCAGAGCCACCCTTGAAATGTTTTTTAATAACGCTGGAGAATTTGCATTCGCACTAAAGTGATGGGAGATTCTCATCCCGCAGCTTCCAAAGCAGCATATAGAGAGGCCCCTGAGAACTTAGGTGATATGAAGGCCAAGTTTCTGAGTTTGGATTGGCAGAGAGAAAGTTTTCATTGTTAGGATGGTGGGCTGGGCTGAATCAGTTGAAGATCATGGAAAGGTTGGAAGTCTGTCTTGTGGGAGGATGTAATCTGGAGGGGACTGCTTTTCTGCCATGTTATACATAGGAAATCTAGAGCTCGGCATTTATTTATGAATTATATTTTCTGCCTTCTAAAAACAGTACTCAAGGCGGTTAGCAATAATATGGAAACTATGAAAACATTGATTAAAAACTCAAAACCAATATTTAAGAAATAAATTAGCCCACCAAATTAAACTTACTTCCTCAGGAAGCTAGCTTAAATGTTTAAAAATATGGGGGGGGGGAAATGTGTATTTGCTTGTTGGCAGAAGAAGATTGGCATTTACTAGGTTGGCTTTTCTCCCTATAGAATTCAGCCGTTGGGGGCAACCACTGAAAAGGCCCTATGTCAAGTTCTAGGCAAACTGTGTCTGATTGATGGGACGGAAAGAATGCTTAAAAAAAAAAAAGAACCTGAACACTAAAACCTCCTGTGTTCTTTCAAAGAATGAAGTCCCTAGAAGTCCCTAGTAGGCCTTTGCATGAATCAGAAATGTCATAGGAAAGTCAATTTTGTTCTTGGCTGCAATTATCCAGACTAGTCAAAGTTTCCAAGTTTTTTTTTTAAGGAAAGTGTATTGTACATGGATCTGGCACTTACAGTTCTTGGACTTTAACTAGGACACCATTTAAATCTGGACATCTAGGCTTAGGGCTAAATCTGGATATATACTCCCAAACCGGGAATTTGAGAGTTCAAGGATCTTGTAAGCTCCTTCTCTGCTGCTGTTCCTTCCCTTCGGAACAGCATCTCCCCTGAGATTCGGTTTGACTCGACCCTGCCTGCTTTTTGGAAGGCATTAAAGATCTGCTTTTCCCACCACCACCACCAGGCACTGGTATGGCCCAGTGCGTTATTTTCCCATAGTGCTTATGTGTTTCTATGTTGTTCTTTTGGTTTGTGTTTTTTTAATTATGTTTTTCTTTCAATTGATTATTGTTGTTGAAGGTTTGAGGTGCTCTGAGTCGAGTACTGAGTAAATAACAAACAGGATCATTAATTTTGAAGGTTGCCTTGTATACCCAGATGTGCTTTTTTAGCACTACCTCTTTTTCATCCAGTCTCTTGCTGACATTCAATCACTGATTGAGAACATGAACAGCTTCCTTGGATTGAGAAGGAAAAAACATATTTTCCTTTGCCATCAACAGATGTAGTTTTGGTTAGGGTTGCCATCCACAGATGTGGAATCCATTTCCTTGCAAAGCAGACATTTTGTCTTTTCCAAGGCTGTTTCTTATTTTCTGCTTTGTTGGACTAATAACAATGTGGTGATCTGGCGCTTTACATGATAAAGTCCTTATTTGAAAGCCGTTTCATGTGACCATATGCAGAATTTTTTCCCCCCAACTTTGACATACACCGCATTCCTTCAGATGGAAAAAAAATCTGTATTCCCTGCAGAAGAGATTTTGTAAGATAAAATGTCCTACCCTTACAGAACAGGTGGAATCTGTTGCTATAAAGTATTTGGTCTAGGACTGGACATTTAAGACTTTTCAGTCAGTTATGTCGTTAAAAGGAGCGAGGATTCATTTTCAAAGATTAAAGCCAGGCCTTACTTGTTTAAAAACCAAGCTGCACAGTAATTTCTTTGATGTTAACCTGTAAAATTGAGTTTTTAAATTCAGTACGCTTCTTGCAATTGTTTCCCCTACGCTCATCCATATTCCTATTTCTTTTTATATATCTTATGTTGAAATTAGAAAGGACATTTTCCATGTTGCTGTAGGTTTGCTGTAGGAGTCATCAGAGCTTCGCTGTTGCAGAATTCTCTCTGGGGATTTGAAACTTCCCTTGTTTTTCCAGTCTTGAGGTGGACATGCCAAGTGGGCATTTTAATCTCTTAGTTTTGTTAGAGTATTTATTTATTTATTTATTTATTTATTTATTTATTTATTTATTTATTTATTTATTTATTTATTTATTTATTTATTTATTTATTTATTTATTTATTTATTTATTTGGTAGTTTTTCTATGCTGCCCTACTCCCTCAGGACTCAGGGCGGCGTACAACATTTTGTAAAACAAACAATTTAAAAAAGACAGTTTAAACAGTTAAAAATATATATATATACACACACACCATACATACATGGGGGAGACATCAGATATAAATCGTCTCAAAACTCACCCCGCCTGCAGGAAGAGCCATGTCTTAATGGCCTTTCAGAAGGCCAGCAAGGTGGGGATGATTCGGATCTCCGGGGGAAGTTGGTTCCAGAGAGCAGGGGCCCCTACAGAGAAGGCCCTCCCCCTAGGCCCAGCCAGTTGGCACTGTTTGGCTGACGGGACCTGGAGGAGACCCACTCTGTGGGACCTAACTGGTCGAAGGGAAGAATGAGGCAGAATGCGGTCCCGGAGATAGCCTGGTCCTAAGCCATGTAGGGCTTTAAAGATGATGATCAGCACCTTGAATTGTACCCGGAGACCAATGGGCAGCCAATGCAGCTGGCGGAGTATAGGTGTTACGTGGGTGTACCTTGAAACACCCACCACAGCACGCGCAGCTGCATTTTGCACCAGTTGAAGTCTCCGAATACTCTTCAAGGGCAGCCCCATGTAGAGTGCATTGCAGTAGTAATGTACTTGCAGTAGAGTACTTGCATGGATCTTCCCTGATGGCTGGATTCAGTTTGGTCCAGTTACCAACTGATTACATTTAATTGGCTTCTATTATCCTTCTTTCAGGGTGCTTTGTCTTCAGTATACTTCTGGAAGGGGAAATGGTGGTTTCCTTCCATATGCTGGGATTGGACTTTTTTTTGCTGGGTGCAGGGCAGAAGCATTCCCTCCCCATTTCTGGATCCTATGAACTGAAGCTGTCTGTACTTAGAGCAGAGAGTTGTTGAGATACAGCAGCTGCCTTCCTGCTGCAGCCTCTCCAGAGGCAACAGTGAGCCAACCAGCTGGCCATTCAACTCTCAGCCTCTTTATTCTGCCCACATGGCAAGCTGGTTAACAAAGGCATTGCAGAGGCAGCTGGAGAGAATTTGGGATGCCCTTAGACAGAATTTGGGATGTCTTTGCTGCACTCAGTCATTTCTGGAACTGACTTTCAATCGGTATCCTCTTTTTCTTTTATCAACTTGGGATTTAAAAGGCATGTATGTGTTCAAGCAGCCTCTTAGTTGTGTTATATTCGGGTCCTATCTTATTGTGGATCTGGTGCCCAATTTATAGTTTGTAAGCGTTCTGTTTAAAAGCAGCATGATGAAAATCGGTCCTCTATATAGGGACTGTAACATCTGGATAACAACTAGAGGGCAGCAAAGAGTTTAATTTTACTGTATCTCTGCCGCCATCTAGTAGTTTCCCACATTTTTCAAAGTTCTAGTAGCCTTAATGAAAATAAGTGCAAATGTTAATCAGCCTTAAAACAGTGGGAAACATTGGCAGCTTGAGTCTTTTTGAGAAGGGAGCTACAAAGGAGGGCACTTTGTGTCTTTGACATTTGGACCCAATCTCTTTTGAGATGTTTCACTCAAAATATCCCTTTTTTGGTCAGAATTTTACTTGTCTCTTGTAAGTTATCTCTCTCTTTTGCCATGTTGGGTATAATTCCATTCCAGCTATTTATGATAAGACCAGGAATGTCCAGCTCTACTATAGTTATTACTGTAAGAATTTTATGTCTTAAGAATCGGTGGTTTGTTTCGTTTTGTTTGTTTTTCCATCCATATCCCATTTTCCTTTTGTGTCAAGAGTACCTTAGATTATAAATGTGGGAGAGGAGATTGTCTTGCTTTCATATATCACTATACAGCTTTGGAGCCTTTTAATTGAAAAGTGGGGCTAAGAATACTTTAGAATAATTGCTGTTTTTTTTAATCCTGTGCTTAGAGTTCATGCATTTTTTTCCAGATTTCTTCTAGTTGAGGCTCTGTATTGTTTATGTGTTTTATGCAAGCATAACAATTTGTATTTGATGCAAAATCTATCTAAATAACAATATTTTAAATGTATTTAATCCGTTTTGACCTTGCTTTCTAAAACAGTCTTCTAGCCTTTATAGCTATAAAAATAGGTAAGGAGGGGCAAAGGCTGGTGACATTTGAAAAACCAATGAAAAAACTTTAAATGGTGAGGAATTGTGGTGTGCTGTGCTCTGTGGTGCCAATTATTCTACACCACGACTAAGAATAAGTTGCACAATATAATTAACATATGCAGATTTGCTCCCTTTACAATCATATTTTGGGACAATTTTTTTTGGCTCAGAATGGTGTGTACTCTGGCACAGAATCTTGCTTTTTTTGTGTGTGTGTAACAAATATATGCACAGCCCTGTTTAAAAGTGGCAGCCAAAAAGGAGCTGAAATCACTTAACCACACCCTACATGGTAACTAAGTGATGTGGGTGGTGTGCACATCCTGTGTCATTTGAGCATTAAAAAGAAAATGGGGAATTTTGGAAGGCTCATTCAGGGTTGGAAAATTGTTTTTGACAGATGTTTCGTAGTCTAGGTATATTTGAGAAAGAGAAGTTGTGCTAAATTTCATACAGTATGCTTATTGTATTTAATGTATTGTTTTCAAACCATGGTGTCTACCTCTGTCCTGAAAATTTTTTGGTGTTGTAGAACCTTATTCCAGCAATGGCATTGTCTCAGCCGTTGAGTGTTCATGGTCAACCATAGTAATTGGAATAAATGACCAATAGAAATTAAATGGCTCCTTCTGTGGAGGACTTCCACTGGAAGCTGAAAACGTATTTATCCAACCCTTCCTTAAGTTTATAAACAGCCCTCGTTATGTTACTTTATTTTTAAACAATTGAACAGAACTAGTGTGATGCAGTGGCTAAAGTGTTGACCCAAATCTGGGAGAACCTGACTCAGGTCCACCTTCAGTAAGGTGGAAACTCACCGGGTGACTCTGGGTCATATCATTTTCTCTTAGCCCAGCAAATAGAACAAAAATAACCGCATTGAACAGTGAATTCAGTATTCACTTATACTGCAAAGTTGGCCAGAGTATCCATAGAGATAAGCAAGATACCTTTTAAATGAGCTTATCTGGCGACTTTGGATCTTCTCATTGAAGAATTCCATGAGTTCCTACAGCATTCTTTGAAAAGAAAACAAGACAAGATGATAGAGATTTGTTGAGGACGATGTGCTCTGAGCTAGCCAGTTACTCCATCCAGATGATGACTCCTCTTCCTTAAAGGGAACAGCTGTTCTATGACCAGAATTTTGGTATCTATAGAAATCGTTTGGGGTTCTGGCAGCAGATTAGTGTCTCTTGGAAGTGAAATTCAACCTCATCTTATGTAGCAACCTTTACAATCTTCATGCCTTCCTTCTGTGTTGCAAATAAATTGTTTTGGTTGCAAAGAGCAACTCTATTGCCATCCGGGAAGAGTTAATTCTGAAGTACACAGTGGGGATAGTAAAGTAAGCCTGACAACAAGGCAAAAGTTGCATAATCTATAATGTATCAAGGGTAGAGATGTGAAGGCCTGGAAAAAAACCGGAAAAATTTGGGGGAAAAACGGTTTTTTTCTGTTTTTTTCCTGAAGGCTTTTTTGTTTTTTTCCGAAAAATTGAAAAAAGAAAAAAAACCATTGTGGAATATTTTATTTTAACATGATGAATAAAATATTTTAAGACAGGGTGTGATGACGGACAAAAAAGAGTAGCTGCAGAAGCAGAGACGGATACTGACAATTTCAGCTCAGAAAATGATTCTGATTAAATGTCCATTGAAACTTAGTCCCACTCTCTTCTTAACACATCCCCCATCTTCAATTCTTTTTACGAGAATGGGGTTTTTATTTTTATTTTTATTTAATACTGTGGAGAGAAAATATGAAAAATTGTTACTTTTGGTTTTGAAAATTGTTTTGTGGAGGCTTTTTGGCTGTTCCACATAAACTAGTAAGCAGTTCAGGAGATTGTTGCTCCCTTTGTTACAAATAAATATTATAAAAAAGTAAATTCTGTTTGTGATAATTGTTTGGCTACACTATATTTTTAATATGCTAGTTGTGATAATTTTATGCCAAGTCAAATTGTCCATAGTCATATTTTATGTTCCTAAAGTAACAGAATGACTTTCAATCTTCAAAAGACAAAAAAGTGCTAATGTAGCATTTTTTCAATTTTTCCGAAAATTTTCGTCCCCCCCCCCCTAAAAAAACGGAAAAGACCCGGGTTTTTTTTCCGAGCTTCAAAATTTCCAGAAATTTTACATCTCTAATCAAGGGCAGGCCATCTTTCAAAGCTCACTGATGAACTTATTCAGTGTTATGTCTTAAGTGCTGTAGTGACCTAAAAACCTTAATCAGCCTGTCTACCTACTTATTGAAATTACACTGTTGGTTTTAATTTAATATGACCTTGCTGGTGGGGAATCTCATCTTATTTGTTACTTCATTTGCTCCTCCGCTTTGAACAACGTGTTTGTGATTAGACACATCTCTCTGATGCTGTCTGCCACATGATTGGATGGATGGCTTTGTGCTTAACATCGCACAGGTCTCTTGAATATTCGTTGCTTGCTTTGTGGTGAATTCTGTAATGCGAGGCACATCTCTCCACTGAGAGACACAGTGGACATACCCTGGGGAAATTGTAGCTCAGTGTCCTTAGTCCCTTGTATTTTCAAAGCTACATCTTACATTTTCTTCAGACATTATAATGTTATTAGTGGGTAACCTCTGTGCTCTATTAACTATGAGATAGTTCCACCTAAGCAAAGGCTACTTGATGCTTATGCAAAAGGAATTTACACGTTTTAAGACAGTGGCACATGCATCAGTTCCCAAGTCTGGTGGTTTATAGGTAAGAACTAAATCTTCATTCTAATCTTTTCCTGCATTAACTGCATGGATTGGAGATAGTTAGGTTGTATTCCACCAGAAATATACAGTCCAAATGGGAGCGCTAAACCCCCATTTTGGATAAGGATTTGGCAGTGAACAGGGATAGCTGCACATTACTTTGAGAAGATGAAAAATTGGTATTAGCTGTATAAGCAGTTTTTATTGCACTAATATAGTAAAAAGTTAACATCATCAAACATGTACAGTGTAAATAAGGGCTCTATAGAATTGAGTAGCTGTGATTATGGAATAACTATGGAATAATGCATTTAGTTGGCCACACTAGTGAGCAGATGTTATGTAAAGGTTTGAACGTTGACAAGATACCAATGTGGGTAAAAAGAAGTCAGTTTGAGTAGTCTCATTAAAATAGTCTTTTTTTAAAAAAATAGTTCTTGCATTCACTTGCTTTTTTAAATTATAAATATATTCTAGAACCGTGCCATCACCAGCTGCTCTTCTGTTTTCTGGCGTACATGAAAAATGGCCGGAAAACAGCCTGGAAATGGACTGGAAACGGCCTGGAAACAGCCCAAAAAATGGCCTAAAACGGCCCCAAAAACGCCCCCAAATACGCGGCCAAAAACAGGCATGCGCACGCTGGCCAGCTGCTCTTTGGGTTTCCGTACTCCGGCACACGAGTTCCGGTTTGGGCACTCAGTGCCGAAAAGGTTCGCCATCACTGTTCTAGAACATCTTTGTTTCCAACGAAAAACTCAATTTAACCTCCAGTCATTAACAGCTAAGCAGTTTTGTATGACTTTGTCTTTGTTGCTTCATTTTTAATTGAGGCAATGCATGAGACAGGTGCTTTATGAGGCAAGGTTTTAAATTGAGAACTATAAGCTTGTTCTCCTGTCCTCTGTAGAATGGTCATCATAGCAGATTAGAGCATATTAATTAATATAAATCAGTCTTCTGGGCCAACGTTCCCTGCTCTTCCTTTTAGGCATAGCAAGACTTGGATTCAAAGCATTCCTTTTTTCTTAATTCTACCAGGTGTTTTCTGCTTACACATTAGAACTGACCGAAATTTTAGATCAGGGCTGTCAAACTCGCGGCCCACAGGCTGGATGCGTCTTGCGCTGGCCACGCCCACACCCGGTTAAGCAAAGGGGGGGGGAAGTCCTGATACATCATGTGATGCCGCCGTGATGCCTCGAGTTTGACAGCCCTGTTTTAGACTAAAGGAGCTAGAACAGTCAGTTCTACTCGAGAATAAACTAAGAGGCCTAGGCCTAAGGGCTGATTACGTGAGGGATCCAACATAATAGCTGCAATCAGGATACGGAAGCATTTGTTTCTCATACATACATCTTGGGAAAGTTTAAATGATAACTTTGCTTTATTTGTTTTTACATGACACATCTCATAGAATCTGCCTACAATAATAGTATTATGCTATGAATTAATATATGGTGCAAATGATGAAGTGAAACCAAGAGATCAGGCATTAATTACAAATTTGATATTAAGGTGAACTGTCCTTCACAAGACACAGTCTGAATGAATGTGCCCTTGTGCTTTGTGTTTTTTTTAAAAAGCATAAACAAAATAAAGCAGCCTAAACTTGCAGGCTGTACTAATTACATAAATCAAGTAAATTTACATGTTGTTGTTGTTATTGTTATTGTTATTGTTATTGTTATTGTTATTGTTATTATTATTATTATTATTATTATTATTATTATTATTATTATTATTATTATTATTATTATTCCTCATCTTTCTAGCTGTGGGGAAAATCAAGAGAGCTAATCCAAACTGAACGCTGCCTGACTGTCTAATGCTGTGTTTCACAATCTTGGCAAGTTTAAGATGAGTGGACCTCAACTCCTAGAATTCTGGGAACTGAAGTCCACCCCTCTTAAGCTTGCCAAGTTCAGAAACACTGGTTTCATGTGTCCTCTCTCCTAACTTCAGAGGCTTTTGTTAAAATCGGTTTCATAGCTGCAAGAACTTCCACCGTCCTCCCCAAATGAACCCGAGATTCTGATTTTCATCAATAAGACCAAATTCTTAACTACCGTTTTCTTTATTAATTCCCAATACAAGGAATGCAAAATGGAATCTTGTTCTTATGTTTCTTTGGAAAGTAGAGGTAGCCTTTTCAGGATTAGTTCTGCCATAGGAGAGAAAACAGCCACTTCATTTGACAGATGGAGAAGAAAGGTGAATTGAGGCTTGTTTCATTGTTGTATATGGTTTACTTACACAAGCAGTGCTGCTTACTCGTGGGGAAAGGATGGATGGATGGATGGGATGAGGGTGAGAAGCCAGGGCTCCTGGCACTTAGTTTAGTCATGCTAAGAACATGACATGAGGATTAAGTGGTCAAAGCAGTGGGAGTCAGCACTTGACTGTAAAATGTCTGCCTGGATGAGTAACCTCTGCCCTTTCTTATTCCCAATGGTTCTTTCAAGGGCAGGAAACTTAATTGCTGTCCTGTTTGTTTCTGGATAGTCTGAGGCAGAGCTTTCAGGAGCTATTTTTCTGGGTTCTTTGGGGAAGCTAATGGTGGTGGACAGGGGTGGGTTCCTACCAGTGCGGTCTTGCCTGTTCATCGCCGCAGAGCCGGAGAAGCTGGCGGTGTTCGCGGCGCGGGGCTTCCCCCGCCCGCTTCCCCCGCCCGCCGGGACGCCGCCATTTGCGTTCTTTTGCCCTCTGCAAATGGCGGCGTCCCGGCGGCCGGGGAAAGCGGGCGGGGGAAGCCCCGCACCGCGAACGCCGCCAGCTTCTCTGGCTCTGCGGCGACGAACGGGCAAGACTGCACCGGTAGGAACCCACCCCTGGTGGTGGATCAAAATGAATTTGTGGGTTGCTTGAATGTGAACGTTTAGCCTTCCCTTTGAACTGAGGGAAATCTGGATTCTCTCACGTCCAAACTCTTTTGCTAGGTTTAGCTTAATAGAAAAGAAGGTAAGGAGGATGCAGGTTTCCAAAATGCTGCAGATATGAAGAGTCCAGTGATAGGTGATACCTTCTTTTGTCACAGTATTCTACGTTGTACTTTCTTCCCAGGCATATATGATTGCATCTCAAACTTGTCCCTCGCTGTAGCACAGCTGTAGACTAGCTTGTGTCTGTTTGGCTTTTGCTCTGGCCATTGGGAGCTAGAGGTCAGCGCTGGGTTATAGAATTGAGACTCTCTTTAGCCAGGCCCCAATGCATGGATGCTGAAAGAGTAACGTGCTGAAAACTTGGCTGCCAAGATGGTGTGCGATGGTAGAAGGTGCAACTTTTGAGAGCAGCGAGGGATCTGGGATTGCATTCCATTGACTCAGATTTGGCTGTATGCTCTGGAAAGGAGGAAATTGTAGAGAAAAAATGAGGGCTTGCACGGTGCCAGGAATAATCTCTGCTGAAATCCTTAACTGTTTCTTTTGGTTGAGTGTTCCGAGAATGTGTCCCATGTTCAAAAGCAGGATGCTAAATTTGAAAGATGTCCTTAAGGAATTTTGAAGGACTTCCTTCCAAAGAGCCCCTGCCCTTTTATCAGGACGTATGTGCACATGTATATATACACATTTAGACATATGGAGAACAGTTCTTGTTACAAAGGTGGAGAGTTAAAATAGGCTTCTTTGTTCTGCATACAAGGATGTGAGTGAGTCTCTGCAGATGCCAGCAAGGTATTTAATGTCAGAACCCTGTGACTTGTAATGTTTATTGTCTTGTGAAAGGCATGGGGTTGGTGAAAAGTACAGAACCTTGGCTTCAGTTAAAGTAGGGCTTATTTTACTCTAGGCTGAGCACAGAGTTGCCGAGAGACATTTTGCGGCAGCATTTTTGCTGGCTCTGCATGCTGACGGAGTAAGGGGCGGCAGTGGAGGGGGGGAGATGCATTGTCTGGAACTGATCTGTGTGCTGGGCACGCACTCTGTTACAAGTGGGTCTCTGGAAAATGGCTGAGAATGAGGGAACTGCCTGGGCCCCAACTCCTTCCATCTTCTCTCTGTTTTTGAGAGGGAGGGCTTTAGCCGGGGCCCTGTTCTTCAGCTGAAGTTCCCTCCTTGACTGGGCCTGGAGCACTAACCGTACCTGTCTTTTGCATAAGGGCTTCCTTGAGGAATGGATGTCTGTTTCCTTGTGTTCTTTTCATGGGGGCACTTAAGCACTCCGCTCATGTGGCTGATGGGGGTTGGGGTGCTTGCATTTGTGATACTTTCCCTTAGGCTGAGCCCTACCAGGAAATATGCTGGGCAACTTACTAATTGCCTCCTCATGCCCCACTCAACACTGCTTCCAGTATTTTCAGAGTAGGTTGACTGTGGGATTCAGAGTCCCTCATGTTTGGAGCCACTTTTGTTAATCTCTTTCCCCTGAAGAGATAAGGTTCTGTCTTTAGCATAGGTTTGTCTGCGGACATTTCTGAACTCAGTGCTACTTTCAAATAACTGTCCCTGCAGATCCTTCTCTATGGCAGTTCTAGGGCATTATCTAGAATTGCCCAGTCTCTGCAAAAGTTCATGTCTAGTGCAGAGTGATGAGAATGTGGTTGTATGTTTGTAGACCTCTGGTTGCTCCTGGAGTAGCCACTGCTGAATAAATAGCTAATTTCTGGTTGGATCTGATAAGAAATCCCACTTCCAAGTTGTTGAACTGGCAGTTGAATCAGTCATTGTAGTAAGGCCTGACATAGTGACACAGTTCTTCAACTGAAGACATCGCCTCTCCTCTGCTAAGTTTTTTGGTGGCATTGATCCTTGCCTTGATATTGTCATTACAAGGTTTCCCAGACACTAGAACAATCCAAGACTGAATAGAGGAGCCTACACAGTGTGAAGTAAGAGGCTTGCTCAGTAGAATAGTCATATTGTCATTTTTTTTTGAAGAGTGTGAACATGATAGCACTTAGCAATAGCAATAGCACGTAAACTTGTATACCGCTTCATAGTGCTTTACAGCCCTCTCTAAGCGGTTTACAGAGTCAGCCTATTGCCCCCAACCTTCTGAGTCCTCATTTTACCAAGCTCGGAAGGATGGAAGGCTGAGTCAACCTTAAGCCGGTTAGGATCGAACTGCCGAACTGCTGACAGTAGGTAGTCAGCATTAGCCTGCAATACTGCATTCTAACCACTGCAGCACCACTGCTCTTAAGCAGAAGAAATGAAATGGTATATTGAACACTTACATATCCCCTAATATGTTGTGGATAGTAGCAGTAGACATACATACATCCCATAATTAAGTTATATAAACTTTCCCATGCTTGTTTTTGACAGAATTCTCAGATGAATTCCAATCCCTCTTAGCCAGTATAGTCAATGGCTCTCCTGGCTAAAATGTTTGAATATTAGAATGCATCTGTCTTGGACTTTCCTATACATCCCATAATTGTTCTTCTCTCTATGAGATCTGTGCTTTGCCTTCCCACAAGACAGGAAGAGGAGGGGGGGTCATGAGAAGAGGCCATTTTTGTCTACCAAGAATGTGCCAATTCATCCTTTTCCTCTGGACTTTCGCTGGGCTTCTGCTTTACCTTTTGACCTTCAGCAAAGAAAGTGGCCTATAATTACTAAGAAGTGCAGAGGTTAAGGCTGTGGCAGTGGAACCAATCAGGCCTATTCTGTGAAAGAATCTCACTATTTTTGCTATTCATAATTATTTTTATTATTTGATTTTAACATGTAACATGTATACTTTACCGAGGATTCCATGGTAGTTAGGTTTTTTCCCCCTTCTGCCTCTGCCTCCCCCCCAAACCCCCCCCCCTGCACTAAGGTTAACAATTCTTGGATCTTTGAAGCCATTTATGGAGGAGTACTATTTTAATTATGCATAAATGGATTTAAGAGTCCGTCCCGTCCCCCGACTTTCACATTTTTTGCAAATTCTCATGACCCTGTGTCTTTGTTCTGAAATGTCCTGATGGCAACGCTATTCCTTTGGTAAGCATTTTAGGAAGAAACGTTTTCATTTGTGGGATTGTGGATAAGAATCGTCATAGCAAAACTTCATTTACGATATCATCTTGTTTAACAATATACATAGTGGCAGGGAGGAGATAGAAGGAGCCTCTCCCCCCCCATTTATTTGTGTAGTGAACACAGCCTCTGCAGAATTACTGCCTGAAAGATAGACACACGCTGTTCTGCACTGGATGGATCGGAGTTCTCACTTGATGGAAGGAAAGTAAATAGGCAGGCAGGCAAGCTGACTGGCTGGTTTTGGAGTATTACTGGAGAATAGAAAAGTAAACGATGTACCAGATTAGACAGGAGGTAGTCATAAGTAGCAGGTTTTAGAATTGGTTTTTAAGATCAGATCGTAGATTTCCAGTTGTGTGGTTCCAGCTTATATTGGACTATATAGCATTTTGGTTTGTTCTTTTGAGCTTAAATGTAAATTTACAATTCCTGCCATTATATATACCTTGCTCTAACCAAGCTCTTTCCCCCCCCCCTCCACAGCTGTCCAGTGTCTAGATGGCAATAAACCCTGTGAGAACGGTGGGACCTGTGTTGTTTACTCCAATGGAAATGCTGCTTGCCTGTAAGTGAACTCTATGCATGGTTTTTATAACAGCTGAACTAGCTTATTTTTTTTCTTCTTCTGAGTTTACATTTACTTGTTTGTTGTATTTATGTCCTGCTTTCTGTGAGAATCAAAAGCAGCTTTCACGGAATCTTCTCTAATTTTATTCTCATCTTAATCCTGTAAAGTAACTCAGGTTGAGTGATTGACACAACTCCTATGATCAAATGGGAACTTGAACCAGGATCTCCCCTTTCAAAGTCTAAGGTCCTGATTTCTGGCTCTCGCTAGATACTTTGTTGTGAAAAGCAAGTATGTAGTTTACTTTGGAAGCCCTACAATTGTCAAGTGGAAGTGTGGTAAGATTGTTGTGGAATGTCACATAGAAAATAAAAGGTCTTGGAAATTCTTACGATCTTCATAGTGAAGGTGGATTCACTTGAAGGTGGATTCATTTAGAAGGGATTCACAGTGGCCTTGCCCCATTACAGGTTCTTGCTTGGTCCAGAGGAATTGTGAAGTAGTCATCCTGAGTAATATCCATTAAGTTCAAGTAGAATAGAGCAGATGAAGTTAGTTTAAGGAAACTTCAGTTCAGGTTCCTGCTCTACCATGAAGCATTTGGGGTGGAGCTTCGCTAGACCGGTTTGTTATTTATCTGCCCATGCCACCCAATATCTTTGTTGTGAGGATAAAAAGAGTAATCCTCACCTAAGCTACTCTTGAATTACTGGCAGGGAAGATGGGATAAACATCTGATAAACAAGCTATCAAGTGGGTGTTACTCTTGATGGCCACACAGGATACACTTTCTCCATGATGATCTGGTCTCCAAACTGGTGCTTCATGTCAATGGTGCATTGCACTGATTGCTGCTGTAATCGGTTCCATCCATCTTGTTTTTGGTTGCCCTTTTTTCTTTTTTTCTCTCCTTTCCTGACATTATAAACCTATCAAGAGAGGCTATTCTTGACTGCTGGTTCCTTTATTGTTGATCTTAAAAGACAGAAGCTATTCAGTGTTTTGGTATCTTCACTGTCTGTTCCAAGACTGGTTGCTGTATATATTGTCCTGTCTCCTTTATATTTAGTCATTTTTTTTCACTGTGCCCCTAGATTTTCATTACTAGAGTTTGCAGATGATTTTGTATTTTCAGCTATCAGAGTAATGTCACCAGCCTAGCACAGTTTAATGCTTCTTCCTCCAGTTTAAAGGACACCCACGTCTTCCAATCCAGCCTCCCGCAAGACGTATTCAGCATTTAGTTTGAATAAATAATCAGAGACTTTTAATACACCGTTGCTTCACTTCTTGGTCTGTTTGGAGCATTGTCTGTCCAGACTGCGGCTTCCTGTCTTGCGTAAAGTTTTTGAATGAGGACAATGAGATGGTCTGGGATTCTTGTTTTCTTAAGGACATTCCACAACTTGATATGATCAACACAGTAGAAGACCTTTCTACAATTGGTGAAGCCTATATTGACTTCTTTTTGGCATTCTTCAGCTTTCTCAATTATCCTGCATACATCAACAGTAATGGATCTTGTTCCTTTGCCTTTTCTAAAATAAACTTGACATTAGGCAGCTCCATTTCCATTGTAGAGTCTAACCTGCAATGAACAATCCTAAACTTTTTTTTGCTAGCATGTGAAATTAAGGCTATTGCATACTCTGTTTCTTTAGTATTGGTATATTAGGCTGACCTTTTCTAATCTGTTGATCACTGATGATCTCCTGATTTGCTGGCCTAGTTTGTTAGAATTTTTACAGTTTCTTTTTCTGTTGCTTGCTATATTTCTGCGGATATTTCATCAATTCCTGTAGCCCTCTAATTTGGTAATTTGGTGCTGTTCTAACTTCATCTTCTAGCCCAGAGGTTCTTGTAGACATGGAATATCACAAAGTATCTTGCCTGTTGACTTCTTTAATGATTTTAGCATACTTTTTCCATATTTGTTTGCTCTTCTTTTTGAATCGTTTTATTATAAGTTACTATTTTTATTTGGTACCTTTTTCTCAGTTCAATGAACTTTCTGTTTTGCCACATCTCTTTCCATCTTCAGTGTCTTGACAAATGTTGTGGTATTGCTTCTTGTCTTTTCTAACAGCTCTCTGATATTCTTTGTTAAGTTCCTTCCTGAGATCATTGTCTTTTTTGATTTTGGCTTCTCTTCTTGGCAATTTGCACCATTTGTTCTGACACCCAGTTTGCTTTCTTCTGTTTCTTCATCTTTGGCTGACTCTTCACATTCACCATTAAGATTTTTCTGATTTCCTGCTACAGTTCCTCTAACTCTTCTAATTGCCAATGAGGTTCAAAACTTTAATGTTATGCCTGATGTTTCCTTGAAAATGCTGAGTCAATCATTTTGCAGATAGTACTTGGCTTTCTTCTGCTTAAGTTTGATTTAGAACTTGCATTTAACCAATTTGCAGTCTATTCTGCAGTCTCTGGTCATGTCTGTTTTGTACCTGAGCTCTTCTGCCTCATTGTACCAATTTGGTTTCATCTACTCCATCTGATGATATCCATGTAAAGAGGCAATATTCTGGCTGTTTGAAGACTGTGTTAGCTACGAAAAAATCATTGGATTGGCAGAAACTAATAACGTAGCCTATACAATCAACTATGTTTTTTTTAAACTTTGGCAGTCTCCAATCATAAGCAGCACAACTGGCGTGTCCTGTTGATTTCATTTTAAAACTTGACCATAAAACTTGACAGCTTCCTCTTCTGCATCAATGATTGATGCCCAAACTTAGATAACTGTCATAATTAAAGATTATCTGTGAAGTCCAACTGAAGTCCGTTACTGATTTTATTGTACCCAAGCACTGTGTTTGTCATATCGTTCTTGCCTGTGAAAGCAACACTGCCCTCTTTGTTTATTGTATACTGCAGAGTGAACAGTATGATTTCCTGAATGAAAATAGTCAATTCCAGTCCATTACAATTTATTGATGCCTAAGATGTCATTCTGGGCTCAGTTTATTTAATCTTTCACTGTATTGAGCTTCCCCATGCTCAGGAGTCTGCAACCTTAAACAGTCAAAGAGCCATTTGGACCCGTTTCCCACAGAAAAAAACCACACCGGGAGCCACAAAACCTGGGTGGGCATGTCCAACTCGATGTCACTCCCACCCAGTCACATTAACCCCTAGCCACACCTACCCAGCCACAAAACTATTCTCTCTCTCTGTCTCTCCCCCCTCTCCTTTCCCCCCTCTTTCCCTCTCTCTCCACCCCCTCTTTCTGTGTCTCTCTGTCCCTCTCCCTGTGGGACTTGGCCAGCTGTCAATCATTCTCCCCTCCCAGCCATTCACTAACCCACCCACCCATCCACCTCGCGGCAGGGCAATGGGCGGGCTGGAACTTCCGCATGCTCACGGGAGAGAAGAATGAGGGCAAAAGGAAAAGGAGGTGGGGACTCCCCGAAGCCATCCACGCGTGGCTCGCTGGATGGAGTGGGAATGGGACACACAGGTGCGCCCCCCCACCGCCCCCCACTCAAACAAAGCCTCGCCGGGCGGCTCAGCACAGTGCAGCAGAGCCCCTGCTTCACGCCCCAGCAAAGCAAGCGAGTGAGCAAATGGGTGGGCGCTCCGTCATTGTTCAGCCCCACTCGCAACCCTTCGCTGCTGCTGCTGCAGCGGGCTGGGAGAATGATAGGGTCACCCCGATGCGGGGAGAAAGAAAGGTGGACGGAGGGCTGGGGGAGAGCCCCAGATCCTCGGCCCTGGAAGGATGGCATGCCGGCGGGTCAAAGCAAGGGTCGCTGCCTGGCTGGTTCAAGCTGGAGTGATGCCAGCGGGCAAGGGAAAAGCCTCTTTCGGGCTCGGCTCTGCCCCGCTTCCGGTTTTGTCCTCTGAGGCTTCCCACAGGAGCAGGAAACTCCTCCCACCGAGGTGTTTTTGGCAGCAGCAGTGGCGGTGGCAGCAACAGGAGGAGGAATGGCCGCCCATCTGCAGCCGGTGAGCCAGGTCGTTTTGCGTGAGGAGGAGGAGGAGGGCTTTGGAAGGGGATCCGGGGTCCCTGTGCGGGAATTCGGGAGGTGTAGCCGGGATTTCCAAAAATATCAATAAAAGAAATAAAAGGGGCGAGGGGCAGGGCCAACCAGTGATGGGACAGGGAGCCACAGCAGAGGGCCCAAAGAGCTGCATGCGGCTCCGGAGCCGTGGGTTGCCAGCACCCACCCAGGCTTATACTTCTTATGTTTTGTATTCTTATTATATTTCTGTCTTTTTGGCTTTGAATTTTTGAGGTATTGTCTCTCATGGCATGAGACCCGGCCTCAGGTCCCAGGGGAACTGGAGACATTCTTAGATGGCTTCATTGTGGTTGATCTTTTACTATATCTCTGTGGTTTGTATATTTAAAAAAAATTAGGGTTTTTTCATTTGTGATGGTTAATATTTTAATTGATCAGTTTTTATATATTAGTTGTTTTTATGATGATGTTCGTCCATCGTATTCGAAGAGGACCTTAACATCTATCATAGACCTGAGTCGCCTGTGTGCAGGTCCATAGCTACAGCTCCCAGTGTATTCACACCTGCTGCTTTGTCGCTCGCCCATTGCCACGGGACTTTTCACAGGTCTTGGGGCAGATGTCAAGACTTGCGCGTAAATTGGATTAAAGTGAGGGAGAGGTGCGCATAGTCAGCCTCACTCTCTCTTCCCAGATTCCATCTTGCTCCAAATAGCAGGACAAGAGTTTTTATAATTTTTTTATAAATTTTTTATAAATTATAAATGTTTTTATAAATTGTTATACATTGTCATTTTTATGACATGGGCAGCCATAAAAATATGAGAAATAAATAAAATATCAGAAGTGGGGTAGAACAGATTTGATTTGGGAAAAAAGATCCTACTTCCAATCCTATTTGGAGTATCCTGAAGCTTTAAATAAAAATGAAACTTGGGGAGACCTTAATTCATAAATCATAGGGAATCTTTGCTTTTGACCTGTCTGTTTATAACAGGGTGGATTTCATTTAAATCAAGTCGATTTAAATCATAATTTTTAAAGAGCAACTGTCATCTCTGTCCCGCAGCGGCTCCTCTTCTGACCTGCTGTTGACTCACCGACAGTCCCAATATTGCAGAATATACCGTATTTTTCGGAGTATAAGATGCACCAAAGTATAAGACCCACCTTAATTTTGGGGGAGGAAAACAAGGGAAAAAGGCCTCTGCCTCCAAGCAATTTGCCAAACAGCAAACAGCACAGATGATATACACTGTTTGCTGTGTATTTCTGTGCATGTGTGCCTGACCCATAGAAATAGCAAAGAATTGGAGAAATGTACATTATGCCAGAAAGTTTTCTTAAATGTAGTCACACTAACTCTTCCCAATTATTTAAATAGATCTACTCCAAGGTAACTAAACTCTAATACTAAACAGGACACTGTTACATTTCATACTATACTTGTACAGAGCTGTTAAAATTAATTAAAATTTCTGGAAGTATACATTATTCTCTATTATTTAAAAGAAGATACAATAGCACTGGGCCTCTTCAGAGCAAGCATTTATTTTAAAAAGCTTCTTTATTTTGTTAAGTTGTCTAGATTTTAAACAGGGGTCTCCAACCTTGGCAACTTTAAGACTTGTGGACTTCAACTCCCAGAATTCCACAGCCAGCAAAGCTAACAAAGCTGGCTGTTGCATTCTGGGAGTTGAAGTCTACAAGTCTTAAAGTTGCCAAGGTTGGAGACCCCTGGCTCTAGAACAATAATAAAGCAGTCTTTAAAAAATAAGTCTAATAATTTGACTATTTGCCTCTTTGCAGTTAGTTTCACTTTCATTTTCCCACGTGGCAAATCTAATCAGCTGTAGGTTGGGAAGCTTCTACTGACTTGCTTGGCTTTACAGGCTCTTCCCTCTTTGCTGCAAACAGGTAAATTGCTGGAAGACAGAGGCCAAAGGGTGGGGGTGGGTGGGTGGGTGGGCGTGGCTGGGTGGGTGGGTCTGCATTCGGTGTATAAGACGCACCCAAGTTTTCACCCTCTTTTTGGGGGTAAAAAGGTGCGTCTTATACTCCGAAAAATACGGTACTAAGCTCCATTTCATGCTGAATAAACTAAATTATTAATGTATCTTCAATAGAAAACTCTCTTTAGATAGATTTTTACTCCAAAAGCATTTTATTAAAATAAATTAGATAAAAAATAAAAAAATCCGATTTAAATAAAAAAAATCCAATTAATTTTTTTTTAAAAAAATCATCAATTTTTATCCACCCTGGTTTATAAGATAGCACATTCCTCAAGCTGGGAGGTTGTTATGGGGATTTGCCAATATTGGATGCTTATTGTTTTGATTGGTTTGACAGCCACTAGGTTACCTTGTATAAGATCTTGTGCGTATTTTGGCAGGCACTGCATTGCACTGTAGGAGAATACTCTTTGGAATACATTTTATATTGCCTTATAGGCTTTACTTTCCTATAACAGGATTTCCAAGCTATACTGCTAAATTGTGAAAGTTAGAGGAGGGGGAAGGAAAAAGGAAGAGCTATTTAGAGTACAGAAGACACAATACATTTCAGCATTGTTAATTTATAAACATCGCTTCCTGTTGAGGTGATATGGTGCAAGGTGCTTTTCTGGCTTTTCTTGCGTGGATGGCCTACGGCTCTTTGATTCTCATTCGCCCTGCTCCTTCAGTTGCTTCTCCTAGTGGCAGGTGAATGAACTTGTGCGGTGTGTTACTAACTTGGCACACAGCTGCCTGTGTTGGAATCCAGGACAGGTGGATCTGCCTGAAGCCGCCACGCCCAGAACAGGTGAATCACTGGCAGACACAAAGTCTGGCCTGGATCCCTGGATGGGATTTGATACGACATGAAAAAGAATAGCTAGCTCGTAAACTTGATCTGGAGTCCAAAGACAGAATACTGCCACCAGCACTGTAATGGCGTTTCGCCAATTTCTTTTAGGCTTTGTGAAAAATAGTGGTACGAAGGATGGGGGCGGGTGGGCTTTTGGGAAACGATAGATGTATTTTCAAGAAAGAGGAAAAAATGTGCAGCATGGTCTGAAACCTGTTGGACAGGTTGAGTTGGGAGGCCTGGGAGTGCCCAGTATTGAAGGGAAAAGCTTTCCTCCTCTCCTCCTTCTCCCCCTTCTTTCCTTTCTACCTCCTCCTCAACACCTGCACAGAGGCCTCTGAAAGGGATATGGTCACCTTTTGACTTCTTTTGGTTTGGCTATACCCAATTGGGGGAGGAAGACAATAGGTAATTTTCATTTCAGGTCAGCCTATTTCTCCTTTCCTCCACCCTCCCTCCTTTGTGGCTTGAATGAGGAAGTGGAATTTGTTGAAGGCCTTTGGCAGTTGCTTCAAAATTGGTGCAAGTAGTATGTTGGGAAATGAGAGGGAAAGCTTCTAAGAAAGGTGTAGAAGAAGGAAAAGAGAGTATGGCTGGAGCTGGTAGAGGAGAAATTAATGGTGGGGGGGGGAGAAATGAGCTAGGATGGATATTGGAATTGAATTAAACCTGCTACGAAGTAGGTATTGGGTTGAAAATGTTAGATGCTGATGAAATACAGATTTTAGATTTTAACGCTGAGGCTGCAGAATCTTGCACACTGTTTGTAGGTGTGAAAATGCTGAGTGTAAAATGAAAGCCTCTCCTCAAATATGTGTACCACTTCTACTCAAGAAGTTTGATTGCAGAGGGGTCATTATACTCCACACGGTTTTCTGTCTTAGCGCTTGGTTCTTCATATCTATTGCTTAATCTGTTTGAGACAAACAAAATTTAATATTCAGGAGAGAGAGAAAGAATCATCTTACTGTGGGTAGCCAGTATAAACCTTCCCATTCAGAATATGCAAATATACACATGAATTCTAATCCTAGAATTGTAGTTTCCTTGGTTTCATAGTCTGGATTTTGATATGCTAGGATTCAGGGCTAATCGGCCTCACTAGCTTTTTATTTCTGCAAAAGAATTGGACAGACTAGCACGAGAAGACTTAGGCTGCAATCTTGTGCATGCTTTGATGGGAGTAAATCCAATTAAGCCCAGTAGGATTTACCGTAATTCTGAACATTGCCAGCATTATATTCCAGGATGGGAATTTAGAGTTTGATGTCCTCTTTCTGTAGAAGGGGACTTGTTTATAACACCAGGAGGGCGTTCTTGAAGAGATGGCATCTCTGCAAGCTCCTGGAGCAGAGGAAATTTGTGTTTCTCACTTTTTGATGTCTGATCACTAATCTATTGGAAAGATATCTTTCTTGAACTTTTCATTTTTTTAAAAAAGTGGGGGGGTGGTTTCTAAAAGAGTTTCTTTCTCTTGCCAGTGGGGCAGTTATTAGCATCCAAATTATATATTTTAAAATCTCCTGACCATTTTTCAGCTAAAGATACAAACAACTGATTATAAATACCATTTACATTAAAGCCCAAAGATCCTAGCCCCTAGGGCAGTGATGGCGAACCTATGGCACGGGTGCCACAGGTGGCACGCGGAGCCATATCTGCCGGCACGCGAGCCATTGCCCTAGCTCAGCTCCTGCGCGCATGTGCGTGCCCACCAGCTAATTTTTGGCTCGTGCGGAGGCTCTGGGAGGACGATTTCGGCCTCTGGAGGACCTCCGGGGTGGCAGGGAGAATGTTTTCGCCCTCCCCAAGCTCCAAGAAAGCCTCTGGAGCCTGGGGAGGGCAAAAAACAGGCCTACCGGACCCACTGGAAGTTGAAAAACGGGGGAGTGGGGGGGGTCGCGCACACATGCGCAGGGGGGTGGGGCGAGTGGGGAACTTTGAATTACGGGTGTGGGCACGCACGCACGTACGATAGCGTGTGCACGCAGTATTTCGGCACCCGAGGAAAAAAAGGTTCACCATCACTGCCCTAGGGGCAATTTAAAAGAGTGATTTATATGTCATTTAAAGTCAGAGAAAGAGTGCTTCTGCACAAGAACCTCTTTCTGTTACAGTCATTTCAGGACCACATTTGCTCTGACAGGCCTCTCATTCACATATGCACCCCATTAACTGTGTCTGCCACCCATTCTTGATTACAATACTGTGAGTCAGAAGGGGACAAAAATGACTCAGTGACCATTTTACTGTTAAGAATTCCTTTTCCCTTGCTTTTTACTTGAACAGGACATATAATATGTGGAAATAAATATGCATTCGATATTGTCATGTCTAGCTTGGTGAGCAGTATTTATTTGAATTAACATCCCAGCAAGTAATTCTAATTGTGTCAGAACTTACTTGGCACTTCCTTGTTTCTTCATGCTCTAGATTTTACAGGATAGATTTTGTGCTGCCATAAGATATAAATTTCAGGGCGACTGGGGAAGACAGTGGCAACAATAAAGCAAGGTCATCATTTGTTCCAGCTTAATGAGAGGTTATGAAAGATGGTGAGTTTGGGATATTAGCTGCAAAAAAACAAAATGTGACTCACTTGCACATCCTCTGGTTTGCTTCCTGTGTAATATGCAATGGCCCTGTTGCTTCTTTCCCCCACAGCATTAATTCTACATTTATGTGGAGTTTGCACATCTAATTAAGTTAGGTACCTTTTTTCTCTACTCATAAATATACAAAATTACCCCACCCCCCCAGTGCAAGAGATGCTCTCTATTCTTGGTGGAATCTTGTATTAGATTGATTTTAAGCATTATCTACTTGTTCTCAGTATATTTAAGAATTAAATAAAATGAAGTTAGCTCTTTTCTTGTTCATTTAACTGTGGAGCATGGCTGGCTGGAGATTTCTGGGAGTTAAAGTCCACATATCTCAATTGCTAAGTTTGAGAAACATGTGTCTAACTCAGGGGTCGGCAACCTTAAACACTCAAAGAGCCATTTGGACCCGTTTCCCACAGAAAAGAAAACACCGGGAGCCACAAAACCCTTTTGACATCTAAAATGAAGATAATACTGCATATATCATTTTTTACCTTTATGCTATGTATAAAAAAAACTTATCGTGTGTTGCATTTATGAAATCAATGACCTGCTACAGAGAAAACACATTTTTATTTCTGCATGCAACAAAAGCATTTTGAACTCTGAAAAAAAAGATGGGTCGAAAAGCTCAATAAATCACATGCCGGCTCATATTTTGAGTGACGGGGAGCTGCAGCAGAGGGGTGAAAGAGCCACATGCGGCTCCAGAGCCGCGGGTTACAGACCCCTGGTCTAACTCATGGCTTGGCAAGATCTTTCAGTTTGGATCTTTGCAAAGAACGGTATCAGAAATTGGGCCAGAAACCTGAAAAACTACCAGGGCTTTAAATATTATTTGCCAGGGTTCTGTAGCAAGAAAGGCTAGAAGGAGGCTGTGTGGCTTATCTTTTTTACTTCAAGCTGTATTCTTTTGGTGCTGCTGACTAAGTACAAGTCCTCTTTGCTGGTGCGCAATTTCTTTTCAGTGAACTGAGATGAGAAAAACTGTTGTTTTCCTTATTTGGATGGGTGTGAATGGGATTTGCCTGCAGTACCCTCAAGCAAGCCAAAGTCTTTCAGTTTTGGCGAAGGGCTCCAGGCCTGCTACTAATACCGGCTCAACCCTGGCGTAAGGCTGAGTCACAGAGTGCTGAGCGATGTGCACAGACAGATTTGGTGATTCACAGCCTCTGGAAGGAGAGACAGAAACTGACTTTTTTCTGAAGGTGAGCGGGCAGGGGCACAGTGCCAGGCTTGGCTGCTATTACTGAAAGAAGAGGCCTTCTCGTTGGGGGAATCAAGGCACCACAGGTTGTAAGATTGCATGTATATTGCCCTGGGGCAAGGAGGAGTGTTTCCTAGATTAACAAGGCCCTACTTGTTGGTGCAGGACAGTAGTTTGTGGCAGGTCTGCCATATGCTGCAGGCCAATGTTCTTCCTTTGTGCCTTTGATTTAGATTTAGTGATACTGTGCACATAAACCAGACTTCTATGCTGGCTTTTTAACAAACCATAGTTAAAGTATTACCTTTCTGTATGAACAAACCCAACAGAGGACACAGAAATTAGAACAGGATACTTCAAAATTGAACAAATCTTAATTTTTTTTTGAAGTAACAATTGCGGCAGAAAGAATCAAATTTTTGTGACTCTGAAGTGAAGATGTGAGTCTTTCTTTCCCATACCAGTGAAAATAATTAAAGCTGCTCTTTGCTCTGGAAAGGAATTTGTCATTAGTGCCAGTGGCAGCTTCCCCCCTGGGGGAAATGCCAGGTTCAAAAAGTAGTTTTCTCTGGAACTGCAGCGCAAGGGGGAAAGGTTAAATCCCTTTTGATTGTTAGTTTTTTAAAGTAAAAAAAGTTCCATCCATGCATTTCAAGTCTCTGTTTTTGATTCCAAAATAAACAAGACTAAATTGCCAGTCATTCAGGCCAACAAATGAACTCTAGAAACCAGACTGCACTTTCGGGAAGAAGGCAAGTCCAGGTTCTGTTTCTCTTTAAATCGCTGTGATGAAAGAGCTAGGATTTTAGGTGAATTTGCTGGGAGAGTTTCTCCCAGACTTCATGTGTCATAGCAGGAGACCACGAGCCAGAAGGCCACAGATCCATTATGTTCCCCACATCATATTGGGATCACCGATGCTCAGATTCAGTCACCTGACACCCATTTTTTAAAAAAATGGTGCCCTTTTTATCCACACATCCTTACATGGATGTGCCATGGCACGCGAATGTGGCAGGCCAGAACACACAATACTTGTTCTTGCTAGAGATTATGAAAATTATAGCCCAGTGCTCCTGGTCTGAATTTGAATATTCTTATGAATGCGGGCCAATATACGTATCCCAAGATAATGTCAGCGGGACCAGAGATTTAATCTCTGGTGCTGGAGCCCATCCTTGGGGAACTTCTCTCTAGCAGAGTGTGCACTTTGAGCTATTCTGCGTGTGGAATTTATATGGTGCCTAGTTGCATGTGGTATGAATATTGAATATTCTCATCACCCAATACGTAATAATGTACCTTTAGAGCAAGGGTTTGTTTCTGAAAACTATGTTCTCTTTGTCCTTCAGAAACTGATTTGGCATTCCCAGGGAAGATTACAGAATAAAGAGAATTCAGGGCAGATAATAATTAATGATCTGAGCAAATGAATCAAGTGCATAAAGAGGAATATGTTTTTTTCCTGACTTTCTGTCCTACAGCTCTTGTGGAAGTATTTCCCAACTCTAAATATACTGATTAGTATGGTTGTTCTGAGGTTAATCCCAGCCTATGAAAGGGTTATTTTCCTTTTTTATGGGGCTATGAGGAATTATACAAACTCTCTTCAAGCTGGCATCTTTCACCTTTACAACATTGTGGCAGCTTGTTAGCAAGCCAAGAAAATATTCCTAGCAATTCCTAGTGTATGTTCTTCTAGTTCAGTTACAAATAAAATGATAGAGGATTTATTTATGGTTGGTGCATGTATGTGATTTGTAAAAGCTTCTGATTATGACAGAGCGATAGAGATGACTAGCGAGGAGGCAAGGGCATTGGAAACCCCTTCAGTCTTCAGCTTTGTTTTCTTGACAAGAATAATGGTCACTTATTGGCTTTAACTTTCACAAAGAAGAAATAAGAAGAAGAAGAAGAAAAAGAGTGATAAACTTGAGCTAAACCCAGTTATGAGAGGTAAAGGATCTCTGATGGGTCATGCAGCCAGTCATTGCAATAGAACAGGGGTAGGCAAAGTTGGCTCTTCTATGACTCGTGGACTTCAACTCCCAGAATTCCCAAGCTAGCATGATTGGCTCAGAAATTCTGGGAGTTGAAGTCCATGAGTCATAGAAGAGCCAACATTGCCTACCCCTGCAATAGAAGAAATATCTATCTCCTCAACCTCATTAAAGTGATGAGCTGAAGAAGCTTCTTGGATGAGAAGCGAAATGTCTTCAAAGAAAAACCAGAAAGTCCAGTTGCCTCTTGAAAAAGCACCTTTGGGACAACCATGATCTGGATGACTGAGAATCTCCACACTCATTAAAGTGAGTTTTGCTGACAGCTGAAGAGCACTAAA
This sequence comes from Diadophis punctatus similis, assembly GCA_023053685.1. Classification (NCBI taxonomy): domain Eukaryota; kingdom Metazoa; phylum Chordata; class Lepidosauria; order Squamata; family Dipsadidae; genus Diadophis; species Diadophis punctatus. Next base: position 152,986,271 of record JALIGW010000002.1, read on the forward strand.
GTCATTTAAAGTGACAATAACTACAGATCCTCTGTGTAATAGAATAACACCAACTCAAAATCCCATCATGGCCACCAACCAAGATCAGGAAAAGGAGATGCTGGACATCAGAAGAGTCTCCGAAGTGGTGATTAAACAGCACTTCCAACATTTTTTTTCCTACAGCAACTGCTAATTAAATGCCAGTAACTTCCCAGGCAACATGAGATACAGATACATTTATTGAATAGCCCAAAGGCCTTTTCAAAAAAAGAAAAACAGAACAAACAGGTACAGAAACAACCGTACAAAAATATATATGGTACATGACATCAAAATTCAACGATATCAAAATTTAATAACTAAATTTCTAAAATTAGATAACCCAAATAAAATATCTCGTCTCTAACTCAGCTCATCTTTCTTACAATCAATGAAATTCTTTTCAATGTAGCTGGCTCGTATTGCTGTCATCCTATTAAGATAGCGAGTGATAGCCCTTACCAGGGGAGGAGAGTCTGCCTTCAATAGAAATGTTAATTTATGCCTTATATTCCAGTGGGAAAATTTATTTATAATTGGGGACAGATATTGTTTTCTTACTTCCTCATACATCCTACATTCAAATATTATATGCGCCGTATCCTCGACAACGTTTGCCCCACTCCCAGGCAACATGAGGACATAAGGCTTCCTCAGTGATTTGGGGAGTAAGAACATATCTTGGGATGTTCATCCCACAACTTGGTATATGGTTGGGAAAGAGGAACAACCATAAAGGGGGAAAGGAGAGTCCTAGATTGCTGAGGAACTGATTGGCTCTGGCTATGCCTGTCATTTCACGCTCCAAGGAGACGAAATACAGGAATGCCTGAACAGCCTCTCCCTGCTGAATGGTGAAGTGGGCCCTGAGTACAACATTGTCCCTTCCAGAAATAGAAATCACATGCAAAGGGACCTTTTTCCCTTGTAGACTAGTTTTGTGGCAAAAGGCTAGGCAGCAAGGGAAGATCTGGGGTGCACCCCCCCCAAAAGAAGCAATGAAAATGCCACCACAACCACCCATCCACTAAAGAAAAGAGTCTTCTGCCTTTAGAAGCCCTTTTCTGTATATTATTCCTAAACGTATTACCTCTTCTAGAAGACAAGCATAGAAAAGATGAAAGGACGAAGATTAGATATGTGAAAGGAGCCCTTAGCAGGAGCAGAACCTGTTCAGACTTCTCAAAAACCTTGAGCAGTCTCACAGATGCACCAAAGGTTCAACTCTTGATCCGCCATAGCTAACAAAAAAATTAACTTTTCTTCAAGGGTTCAGGAGATAGAGCCTGGAGTACATTATGACATCTAGTCAGTGCTTGAGTGAGAAAGGGAAGAGACAAAAATTTCCAGGAAAATTTTATGCCTACACATTGTAGACCATTTAATGTGCATTTTTACCTAATATGCCTGAGAAAGATTCTCAGATTAGAGCAAATACTTGCCACAATAGCTCCCAATGTGTACTTGCTTCTTACGGGACTTTCGAAATATTCCCAGAGGAGAAACCTTCAGATCCGTAATGGCAGAGTGGAGGCCATTCAGTTTTTTGTCAGAACATGTGTTCAGGCTTGGTGGTTTGATGGGATCTGTGACTTTAGCACATAACATATAATACTAGTCCAAAACTAAATCCTACTCTAGAAACAAGTTGCTAGTGATTCCCTGGCCTCTGTGCTAATTGACACAAAAAGCAAGAAAGAAGGTTGGCCATTAAAAAGGAGTAGAATCCAAGTGTTTGACCCCTTTTCATAGCAGAGATCAGACCCTGAATAAATCACATCAGTGTGATGACCAAGACACTCATAAGCAGCTGTCACAAACATTCGGACACACTTGGGAATTCAACTCCATTGATAGGTGGAAGCTAAAGACAGTCCAGAGGGAATAGTTTCCCTCCTGGAATAGTTTCCCCGGATCCTGGAAACAGGATCCGGGGAAACTGAGGGTCTTGCTCCACCACAAGTACTCCTTGATTAATGATGGTAATTGAGATCAGAATTTCCATTATCAAGCGAAGCAGTCGCCAAGTGTGACATCACATGATCACATCGCTTAGCGTGGCAATCCTAGCCCTCCCAGTTGCTGCCATTAACTGAATCCCACCTGGTAATTAGGCAAGCTACTTTGAGCCAAACTATTCCTGGCTTGGTTCCTCTGAGCCCCAAACCTGGTTAAGGTAAGGGACTGCCTCTTCAACTTTCCCCTGCCTATCTGCCCCCTACCCCCAATCATTGCCTTTTTGGCTACCATGCTTTCCACTGATCCTGCTGACCCTGCCATCCTGTGTTCCTCTCACCCTACCACCTGCAGTTGACCTTTGCTATGTTCTTTCTCCTGCTGCTGATGAGACAAGCCCAGCCTGGCCTCTCACAAGGCAGCTTCTGGCCACACCAGGCCTTTAATTTTACAACATATAGACAGACTTAACCATAGTTTCATTTGGAAAAATGTGACCATCCTAGACCAAGCCAAGTCCAAAAAACGCCAGGGAATTTCTAGAGGCCGGGCACTCTGACAAATTAGCCATCAATAGACACATAGACATTAACAACATCTATAGACTATGCCAGTGATGGCGAACCTTTTTTGGTTCGCGTGCCAAAAGGTGGTGTGCGCACGCACTAGCGCGCGCGCACATACCCACACCCATTCCCTCCCCCCACTCATGCGCACAACCCCCCACGCTACCCCCTGCGCATGCGCACACACACACACACACCTGCGCAAAGGCCTTATTGAAGCCTGGGACGGTGAAAAACGGCAAAACGGGCAAACCGGAAGTTTGGGAAAACGTACTTCTGGTTTCCCCATTGGGCTGTTTTCGCACTGCGGGGCATCAGGAAGCTTCCCTGAACCCTCCGGAGTGCTAAAAACAGCCCAATGGCAAACCAGAAGTGTGTTTTCTGAATTTCTGGTTCGCCCGTTTTGCCGTTTTTCACATTCCGGGGCTTCAGGAAGCTTCCCTGAACCCTCCGGAGTGTGAAAAACAGCCCAACAGCAAACCGGAAGTGCGTTTTTCCAAATTTCCAGTTTGCCTGTGGAGCTGACATAGGGCAACGCCTCGTGTGCCCTCCGATATGGCTCCGCGTGCCACCTGTGGAATGTGTGCCATAGGTTCGCCATCACTGGACTATGCAAAAGAGACAATCAGCCAAAAAGGGAACAAAAACCCCAAGCACCTCTCCACCAGCAATCAGCACCCAGATCAGCATAGATTAACTCCAAGGTTAACATCAGACCAGAAATCAAGTAAACAACACCCCATCAAGAAAATGCCAAAGAAGCCAACAGTAAACAGCCCAACCAAAGAGCCTCTAAGTTTAAGACCACCCCCAGCAACATTGACAGGGAAAGCCACCAGATTAAATAAACTGACAGCAAACCACACTCCTTATTACCAGTTGCTTTCATGGTGTGGAGACAATAATTTGGTCCTTAACACCAATAAGTCCAAGGAGCTTATAGTGGACTACAGAAGAATAGATCAGACATCCAGGCCTTGGTTATCAATGGAGACCAAGGGGAGCAAGTGGCCAGTTTTATGTTTTTGGGTGTTATAAAAGAGGACCTGACCTGGGGCGCTCACATTGCAGCACTGGTCAAAAGGGCCCAGCAGAGATTATAGTACCTGAGACTTCTCAGGAAACAACTGAATGAAAAACTTCTGGTTACCTTCTATCACTGCACTATAGAGGGTATCTTAACTTACTGCACCTGTGTATGGTTTGCTAATTGCACAATGGCAGATAGGACAGCGCTCCAGAGGGTTAACATCATTGCTTAGAGCAGTGGTTCCCAACCTGGGGGTCGTGACCCCTTTGGGGGTCGAACGACCATTTCCAAGGGGTCGCCCCAGTATCCTCAGCTCCCCCCCCCACTGCCACAAGCCTGGCCATATCGGCTTAACTCGCCCAAGCCCTCCGATTGGTCAGGAGAGGTGCCATTCGGTGAGAGGCATTTGTTGTGGAAGATAATATTCCTTGTGCTCTTGCAAAGATTGACCCAAGAATTTCTGATCTGGCATAATTACATAGTTTTTGTGATTAATCGCTATGCTTTAATTATGTTCAATTTGTAACAATGAAAATGCATACTGCATATTAGATATTTACATTACGATTCATAACAGTAGCAAAATTACAGTTATGAAGTAGCAACAAAAATTTTATGATTGGGGGTCACCACAACATGAGGAACTATATTAAGGGGTCGCGGCATTAGAAAGGTTGGGAACCACTGGCTTAGAGGATCATTGGTTGCCCTCTCCCCTCCTTGGAAGACCTTCATAGCTCCCGCTGCCTTAAGAAAGTTCAAAACGTTCTTAAAGATCCATCTCATCCTGGGCACCCTTTATTTGAACTATTGCCATCTGGCAGATGGTACAGGACAATAAAAACAAGGACAAATAGGCTGAAAAACAGCTTCTACCCCAAAGCAGTAACTATGTTGAATTCTACTGCATAGTGCAATACCAGTGCAGTATCAGGGGTTTTCAATTCAATTGTGTAGAATGTGAAGGATGTGTGTTTTTTTTATTATTATTATTATAAGAGTCGCGGTGGCGCAGTGGTTAGAGTGCAGTACTGCAGGCGACTTCTGCTGATCACCGGCCACCAGCAGTTTGGCAGATCGAATCTCACCAGCTCAAGGTTGACTCAACCTTCCATCCTTCCGAGGTTGGTAAAATGAGGACCCAGATTGTTGGAGGCAATATGCTGACTCTGTAAACCACTTAGAGAGGGCTGTAAAGCACTGTGAAGCGGTATACAAGTCTAAGTGCTATTGCTGCTATTATTATTATTATTATTATTATTATTATTATTATTATTATTATTATTATTATTATTATTATTATTATTATTATTATTATTATTATTATTAAACATGAAAATCAGTCAACTGAACATTTAAAGATGTGTCATAAATACCATTGACTGGTGCTAATTGTTGATACGGGTTGCTGCCAGCATCCTAGGTATCAACCAAGTATCTTCTTAAAATATATGATGTTCCGAGTAGCGCAGTTTTTTGCAGTTCCGCTTGTGTTATTGCAGGAAGTTGCAATTTCTTGATGTGTTTTGTAAAATTCTTGGATATGGTACCAAGTGCCCCGATGACAATGGGTATCACGGTTACATGTTTCATCCATAGCCTTGTAGTTTCAATGGCCAGGTCGCGATATTTCGTGATTTTTTCCAGTTCTTTTTCTTCGACTCTGGCATCTCCTGGTACAGCGATATCAATAAACTATACACTTCGGCCCTCGACAACCGTGATGTCTGACGTGTTGTGTTCCAAATGACGATCTGTATTCGAAAGTCCCACAAGATCTTCACCTTCTCATTTTCGGTAACTTTTTCTACTTTGTGCTCCCATGACTTTTTGGATACAGGTAAGTCGTATTTTTAACATAATGACCAGTGGATTAATTTAGCAACTCAGTCGTGTCTAGCTTTGTAATCAGTTTGTGCAATTTTGCTGCATTCACATATTAAATGTGAAACAGTTTTGACTTAGTCGTTGCATAGTCAGCAGTTTGGATTGTCAGTGGATTTTTGTATCTTTGCTTTCATGGCATTAGTTTGTAGTGCTTGTTCTTGAGCAGCGAGTATTAAACCTTCTGTTTCTTTCTTGATGGTTCCCATCTTAAGCCATGCTCATGTAAGGTTGTCGTCGCTTTTTCCTTCAATGTTTTTCAAGTGTTGTCCATGCAAAGCTTTGGTTTTCCATCTATTTAATCTGTCATCCAGCTGTTTTTCCTTATATTCTGCCTTTGTTTCTGTTGTTTTTATAATGTTCTCCGTTTATACAGCCTGCAGCAATTTTTCTGTACTTTGGTTCACATAATCATTCAAACTTCATTTTTCTTCTTCTACAGTTTGATGGATTTGCAGTAGCCCTCTGCCTCCTATTTTTCTTGGCAGGTACAACCTGTCGATGTCACTTCGTGGATGTAAAGCGTGGTACATATTCAAAAGTTTGCGCGTTTTCTGGTCCAAGTTTTCCAGTTCAGCCAAAGTCCAGTTGATGATTCCAGCTGAGTAGCATATCACTGGAACAGCCCATGTATTAATGGCTTTAATTATATTTCCAGCATTCAGCTTTGGTTTTAATATTTTGCGGATCCTCCTGATGTATTCCTTTTGTGTTGACTCTTTGACTTTTCCATTCAAGATGTTATCTGCTTCCAATATGCCTAGGTATTTGTAACCATCATCCTTTGCTAATGCTTTCACTATGCTTCCATTTCCCAGTTCTATTCCTTCTTCTTTTTTTTAATTTTTCCTCGCTGCATGGATAATATAGCACATTTTTCAAGTCCAGAATTCATTTTGATGTCACTGTGTCATCAATAGTCAATAGTTGAACTGTGTGAAGTATTGATTTAAGTTTAGTGGGGCTTTTTGCATACATTTTTAAGTCATCCATGTAGAGTAGATGGTTTACCTTGCCATGTTGGCTTGAGATTTGGTATCCCAGTTTTGTGTTTCGTAGGATTATTGTCAGTGGAATTAATGCGATGTTGAACAGTAGTGGTAAAAGTGAGTCCCCCTGGAAGATTCCTCATCTGATGTTGACTTCACCAATGTTCTCCCCATTTGCTGTTAGTACTGTTTTCCATTTTTGCATATTTGCTTTCAAAAATGTACAGATATTTTTGCTGATTCTAAAGTTTTCCAGACAGGTGTTAATCCAGCTGTGGGATAAAGAGTCATCATCATCATCATCATCATCATCATCATCATCATCATCATCATCATTTAGTTTTCTTATGTATGATGTACACTAAAGATGGCATTTAATTTCGTTGTACGAGGTGCAATGACAAGAAAGTAAACTTAAACTTATTAGCACTGATGATGTTACCTAATTTGGATAATGCAAGAAAACAAGCAAGCTCAGAGAGTACTAAGGACCCCTCATTTCAACCCTGAACTATAAATATTATCCTTTATTGGTAAATTCACTTCTCCAGATACAGCCTTTACCTGCCCAATATTGCAGATGCTATAGCTTAACTGAACCTGCCTAGGGGCTATTTTTTTTAGTACATCTCTTTCTTGTGAACTCTGTTACTCCAATAACTGAGAACAATAGTTAAATTTACTATCTGTGATGATGGAAGAGACATCCATGTCCGGCTATCTAGTTCTATAGCCACCACATTTTTTTATTTTTTATTTATTTTTTAATTTTTTTTATTTTTTTATTTTTTTATTTTTTTATTTATTATTATTATTATTATTATTATTATTATTATTATTATTATTATTATTTTATTTTATTTTATTTTATTTTATTTTATTTTATTATTTGGGGGTGGGTGGATATTTCATGTATTCAGTCACTATACTGATTTAGACTGATTGGCTATAAGTACAGATAGTCCTCTCTGACTGCAGTTGGGACCAGCAACTCAGTTGCTATGTGGTACTGTTGTAAAGTGAAGCAACACCCGATTTAACATCAATTCTGACTCTGGTTAAGTGAATCACCAGTGATCATTAAACGTGATGTCATGTCATTGTGACTTATGATTTCCTGCTGACTTCTTCATTGACTTTGCTTGTTGGAAGCTGCTAATGAAGGTTGCAAATAGAGATCATGTGATCACAGGGACACTGCAACCGCAGTGTTTAAGGACCAGTTGTTAATCTACTTTTTTAGTGCTGTCGTAACTTTGAACAGTAACTGAACAAGCAGTCAGTAAGCAAGGACCACCTTTGTAATAAAGAAAGTACCGGTAATCCATACAACTAATGTCAACTCTTGTGGGTGAAGATCTTCCCAAGGAGAAGAGTCATTCTTCTGGCCTGCCTTCTTACCAGAAGAATAATCAACTTCGTATGTTAGGTCTATTATCTGTGGACAAAAGAATTCTTCACAAAAAAATTGACTGTTAATCATTTATTAGACTTTTAGCAATCTCATGTACCGAGTGGGTGAGGACTGGATATAAAGAGTGGAAAGTTGCTTGAAGGAAAATTTTATGGGATTTGTTCACTTGGGCTAGAAGCCACTAGAATGAAGTAGCTTTGAGGTACTATGCCTCTTTTTTTAATTTGTCTGGCTCCAATAGTTATGGAAAAAAGATGGTAGGTCTTGGAGACTGTCCAACATGACATCTTGACATGACTATCTTGACATGAGTTCTAAGGGAGTTGACTTGAAGGCGCTGCTATTGTGATTTAGCAAAACTGAAGAGAAGCTAAACTGGTTTTTTAAAAATAAACTTATTGTAAGGTTGGGGACAAGGTTTGCTGAAAAAATACATACAGTACATATAATCTTTTGTTTACAATACCTCTTTGAATGAATGGTCAAACTATTTGGATTTAACCAGAACAGGATACACTTCTGGTTAGATTGCAGAATAGATTTACTCCTAGGTTGAAACATCCCAAGATCAATAAGCAAATGTTAGTAAAATATTTGGTTTCTTAAAGAACAATGAGTGTGGTTTATGGCTCCTTTAAATCTTAAATTGCTGCTATGGGTTAATTTTACAGCATTTCACAAATCTACAAATCATATAATAGACTACAGTGTTTCCTCATTATTATTATTTTTTACTTCCTGAGTGTTATGTGTGTACAGGCACCTGAGTGCACAATGACCACACACAAACATATATAGAGCTGCCAAAGTGCTACTGGCAGCTTTCTTCCAGATGCAGTTGCGGGGACATTGGATGCCTTTTCCTTTGGCCAGTTGCTGTCTGCAATTTGTGTCTGCCTTTCTCTGGGGGTTTTTCCCCTCCTGGCTCGAGTTTGAGGTTCTCTCCCCCCCCCATTCCAGTAGAGCTGCTTTTTTTGATTTTCAGACAGGCTGTTCTGAGCCTTCAAGGCAGAGCTTCTCTATGCTTCAGATGGATCTCATCCACTGCTGACCGGCTTCAATTATCTTTCGCCCTCTGAGTTTCCATGACAACTGGACCTCGTCAGAGGCCTATCTTTGGCTTTGGGTAAATTTTTGGTTGGCCCTCGCTTGCACAAGATTCATGGCATCTGCTTTAGATTTGAGCTGCTGGGAAGCAATGGTCAGCCGACAACTTCTGCAGGGTGGCTGACATTTTTGGCAAGAGGGTGGGTGGGTGGTTCCTGTGCCTCATGTGACAAGCTGGATCTGCCTTGTAGTTGGTCTGGTGTTCCCATTCCTTGCCTGATCCCTCTGTGGATTGGCAAGGCCTGGCCAGTGCAATAGGACGTGCTGTTCAGGCTTGGGCAGAAAAACAAACAGGCTTTCTGCGTTGCTATGGCAATGGCAGGCTGTTGGCAGAGGCTGGGAGAGGGCTCTGAGGCCCCTGGATTTGAGTGGCCTGTTTGAATGATTCCAGAATGGCTGTGGATTAGGAAAGGGGGCTGCCTAACCCTCCCACCAGCACTCCTTGGGTTAGCCCAGGGATGGGTAATTAATTTTCACAAGGAGTCACATAAGAAACAGAGACTGTTGTGGAGGGCCGAACCAATAGGACCAACACATTACTGTGAAGATGTGTAGGTAACTATGTAAATTGAAAAAAAATAACAGTTCCCCTCAAAATCAAAGCAATGCAGCTGTATTGCGTGCATGGTATATGCTTACTTACATTTGACTTCTAATTTCTGATTGATCTCACATGGGCTGGACAGCCATGCACTGGATGTGGCCCGGGGGAGGAGGGATGTAAAATGCCCAGATTTGGTTAGCTATTACTTTACTGGACCCAGATTGGTGGAAAGTTTTGAGAGGCAGAAGGAGCCAATTTGTAGGAAAGAATTGGCTTCTGCAAATGCCAGGTTTTAAAAACTGCAAGAGTTGAAGGAAGAATGCTTCAATATGTGGCGCTCTCTCTAGCGAGCCATGCCAAGTTTAAGCCGTCTTTCTTTCTGGCACAGTAGCTATTTCACCTGTGTTTATATGTCAGTGCAGCACTCGTTCTTTCTGTCTGCCAGGTGTTGGCAATATTCTTCTCAGGAGCAAGCAGGATCTTTCCCAAGTTCTTTCTATTTAATTTGAATTCAACCTTTTGTCAAAGAGTACCTGGAGTCCATGATATGGATTCTTGTAAAATCCTTCTTTGACTAGCTTGACTAGCTAGTCACTTGACTAGCTTTTAAATTTGATCAAAAAAATGTCAGGGCTCCTGATACCAGGCATTACAACCATATTTTAGAAACTACATTTAGCCCCGTCTCAAGCATATATCAATATATTGGCAATGTTCAATGGCATTAAATTAAGTTGTATGCCAAATGTACAAACCTGTTTTTAGTTATGCCCTGTTTTACACTTCTCTCCTTCTCTCGTTTTTGTGTGTGAGTTCTGCTGACAAAATCTTGTCATGGATGGGAAAAGTTCTTTTCTTAGATTTGCCTGGGATTTGTTAGTAAGAGGAAATGGTTGGCTGGAACCTGAGACAAAGCCAATATTTACGATATCTATTTTCAGCTTGGCAAAGGTGAATGTGGGCAGTTAGCAAAATACGCAGATGACAGATACTGGTAAACTAGGATAGTGCAAATTAGAAGAAATTGACTTCACCAAAGTGTTATTTAGTGGAGGAATAAGGTTTGCAGCAAAGCTATTGTGTGCAGGCTCTTAACTTGTTTGCAATTCTTAAGTGGTTTATGCACAAAAAATAAATATGCCAGTTGGCGAAAAGAGATTCTAATTGCTCATTGAATTAATTCTTTATGGAAGTATGATATGAATACATCGTAATAGCCACATCAACTTGTGGAAGTGGAAAATGGGGGGAGGGTTTGTGAAGTTTGAGGCTGCTATCTGATTGTGGGTTTTTTTGGGAGGCTCTTTGCTTCAAGTACCACTTTTCTCTCCCCTTTTCCCCAAAGGTATCCTCTCTAGAATTGCTTTCTGTATCACCCTTGCTGCTATTTCTGACAAATTTCTCACACATTACCATTTCAAGATGCTTTACTTTAGAGTGAACCTGTGTTAGTTGTAGGTCTTTAGAATATATGTCCAATGTATGATGGACGTGGGTGCCAGATACAAAACTAATAAACTTTTTTTCCCCATGCTGCTAGATGCCAGCCTGGTCTGATTGGAGAGCACTGCCAGTTTCAAGATCCATGTCATCAATCATCCTGTGCCAATGGGGGTTCATGTGAAAGCACCTTGCGTGATGGCACTGTCCACTACCAATGTACCTGCCCCAAGGGCTTCCGAGGTGAGGATATCCGGTGTGATGGAATAGGGAGATAAAAGCTTCTGGTAGAAAAGTAGTCTATTGGAATGGCAGTATAACTGGTGCTCTCCAGGAAGAAAAAGCCCTGAATATAAACAAGGAAGTAGATCTTTTGGGGGAAGAGCCATCTTCCATGTTCGTAATGTATTTCCTTTTCTGTTTAGGTCAAGACTGCTCTCTGTTTGATGCATGTGCCAGCAAACCATGTGTCAATGGTGGCCGCTGTACTAACTGGAATGGCCGATATAATTGCACATGTCCATCAGGTTACCAAGGCCGCAATTGTCGGAGTGATGTAGATGAATGTCGGGTGTCTGGTCTGTGTCAGCATGGCGGTACCTGTCTTAATACACCTGGCTCCTTCCGCTGTCAGTGTCAAGCTGGTTATACAGGACAACACTGTGAGAGTATCTCTACCCCTTGTGCTCCTTCTCAGTGTCTCAATGGGGGCACTTGCCGTCAGACGGGAGATCTCAGCTATGAGTGTGCTTGCTTACCTGGTGAGTGAACTTCCAGAAATTGTTGCTTACCTCTGCTCTATGAGAGCGTGGTGGAGAGAGATAGTCAGCATAAAAATAACAGATGCAATTGGGTTGTGTGAAATAGGAGCATCACATGGAACACAAGCTTAACTATTTGCTTTTGTAAATTGTATTTCACTGCTTTCCTGTCAGGAAACTCATGGGAAGCTATTGAGAGCTTTGGCAGAGCAGGAAGGAAGCAATCTAAAGGGAGGCGGGGTAGGCAAGTTAGCAGTCACCGCTGTGGCTTCTTTGAGCCAGATTGCAGTGTGAGGCTTGGCTAATGCTTCCTCCTTGATCTAGTTTATGATCAGGAATGCAGGAAGGGCTTTCACTGCATAACTCCAGCAACTCTTTGGCTAACAATTCCTAACCAAACTTTAAATTGTATGTTATCTATCCTGGAAGGTATCCTGGTATGTGCTTGATAGAATTCACTCCCACGAAAGGATGCATAATTGCCCATTCTACTTTAATACTGGACTTTTTTCCTTTCCTTTCCTGAAGCTAATTTTCCCACTGTCCCCAATTAGGCTAAATTATCTTCTTCCCTCCTTTCAGGTTTTGAAGGACACAACTGTGAAATTAACATAGATGACTGTCCAGACCACATGTGCATGAACGGAGGCACTTGTGTGGATGGTGTCAACACCTACAACTGCCAGTGTCCTCCAGAATGGACAGGTACTGGAAAGCAGGCCAGGAAACAGAATGTGATTAATTTCAGGGGGATTAATAAAAATCTGGGCAGCTTTTAAGATCTGGTTATAAATAGTATTCTTTCCTTTTCTCCATGGTATTATAAAAATATTAACTATCTAGTTAGGAAATCTGCCTGTTTGATGGATAAGACTATTTTTTAATCCTTCCAATTTTGGTGAAATGGTGTTATGCTGGCTTAGTGAACTAGGAACAAAGAAGAGCAATGACAACTCACAACTGGCCACAGGAGAGGAACTACAACTTTTGGATTCAACCCTGCTTTGGAAAACATTTAGCTAAAAGTATCCCTTTTTTTCTGCACCATAGGCCAATTCTGTACTGAGGACGTGGATGAATGCCAGCTGCAGCCCAATGCTTGCCACAATGGAGGCACTTGCTTCAATACCAATGGAGGACATTCATGTGTCTGTGTCAATGGCTGGACTGGGGAGAGCTGTAGTGAGAACATTGATGACTGCCAGACAGCTGTCTGTCAACATGGTGCTACTTGCCATGATCGTGTGGCATCCTTCTATTGCGCATGTCCTATGGGCAAGACAGGTAGCTAGCTTCTACCATGCATGTCATATCAACAGACTTTAATCAGTGTTAAATAAATAAACTGAAAAGGCAATGGGTATATGGACATTGAATAAAAAGAATATGATTACTTTTTAAATGGAAAGAAATAATGAACACGCTTGCTTCATGTTTTTTTTTCCTTATGTCTTTCATATATATTTCTTCTCATGTGGTGACCTTTCTCTTTCAGGCCTCCTTTGTCACTTGGAGGATGCCTGTGTCAGTAATCCTTGCCATGAAGATGCCATTTGTGACACCAATCCAATGAATGGCCGTGCCATCTGCACCTGCCCACCAGGTTTTACTGGTGGAGCCTGTGATCAAGATGTGGATGAATGCTCCATTGGTGAGAATTTCGTTTTTCTTGTATGGAGGTGTTCAAGAAGGAATGGATGCATGGAATTATGCATCTTTGAAACAATGGAAGGGCCCAAAGGTTTTCTGAGATAGACTGACCTCTGCTGGCATGCCTTTGAATTGTTTTGTCTCAGGTTGTCTCTACAAGTATAATTTTGGGCCAGCCAGCCAACCACTTTCACTTATTATTTTGCTACCTGCAGGAGCTAATCCATGTGAGCATTTTGGCAAATGTGTGAACACGCAAGGCTCCTTCCAGTGCCAGTGTGGACGTGGTTATACAGGTCCACGCTGTGAGACAGACATCAATGAATGCCTCTCCATGCCTTGCCAGAATGATGCCACCTGCCTTGACCGTATTGGAGAGTTTACATGCATCTGCATGTCAGGTAGGATCCCTGAATCTGGCTCCAAAATTAGGTTGCTGCCCTTGGTAGTGAGAATAATCTCAAAAGCAAGAAAAAGAATAAGTATGCAGTTGACTGGAAGGGAAGAGAGTCAAATCTCTGAGAAAACTGGGCTCTTTGAATGAGCTTAAGTAGTTTACTTCCTTGGTTCAAATTGTTTTTAAAAAAGAAAATTGAGAGAAGTCATTCACTATTATTGTGACGCTCTGTATAATACATAAAAGGTATGACAAGTACTTTTTGAAAATAATTGAAGAATAACCTTGCCTGCTTCATATCTAGTTGTTTCCTTGGTATGAGCCTAGCTTCTTGTGTTTAATTCTGGAAGACAAAGTGGATCTTAGATTCTGATTTATCCATGTTTGCTTTGATGTACTGTTCTTTATTGGATTGTTGGATTTATTGAATAATAATTCCTTATTCCTTTGGTGGAGAGGAGTCAGGTGGGATTTACTTAGGATGATGTGTCATTTGCCCATTGTATATCTGCAGTTTTTACCATATGCTTTTTCTTAAAATAAGAGATGCAGAACTATTGGAATTGCAGTCCTCATGATTTTAAGTATCTAGCTTGAAGTTTTCCTCTCTCTCTCTCTCTCTCTCTCTCTCTCTCTCTCTCTCTCTCTCTCTCTCTCTCTCTCTCTCTCTCTCTCTCTCTCTCTCTCTCTCTCTCTCTCTTTCTCTCACTCTCACTCTCACTCTCACTCTCACTCTCATTGTGGATGTCACTTTACTATCACGAAACCACAATTCCTTAATATTCAGATAGCCAATATAAACTTACATGAAGAGCCATGGAAGAATCATTCATGAAAAAAGCTAGAGTTTTGAATGTTGGCTCTTTCATAGAAATGTCTCCGCATCATAACATTGCTATGCTGTACACTGGGGCAAGAAGCAGGTTGAGCCTTTCAGAAGTTTCTCTAGAATCAAAGCATGCACACATACATACACACAACACATTTCATAGAAAGTGAGAGACGACTATACAGTTGTCCATTTCCCATTCTGGCAGAACTTTTAAGATTGAGGTATTGCATAAATTTGTACAATGTCCATACAGACAGTTGGGAGTGCAGCATTGTGCTTGGAATATTAATGGTCAGGCTGGCCTAGTGAGTGATGAGAATTGGCTGTTCTTTGTGCTTCCATTACCCCATATAGGGAGCAACATTCTCCTTCCTTGCTCACTCATTGGTTAATGCTAGCTTTTTGTACAGGCCCTGGGGGAGGGGTAAGTCTTCCTAGCTGCAAATGCCTTTGGGCAAAAGGGGATAGTAAACTCTGTTTTAACCTTGTGTGTTGCTCACCCAGTATTGCTCGCCCAGTATTGCTCTATGCTGGAGCCATTCCTTTTGGGATTAGGATATAGTGAAAGGACTGTAATATTAAGTGGCTTCAGAAATTATCCAACGTGAACAGTATTATTTTCCTGTACAAATCTTCTTTTCATAGCAAGAAATAGGAACCCTTAAAAAGGATGCCATCTTAAATTAGATCAAGCTATTTCTCCACCTAACATTTAGCCACAGATATTTTCTATATCACCTAACTTATCTTTTTCAGTAGGTATATATTAGGGGTTCAACCTGTAATTGTCCTCATTATAAATGCATATGCTGTAGCTTATGTATAATGCTATCCTACATGAAAGGACATAAGCAGGACTTCTGCTTACTTCATGTAGAATCCAGCATTCCAGGAAACCAAACTTAATTGAAAATGGAGACCCTATTACAGTAGTTCTCAAACATTTTGGTCTCAGGCCTTCTTTACATCATTAAAAATAATTGAGGACCCCAAAGAGCTTTGGTTTAGGTGGATTATATCTATTGCTATTTACTGTATTAAAAATGAAAACTGAAGAAATTTTAAAATATTTATGGGTTTGATTTAATTGACTGAGAACTGCTACACGATTATATTGCCTGTCATATTGGATTAGCAGATTATCTCATTTAAGTTTGAATATTCAACCTCACAGGATTGTTGTGAGAAAAATAGGAGGCAAGAGTAACGGATATGTTAACTGCCTTGAATTATATATTAAAAAGGTGAATAATAATAATAATAATAATAATAATAATAATAATAATAATAATAATAATAATAATAATAATAATAATAATAATAATAATAATAATAATAACAACAACAATAATAAATAAAAAAGATATTCAGCAGCAGCAGCAAATGATATTTGTGACACATTTTTAAATGTTCAGTTGACTGAGCTTCATGTTTAATGAATAAAAGATAATAATAACAACAACAAGAAGTTACATAAGAGATGTGCTCAATTCATCATTTGAAATAGTAAGGGTGTGCTTCTATGACTATAAGGTTGGGATGTGCTGAAATATTGAGATTAGAGAGAAATAATCATGGTTGGACTTTTCAGAAGAAAATTGTTTCTAACCAGTGGAACAATAATTCTGACAACTATGAAAGCTGTCTTTGTACAGATAGTCCTTAACTTATGACCATATGGATCTCTGAATTTCCATAAGTCAAAAGAATAATAAATCAAGGCACCCATGTGACTGGCCTCATTTTACAACCCTTTTTGTGGTGGTTATTAAGCAAACATACCTAACAAATTTGTCACTTAGCAACATAAATTTTGGGCGCAGTTGTGGTCGTAAATTGAGGACTACCTTACCTTTTGGAGGGGTATCATAAGTTGAAAACGGGCATTAAGCAACCGGTCATTAAGCAAGGATTCAAACACTTAAAAAAAACCTAGATTTTATGATTGCCCAATTTTGCAAGTAAAATGCCGTCTAATATGGTGTATCTTTTTTCTATACAATAAATTTGTGTTCCTGATGACATGGGCTCTTTGTCCCATTATTTCTGTGGGATATATGCTGAGTACATATCACTAATATATAGAGAGACAGGGTGAAAAGAGGATGGGGTTAGAATTTGCAATAGAAATTATTCTTTGTGATTGCAGGTTTCAGTGGTACTTACTGTGAGATAAATATCAACGAGTGTGAAAGCAATCCCTGTGTCAATGGGGGTGTCTGCAAGGATATGGTCAATGGGTTCAGTTGCACCTGCCCCTCAGGTAAGTATTTGCCAATCAGGAGCCTTACCTCACATTCCCACTTGGAAAGAAATGAAATTGTTGTTTTCTGCATAACATTTTACAGATTCTGTATCTAGAAACCATTTTCCCCCCAATTGGCTTCTTCTTACTTGACACCACATGTATGTGCTTTGAGTGTATTTGAAGTGTGCCAGGCCCTGACATTTCGAAGATTGGGAAACTGCAATCCCTTTTCGTAAAAAGCTTAGTTTTTTTCCTTGTAATATTTTGAGAATTGCCTGTTTCTTGAGTCAACTTAACAATATGCACTGCTTTGTTTTTAGACTTGTGCTGCAATTTCTCTTGAATTCATACTGCCCCCTGTGACATTTCTTGTCTATTGTCCCATTGTTTAGACTGCCTAGGTATCCATTGCTGAGCAAAACAGCCTATTTGAATAATTTTTGGTCAGTGACTGGGCTACCACTGTAATTTTATGGCAGTATCATTAGCTTCTTCCCCAGGACTTGCCCAGCCTTTCTGGTACAACCGGGTGGAGGTACTATGCCCCATTTAGTTGTTTTTAGGGTTGATTGGCAGACAGGCCTCTAGCATGCTCTGTGGGAGCTTGGACAATGGCATCTTTGTTTCCCTAGCCTGTCGCTCAGGCCCCTGAACCCAATTTACATGTGAGGTAGACACTGCAAAGCCCCCTGTGGAGAGAAGGGAGAGAGACATTAAGAGCTCTTGTTATAGGCCTCTGGTGGTAAGGCTGAGTTGTGTGACTAAGCTGTATTTTACAGTGCCAAACCTTTTCTATTACTGCCTGGGGGTTTTTTTTTTTGGTTCAAATTGTCAGTTTATACTGGGTTGATCTAATTCCAGCCATTTGGAAACTCTCTTAGAATTGGCAAATACTGATCCTGAACCATGCTTGTAATTTTATTTCCCCTAATGGCAATGGGCTGCTTATATAGGATTTTCCTTACATAACTACTGAGAAAGCAGAAGTAATAGCAATAGCAATAGCACTTTACTTATATACTGCTTCATAGTGCTTTACAGCCCTCTCTAAGCAGTTTACAGAGTTCAGCATATTGCCCCCAACAATCTGGGTCCTCATTTTACCGACCTCGGAAGGATGGAAGGCTGAGTCAACCTTGAGCCTAGTGAGATTTGAACAGCTGAACTGCTGAACTAGCAGTCAGCCTGCAGTCGCAGCATTTAACCACTGCACCACTTCAGCTCTTCATTCAGGTAGCCATTCAGGTAGTACTTCCATTCTTCCCAAGGTCATATTGGATTTACCAGAAGTATTGCATATATGCATGGTGTTGCGATGCTTTATGAAGTAAATTTTGTTATCTTTGACAATTTCGGAAATTTGCATGGAGATACAAATAATATTAACTGATGTGGAACATTAGGTCATTGAATATGAGGTCTTTCACACTGAAGTCCATTAAATCCCATCCTCGCTATATTTCTAAATTTCCTGGCTCCCAAAATTCTATAGATAGTTTACAATAATAAGATTAAAACCAAAATCAAAAGCCAATAGCATAAGGAAGAAAATCAAACTCCTGTCACCTTTGCATCCAACAAACCTGTAAAATATGATACAGATGTATAAAATTTCTATATATCAGAGTGAATAGCAAACAGGAAGCACTATTTTTGAGAGTTGTCGTTGGGATGTACTCTCTGATGAAGTAGGACCTGTGGTTTGATTACCATTTCATTAGTTTTTCTGATTCGTTTGACATATTTTTCCTTCCACATTCAGGCTTCTCAGGTTCTATGTGCCAAATGGACATTGATGAGTGCGCCAGCACACCATGCCAGAATGGTGCCAAGTGCGTGGATAGGCCCAATGCTTATGAATGCCGTTGTACAGAAGGTGATTGCTTACTACAGAAGTTGATGAGATTTGATAATGAATTCAAGGGTTTATGGGATACTAACACAGGGAGAAATAAATGCTGTTTTCTATGTATTGTGTGCTTGATATGAGTTCTTTTCCCCATAACATATCTCTTCATCCGAAAGTTGTTGTTTTTTTTGTAAAGGAAGAGTTTGTAGTAATAATCGCTAACACTTGATTCAAGGACAATTTATTTGTATCTTTGGTATTGGGTTTTGAATCAGTGGAAAAAGAATGATAAAATGTTTTTCAAACTAAAATGTACATTGTATTTTTTCCCCCAGGGAAATACCCTGTTTCCCCCAAAATAAGACATCCCCTGATAATAAGTCCAATCGGGCTTTTGAGTGCATGGCAATAAGGCCAAGTGCTTATTTCACGGTTCAAAAAATTATAAGATAGGGTCTTATTTTTGGGGAAACGCGGTATTCCTCCTACTTAACTCTTGTAATTGGGGGCAGACTTTTATTACTCTTTCCTGTGATAGGAATTGCCCATCTTTTGTTCAGTGTCTAAATTTCAGTTTACACATGCCTCAGAGTTACACTAAGATAACTGGAAGATGAGACATTGGTCTCTTTTTAATCAATAGCTTGACTATTGATTAATCAATATTAATCAATAGTGACTTTTCACTTCCTAAAATTAAAGTTAGGGGAACTTCCCCAGGAGCTGAAGAAGCTTCTTGAATGAGAAGCGAAACGTCTTCAAAGAAAAACCAGAAAGTCCAGTTGCCTCTTGAAAAAGCACCTTTGGGACAACCGTGACCGGGAATCTTCATAGACATTCCCCAGGAAGTTACTGTAATCCATGAAATGCTGTCTTCTGTTTTTCTTATAGGTTTTGAAGGGGTTTTGTGTGAAAAAAACATAGATGACTGCTCCCCAGATCCTTGCCACCACGGCTCTTGTGTAGATGGCATTGCCAGCTTCACCTGTATATGTGTGGCTGGTTACACTGGTTATCGCTGTGAGAACCAGATCAATGAGTGTCACAGTAATCCCTGTCAGCACGGAGGCAAATGTATTGACCTAGTAAATAAGTACCTCTGCCACTGTCAGCCAGGGACCTCAGGTAGGAACTTTTTTCTTACTCTACAAAAAATGTTCTCTCTTGCTTGGGTTCAAGCCCTCTCTTAAGGGACAGAACTCTTGAGCAGTCGCTTTACCATTTGTATCACTTAAATGATGTTTCAAGAACCTTGCTAACTCATGCTAGCCTACCTTATCATCTACACATGTCATTTAGTCAACACAAAACACAAATCCAGCTATCATGGAGCCTGGTGAAAGGAGGGGTGGACTACTGCTTTTCTGAGACCCATAATATGTCCTTTCCTTTAAGGTGCTAACTGCGAGATAAACTTTGATGATTGTGCCAGCAATCCTTGTGACTATGGGAACTGCCGTGATGGCATCAATCGTTACGATTGCATCTGCAAACCTGGCTTCACAGGTGATGACTGGGTGATGGGCTAAGTTTGGGTGGGGGGCTGGGGCAAGAAAGGAAAGGAGGCGCTCGTTATAAAATCAGCAAAATTGGATTATATCACAGATAATTCTGTTTACAGATTATGAGTACTTGGCTTTGCAGCCAGAAATCGGGGTGTTCAGACTGGCCGTAGGAGAGAAATGCACAAACTGTGGCTCCAGGATGTTATGTGGTTACAGTTGCCTCTCAGATCATAGATTTAGCCTTTCTGAAAATTGTTGCTGAACTGTAACAAATTGAAAAAGGATTAAATAAAGAGCACAATTTCTTTATCAGTTCTTAACTTAAAAGTATACAAAATCAAATTATTGCTTGTGATGGACCCACTTGTTTTGGAATATAACCCTACCCCTGATATGTCATTTAAAGATCTAGTGCACTTGGCCCCAAATAATTGTAGCTTTCTATGGGTTTAATTTTAATTTGTACAGGAGGCAAACCCGAAACGACCTACTGTTCCTCAAGCTATAAGCTTGATCATCTCATTGCTGAACGGTCTTTTTTCCCTCCCCTTTCAGGTCCTCTGTGCAACATAGAGATTAATGAATGTGCATCCAACCCCTGCAAGAATGGTGGTACCTGTGTGGATGGTGAAGATGGGTTCTCTTGCCTTTGTCCTGAGGGTTTCCATGATCCACATTGCTATTCAGAAGTGGATGAGTGCAGCAGCAGCCCCTGCGTGCATGGCACATGCCATGATGACATCAATGGGTGAGAGCTTTCACCAGGCCCAAGTCCAGATGGCTGTCTTTGTGGAAAACTGCTGATCGGTCAGGAGTGGGCAGGGTTTATTCCTGTGAGAGATTTGTGACTGAAGAAAGCAGTGCATTAAATCTGCATCAATAGGCCATTTGAGTGGCCTTGGTAAGCTGTTTTGGAAGATGTGAGGAATCTTGACTTCGTTCTTTTTATTTTGTTAAGGTACCAGTGTAAATGTGAGCCAGGCTGGACTGGAACCAATTGTGACGTGAACCACAATGAGTGTGAATCCAATCCGTGTCAGCATTATGGCACCTGCACAGATTACGTCAATGGCTATCGTTGTAAATGCAAAGAAGGCTTCCAGGGTATGCTTCCTTGCTCTTCTTACCTTGCTGTGCTTACCTTGCCCATACTTTTCCCTAAAGAATTCCACCAGGACACCAATTTTCCCTTTCCTTCAATTCTGCATGACAGGGTTAGATGAGGGCACTGGTTTCTTCTCAAGTTTTAGTTCATAGGATTAATCAGATTATCATTTTCTCTTCAGGGACTTACTGCCAGATTAATATAAACGACTGTGCTTCTAGCCCCTGCCTCAACCAGGGCACCTGTATTGATGGCATTGCCAGTTATACTTGTCTGTGTGACTTGCCCTACACTGGTGAGTGGAGAGTTCTTTGCAATAGAGTGGGTTGGTGGATTGGATGCTTCTTTTGGGGGGTTAACATAATTCTTGCTCCAGCTTGTCCTCTGAAAATTGCTTATATCAATATTGCAAATGCACACAAATTTTTTTTGATACTGAGTTCTAGATTGGAAGCTGGAGGATCATGGCTCATATTCACAACCTGTACTTTTTCTTTCCATGATACAGTCATAATAGCTCTGGTATTAATTGTGTAAAAATCTCAGCTGTATATATCATGCATAGTGGCCATTCCATGTTGTTCTTGAAGTAAAAGTTGAAATAGATATGTGTCAAAACAAAGCCTAAAAGGTGTAAATGTATATGTGTACATATAAAACAGGGTGAGAAGAACCAGGCTGGTAATCTTCCCTTAGGTTTCTTGACATCTTGGTATCTTCCTTGTTGAAGTATTGATGTCAGATAATAGTATAAAAACATCTGGAGGGGAAGAAGCTGAATGAATTCTCACAACCGGTAAGGTTGTCAGCACTGTCCAGTATGTGTCTATGACAGTTCTGCAATTCTATTTTGGGTTTCAATTTAAATTGAAACAGTATCCATTGTTTATGGAGAGAAACAACTATTTGTAAGCAGCAGTATATTATGGCTTGAATGTATATATCCAGATACGCTTTCCCATAGAAAGAGCTTAGTTCCGTTCTACAAATAATAGTAAATAAACCTTTATTTATTTATGTTTTATGTATGAAACAAAATTCCCATTCATGGCACTTTGTGGCTAAACATCTGTTCATGGAGTTTCCTTTGTGTTCACTTGGGAGTCTTATATTTGCAACTCCAGATATTCTCAAGTTGGGCCAGTGAATACTTGCATACTCTTGACAGGCTTCTCATTTTCCACCCCCCAGGACGGAACTGTGAGAATGTCTTGGCTCCTTGCTTCCCTAACCCATGTGAGAACAATGGTGTTTGTGACCATACACCTGATTATGAAGGGTTTACTTGCAGTTGTGCACCAGGCTGGCAAGGTATTATGACCATGTATCCTCCCCCCCCCATCTCTTTCGGAGTATTGTATTTTGAATACCTTTGAATGGAAACAAGGTAAAGAAATTAAAGCGTTAAACACTTCAAAATAACTCTATACATTTTGTTGTCTCCCTATAGGACAGCAATGCCACATTGACATTAATGAATGTGACCAGAACCCATGTCGAAACAGGGGCACTTGCACCAACACCCTTGGCAGTTATAGATGTGCCTGCCGCCCTGGCTACACTGGCATCAATTGCGAGATGGATATTGATGATTGCACACCTAGTAAGTTTATGGAATACATGGAAAAACAAGAAAGAATCTGATTGGAATTAAAGAGTTTGGTCTCCTGCTAGGTTATTTTTTTGAGACCGGATGTATGGCATTATTTCTGACCTGAGATTCCTGCCTTGTTGTTGTCTTGTCAAACTAGAGTCTCAAGGCCTTTGTTCAACTGTTTTCTTAAAAGTAATTCTGACTTCTCCTGACACATGGAACCAGACCTGGAACGCCTTCATTCATTTCCAGTGAGATTTAGACAAATTGAAATGTTTTGGGAATGATCCTTAAGTCTGAAGTCCAGTAGCAGTTATGATGCTAGATCAGTGATGGTGAACTTTTGGCCTCAGTATAAAAAATTTGCAACATGCCTAAATTGACTTAGCAGGCATGTCATTCTCTCTCACACACAAAGAACAAACAAAAAAGAAAGAATTCTCTATCAACACCCACCCACCCACCCCATCTATTCAAGCTATTTTCCAAAGCACCTGAAGGCCAGACAAGGAATAATGGATGGAAACTGAACAAGGAGAGATTCAACCTGGAAATAAGGAGAAATTTTCTGACAGAGAGAGCAATCAACCAATGGAACAGCTTGCCTTCGGAAGTTGTGGGAGCTTCATCACTTGAGACTTTCAAGACGAGATTGGACTGCCATTTCTCAGAAATGGTGTAGGGTCTCCTGCTTGAGCGGGGGGAGTTGGACAAGATGACCTACAAGGTCCCTTCCAACTCTGTTAATCTGTTAATCTAGACGACTTTCAACAGCAACACTCGATGATAGTGCTGAGATTAGACTTAAAGTAGATGCCTTGACTTCAGCCCTCGCTCCATTGGTGCCACTCAAAAAGGTCTTCTTACACCATACCCCAAGGCATACAAGTCTTAGGGAACAACATAATTGACTAGCAGCCCTCCCCAAGATCTGCCATGCACTACTTACCTTCAGACGGTGTTCTCTTTCTGTTTGAGAGGCTCCTTCAACTCTCCCAAGGTTGCTCCAGGTTGCACAAGGCCTTCATTCTTGAAACAACTTTGGAAAATGCTCTTCCGTGACCTCTGCTGTCTCCAAAAGCTACACAAGAGCACACCCATTCTTGCATAGCCTCCACATATCACCTGAAAGCATGCCCTGTTTTCTGAGGGTCCAGAAAGCACAGTCCTCTCGCCCAGCTCCCAGAGTGGACACGAGTACAACAGATTCTCTTATAGTGTCCAGAAGTCATGAGAATAGGGCATGCTTTTAAGAATAGTTGTTTGGTGTTGGTGAATACTGGTGTGACACCCAAAACATTGTGGCATGCCTCTATGTCATAAGTTCACCATCACTATGCTACAAAATACAGAATGTAGTCATTTGTTTGAAGATTTCCTGATAAAAGAAAAGAATGCTTTTATTTACTAAAACCCTTTGAATATTCTCCGCCCTGCCAATAGATCCTTGCCTGAATGGCGGCGGCTGTCAGGATGGCATCAGTTCCTTCACATGCACTTGCCTGCCAGGTTTCACAGGACCACGCTGTGCAACTGAAACCAATGAGTGCCTGAGCAACCCCTGCCGCAATGGGGCCACCTGTACAGACTATGTCAACAGCTACACTTGTACTTGTTCCCCAGGCTGGGCTGGCTTACACTGTGAGCACAATGTGCAGGAGTGCACTGACAGGTGAGATTGTCAGGATTATTGTTCTAAGGGTTCAGCATCTCATGTCTTGTTCACAATCTCAGTGGTGAATTCAGTTTGCTGAACAGTTCAGCGTGCAGTGTGGCTCCTAGAATTCTCTCTAGATCACTAAAGCCAAACAGTACAGTGGTGAAAATTATTCTGGAGATTTGCATCACATATCAAGTACATGCCCACTTTTATTTCTGTGGAACATCATGCTTCATTCAGTTGAAGGGGCTTATGAAGCCTCATTCTCTGCTATCATGTTTCTCAATACATGGATGGGTGTATAGTGCAAAGGGTAGAAAATTATCTTTTTCAGTAGTTTTCAAATGGAGAAGTCGATCAATTTATATACATGCTCCTCTTGAAATCTGAATTCTGTAACACTGTTCCTTTGAATTATCTGCTCCTAGACCATATAGCCCAAATGGAGAAAGCATTAGATGTTAAAGTGTAGGAAGATTTACCTATAATGTTCCATTGCCTGTCTATCGCAAGTAAACTGAATCCTAAACATCGAGCAAGAGGAAAGATTAATTACTGGGCCTGTCTGGAGAATAGAATGGCTTTTCTTACTGTTTTATTTTTCAGATAAGAGTAGAAATAATTCTTTTAGATATTTGTTTGCCAACATATTTAGCCTAGAAGAAGTTACATCTGTCTTGAGGAAACTCAGGCTACAAAGTCTCACCTGTCTCTCTGTCATTTTGTACTTCTCTGTTTGTCTTCTGACAGCTCTTGCTTCAATGGCGGAACATGCTTGGATGGAGTGAATTCATACACATGCCACTGTCGTGCTGGCTTCACAGGCACCCACTGCCAGCATGAGATTGATGAGTGCCAGTCACAGCCCTGTCTCAATGGTGGGGTGTGCCATGATGGCGTGCAGTCCTATCGTTGCACCTGTCCTCAGGGCTATACAGGTCCTCAGTGCCAGGTAATTTGCTCCAAGCCTCAGGTAAAGGAGTTGAAAACAATTTACATCTTTAGAGTTTATCTAAAGTGCGCAAGTGACCAGAAACTCTGAGACTAAAGGATATATACCGCAGTAGCTCAATACAACGGGAAGATGAGGGTTTCACATTGGTAAGACCACAATATTTTGTCACCTACTCCTGCATTGTTTTGCCCTTCCAGAACCTTCTGGATTTGTGTAGCCGCTCCCCCTGTCAAAATGGTGGGCACTGCATACAGTCGGGTGCTACTTTATCCTGTGATTGCCCTGGAGGCTGGACTGGCCGTTACTGTGACATCCCAAATGTTTCTTGTGAAGTGATAGCGAGGAACCGAGGTAAGGGTCTTTCTGCTCCAGTTTGTTTCCATCTGTAAAGAGAAGTTGTCTGTTCCTCTTCAACCCTGTTACTTGTGCTCACAGTGAAAATGTCTCAGCCACAAGCTCAAATGTGGGTTGTTAATTATCCAGGCTTCTGAACATCATCATCTTGTACTCACTGTTCAAATATTTCAGAGCTACTGGGACAGTGTCTTTAAATCCACTAGGCCACCAATTAATCTTCCAACTGCAATTCCTAGGAGTGTCCATAAAATATTTAGCATTCATGGAATTTTATTTTCTATGCTCTCCAAGCATAGTGTAAATATTGCTGATGTTATTTGACCCAATAATAGATCCAGCATAAGCAGATGTTTCAATGTTTAGTCAGAGAGCATGTTTATTATGTTTATTTCAAAATGTATTGCTAAACAATACTGAATGTCTTGGTAATCAATGAACTGTACAATAGAGATGATGATCTGTTTGGTCCTTTAGTTCACAGTGTTTCAAATTACGTTCCATGGAATCCTCGGGTTACTTGAGAATTTGAGGTTCTGTGAAGGATTTAGGGAAAATATTTACTCAAACACAGCCAATTTTCTATCATTAAAGTTTTGCATCATGGCCAGAGTTTTCAAGAATGTTCTAAATCGTTTTTGAATTTCTAAATCATTATGTAGCCTGAAAACAATTGAAAACCCTTGCTCTGGCTGTATCAAGTATATTATATACTCTCTCACTTTTTAAATATGCCATACTTATTTATTTTATAAACGTATTCAATTTCCACCAAATGATGCCAGTGAGAACTGTAAATATAGCCTTTAAAGAGAAATTGGAATCAAATTTCAGAAACACTGGAAAAGTGTGTTTTTCCTCAAGAAATTAAACTTAGAAAAGAAGGAATTCCAGCTATTTTCAAAGGCTCGGAGCATAAATAATCTTGATTATGTACAGTTGTTTCTTTTTTCTTCCCTTTCTTAGTTCTTGCTCATTCTGTTTAGTTCTTTTAGGAAGTGGTACAGAGGATATGTTAAGAGCACACAGTGAGTAATTCTCTTTTTCTCGGCATAGGTGTGACCAAGGAACACGTGTGCCATTATGGAGGCCATTGTGTGGATGCTGGCAATACACACTACTGTATTTGCAAGAAGAGCTATACTGGCAGCTACTGTGAGAGTGAGGTCAATCACTGCCAGCACAGCCTATGTCGGAATGGGGGCACCTGCCGCAGTTTTGTGGGAGGTTATGTCTGTGAGGTGAGGAAGGCCTAGCCAACCATATCAGGCAGACAACCTAGCTTATGTTCTAGGAAAAGTGCTACCCCATAAAGGAAGGGTTGGAGGCCCTAACGTTGCAAGAGGATGTTGCGAAGATTGGGAGCCAAGGAACTGGCACAAACCTATACCTTATTTTTCCAATTAATGTAAAACAAGATTTAAAAACACCTATATCCCAATGATCTGTGTTGCCCCTGTGTTGAGTACATTTCTTCATAAAATACTGCAGTTATTTTCTGTTGTTGCTGTTACAACACATAGTGTAACTTTTATGTATATTTGATATTCCTCATCAGCACTGAATAACTCCCTTTTTACGACCCTGTAATCCTCACATACCCCGTAATTCAGGGTATGTGAGCAGTAAAATACTTTCCATTTTTGTTGCAACCATGGGCTAGATCAAACTGGTATTCCTTCAGTGATCTTTCAGATTTCACTAAGCAAGTAGACACTATTTGTATACAACTAAGTTAATTTTGCAAAGTAGAAACAAATACAGTTGTTACCGTGGTTGGATAGGGAAGAATTAGAATTTTAAGAAAATCTGGAGAATTAAAAGTTTTCTTGGATGGCAGTTTCTGTCAGCATTCAACACCCATTTTGTCATCTTTTCTTAAATCACCTTAATATATTTTCCTGTGGTAAAAATGTTGTTGCTGGCCTATCAAATTCAATGATAGAAGGGCTTTAGTTAATAAAAAGAGCATATTAATCTCTTCTAAATAACTCTTATAGTTATTTAGTTATTTCTACAGTATGATTGGTTCTGTAGAATGATTGCATTTACATTACTGTCTGAATCAAGGCTAAAGACAAAACTAGTTTCAGGTAATTACCTTGAAATGTAGCTGCCAGCTATAGGCAGATATCCCATGGCAGGGAGATGTTTAAGAGTTTTCCTATAATTTACCATAAATGTAAAAGGAATGGAGAGCACCTGTCTGTTCATATATACTATGGGAAATCAGGTAGGCAACCATGGGAAGTTTCTGAGCATGATTGAAAGCTATTAATAGTTTCTCATTGTTTTAAAGGGGAGAGGTGGGAAAAATGGTGCCTGACTTGGAGTTAAATAGGCAAATCACAGTTAAAAGGACAAATACCCAAATTCCCCTCCCAACTACTATTCTGCTCATGTGTTTGACATGCAGCCTTAACTTCTTTGCCCCCCCACTCCCCCTTAAGTATAATCCTTATCTCTTTACTAAATCATTGTCTTTCCAAAATGATATATGAATGTAGTCTTCATGTGTCTTGTCATATAAACCCCCAATCAGATTGAAATCTGTGTTTGCCAGTTCTTTAATACTATAATGAAAAACAAACAATCGGGGATGCCATAGTATCAGAGATTGTCCCATTATATTTTTTAGAGTGGATTGATAGAGGATCTGAGTGTTGTGGCCCGCCAGCAGCCAGCAGAGCTGCCAGCAGATTCGGACAGTGAGGAGGTTGGGGAGAAACATGGGCCAGTCCTGGAGTCTGGGGAAGACTCTGACGAGTGCTCTGTGTCAGAGGCAGAGATGGGGCCAGGGCAGTCTGACAGCTATCAGCTGCCTTTGGAGTCAGACATCAGTGAGGCAGATGAAAAAGCTGGAGCCTGTTCCCAGTGTGCGCATGCGCAGAGTTGCCAGACGAAGGGAACAGCTAAGGAACAAGGGTCGACTTGGGAGTAAGGCCACAGGTAGTCGATGAATAGCCCCTCCCATAGGGAATAAAAGAGGAACGAAAGGGGAGGGGAGTTGCAGGAGACAATTAGTTCGCTTAATTGTTTCATGACTATCAGAGACTCCTTGCAAAATTTTGCAGATATCAGCCTGGCAGCTCTCCAAGCCAGATAAGGTCTGTGACTCTAAATTTACCCTTGAAAGACTTTGCTGGATGTGAATGACAAGAATTCACAGTAACTTAATAAAAAGGGTTTTTTGTTGTGATGAGTCTGCTTCGTGGTTTGTGGAATCCTAGGCCAGAACACTGTATAACTGAAATGCAGATTCCTTTTCTCAATGCAAAACTTCTTCATTGCAAAATCTGACTTTTGTTGTATTTTCTCATGGAAATAAGATAATTCTGTCTACTACACCTTTCACAACACATTCGGCAACAAAATTCTGTCTTCCTCACAATTGAAATATCGCTACTTGCTTTTAAAAATAGACATTTTGCACCATTGTTTATGATTACGAGGATGTGGATGATATATTTTTTGTTCTGCTCTATGTTATTTCTAATGTTAAGGCAAACTATTATCTGTATTATGAGTATATATTGGAATTGTTTAAAAAAAATCTAAGTCTTATTCAATATTCTTGATTTAATGAAGAATGAATAAGAAATCATCCAAAACATACTTTGAAAGTATGTTTTTAAGAATACTTTGACTTATTACTTTTATCTATTTTTTTCCTCATTTTAGTGTCCTCTAGGCTTTGAGGGGAAAACCTGTGAATTTGATATTGATGAATGTCAGTCACACCCATGCCAGAATGGTGGCACTTGCATTGACCTCACCGGTCGCTACATTTGTTCCTGCCCACCAGGAACACTAGGTAAGCACATGGCTTTTTGGGGCAGTGGGATAAGGGCTCCTTTTGTTGTTTGCAACATTGTTAATATTCTTAGGTGGAAAGCATAAGACACAGAGGGACATATTTTAGATTTAACCAGTGCAGCTCTGACTTTCATTTACTTATGTGAAGAGGAGACCTGAATTTTTTTCTTAAATCGCTTAATAGAGAATATGAGTTCATTTGAAAGAACTGGACTTTTTTCCAACAGCGTTGAAGAGTTTATGACTTTCCTGGTGTTTCCAAATATATAATCGTTAGCCTCTAGCCATCATGGCTGTGTCAGAGATAATTGTAATTGTTTTCTAATCACATTTGGAAAACCATAGATTTCCTACCCAGTGTTTCATTACCTATTCAGGTAATAAGAAAGAGAAACACTGCCTTACAATAGCAACCTAATGCTGTCTTGAAGATCCTTTGCTTTGGTTACATTATTAGTATTGATGGGAGGCGGAACTGAATACACTTCGAATAGACCAGGTTGTGTTTTCTCACCTTCAGAATGGGTCCCCCCCCCCCTTATCGCAGGCAGTTCAAGAGGTGGGGACATGTTTGGGGTACATAGTATTAGAATGTTTGGTATGATTGTTTGTTATTTATCTCTATAGGTGTCTTGTGTGAAATAAATGAGGATGATTGTGCCACGAATCCTAATATCCGTGTCCCCAAATGCCTCAACAATGGGACATGTGTGGACAGAGTGGGGGGTTACCGTTGCAGCTGCCCACCAGGCTTTACAGGCGAGCGTTGTGAGGGAGATATAAATGAATGTCAATCCAATCCCTGCCATCCACGCAACACCCTGGACTGCATTCAAGAAGCTCGTGACTACCAGTGCATTTGCAAGCCAGGCTACACCGGTGAGTGAGGGTGCCAATAAGGCGAATGTGATGGATTCAACGGGCAAAGAAGAGTGGGTGACGCTGGGCTGCTGTGGT
The DNA here is from genome assembly GCA_023053685.1 of Diadophis punctatus similis. Lineage (NCBI taxonomy): Eukaryota > Metazoa > Chordata > Lepidosauria > Squamata > Dipsadidae > Diadophis > Diadophis punctatus. The sequence continues at coordinate 153,016,905 of JALIGW010000002.1, forward strand.
GAGCAGAGGAGACAGGCTAAAATAAATGTCAGCAGGAAAAAGCATTAAAATGCTATGACTTGCCCTTGGAAAGTCACTATTTCCAGTGACTCGGCTTCAAAAAAAACCCCACAAAATGAGCGTTCAGGCATTCTTGCAAGGGTGTCATGAGAAAGTATTTTGTTTCTCTGAGTAATTGATCATCTATTTTAGCAAAGTAGCAGATGAATAGATATGTGTATATTTTACCTGAACTTCTCTGGATTCTCATGAGTCATGAATTATTACACATCTATTCATGTCCTTCATGGTAATCTTATGGAACAACTTTGCTTTTAAATAATCACAAATGGAACCCCCCAAGTACGGTTGGTTTGGTTTTTCCATTTGGTCTATCTCAATCTGCTTGACAGTTAAAAAAAAGTATATGTTATTCTTTTGCATTTTTCCAGACTGAAAGCTTTGCATTCTATGATCTGGGGGGCATTTCCAGGTTAACTTTAATCTATAAGGTTAATATATAGTCACTTGTATATTCTATTTCAGCATCACTTTCCATTTGCTTGAGTTTTGAGTTTGATTTGTATTCTGTAACTCACATTAAATGAGTATAAGGTCACAAATGTATAGCTGTATTTGCAAAAGTTTTGTCGCCATTACATTTTCATGATAGGGAATCCAAATTATACCTGATAAAATGGTGATAACAGAGAGACAACCTCCAGGAATTGAACTATAATTCCTAGAATTGGTTAGGTTTCTTAGAAATCTTGGAAGCTGTTGTTCAACAACAACACATGTATACACAGAGGGAGGGAGGGAGAGTTTGGAAAACTTAGTGATTAATGAGAGAAAAGTGGCTGTGCCTGACTGGTTGAATATTTTTGTAATTTATTCCTAATTGGGAAAGGATATACTCAGTTGCTAGTTAAATGTTGATGGAGCTCAGTAGGCATTTGTGTGAAAGGAGAATCAGGTACAGAAGCTGGTACTAAAATATGTGTCACATTTAATAGGGTGATGGTCTTCTCCTGAAAAGTTTGCAGTATCATTGGTAGAATAACTTTTTTCCCCCTTTTAGGCCGCCACTGCAAAAACATTGTGAATGCATGTGAATCTCAGCCTTGCCAGAATGGTGGGCAGTGTAAACTGGCAGTAAACTTGCCTCTCGGATATACCTGCCATTGCCCTCGGGTGAGTACCTAGAGCAAGGCTATATGTATGACACCATAGTACATTCCCTGAGTATAAATATTATAAGGAGTTAAGCAGGGCAAGGAAGAGTGAAATAGGGAGGAATGTAAGCTGGATACACTGAGGCTGTGCTACGAGTGAAGAAACTGACATTTTATCATGGGTCAGAATGCTATTTCTGTTTGGGGAGTACTAGAAAACAATTCAATTGCATAATTGTGTGAAAAACTAGTGGTTCCAGCACTGGTTATAGTTTCTACCAGAGAAATATATAGCATTATAGGTATATGAATATGATTCTTAAACCTTAAACTTTGGGTGGGAAAGAATTTTCTTACCAGAGTGACAGTTGCAAGAAGGGGCACACTCTACCAGAGATATTTTGTTGATGAATATTTTGTTTGTCTGACTTTCTTTATTATCTCTTATGGTTCTTTTTCAGAGCTACTCGGGCATCAATTGTGAGCGCAGTGTGTTCTCTTGCCGAGAATTCTTCTGTTTCAATGGTGGCAGCTGCCGGGCTTCACCTCTAGGTGCCCACTGTTACTGCCTTCCTGGATGGACTGGACCTGATTGTCGCCTCCGTGCCAATAGCAGTTGTGTGAATCAACCTTGCCACAATGGGGGTGTCTGCCATGAGATTGCCACTCCCCCTTATTTTCAGTGCCTTTGTCCTGGTGACTACACAGGTGTTCGCTGTCAAACTGCACGCACCGCACGGCCATCTCTGCACCCTGAGCTCCACTGTCCATTGGAAGAGTGTGCTGCAAAGGCAGGGGACTCCTATTGTGACAAGATGTGCAATAGCCCAGCTTGTCGCTGGGATGGAGGCGACTGTTCTCTTTTGGTGGATAATCCTTGGAAGCTGTGTGAGCGCCCTCAATGCTGGCAGTACTTCAACAATAGTCAGTGTGATGAACTCTGCAACACCGTTGAGTGTCTTTATGATAATTTTGACTGCAAGAATCGTGAGCGCACCTGCAAGTGAGTTCTGCCTACGTCTTTGAAGGGTAACCTGTAGGTCATATTTCCCTAGTGCTTGTTAGAACTAAGAGTATGGATTCTTCTGCTAGATTAACTGAATGAGACAATGAGATTTTATTTGGAACATGGATGTTGCATTTCCCCCTCCCCTCATCATTCTAAATATCTTTATTTTGGGGGAGGGCAAACTTTCTCAATATATGTAATCCTGATGACTCAGTTGGTTGATTTGTGGTGCATATGGAAAAATATTCCCTGCAACTCCTTTATGGTACTTTGTCAACGAAGGATACATTTTGTGTTACAATAGGATTTGTTTTACATTTCCATCTCCTTTTTTTTTTACAGCCCTATTTATGAGAAATACTGCTCAGATCACTTTGCTAATGGGAATTGTGACCAAGGCTGTAATAATGAAGAGTGTGGCTGGGATGGGCTAGATTGTGCCGGGGAAGTGCCTGAGCACTTGGCAAAGGGTGTTCTAATCATCACCGTGCTGCTACACCCTGATGAACTGCTCCGCACCAGCACCATCTTCCTGCAGAAGCTGAGTGCCATTTTAAGGACCTCCTTGAGATTCCGTGTGGATGAAAATGGCAACTACATGATCAAACCTTATTATGGAACTGGACGACGACTACGCAGGGAACTGGGCCAAGAAATAATTGGGTGAGTTTTACGTAGGTGGGTAGAGAAAAAGAAGAGTTTTGAGAGTAAGATAAGTAAGCTTATTTTATTATGAACTACAGTCCCCCAAGCTTATCAGTTGCCTTGGTCAATGACGTTCAAAATTACGACAGTGCTGAAAAAATAACTTTACAACCAGTGCCCTCATTTGTGACCATCACAGCTTTTCTCAGTCGTGATCGCCATTATAGTCAACATGCCTGACTTGTTCTCCCTACCACCTTGCAGAGGGGAGAGATTGGAGAGGAAGGGATTACAAGAGAACAAGCAAGCATATGAAGAATACACATAAAAAAGAGTGTAGTTGAGGCTGGGAGCCATGAGTGCTAAGCCTGCAGCCCGGTGTATTCCCTATGGTGTGTCTGCTTGCTCTCTTGTAATCCCTTCCTCTCCAATTTCTTCCCTCTAGGATGAGGGGAAGAAAAAAAAGAGTCAGAGAGAGGGGAGAGTGCCTACAGAAAATATTATCTTTCCTCGCCATCCCAGAGCAGAGAGATTGAAGAGGAAGGGATCATCACATAACAATAACCAGGCACATAATGTTGAAAACACTGGGCTCTTTGTGTAGTGTGCTGCTAACTCAGGCACTCCTTTCAATGTGTATTTCCCCTGCTTGCTCTCCTATAATTGCTTCTTTTCCACTAAATACAGGCTTTAATTCCCCTCTTGCTAGTTATCCTAGCTCTGGGATAATTCCAAAGGGTAGGGGAGCGGGGGAAAGGAAAGCACAGTTGTGGTCACACGGTTTCCCACTTAGTACTGCTTTGCTCCATGACAGAGCAACCGGTCCCCTATAAAAACTGATGGTTAATAACGGTGCTTTATTTTTTAAACTACATTAAAACAAGGTTCTTAGAGAGTGCCAGATTCCCATTTGTGGTTGCTAAATGAGTGCTACCTGTCTACTATAATCCCTATTTGTTAAGAGGCTCTAGATAGGGCCACAGAAAAGCAGTTACAGGTATAGCTCAGGTTGCCCTTGCAACATCTCTGCACTTCAAATTACCCCAGTTACCCCTGGCTTGTAGACTGCATTTCAAAATGCTGGATTTCATCTATAAAGCCCTACATGCCTTGGGGCCCACTTATCTCTAGAACCACCTTTATCCAGTTGTCCTATAAAATCTGACGGTTAATAACTCTGCTTCAATTTTTTTTAACTACATTAAACAAGCTTCTTAAGAGAGTGCTAGATGCCCAGAAGCCGGTTGATGATAATTAAACAGACAACAGCATAAAGAGATGAACCAAATGGAAGAAATCCGCTGTTATAAAATGGTACAGCATGCCTTTTTATAAAACCTAGGATATGTTTGCATTTTTTAAAACAATTAATATAACTTAGAAGCAAGTTCATCCATAATGAATGCACATTGGGGATTGGCTGCACTAGAACCAAATGTGTGAAGTCGGGCCTATTCCGTGGACTTAAGGCTGAATCGAGAGTAAAACAAAACACAGAAGTAACTGAACTTTTGTCTTTCCCTGGAATTCTCCGGGATGCTAAAGGAGACCCTGCTAACCCTTATCGCTTTCTCTAGGTCTGAGGTCACCCTTGAGATTGACAACCGCCTTTGCTACCAAGCTTCAAACAAATGCTTCCCGGATGCAGAAAGTGCTGCTGATTTCCTCGCTGCCCTGTCGGCAGTAGAGCGTCTAGAGTTTCCATATCCACTCAAAGCCGTGAAAGGTTAGGGTTTTTTTTTTCTTTTTATTCCGGGGGTATGGAAAAGGCACTTCAGGAAAGCAACATTGCTTGGTTGTCCTCTTTTCAGCCAAGTTTATAACACAGATCTATTGCTTCTTCAGGAACAAGAGATACAGTCGGCACCGACCCATTCAAGTTATTGCCCTTGGTGGTGGTAGCAGCCCTCATTCTCCTCGTGATCCTGGTCCTGGGTGTGCTGGTGGCCCGGCGTAAAAGAGAACATAGCACTCTCTGGTTTCCTGAAGGTTTCAGCCTGAAGAAAGAGAGTAGCAACAAGAACCGGCGTGAGCCTGTGGGTCAGGATGCCCTGGGCATGAAGTAAGAGGCCCTTATTCATTCAAGAGCTATCGAGGAACGATCTCAAATCTTTGTTTCAGAGGCTAGTTAAAGAAAAGGAAAAAAAGCCTCAGGGGCATTCGCTGTCAAATCATGTTAATGTCTTGCTAAGTTACAGATGTAATGTGGCAAAACCTGCTGTCCCTTTCCTGCTATGTAAACTATTAAGGAAGAGATTTTTATTTTCCTACAATAAGCCTAGAAATCCATTGGGCTAATGGAGAAGAATCCCATCCCTCTTCTACCCGAATACGTGCCTGCATGGGATACTCTTACTGCTTGTGGCCATTGCATGAATTGTTTGTAGCTGTAGCTGTAGCTGTAGCAGAGGTGGGTTCCTCCCAGTTCGGACCAGTTCACCCAAACCAGTAGCAACCCGCTGGTCACGATGATGTCATGGAACCATTTCGGTCGGTGCCGGTCCGTGGACACTGCCATCTTTTTTGGGGGGGAGGATTTTTCTTCATCTGCGTATGTGCAGAAGCCTAGTTTCTGGCACTGTGCATGCGTCACCATCTTGTTTTTGGCTTTTGGGGGGGGGGTATTTTTTTGGGCACTGTGCATGCGTGTGTGCGCAAAGCGTGCCCACAGCCACGTGGCGCGGGAGGAAGCAAACCGGCAGCGAGGTAAGTTAGTACCCACCCCTGAGCTGTAGTATGTTGCCTCTGCTGTAAAGGATTGTCGGCTTTCTTCGATTTTACTTCTATGCTAGCTCTTTCTCAATTAATTAATTAATTAAATGTATTGGCTGCCCATCTCATATCCAATGACTCTGGGCGGCTTACAACATTGAAAAACATTAAAATCATCCATCATAAAAAATAACCAAATTAAAAACATTTAACGGATAAAATCATGGAGACAAGATGGCAAAAAAGGGAGCCGGACCCACGTATGTGCCTGCAGGTGGATGTTTGGAATATAGCCAGAGGTACGATTCCATTGCCTGCTATGCTGTAGCCCAGGTGTCTGCAACCTGCGGTTCCGGAGCCACATGCGGCTCTTTGGGCCCTTTGCTGTGGCTCTCTCAGGTGATCCCACCAGTGGTGACCCTCCTCCTCCCCCTCCTTCTCCTCTCACAACCACAGCCGGCCAGAGAGAGAGAGAGAGAGAGAGAGACAGACAGACAGACAGACACACACACACACACACACACACACACACACACACACACAGGGAGGGAGGGAGGGAGGGAGGGAGGGAGGGAGCGGGAGAGAGATGTCAAAAGGGTTTTGTGGTTCCGGATGTTTTTTAACAACCGGTTCTCTGCCCTAATGACCGGCTGGGTAGGCGTGGCTAGGGGGGTTATGTGACTGGGTGGGAATGAGTGACGTCGAATTGGCCACACCCACTCAGGTTTTGTGGCTCCCAGTGTTTTCTTTTCTGTGGAAAACGGGTCCAAATGGCTCTTTGAGTGTTTAAGGTTGCAGACCCCTGCTCTAGCCCCTCATCTCACTGCATACGTTTTCCTCTTTCAGGAATATTGGCAAAGGGGAGAGCCTGATACCAGACAGCTCGGAAGACTGGCTGGAAGCCGAATGCCCAGAGGCCAAGCGTCTTAAGGTATTGCCTGCTCATTGTGAGACTTTGGCTGACTTGAGAACCGGAGCTGCAAAGGTATTCCAGCTCATATTCCGAACTATTCCATTGCCTCTTCTGCTTTTCTTCCCCTTTCTGGTTTTCAAGTCTGGGCAATGCTATATGCACAGTTCTCTGCCAAGCTCCTGGTGGCCTAACTTGTTTGGTGTTTCTCAAAAAGGACATTGTAATCCGTACATGCTATATATTATATAATGCAGAATCTATAGCGGAAGTATGACTCTGTGTGATAAATGTTGGTCATGTGTTCTTCATTGCCAGGTGGAAGAGCCAGCCCTAGACTGCGAAGACCCAGTGGATTGCCGGCAATGGACACAGCACCACTTGGTGGCAGCAGATATTCGTATGCCTCCATCTATGGCCCTGACACCACCCCAGGGTGAATTTGACACTGACTGCATGGATGTCAATGTCCGTGGGCCAGGTAACACAAAACAGCTTGTTAGATGGACACTGTACTCATGCCCTCTGGTGGAGTTTTTATAGACAACATTCGATTGGTCCAGGATTTCTCTCTTCATGTCCTTTTCTTAATTTTAGCATATATTGTTCTTTTTTTTTAAAAAAATTGTTTTTTATTGATTGTATTTTAATTTCTTTGTATGAGTGTTGTGAATCATTGAGAGATGATTGGCACACAGGTTTCATAAATGATTATTACATTAGTTCAATAAAATACAAACTATGTTAAAGTCATCTTTTATTGTGTTGTCCATACAGATGGTTTTACCCCACTTATGTTGGCCTCCTTTTGCGGTGGTGGCATGGAGACTGATTTGGCTGAGGAAGAGGAAGCAGATGACTCCTCTGCCAACATTATCTCAGATCTCATCTGCCAGGGGGCTAACTTGAGTGCCCAAACAGACCGCACAGGGGAGACTGCGCTACATTTGGCTGCTAGGTATGCCCGGGCGGATGCTGCCAAACGCTTGCTCGATGCTAGTGCCGATACCAATGCTCAAGATAACACAGGACGTACCCCACTTCATGCTGCTGTGACTGCTGATGCCCAAGGAGTCTTCCAGGTGAGCCTTGTCCTGAAGATACACTCACTCTATGAATGAACCAATGGAGCCGTTCTACTTCTAGAAATACAATTTTTCTGTTATCCTCATATTAGCTCATATTAAGAGCACAAAGGCACAGTGTCTCTCTTGTTTTAATGTGAATTCAACTGCGAATGTTACAATCTAGTTCATGTGCCATCAATCTGTTAACCCCTGAGATACTCCATCCCTAGCTTTCCTAATAACTAAATAGCAGTTGACTTAAATATTGTAATGTAGACAGTATTACTTTACTATGTTGAATGATATACAGTGGTACCTCGAGATACGAGTGCCCTAACATACGAGATATTTGAGATACGAGCTGTCGAGTGAGCAAAGTTTTGCTTTGAAATACGAGCAACATTTGAGATACGAGGAACGGCCGGCTGCACACGACCCACTCATTTCCGCAACATTCTGAAAGGGAGGAAGCCAGATTTGAATATCAAAGAGAATTTTCCCCCTTTAGCTTAGCCATCGTGGCGTCCTTAGGGCTCTTGGGGGGGGGGAGGCAGAGAGAAAGGAAAGGAAGGAAGGAAAGAGAAAAAGAATGGACCTGAAAGGAAGAGAAAGGGGAGAAGAGAGGGGGGGAAACTCTCTCTCTCTCTCTCTCTCTCTCTCTCTCACACACACACACACACACACAGACCCCTAGCAGCCAGCCAGCCAGCCCAACCAGCCAGCCTGGGGGCTGGAACGGATTAATGGCATTTCAATGAATTTCAATGGGGAAAATTGCTTTGAGATACGAGCAAATTGACATACGAGCAAGGTTACAGAACGGATTAAACTCGTATCTCGAGGTACCACTGTAATTTACTCTTCTTCTTCTTCACTTCTTCTAACACTCTTGTTAGATCCTGATCCGGAATCGATCTACAGATTTAGATGCTCGAATGGGAGATGGTTCAACTGCACTGATCCTGGCAGCAAGGTTAGCTGTTGAAGGCATGGTGGAAGAATTGATCGCCTGTCATGCTGATGTCAATGCCGTGGACGAATTGGGTATGTAATTTGCAAAATGAATTGGCTTGGTCTCAGCTTGGCTAGGTTTAGGACACGTCTCTTAACTTTACTATATTCTATTGATTTCTACTACATTTCACTTTAGGTTCTTAGATAACCACTTCATAACTCATTTACAAGTTTGCCCCAGATAGATTTAGTAAAGATGCTCATAATTCAATGTATATATTTTTTACACACACACACACACACACACACACACACACACACACACACACACACACACTTTCTAACCTGGCCACCACTCTCTTCCTTAGCTTTTTTTTTTTAGCACATGTTGATGGAAGTTACTGCTGCAGAAGCTATGCAGACAGCTTGGAGAGGGAGAGACTGGAAGATGTGATAAAAATTAAAAGGTTTTGGTTATGAAGATGACTTGTAGTTATTAATTAGGGAAAGGGATTCATATGCAGGGGTAATCCGAAAAACATTATGAACAATAGATTCTGCCAGTAGATGTATCCTTCCAGTCTTATATAAATAAATTTATTAATTTTCCCCCTGCAGCAAATAGTCCATAGTTCTTCAAGTTTTTACTTAAGAATTTTCTTGGCTACAGATCAGTTGATTTACTGGAATATTTTTCTGTTATCCTCATATTGAGAGCACAAAAGCACAGTGCCTCTTAATTTATACAAATCTTGGTGTTAATGGGCAATATGGAAGATGACAATCTGGCATGAGTGAAGAAAGATAATTCCTTAAAATTTAGGAAAAGAGGTATTCTAGAAGGCTTTTATAAAAATCTAAGAATCATTAGCAAGTGACAAATATATTTATTCTCTTGATATCACTTTTACCAGGAAAATCAGCCCTGCACTGGGCAGCAGCTGTCAATAATGTAGAGGCTACAATTGCTCTCCTAAAGAACGGGGCCAACAAGGACATGCAGGACAGTAAGGTGAGTTCTCCAGTTGCCTTTTTAAAAAATCACATTATGCCTTTGCCATAACGGTCACCAAAGATGGAGCAGGAAAAGGTTAACTCCCATCTTTTCTAGTGAGAAAGCAGGGCTTAGGCTTTTGTACCAGGTGGATTGATGTCCACCCCCCCTTTTTCTCTCTCTTCCATTTTGGGCTGAAAAATAATAATTTTAGTTTATATTTGTTGCATCCTAATGATACACTTGAAAATACCTTCCCATTTGACCTGGTGATTTCCTTTAGAATGAGCTGTCTTGAATGTATATGGGAGTATTAAGGAGAGAGTGATTTGTACAGTCACTCACTGCTATTAATTTAAGTCAGCCATTTCAACAATGCCTTCAGGGACTGTTGGCCATACTTAGCAGGGAATTCTGGTACTCTGAGAATGTCAAACTGTTTGTCGAATGTGGTCATGACTTTGCCTTCTCTGCAACAGGAGGAAACACCACTGTTTCTAGCAGCTCGGGAGGGCAGTTATGAGGCAGCCAAAATTCTACTGGATCACTTTGCCAACCGTGAGATCACTGATCATATGGATCGACTGCCGCGTGATGTGGCTCAGGAGCGCTTGCACCACGATATTGTCCGACTTTTGGATGACTACAACACTGTGCGCAGCCCACAGGGAGTCCTGCCTCCTGGTCACTCTCTCTCCCCTCTCATGTGCCCTCCCAATAGCTTCTTACCTAGCCTGAAGCCCACTCCACAGGGCAAGAAGAGCCGTCGGCCTAGCACAAAGAATATGACAGCAGGAAGCAGTGCCAGTCTGGCACGGGAGAGCAAAGAGGCCAAGGCGCGTGCCAAGAAGCTCAATTTGGAGTGTCAAGGCTCTCTCCTGGAGAGCTCTGTCACCCTGTCTCCAGTCGACTCATTGGACTCTCCCTATGTGCCTAACCCTGCCTCACCTGGGGTCTTTCACACCGCCAGTGCCTCGCTGTCGGTGCCCTCTACCCCCATGGTCCACGGCATGATGGACCCACCCTTTGCTGTCAGCTTGGCACGCCTTAGCGACCTAGGGGATGGCACTCTGCTTTCCATGAACCGCCTCTCTGTGCCACCTGGCCGCATGGGGCTCAGTCTGGGCATGGTGAGCCCTGTGGCCATGCCTTTTGAGTGGCGTGCCCGTGTTCCCACTTCTCAGTGCCAACCCATCATAGGGGTAGTCCACCCTGCTGCTTCCCATCCCAACCTGCACCAGTCTGGCCAAGGTTTCCCACCAGGATTGCTTCTGCCTAGCCACATGGCCATGGGGCACAGCTCTCAGGGCTTGCCCAACCCAGCTCCAGCTCAGGCTAAGGAAGCTCCCCAGCCAATGCCCCCACCACCAGCTGCTGTGCGCAGTAACCAACCTGTCTCACCCCAAGAGGGCCAGGGTCAGGTGGCACCACCACGCGGAGGGCCTCCACCATACCTGAAGGCAGCAGGGGTAGAGGATTATCCAACCCCACCGTCGCAGCACAGTTATACGCAGGGGCAGGACGCAACACCCAAGCACTTCCTTCACCCTCCCAGTGAGCACCCCTATCTGACTCCTTCGCCAGAGTCCCCGGAGCAATGGAGTAGTCCCTCGCCACATTCCTTGTCTGACTGGTCTGAATCCACACCCAGTCCAACTGTATTAGGGCCAAGCCACACCCAGCTTCCTTCGGCAGAGCCCTCCGCTAAAATGCAGGTGTTCGCATGAGGCGCTTGTTTGTGAAACACATCCCAGAGGCCTAGGTCCCTCTGTGGCCCCCATTGGGGCCTGTGCCAGCCTTGGGGTTCTCATTTCCCCGTAATTGTGTTTTTATAAGAAAAAACTAAAGTGTAAAAAGTTTTTTTTTAAAAAATGCCTGATCGAGGAGAGGAAAGGATGGCCTCATCATTCCCACACTGCCATGGAACTCAGGCCGGCCCTTTCTTCCCCTCCCATGTTGTCTCATCAACTAGGTTTTGGGGAACTTTTTTTTTTTACAAGAGATCTTTTTGTATAAACCTTGCATTTAACTCTAAGCTTTTTTGTTTTTTTTTTACAATGTATTCAGTATCAGATCCTGTTGCGTGCCATTCTTCTTCCTCCGGGTCTAGGGCTGTAAGGGAAGGGAGATAATTATTTCCCTTGTTCTTCCTTGGAATGGTTTTGTCTCTTGGGCTGAGCAGCCACCTCCCCTCCCACCATGTTGGGACGGGACTCTGCTCACAGTATTTGTGTACTGGGTACGCAGCATTAGCTCACTGGCACTGCCGTCCAGAGGATTGAGTCACAATCTTGCCTCTGTCACACAGGGAGCTAAACTCCACAGCCCCATCCTCAAACTCGGCACTTCATCACATTCCAGGTTAATTTATTCATCTTAAATTCTGCTGCACTCCCCATCTTCCAGTCCCCCTCCACCTCCCGAGTTGTTTCTCCTCTAATGCTAGCAATAGTCCTGGTGACTTTCTAGTCTCCAGAGTATTTTGCGCCACTCTGTATTTTTATATCGGACCCTCTTTTGTTGCCCCTGGATCTTACCTAAGGCTGCCTTTGACCAATCTTATGTTTTCATCGATGACGCATGTTTTGCCCCTGTGGTACTACAGGATCTTGAGGCAGTCACAGATACGAGGGCTTCACTTTGGCATAAAAGGTACTTAAGTTAGTATAAAATACTTTTGTTTCTCATGAAGACTTGGCCCAGCAGTCCGCTATCTATTTTGCTTTGTATACCCTACCTCCTTGTACCCTGTACATTCCAGTTATTCCTGGCTGTAAATATTGCTGGTGGGAGCAGTGGCAGACAGGATCTTGTTCCCCTGGGCGACCACTGCTTCCTGCTTCCTTCTCCCTTTCCATGCTATGTAGCATAGTGGGGGAACGGCTCTGCCAGTTGCCCCCCCTGCCACCATAGGACCATTTCTAGCTCATTTTAAAACTTTTTTTTTTTTAAATATCCAGTGTAAAACAAGTAGCTTTAAAGCAGCTGGGTGCTTTCTGTACAGAACGGCTTAAGCCGTGGCATAATAAACATAGCTAATAAGGAAACTGCCTTCCCTTCCTCTGTGTCATTTATTTTTCATTGTTTATTTAGACTGTGTAACAATACATTAAAGAATGTACAAATGTTCCACTAACAAAAACATTGCCTTGTTTTCTTTCCATCCGGGTCAATTCAGAATACTAACAACTGTTCTTCCACTACAAGACTCCCCTATAGCTATTATCTGACTGGTTCAGTATGAACATAAACATTTGGACAAAAAACATAAAAAGAATAGGCCAACTCTTGAGTCATTATAGTTCATTGTGGGAGTTTTCAAAGAGTGAAACACTTAGACAGCCTGCATTATTTAAATTAGAATGGTTTGAACTTTTCCTTCCCAACAGAGATTTTTTTGACATTCGTTTTCTGTTACTGAAATATAGTATCTATTATGCCTTGCATTAGGCTTCCGGTGTGTGTGGGGGAGAGGTGTGGTTAGACATGTTTGGGTTTTTTTTTTTCTGTATTGCAGCTGTGGAGAATACCCAGGGCTTCCTCACTATATTGTGCAGAAGTAAAACAAATAGTATTGGTCAAGTTTCCACCAGAAAAATCTCTTCAAGAAATCAAGGAGTGCACAACTTACATAAAAAGAAAAGATGTACAGAATATTTGAAAAGCAAATTTGCTGCCACAAGACAAACTATTTCTAATAAAATATTATTCTTTGTTTTTGACTGAAAACATTCACTTGGATTTTTAACTGCCTGACTCCTTGGACTCAGTACATCACATATCATACAATTTACAAGTGAACAATGCATACCTATTTTTAAGAAAAAGGTTCATACTTCCAAAACAAGCTTTTTGTTTGAAATTTACAAAGATTAAACTTTTATATTCATCTAATGCAGAAAATCAGTGGCAGCACAATGCACGTTCTTGTAATTGCACTGTTAAAAAGACAAAATAGGACACTTTCATTTACAACCTAAAAAGTGTAGCAGTGTGGTTCATTGCAGGTTTAATTTATTTGTTTGTCAAATGTACAAGATAACAAGTATAGGTATGAACATAAACATGAACAAAGGAAGTAAATACAGATAAATGGGGACAGTAAGACAGGGACGGCAGGCACGCTGGTGCACTTATGCACGCCCCCTTTACGGACCTCTTAAGAATGGGGTGAGGTCCACGGTAGACAGTTGGATTGAAGCTGTGAAGGTTTGAGGCTGTAACAACGGAGACGGGTAGAGCATTCCAGGTGTTGACCACTCTGTTGCTGAAGTCGTATTTTCTGCAATCAAGTTTGAAGCTTGTATCGATTGTTTGCCCGTCTATTATTGTGGTTGAAGCTGAAGAAGTCGTTGACAGGCAAGACACTGTAGCAGACAATTTTATGTACTATGCTTAGATCGGACCAGAGGCGGAGCAGTTCCAGATTGTCCAAGCCCAAAATTTCAAGCCTGGTGGCATGGGGAATTTTATTGTGAGTAGAGGAGTGGAGTACTCTTCTCGTGAAATACCTCTGAACCCGCTCAATCGTGTTAATGCCCGATATACAGTGTGGGTTCCAGGCGGACGAGCTGTATTCAAGAATTGGTCTGGCAAAGATTTTGTATGCCCTAGTTAGCAAAACAATGTTACCGGAGAAAAAGTTTCGCAAAATTAGGTTAAAACTCTTAATGCCTTTTTAGCAATGCTGTTAAAGTGAGCTCTGGGGCTTATTCTTGCAACGTCCTACTTTTATATTTTAAACATGATTTCCCACTATCCTGCCAGAGCTGAAGAAGCTTCTTGGATGAGAAGCGAAACATCTTCAAAAGAAAAAAACAAAAAAAGCACTTTTGGGAAAACCATGATCTGGATGACTGAGAATCTCTACAGACGTTTAAACATGATCCATGTACTTGCTGAAATTCCTGTCCACCAGCTTTCATACTTTCTCCCCCATTTTTCCCCTCTGCACACAATTTGTAAACGAGACAGCCATTTTAAGTCTTCTAAAGTAGGGATCCCCAAACCCCAGGCTGCAATCCGGTGCTGGGCCACAGCCCATTCAGAAATGGGCCACAGAAAAGTGTGTGTGTGTGTGTTGTAAAACTGCATTTGTGAAAGTGGCACGCGTGCAAAACCATCCCCTCACTCCCCCCACCTCCACCAGTCAGCCAAGCCGGAAAGTTTGGAGATGAAGAAATTCTCAAGATTTTATTTCAAAACAGAAACTGAAAAATCAATTAGATTTTACAAATAAATATTCTACACTGCTTTGAGTTATAAATCAGCAGAGTGTAGGAGACTTGCATCCTATTATCACAGTCTATTCACTTCCATGGGGATATTGAAGTTTTCCCTGGTAAAAAGGTAGCCCAACCTCATGTGCAGAATTTCATTTTTACCACAGCTCTATATTTAGAATTTGTGGCCCCAAGTGGTTAAAAAACCATTGGTTCTATCTGAGCAGGGATATAAAGAATAAAAGTGTACTCTGGGATTAATACAAGGCAGGTTTCAGAGTTCTGCAGTTCATTTAGGAGGTGTAACCTTGTGTGAGAAAGTACAAAAAGATGATAGCAAAGAAAATATGCTCAATAATTGCTATACCTCAGAAATTGGTGTAATCAGCACCCTCCCATGAAGTAAGGGAATGTAATCAAGTAGGAAACTGATCACATACCTGCTACTTTGTGTTTCCCTGTGAATTACATTTTTTACATGAAGCACTTTAATTCCACCTCTGCCTTAAGCGAAATAGTGAAGGGCTTCTGCACTTTTGTAAGGCAAGTAAGGTGTAAGTTGCCTAATTGCCATCCCTCTGGCTGAAAGCATTAAGATGAAAGCTTTCCTCTCATTGCTGACAAAATGTCTGCCAAAATAGCTGCTGCATCATTGATTGGAGAAGAAATACAACTATTTGTCTATTTTTTTTAAAAGAAACAACACGTGTGCATTCTTTGGTATGCCATGGCAAGAATGCAGGTCAGGTGATGAGTGGTGAGGCAATAAGACTTTTGAGCTCAGAGCATGCTCATGTGCCTTTGGTGCTATGTTGAGGGATAGTCTGAGAGATTTTGCTGGATACAGAAGACTTTCTTCAACCAGAAGCTGTACCCTTGATGAAGATCACAGCCTTGGGGTGATATCTATAACCACCTTCACTATTTTTTTAGGGGTATTTTCCCCTTGATGTTGCCTCACTTTTCTTTTCAATCTTGTCTGAAGGGTTTTTTAAAAAAAAATGATGGTTGGTTGCACAATCAGCCAGATGTTTAGACTGGATTTGACACTTTTATCCAACTATTGAATAACAGAATGAAGGCTCTGTTTTGATCTGGGCCTCTTGTTTTTAATACAGCTTTTCAATACAGAAGGTATTTTTATCAGGACTTAATTTGTTGAACCAGTTAAGTCTTGATGTTTTCTCTGGTCAAATATAACACCCCACCTATTTTTCCATACATTTATACATCCACAACTCTGGAACACTTCTAAAGAAGCATAAATAAATATAAATATAAATATAAATTCACCCATAAATAAACCAAAATGCAAGTTTCCTTAACCATGAAGGAAGCTAGGCTTCTTTGTGAATAAAAGGCAGATGTTACTTCACAAATACTGAAAAAGTAGTAATTTGAATAGCTGAGTAGTCAGTCACTCCCATTCTGAAGAAAGAATCTGAAAGCATTTCTTCGTGTGGCCCCGTATTTTAAAAGCTGAGTTACTTGCATCCAGAAACAGGTGGTGCAAAAACTTCCCAAAACTGTCTATCGATTTACCTAAGTAGGCATTGCCCGTTTCTCTGCTTTTCTTTTTGACTAAAGGATAGTCTTCAATCTGTTCTATTATCCCTTTAAACCCTCTAATAATTCCTTAGGTAGGTGTCATCACTGGCCTATTTACTTCATTTTTTAAATTTCCTTTTTCCTCTTCCTTGCCACCATGTGGCAGCAGAGATAGATATGCTTCCAGTTCGTTCTATTTGAACTGATTGGGTTTTATAGGATTTTATTACATTCAACTATTACACATAGAAATAGTAGTTGTCTTTAATACTGTTGAATATCTTTCCACCAGAAAAAATAAAAGCATTCTGACCTAATCTGGGAATTGATGAAGTGGCTTCATAAAATACCTAAAGTTGATAAATTAATAGCTACTGTATTTTAAATGCAGAGTGATTCAAAGAAAAGGACTGTTAGTTTCTGTTAAGTGAGACACATAAATATATTAAAATAATCTGCCCGTTCATGCAATTATAAAAATAGCAATAATTTAATTTATTGGTCTAATCCAGGGGTCTGCAACCCGCGGCTCTGAAGCCGCATGTGGCTCTTTCACCCCTCTGCTGCGGCTCCCTGTCGCTTAAAATATGTGTCACAACTGCCAATGTGTGACACTCGCCGGCACGTGATTTATTGAACTTTTCGACCCATCTTTTTTTCCCCAGAGTTCAAAATGTTTTTGTTGCATGCAGAAATGCAGAAAAATGTGTTTTCTCTGCAGCAGGTCATTGATTTCATAAATGCAACACACTATAGTTTTTTTTATACATAGCATAAAGATAAAAAACGATATATGCAGTGTTATTGTCATTTTAGATGTCAAAAGGGGTTTGTGGCTCCCGGTGTTTTCTTTTCTGTGGGAAACGGTTCCAAATAGCTCTTTGAGTGTTTAAGGTTGCTGACCCCTGGTCTAATCCATGGGTTATATACTGTAGTTTCTCTTCAAATTGTATAAATCATTCACCTTTTACTAAAGATCACTTATGGCAGTTGCTTTATGCATTTGCCCCTCAAACTCTTATGCTCCAATAAATGGATTCATTTTGGAATAATGTTTTTTAATTTTTTGCTACAGTATTCCAATATGGCTTCCCCTCTGGAATGCTGTAGTTTGGAAATGAAAGCTTTATGACCTCTGGGGACTAATACACCAATTGTCTATCACTCCTTCCCTTCATCTTTGTTCTCTTTGCCTGTTTGCAAGCCATGTGTGATGAAAGCTGCAAGGGCAGATGAACACGGGGCCAAGGAACTGGCAGCTGGCTCAGAGAAGACTGCTAATCAACATTTACTGGGATTCCCTCAAAATCTAGAACTGATTTAAATACGTAAGTTGTGATATTGTAGGGATGCGCTACAGTATATAAAATGGTGGTAATGGCCAGAGCTGCCATTTTTTTATTATTCTAATGGTCCTCACCAACTCACATGGAAGATAACTGTCCTTTGGTCTTAATTTCCCAGAGACTCAAACTTCCTTGTTCCTGTTAACATTGTACCGGGGCAATTTACGAGGCAACCTAAGTCCAGTTCAGGCCTGAGAAATGACTTACTTAAGAAAACAAAGGGAGTTTAGGCTATCTAAATGTAGGATGTGGGAAGCCATAAGCAAAATTAAATATATAAACACACTTGCAGTCTCGCTACTGGTCCCATGTTAAATGTGTGTCTGTGTGTGCCTTCAAGTCAGGGTTGATTCCTGGCAATTTTGGACTCGACCCTGCAGTTTTCTTGGCAAGATTTTTGTAAGTGGTTTGCCATTGCTTTATTTCTAATACTAAGGAAGAGGGGCTGATACAAGATCACCCAGGTGGGCTCATGCCTAAAGCAGGGCTGGAACTCACGTCTTCTGAAAACTGAACATAATTGAGAGGAAGAATCTCTGTCTCTATCGTTTCCCCTGGCTGTTTCAGTGTCTTTGAGAAAAGTGTGAATCACACAGAATGACGCAGGATTAACAGTTAGAATGAAACACACTGCAGAACTCAGTAACTCCATGAACACATACACCAATGTTCATTTCTTCTAGAATGAGTTGAACAGCACTGCTGTTTCAGATTTTTGCTCCCACATGGGTAATTACATTTCAGGTTATCTGAGGATGGGATCAGGAATCTAGAAGATCATAACCCTGTAGTAGCATTCTAGTGCACAACAGTAGCCAGTCTTAAGAAACAGTCTGTTGGGGAGAGAAGCAGGTGGGGACCCCTAACCCCTTGGGGGCTGACAGATCTTGGGAAATAAGCCAAGGGTGTGCCAGGGTGCACTTCAGGGATGGGAGAGGTACCATTTTTAAGGCCTGCCAAGACCTGTATGGCCCTGAAGCCTGAACAGGGTATGTGCCTCTATGTGCCAGGGTGGAGTCAAGTTGCACGTGTTGGCAAGTGTGTCCTAGCTAAAAATTCAGGAGACTTGCCAAGTAGCTTCATTTTAAGCATACTTCTTTAGAATCTCTCATGAGCTCACAAAACAAAAATGCAACAGTTGTCCACCACGCCTCATCCCTGCTCAGGAAATTTTTCTGCAGCTGGGCATGAGTTCTTCGTAGCTCCACCTATACCTTTCTTCCAAAAGTCAGGGGAGCTCAACATAAATAGGGCTCAAGACTAAGGCATTTATAACATATGCCAGTCTTCTGGGTTGCAATTCATTAGTGATATATCATCCCCAAAATGACTGGCTGATTCTCCAAATTAGCAGTGTGAAAATGTTCTAGATCAGTGATGGCGAACCTTTTTTGGTTCGCGTGCCACAAAGGGGGGGGATGCATGGGATCACGTGTGTGCGTGCCCACACCCATAATTCCATGCACCCCCGCGCATGCGCGTATGAACCCCCCCCCTCCCAGCATGCAATGGCACACCCATTTTTTGCTCTCTCCAGGCTTCTAGGAGCCTGGGGAGGGCGAAAACGGCCTTCCCCACCCCCTCTGGAGGCTGGAAACAGCCTGTTTCCTGACTCCCAGTGGGCCCAGAAGGCCCGAAAATCAGCCGGCCGGTGCGCACATGCGCGCCGGACCTGAGCTCGCGTGCCCACTGATATGGCTCCGCATGCCACTTGTGGCACCCATGCCATATGTTCGCCATCACGGTTCTAGATGGTTTATAGCTTGGCTCATCTTGAAAAGCCAAACAGTATTGTACCTGATTTATTCTAGGATGGGGGACAACCAGGGAATCCCAGGGCTGCAAACTAAGAGTTGGGAAAAAAAACCCAGAAAGTCAAATCACTTCCACAGCATTGCTAAGAAACAACACACATGTGCCAATGAAGTTACCAGAAGGTAAGCTTGCCTTGAGAGAAACTTTACCTTGGTCCAAAATTGTTCCAAGAAGCAGAGGGGAAAAAATTCATTGTAACGATAGGAATCCCAAATTATTATAGTAAATAAAAATGGCGGAGTAGGAAATTTGTGACATTCCAGTATGATTTTTTTTAAAAAGTAATAAATTGTGCTCACAGTAACAGAAGGAGAAAAAATATTTTTCTTGTCTCCTTCACTTGCCTGTGGCTCTAATATAGGAGAGAAGTTCAGTAAAAACCTGCACTAAACTCAGTTTCTTCCTTTTTCTATGGTTGTTTCAGCGATTATAGGAGAATGCCAGGTTTTGAAGTTGCTGCAAGAGAAAGCGAGGCATGGGATGACTGGAAAAGTCAGCATCCAGCTCAGGATCTCCTTGAGGATCTTCTGGGAATGCAGACATGTGTTCTCTTCTTATTTTCAGAAGTGACAGGGATAGCCTTGATATTTTTTTTAAGATAAAGGAACATGCTCCATTAAATTCCTAAGGTTACTGCGACTATGGCTCAAAGACAAATAAATGATATATTCAGAGAAACTGCTACAGATGGTGTAAAATTATCTTTTCCCATCTAGTGTATGATCTCAATTTAATGGCTACATTTGATAGGCACTTCATCTTAGTCAAGAGGCCCAGAAGCCTTTTGATAAATAAGAAGATCTATCATTCCATTTTGGAATACACAACATTACACAAATTACAGAAGGGAAAGAAGGAGGAATAAGCAAATAAAAAATAAAAAAATTAAAGGGCACATAAAACATAGTCAATTTATTTTGCACCAACTTCATTATCTTTCTCCATGCTTTTCTGTCCTTGGAAACCATCTTTGTTTCCACCATGTCTGTACGTTACCACTTCATTTTGGCTTTTCTCAGTTTTCCTCTTTCTCTCAGTTCAGCCACTCTTTCATCGTGTATTAATTTTGCAATTCAATATTCAGCCAAACCTCTACACTGTCCTTCTCTACAGTACTTTTATTTTCATACTCAGTTCCCATTCATCCAGGGCCTCCTCATTCCTAACCCTATCTCTTGTTAATAGCCACACTTCAAGGCCTCACTCTCATTGCGCTGAGCTTATTTTTAGGTTTCTTTTGATAATTTCAGCTCCAACTTCCATAAAAAGAAGTACAGGTGGTTGATTTAATGACCACAATTGAGCCCAACATTTCCATTGCTAAGTGAGATGGTTGTTAAGTGAGTCTTGTGCCATTTTATGACCTTTTTTTGCTACGGTTGTTAAGTGAATGACTGCAATTGTTAAGTTAGTATCATGGTTGTAAAGTAAATGTGGCTGCCACATTGACTTGGGGAAGTCAGGAGGGGGCAAAAGGTGATCACATGACCCTGGGACACTGCAAATGTCATAAGTACATGCCAGTTGCCAAGCACCTGAATTTTTGATCCCAAGACCATGGGGGATGCTGCAATGGTTATAAGTGTGAAAAATGGTCATAAGTCACTTTTTTCAGTGTTCTTGTAACTTCCATTAAACCATTAAACCAGTGTTTCCCAACCTTGGCAACTTGAAGATGTCTGGACTTCAACTCCCAGAATTCCCCAGCCAGCGAATGCTGGCTGGGGAATTCTGGGAGTTGAAGTCCAGACATCTTCAAGTTGCCAAGGTTGGGAAACACTGCATTAAACCATTAAACAAATGGTTGTAAGTTGAGGACTACCTGTATGCAGAAACATGTTCTTACATGCAGATATTTTTTGCTTAAGGTTTTTTTTTTGTTAATTACATAGAATAATTCCTTCCATTTTTCCTGTCAATCACCATGACATTCGTCTTTGATATATTAATTTTCAAATCCATGCTCCTTGCAACATACACTCTAATATTCACTGCCACTATTTGGATTCTTAGCCAACCACATGGTATCATCTGCATACAAAAGTACATAACACTAATGTCCCCGAACAATAGCACCTCTAACATTACCATAGGCATTTCTTATACATTCATCCATATGCACATTAAATAATCAAAGGAACATCACCTATCCTTGCCTGACTCCTTGCACAATGATGAACCAGTTGCTAAACATTTAATATGCTCTCACACATGCTTTATGTCTATCATATATAATTCTTAATAACCCTCAGCAATGCAATGACAACTCTATATTTGCTGTAACCATTACACAATTCAGCGTTTTTTTTTACTTTAGCAGATGCTTCGTCAGATAAACTAATGTGCGATACATTTACTTTCTCAGATTCATTTCTGCATAACCTCCGGAAGAGCAAAAATCTAGCCTGTATACCTTTTGTCCTTCAAAAAGCTACACTGTACTTTCTGTCAATCTTATTAAGTAGACCAGAGAGGGAAAATGGCCAGATAAGCTAACTCTATATTATCGTAAAGCTACATTAACTGAATCTTGCAACTCCAAAAGGACAATTCTCCCACTGTCACCTTTACATCCTGAATCTCTTGCTCTGCCCACTAAGCGGCTCTGGGCTATGCTCCCTCTTATCTGACTGTTCTTCAATGGGTTAATTTAATTTTAATTAAAAATGACAAAATTAAAATTAACAAAATATTAAAAATAACAATTGAAAATAATGAATAAATTAAAAAAGAAAGCAAAGAACAAACTCAAAGGACAGACTCGATGAAGTATTAGATCTTTTTTGGCTGTCAGTTTTCTGTTTCTATTTGTATCCCAAAGTCATTGCCATATACAATTTCCCAGTTTTGTTATTTGCTACTTCTTACCACATTCTTATTCTTAATAAAAGAAATACTAAACCATCCATATAGTCTTTCATTTGTGCAACTGGGGATGTTCAGTTTATCAACTGGGAAGCTTCAGAGGTATTCTAGAAAACAGAATAGAATAGAATAGAATAGAATTTTTTATTGGCCAAGTGTGATTGGACACACAAGGAATTTGTCTTTGGTGCATAATGTCTCAGTGTACATAAAAGAAAAGATAAGTTCACCAAGAATCATAAGGTACAACACTTAATGATAGTCTGGGTACAAATAAGCAATCAAATCATATTAGGAATCAATCAATATAAATTGTAAGGATACAAGCAACAAAGTTACAGTCATACAGTCATTAGTGGGAGGAGATGGGTGATGGGAACGATGAGAAGATTAATAGTAGTGCAGAACACAGTCAAAAACTCAAAATTCTTTCTCACCTTTTATTTTACTGTAGAGAAGTAGTGATATGTCAAAATGTTAGCAAAATGAAATAAGAAAAACAAAGTTTTTAATCTATGAAATACAACATTGGCATATAACGGAAACTTATATACCACCTCCACTATTATGATACTTTTTATTAGTGCCATAGTGATATTTTTAATCACAGGGATGACACGCTACTGATAGTCACATTTAATTATGAAATAAAACTTGTTGAACTATTTATAATAAATTATCAGAATCATTCAAGAAACCATATCAAAAATTTTATCAGTATTCCAAGAAATTGATCAACAGGAAAATCATCAGGAACCTACCCACTTCCATAGATTTAACGCAGGTAATCCTCAACTTACAACCACAGATGGGATCAGAATTTCTGTTGCAAAGCAAGGCCATTGTAAAGTGAGTTGCGCCCAATTTTACAACCTTTTTTTTTTGGCCATAGTTGTTTTATTTATTTATTTATTTTGCTGTTCTTATATGCCGCCCTACTCCCTAGGGACTCAGGGTGGCGTACAACAGAAACTGCAGTATTAAAGCTAATCATTCAGTTGTTAACTCTGCAAATAATGTAAATACATGCTGGTTTCCAAGCTTGTGACTGTTGATCAAATAATTGTGGGATGTTATGATGGTCGTAAGTGCGAAGACTGGTTGTGAATAGCTTTTTTCAGTGCTTTTGTGACTTTGAATGGTCGTTAAACAAATGGTTATAAGTCAAGGATTACCTGTAATCATAATTTCCTGATACGAAAGAGAAAATGTGATGTGCAACCTGATTTTGTGGTAGCTTCACATTCTGTAAAAAAAAAAATATCCTTGCCGGTTGATGAGATATTGTTGTTCAATAGTTCAATTGCTTCCAACTCTCTGTGACTCAACAAACATTGCTTTTGCAGGTTATGTGTCACAAACTGCTTCTCTGAGCTTGTGTAATCTTGTGTTTATGTCATCAGTGATATCAAATTGTCTTCTGTCAGCCTCTTTTTATTACCTTCAATTTTTCCAAAATTCTCCAAGAATGATGATCTTCTCCAGTAACTCTTGCTTTTGCTTTATCTGTCCAACGTATTTAGACATTAGTTAATTATCAATGCTGTCTGATTTTACTTCATCTAGTTTTGAATCATGTGTTCTTTTTGCAGCCCACAATATTATTTTTAATTCCCCTAAGCCATCTGCATTTCGGTTTTTAAAATAGTTGTAATTTTATTAAAGATTACAACTACAACAATAAAAACTGATACAAACTAAAAAAAGAGAAAAGAATAAAAAGAAAAACAGAGGGTGTAGAAAAGAAAAAAGAGAAAAGAGAAAAGAGAAAAATTTAATTTAATTTAATTTAATTAAAAGTTCTTATAGGCCACCCAATCCCGTAGGACTCAGGGCGGCGTACAATAGGAATAAGAACAATACAATAAAAAACATGATAAAATAAAACATAACATCATTTTAAAAAATATTAGTAAAGGAAAATGAAATATATAAAAAATTGACTTCCCCCTTCAGCATAAGTATAAACAATTTTAGTAACTTATTGCCTTCTCTTAAAATACAACAAATTATTTCTTCTTCCCATATATCCTATCTCTTATCTATAAACCAATCCATAAAGCCTCATCATTTTACCCCTGATGTAAGCAAAAGTCCATTAAGGGTTATCAGATATATCTATCTTTTATCTAACCTTGATAAAATAAATTAACTTTATAGACCTTCTTTTTTATTTCTAACAATCTAGATCAGGAGTGTCAAACTCGTGTTGTTATGTTGTCATCACGTGACGTCTCGTGACTTTTCCCCCCTTCACTAAAATGAGGGTGGGCGTGGCCAGTGCATGACACATCCAGCCCGCGGGTCGCAAGTTTGACACCCCTGATTTAGATCATAGTGCCTGGTTTATTTTCATTTTTCTGCACAAGTATGGGAAAATTATCCAGGTTAGCTTGGTTTGTTTTTTCTAAATCACTTTTAATTAGGAAGGTATCAGCCAATTTCTTTTTTATGTCCAATGTAGCTTCTTTTTCCATATCATTCTTATAGCCTGACATTTTTAAAATCTACTTTCAAATCAGTCTAGGTCTTGTCAGGCACAACTTGTTCCTCTTCCATAACATCTTTTAAACATCTTTTAAGCACAATCTATTAAGTAAAATAGATACTATTAAAATTAACTTTGGTGTTCACTGTTCAAATGTAGCCTGCAAAATGTCTAATGTTAGAATATTTTGTTTCATTCTATTATTGTAACTCAAGATTATGGGTTCTTCTTAATTGTAATCTTTCTAGTTCCCCCTAGTGTCCAGTTTTTAAGGTCTTATTTTTTAAAATTCAAAACAAAAGCATTTTACCATGGAAAGGATTCTTTATAATTAATTCCAAAAAGCTTATTCCAAATTTATTTGGACCCTTAATCCATTTATAATATTTCAAAACCAAAGTTTTAATCACACTTTTTTTGTTTATTCTCCAAATATTTTTTAAGTTCTTAAAGTTGTCGTTCAAACTTCTTTCACCAAGGAAACTCACTTGGTTTTGGGAAACTTGTTGATCCAAAGATTTGTAATAGCTGAAAAGCAATTAACAATGTGTGGAAAGTTTTAAATCAAAATAAATTTTATTCCTTCTACTGTTTCCAACTTCCCCTTAACCATTAATAGAATCTACAATTGACAGAGACTAGAAATAATGTTACAAACAAAGGTAATATATTGTTGCAGAAGAGTACTAAATTGCATCTCCATTAGATAATTGACAACTGAGCTGAAACGGATTAAATTAAGTAGAACAGCAAACAGGGAAGAATCTTTTACACAAACTTCCTTGAATGCCCGAATAGGTAAACCAGACTTAATCCATACATTAAGGAAGAATGGCTGTAATATACATAAAGTTAATTAAAAATTGTCTCTCAGCAAACTATAAATCCACCAGAATATACATCACACAACTCACACAGACTCAAACACCTCACCCCACCTCTTTTTCTATATATATGTCTGATTTCTGTACCTCATTTGTAGCTACCTTTCAGAGCGTGGATTCTGAGTCCTTTGTCCAGTACCAGGGAAATCAGGAGATTTGGGCAATTCAAATGTGTCTCCAAAAGATTTATTGTAAGCTTAAGCTCTCTACAAGAATCTGACCTACTAATAGTCAAGGAAAATTAGTGGGAGTTAAGAATAGAAGGAATTCAGTGGGTTGGACTTAGACCTCTTGTGGGCACAAAAGGACTCATGACCGATGACACTTTTGACCCCTCCCTCGGGCTCAGCCTGGTAATCTCCTACACTCTTGAAATAAACCAACTCTTTTCCACGCAGCATGTTGCCATCCTTGCAAAACCCCGGCTTCAATCGGGATCCCCAAATTCCTTGCACAAATGATTTCAAAAGGAAGTTGGAAACTTAGTGTCCTTTCAAAGGCAGTAACTGAGCAATATGATACTCCTTCATCTCCCAGAGCTGTAAACCTGCCAGAGATCACTGTCTTGTGGTCTCTTGACAAGAAGCATCCTTCTGAAGCATCTGTGGGCAATCTCAAGTCCTCTCCTTGTTCAAGGAGGAATTATGAAGAGCTGGTGCATTTGCTGACTCCTCATTCCGCCATGCTCATCAGCTCCACCTTTTGCAGACCCATCTTCACGCCACCATTTCTTTTCTGGAAGTCCCAATCCAAGGTATTCTTAACAGTTTCCTCCAGTAGCATAGTTCAAACGCACAGATTGTTTTGGTTAATTTTTTTTAATGGTTAAGCTTTCACAGACAGATATTACAATTGGGAGACACATAGCTTTGACAATGCATATCTTTGTCAATGTGACATCTCTATCTAGAACTGCCACCCAAGTAGCAGACATCTGTATATTATATATATTAGCAA
The DNA here is from genome assembly GCA_023053685.1 of Diadophis punctatus similis. Classification (NCBI taxonomy): domain Eukaryota; kingdom Metazoa; phylum Chordata; class Lepidosauria; order Squamata; family Dipsadidae; genus Diadophis; species Diadophis punctatus. The sequence goes on from JALIGW010000002.1 coordinate 153,043,475, forward strand.
CTCAATACAGACTTACAGACTATAGTCATCATTCTTTTTAAAATTATTTTTTTTTAAAGGAAACAGCCAAGTGAAAAGGAAAAACGCAAAGATACAGTATCAGTTAAGTGAACAAAGAAATTGCAGAATTAGTGCTCAGTTATGATCAGTTAATAAGGGATTAACCATAAAAACAGAATATGTTGAAAAATTTTTTTTTAATTAGGGGAGTTTAAATATCTTTTTAAACTGAATGTCAGTACCTCCACATGTTATTGGACAGGCATCATATACATTTCATGTATAAATAATAAATAAAATAAAGATGCATTTATCTTTAAATTATCTATACATTTCACCATTCTTGTGAATGTTAATACTTACATAATGTCTTCCTAGCTGAAAGATTAAATCTGTACAATTTAGTGCAAAATGTGAAAAACTGATGGTTGATCTAAAATCTTTAAGAACTTCCCAATGTATATCACAAAGAAACAATTACATATAATACTTTAAGTTTAAAAACCAGTAACTTACTGTAATCCTTTCCATTGTGCAATACAATAAAAATGAATTTTTTTAGAGATCAATAACTTGTTAGGAATTTAACATAGACTAAAAAAATTAAGAAATAGGCTATATCTTTGATTTTTTCTTATAACAATTTTACTTTAACTGGTAGGTGTTTTCTTATATGAGAAGTTTATTATAGAACATCTACACATATTCCATTCCAAGACAGTTATGAAACTAAGTCCTTGTTGATATGAAAAAATATGAATCCCTGTCTGAATTGTTTAATAAAATATTATCATTCAAAGGCTATTTGAAAAGAGTGAATTGTTTTCCAATAAGGCCAAATGAAGTAGTTATAAGATCTGTGCCACACACCTTGTCTTTAGAAACTAAGAAATAAGGTACCAGGAAATAATGCAAAAGAAAACAATTTCTAGGCGCAGAAGAAGATATATTAATATTGGAAAGGAGCACAATAATACAACTCTGGAATTTAAGAACAAAATCTAAGAGAGTAGGGATTACAATATGAAGAGGGATCTAGAGTTATTCCACATTCATGATTGTTCTCCAATCTGTGTCTACTAAGTGTAAGAAACATGATCTTGATACCTATCAGTGGGTGGAGTCTTTGTTCAAGAGCATCCAATATACTTCTATGGGAAGAGCATTAGAAAGAATGGGGGGGGGGAACCATTCACCTTTGATAACCGGATACTATTAGCATGAAAGGCTCTCCAGGGTATACTTTTCTTACAAAGTCCTTAGCTTAATCTTTTCAATGGCTTCAGCAGCTGCTATTGTTTTGGTTGTTTTCCAGCTTGGCAGGCTATTCTTAGAGCTATGGCTTATGGCTCATAATAACTTATAAAACCACAACATTATCATGCTTTATGCAAAAGATTAAATTAAAACACAGCTATATTGCAAAGCACAAACATACCCAAAGAGATTGCATCAGGTATTAAAAACAGTAACGGCCAATTAAATATATACAGACACCTATGAATACACACACAAGCAGCTCAATAGAAAAAGGGAAAATTAGTTTTTGTTAACAGCAATGGCTCATGCCCAATATTTCCTAGCCGCACGTCAAACAATAGCAATGATCTAACACAAATCGATTTTACAGAAGATAATGTTAGAAAAGCATTACGCAACCTAAAACCATCTCTAGCCATTGGACCTGACGGGCTATGTGCATATTTCTTAAAAAAGCTCTCCACAACCATTGCTGAACCTCTAAACATAATTTTTGAAAAATCATTCAGGTCTAGCTCCTTACCCAACTTATGGTCACTAGCCACAGTCATCCCTATCTTCAAAAAAGGAGATCCAAGTAACATTGAAAATTACAGACCAATCTCTTTAGGTTGCGTCACCTGCAAAGTCATGGAATCAATCATAAATCAATCCATCAACCTTCACCTAGAAATTAACAACCTACTCTCTAACAAACAATTTGGTTTCAGAAAAAAATTATCCTGTAACCTGCAACTTCTACACTGCAAAAACATATGGACTTCTCAACTGGATCAAGGTACCATATTTTTCAGAGTATAAGATGCACCTTTTTTCCCCCAAAAAGAGGGTGGAAATGTCGGTGCGTCTTATACACCGAATGCAGCCATTTTTGGCCTCCTGAAGCCCCGCCCCTGCATCCAATTTTTGCGAAAAACAGGCATTTTTTTTGCAAAAATGGGGTCGTTTTTGCCTTCCCCCACCCCCTAGGAGTGCCCTGCAGGCTTCCCAAACCCTCTGCATGCCCTGTTTTTGCAAAAAAAAAATGAGCGAAAAATTGGCCGTTTTTTGCAAAAACTGGAGTGTTTTTGCCTTCTAATTACCCCATCTAGCATGACTGGAGGAGGAATTCTGGAAGTTGAAGTCCACTAGTCTTAAAGCTGTCAAGTTTGAAGAAGCCTGGGTTAGGGGTTAGGGGTGCAAGGGTCTTCAAACTTGGCAAGTTTAAGACTTGTGGACTTCAACTCCCATTCCTGAGCTAGCATGACTGGAGGAGGAATTCTGGGAGTTGAAGTCCACTAGTCTTAAAGCTGTCAAGTTTGAAGTTTGTAAAAAGTATACATGGTTGTAAAAAATATTCTGCTACACTGGTATTTTATTAAATAATATATTACTACACCATTTGGTTCAGAATACTTTTTTCCTTGTTTTCCTCCTCTAAAATCTAGGTGCGTCTTATACTCCGAAAAATACGGTAAATCAATAGATGCAATTTACATAGACTTTTGTAAAGCCTTTGATTCAGTAGTACACGACAAACTACTTTGGAAACTAAAATCTTATGGCATCTCTGGTCCCCTTCATGATTGGATAACTGCGTTCTTGTCAAACAGGCAACAAATGGTTAAATAGGGAATGCCCTATCAAATCCTGCACCTGTCAACAGTAGTGTCCCTCAAGGCAGCATTCTAGGACTAATACTATTTATTCTTTACATCAACAACTTTTGTGATCATATTATAAACAAATGCTTTCTCATTGCTGATGATGTTAAGCTATTCAACACCACTGACAATACTTCTACCCTTCAAAAAGACCTTGACCATGAATCACAATGGTCTGATAACTGGCAACTACAAATCTCAACCAACAAATGCTCTGTCTTTACACATTGGCAAAAAGAATCCGAACACGAAATATAAACTTGGAGGTCACGACCTTGTAGACGACCCTCACTCTGTTAAAGACCTTGGAGTACTCATATCTAATGACCTAAATGCCAGAGCCCATTGTAATAACATTGCCAAAAAGGCACTAAGAGTTGTCAACCTAATTTTGCGTAGCTTCTTCTCTGGCAATACTACTCTGCTAACCAGAGAATACAAAAATTTGCCAGACCAATCCTCGAATACAGCTCACCTGTCTGGAACCCGCACTACATATCGGACATTAATACAATTGAGAGAGTCCAGAAATACTTCACAAGAAGAGTCCTCCACTCCTCTGCTCGCAACAGAATTCCTTATTCCACCAGACTTGAAATTTTGGGCTTAGACAACTTAGAACTATGTCGCCTTCGATCAGATCTAAATGTAGTTCATAAAATCATCTGCCACAATGTCCTATCTGTCAATGAATACTTCAGCTTCAACCGCAACAATACACGAGCACACAATAGATTCAAACTCAATGTAAACCGCTCAAAACTCGACTGCAGAAAATATGACTTCGGCAACAGAATGATCAATGCCTGGAATGCATTACCTGACTCTGTGGTTTCTTCCCCAAGCCCCAAAAACTTTAACCTTAGCCTGTCTACAATCGGCCTCACCCCATTCCTAAGAGGTCTGTAAGGGGCGTGCATAAGCGCACCATCGTGCTTACCGTCCCTGTCCTTCTGTCCTATTGTCTAAATTTACCTATACATACTTTGCTTTTGTTTATGTTTATATCATACCTGTTATCTTGTACACGTGTTGACAAAATTAAAAAAAATTAAAAAATAGTTCAACATCAAGTGTTTAAATATTAATAATTAGTAACCCCAAATAAAAATGTTCAAAATCTCTTAAAAGACATTAATATAAGGTCCTGCTTGCCAAGGAGTTCCATAAATGAAGGTTCATCACTTAAAAGTCTCCCAGTTTAATCCTCCTCAAGGATAGGTCTGTAAGAAAACATCTTCTCTTTCTGTTGGAAAAGAACTGGGCAAATCGTTAAGGTTTAAGAGGTCCTTTTCTGTAATCACCAGTAGCCAGAGGACTGAGCAGGAGTGTGATTTGCAACAGGCTAAAAATCAAAACAATTATGAAAGCTATTACTGAAAGACTCAAGGCAAACATTAAGACTAGAATGCTAACCATGTCCAGCAGTGTAAGGTTAGAATCCAGGCAGCTGGTCATGGGATATGTTGCCTCAGATCCTGGGTCAGTGCCAAATTGCAAACTTAATCCCAGAGCTTAGAAACCTCTTTACAGCTGGTCTGCTTCTACCAGAATTTCTGAAAAGTTCCTTCAAAAAGCCTTGCCGGCACACACCATTCTACTTCTTAGCCTTCTGAATGATCATCTGTCAATGCCCTGCCTGGAAGGAATCCAGGCAACTTTAAATGCAATAGGTAATTCTTCAGACAATTTGGCCATACATTATTCTGAGCTTTAAAGGTTTTTCAACCCAGAAAAAAATTGACAAGCCAACACAGCTTTTACAAAATAGGTATAATATATTCTGACAGCCTGGAGTAACAAACAATATGGATATTTTATTCTGTCTAAACAAGCATGCAAAGTGCACAATATTCAAAGTAGTCTTGTAAAATGGAATACAATAGTCTACTTTCTATATAACTAGAAGATAGGTGGTTTGGGCACTATCCCTAGATAACAGCTTTCTTTAAATATTCAGCTTTTCCTCACTAATGATTTAATGAACTAACAGCTCTTGCTTGTGGTTAAAAAAGTGACTGCTATTCCTTACATAGTCTAGAGCACAGGTGTCAAACACAGGGCGTCATGTTGCCATCATGTGACATTTCATAATGTTTTTCCCATTCACGGAGCTGACATGGGTGTGGCCTGCACACGACGCATCTAGCCCATGGGCCACCAGTTTGACACCCCTGGTTTAGAAATTTGATTGGGTCCATACCGCCTTTCTAATCAAATACCTTGTCCTTATGTGTTGGGAGCAATATTTTCAGGTAAACATTTCTTCAATGGCGAGATTGGCATGCACCATCAGCCAGTGATCTAAAAAAGGAGGCATGATAATACCTTCCCACAGCTCATATCCTGTAGTAAGTGGTGAAATTCAAAAAATTTCCCTACTGGTTCTGTGGGCATGGCTTGGTGGGCGTGGCTTGGTGGGATCATGTGACTGGGTAGGCGTGGACAACTCGACATCACTCACGTCGAGGGGTACCTCACCCGGCCCCTCCCCTCCCAGCCACTCCTTGTCGCAAATGGCAGGAAAATGGGGAGGGGAATTTTCCTGCCTACCATCCTTCCCTCTCAGTCTGTGCTGAGCTTCAGGAATGGATGACAGGCAGGAAAATCCCCTTCCCCGTTTTCCTGACTTTCACAAAAATGGCTTCATTTTGAGCCTTCAGCATTGCAATCCTGGGATACGCTAAAGGCTCGGAATGCCTCTGCTTCAGCACAGAATGACTTTCGCCCATCTCTTTCTGGGCACGGTGCTTCTGCCTGTTGGGCCACTTCCCGAAGATGGCAGCTCCGCAGCCAGCCGCTTTGCTTTATCCCTCTTTTTCCTCATGGGAGGCTTGCGTGGTGGCACCAGCAGAAGGTGGAGGCAGAGGCATGGGGGAGGCAGAGGCGATCCCAATGCACCAGCCCCTTTGTCCCATTGTCTCTTGGCTTGCCTGCAGGTGCACCGAACGAGCACCAGCATGGGGCATCTGGATTGCCTGCCTCCCCCATGCTGGTGCCACTGCACAAGCCTCCCACGAGCCTCCCAAAAAGAGGGAAAAAGCAAAGCAGCTGGCTGCAGAGCTGTCAGCTTCGGGAAGTGGTCCAACAGGCAGAAGTGCCATGCCCAGAAAGAGAAGGGCAAAAGCGGTATTTGCACTGCCCCAAGGGGCCAGCAGGCTGCAGAGGCGAAGGAGAGCTCTGGGGCAGCAGCGGCAATCCGGGAGGGAGGGCTGATGTCCCGGGCTGCACATGCGCACCGCATGTGCAGCCCCAGGACATCCGCCCACCCTCCTGGAGCGCCGCCGCCCTCTTGGCCCCAGCGCAGCGGCTTTGTCTCCAAGGGACGCCCGCCGACCCACTGGTTGGCCCGGCCCAGAAGTAGCACGTCTCCCATCACGGGCTGGATGTGGGACCTTGGAAGGCAAGCGGGCCTGGGGGACCACCAGGAAGGCCAAGTGGAAGGCAGGCAAGCATGGCAGGGCCGCAGGGAAGGGAGTAGGCTGCTAGCTCCCTTCCCCACAGCCCACTTACCTGCCTTCCATGCGGCCTTCCCAGCGGTCCCCATGGCCAGCTTGCGAAGTCAGGCAAGCGAGTGGGTGGGCAGGGGCTGGGCCAACCAGGAATGTTTTTTACCAGCTCTATGAACGAATTTAAATCATTCCTACCGGATCGCCCAAGCCAGACCGAGCCGGTAGAATTTCACCCCTGAAGTTACCTGTCCTTTCTGAAAAAGGATACTGAAGCACTATGAATTTACACACTTAGGTGTTATGGGCAAACTCATCAGTTTAAGCAAGAAAACTTGATCTTTTTCAGGACTTCTCCAGACTGCTTAAATCATGGGCTGGGAACAATAACATGAGGTCAGCATCATGCAATCAGAAAGTTACCAAGTTGTTCTGAGATAGCAAAGGACTAAGAAAGGACTGAGGTCAAAATGGCAAATCAATCTAAGCAGATGAAGGCTGCTTCATCCCACTACTGAAGCCATCTGAGCTTCTGCAGAAACCAACAAGAGACTCTTGGTATTGAACTTGTTGTACTCCTCCATCCCAGTTAGCAGATTATCCCAGCCAGTGAGTCTTCTTATCTAGATTGTTTTAGTTTCTTTGGGAAACAATGGAAATAAACACCTGTTTAAATTCCCATACCTTCCCTGCACTAGTAGGAACACAGAGGTAGAAGTATGTGTCATTCATAAGCTGAAGAGAATTCAGCTAAAAGTTTTATATGACTTTGATAGTAGTAGCAATATGGGTGGTAGAATGTACCTATGGCAGCTAAAAGTCATCAAGTCATGGAACACAGTAGTCATCACCTTCTTGGTTCCAACCATCATTAGCCTTAAAAAGTCTTGCCAAGCACCATGGGCCTGAAGCTAATACATTATCCCTTGCATGGCAGTTACATCATGTATCTTATTTCAAATCATTTTTGGCTTCCATCAGCTCTTAAAATTCTTCCAAAGATCATCACCTTCTACAGAGACTTCATGACTCTCCTCTGTTATGACACTATGGACAGGATCTCCTGGGAGGCCACAAAATATTTGCAGGAGATCACAACTGTTGAAATCATGACACTGGTCTATTGTTGAAATACCAAGTACAACAGGGGACATTTCCTCCCCATAGCTTTCTCATTTTTACCTCATGATTCATCATTTTACCTCATGATTTTTGACAAATGTATCTTTTCTTTTATGTACACTGAGAGCATATGCACCAAAGACAAATTCCTTGTGTGTCCAATCACACTTGGCCAATAAAGAATTCTATTCTATTCTATTCTATTCTATTCTATTCTATTCTATTCTATTCTATTCTATTTTTTAAAAAGGTAATAGGTGTCCTATTGTAGTAGGTCAGCTGAAGCATACTTTTCTGTTTTGGGAGAAACTGAAACTTCTTTCATTGCCCTTCCCATTTATATTCATAAGGAAGGAAAAATTATGAGTGAGTGAGTGAGCACCCTACCCACTTACACAATACTTTCTCCTCTTTGCAGAAGTTTCCCTTATCCTCACTCTACCCAAGAAATCATTCCAAACATATTTCACATTTATTTCTTGAGAACTGAAAAGAGCTGTGGAGGACTTTGGATCTAAACTGCAAAAGATGCTTTGGAGTGAGGATGTAACACCAATTGGGAATACTTAAAAGAAATTTGGAAACACTTTATGGAGGCTGAATGCAAAGTGTTACATAGGTCTGTGACAAAATGGTTCTGATCTTCATATGTCAACATTCACACATTAGAGGATGGAAGGAGAAGTATATTTTCATGAATTAATGTAACCATCTTAAAATAGGTTCATTTTTAACGTGGGTTTGCCTCTAAGGACAGAGCATATTGAAAAGATGGGCCCAAGTTTAATAAATTAATAGATTGACAGAGTTGGAAGGGACCTTGTAGGTCATCTAGTCTTACCCTCCCCCCACCCAAGCAGGGGACTCTATACCATTTCTGACAGATGGCAGTCTAGTCTCTTCTTGAAAGCTTCCAGTGATGAAGCTCCCACAACTTCTGAAGGCAAGCTGTTCCATTGGTTGATTGTTCTCACTGTCTAAAGTTAATTTAGAGCCTTTTCCTGTCTAGAGTACTTTAGAGCAAACAGGTCTTTGCTGTGACAAAATTGGCTATAGTATTTGGGCATTGTAGTAAAACATCCTGACCCTCCTTGCTCTCCTGCTATCCAAATGTGTTGTCCATGTTGGGTAGAGGACAAATAATTTGAGGTTGCTGACTAGTGAATGAATGCAGTTATGCAATGCATTATATACTTTACTAGATTGTAATTCAGGCACTTTGAAATTGCACCACCGCACACTATCTGGGGTTCACATGACAGAATGAAACATAAAGTAACCACATAAGCTACATTCATCACAAAGGAATGGTTCCCAAACAGTGTGTGGTGAACTTTTGGAGGGTCAGAGTCTTTGCAAGAGTTCTATGCACCAAATAAGGAGAATTTTTTAAAAAAACAAAACCCACTTACACAGCTTTTCCAGGGGCACAGAGGGATACTTCAGTGCCTCAGATGCAGTGGGAGAGAGAGAGAAATGCTGGGCTGTCCTAAGAGGAAGCTTAGAAGGAACAGGATCAGTTATTTTGACTGATTCCTTTCTTCCTTCCTCCTGCACCAGCTGGGATTTCTCTCCTTCTCAATGTATACATTACTCTACCCAGGAGGGCCACGGTTCGTGCATTGTACTTGAATATGATTCCTGCAAAATGGATGCAGCTTCATGTCTAATCACGCACAAAGGGCTTCTCCCCACAAAATGAAAATAGGAGGGTCTTGTGGGAGGAATCATAACAAGAATATATTTGGTTGTTTCTTCTGAGCAAGTGTGGTGTGAGGGGGGATAGGGAAAAGAATGGAAAAGGGAAAGTCACTGTCACCGCCCTTTCAGATCTTTTAGCAGATTGCCAATGGGATTTCTGTGTGTGAAAAAAACTAAACTTCTATGGCCTCAGTACATATTTGCGCATAAATTTAATATATTTCTACAATTCCCTCGGGAGTAGGGCGGCATATAAGAACCAATAAATAAATAAATAAATAAATAAATTGATGGATGCTGTTGTTGTGAATATTTAAAATACTGGTAGTCCTCAACTTATGACCACAACTGAGCCCAAAATTTCTGTAGTTAAGTGAATTTTGCCCCATTTTATAATCTTTCTTGCCACAGTTAAGTGAATCACTGCCGTTGTTAAGTTAGTAACATGGTTGTTAAGTGAATCTGGCTTTCCGATTGACTTTGTATGTCAGAAGATCGCAAAAGATGATCACATGACCTCGGGATAGTGCAACGGTCATAAATATGAGTCAGTTGCCAAGCTTCTAGATTTTGATCACATGATCAAGGGGATGCCTCAACAGTGATAAGTGTGAAAAAAGGTCACATGTCACTTTTTTCAGTGCCATTGTAACTTCGAACGGTCAGCAAATGAACTGTTATAAGTCAAGGACATAATTGTATTACAATTATGTAAATTGTATGTTTATGTACATGATTACATGATTTATTTATGTAAATAAATAATGTAATTAATCATGATTTCTGAAATCATAGCCTTTTTTCTCACTATGTTTTAATTCAGTCAACAAAGGACAAGGTGAGAGTCCACAACCATTTTGATGTTTTTAAGAAAAGTTTTTTTAAAAAATATTTGACCAACTACTTGCCTGGTTAAAAGGTGACCTATTAGTGTTTTGCCTGAGTGGATCTTGCAAAGGTAGCCGTACCTTGTCTGTTTGAATGGCTGCCTTTTATTTTTCCTTTGAAATGGGGTTTGGAAATAATTAATCAAAGAAGTCCATTGGAATGTTTGCAAGAGTTGGACTGACTGTGTAACAAAATTGTGTGATTTGCTTATCTGGCTGTGAAAGGCACCAGATAGTGATGTGAATAATAACCTGACATAGTACAGGGAACACTTTCTTAGCTGAGTTATGGAAATCCACAGAAAGGTCAAGATATAAAGCTATGATTCACTCTCCACAAACTGCAACTGAATTCAAAAAAATATTCCAAGTATTTCAAAATCTGTCGTTGCACCCAAGAGAGACTAACGGTGCTGAGAAGTACCTCATTCAAAATGCCAAGAGTAGGAGGGGGTAGTGAACGTGTGAAATCAGAAAATGGGAACATGCACCTTAATTACACTATCCCTACATATTGAGTAGCAGTCCCCCTACTAATGGTTGGACTTGCGCTAAGCTGTCACTTGTTTTTATAACTACACTTGGCTGGTTTCATTGCACTAAGCAATACACTACAAATGATATACTACGTGGCTAGGTTGATTTCACATGCTAAGCCAAACACACACACTCCACCTTGTGATTATCATGTGAACCTGTTCAATGGCTAATTTTTAGCCTATTATGGAGTATTAGGGCTAAGAGCTCTCTATCCTTTCCTGGAGTTTCTCCTCATATGCTAAGCTATTAAAATGTGAATGAACATATTTGTATAATTCTCTGTCTCCACATTTAGACCACAAGGAAAGCATCATTGCAGTGATGGTTTCTCATTGTCTATAAATACTTCAGACAAAGATTTTTCACTCACACTCATCTCCCCCACTTTAATCAATTGCAATAAGCACATCTGTTTGTTATCCCATAATTCTGTCGTTTCAGCAGACAGCCATTTCCTTGTATTTCTTACATTGATATACAGACTATAGAAATGCTGGTAAAAGGTGGAATAAAGTTTTTTTTTGCAAGCAGTTTAACACAGATCAGGTTGTAAGGTGGCTTTATTGAAGGGAAAGTTCTGGAAATGCAAAGAAATCTGAAATAGAAAACTATTGACTTGAAAATTGTAGAAACTAAAACTGCCTTCCAGGTTTTGTGGAAATCTCCACCCTATCACTGCTTGATGATTTTTTCAACCATATAGGTATATTTATTCTGTTAAATTCTGCTTATGTGTTTGCTAATGTCAATAACTTCAGCCAGCAAACCATGGTTTTTCCCAAAAGGCAGCTGAAATTGGTTACGTGATTACACAAGCCATATGTTGCCACCACTTTAAAAAAAGAAGACGGGTGAACACTATTTACTTTTTTGCTATGCATTGGAAGTGTTTCCTCATCCCTTGAGGAACATGATCTAATTTGTCCATGGAACAAAAAATAAACTCTAAACTGCAAAGCTTGGTGGATTTGTCAGAAATATTTGTGGTTCCTTAGATGATAGTGTCAGTTCTGTAAACGGCCAACACTTAGGTTCCAGAGCAGTTTGTTCAATCTATTAAAACTAAAGGTAAGATGAAGAGAAAACAAAACCCCTGTTCATAAATCCTAATCTGGAAAAAAGGGTAGGAATGAACAGTTCTGTGGAAGAACCTGGCTTACAAAGCACTTCCATCTCACTCACAAAAAAATGAGAGCATTATTTGTGTAATTCATAACATCTTTCAATAATACTGGAGTGTGCCATCACGTGATTTGCTATAGACAAATCACCATTACCCCATTCATGCTAAAAATTTCACTGGGTTCTGTTTCTATTATCTTCTATTATGTTCAACTCTATTTTCAGGATATAATACATTCATGGTCAACTATATTTTATGGAATTAGCCCAAATCCCTGGGTTGATAAAATACCAAACTCTGAATATCATTTAAGTGGCTAGTTTGGAGTTCAGTGTGCTGGGTCAGATTAGTTGAATGGCTTATCCACATGTCCTTCCTCCTTACGTGAGGACGGCTCACTATTTTCAAGGTCAGAACAAAGATGTCATGCTCAACCTGCCCCAACCTACTGTGAAAGCAGCCTCTGCACGTATTTTCTTCAACCATATGAAAATTAGTCTTTTTCCCTTCTGCCTGCAAGAGAGATGTTATGCAGACTGCCTGCTGCTCTTCATTTTCTTTTTCAAGAAAATCCTTCCAGTTACTTACTGTGCATTCCTTCTGATCACTGGTTGCTATCCCCCCACAGAGGTTTCACTCAGGGATGCTTGAATAACCACTGAAACTGTGGTAGCTTTTTTTTCTCTTTTAACCCTAGTGACAAGAAGAATAATTTAACACTTTGTCTTCTTTTTATTTCCCATCTGGTAGACATACCAAGGAGGAAGTTGTCAAGTATTACAGAGAGTAAGTTGACTTTAATGAAGACGTGCAGGAACTGTTACTGTACATAGACAAAATGGGATGAAGCATTTTTAAAGTCCAGAATGATGAGATAACATTCAGAAGTGGCTAAGGAAGACACCTCTCTAATTGACTGAACTATTAAAAAGAGGAGAACTATAGGACAATCATATTTGAGATATTGTATTATTACAGCCAGTCTTAATAACAATGTAGTTTTAGCCTACTTAAGGAGTTGATTTTTTGGTCTGGTCTGCCTAATAGGTCTAACAAGTAGGAGGAGGAGTGAATGGACGGAGACTCATACAAATGGTCCCTCAAATGGAAACCACATGACTTCAAAGACATGGGTGAGTGGGATAAAGGGAAATTCACCAACCAAAGGCCATTTTAACATTTGGCCAGCATCATTGCTAAACCCAAAGTATGGATTGAAATCTGAACAGCATTTTTTAAAAGCTGTTTTCATTTCCAGTCCATTTCTGCACGAGAGACAAGCAACGTGATGGTCCTATATTGAAGAGTCCTAAGCATTAGTTTGTTTGCAGTATGAATTAGCCACTCAAGCTACTTCAACTAGCAGAACAAGCCATTAATCAAAAGTCCTATAACAGTTAAATCACAGAGCAATCACCTGCAGGATGTAAAGTGCTCTTGTGAGTTGCACAAGCAGTCAGGCAGCACAGACTTTCAGTCTGGCTGAGAAAAATGTTGCCACAATGAAAATGCTAAATGTGTGGTTTCCATCTCCTTATAGGTAATGCTACAGTTCAAAATGCCCTTTCAGGTTATCAGTTTACAAGTCCAGAAATATGTAGCTGTTTATTACACGGGCTGCAGCTTTGTCTGAATTAGGAACTTCGACTGCAATAAGAGGATACAGTATATAATATTTTCCTAGCACACACATTATCATTCTTCCATTCTACATCACATTATGATCAAACATCAGTCTGGAAAAAATACTTGTGAGGGAACTGAAACTGTCCATTTCCAAATCTTACTTTAGAAACAAATCTCGAAGTAATCATGGTTTAATCATCAATTTTCTTTTTAGCTCTTCATTGTCAGAAAAGTAATGGTCTGCTTTACTGGGTTTGGAAGGATTAATGTGTTCATGCACTGTGAATCCTTGCACTGCATTGACATGGTGTCCAAGCCAAACTTAACTATTCTGGTTTGGTTACAATGTCGGCCTATCTAGCTGCAGTATTACTCTTGCATAGCAAAGAAGAAAGTAATAAAAGACATGGGAGATGGTCACATAAGTGATACTTTGTGGCTTGTATGTTCCTTTCTTTCTTTCTTTTAACCTGTGCACAGTCTGTGACACTCTGAATTTTAGAGTAGAATAAGTCTGCTTTTCTTTCCAAAGGTGAAATGCCTGTTGGATTCTCATGCAGAGAAAGCTCATGGTCCTATCAGCGGTGGGTTGCACCCTGTTCGGCCCGGTTCTGCGAACCGGTAGTGCCGGCAGTGGGAGGCTCCGCCCACCTGCCCAGGACGCTTCTGCGCATGCGCAGAAGCATTGCGCGCACACGCACACAAAACAGTAGCAACAGGTTTTAGAACCCACTACTGGGTCCTATGTGCAGTTTGGAGACAAGCCATGTATGCAAAGGGCAGGCTTCGTTCACAACTTCTGTATAATATAGGAATGGGAGAAAAACTGTTAATTAGAAACTAATTAATTATTTCTAACTTTATTTGACATTGCAATAAACATGCAAGAAGTCATCAGAACTAGAAGTTTCCTTCTCTCTCAAAAGTTAGATATTAGATTTTTATGATTTAGCATGAGGTGCAAAATCTTTCAATGGATGAAAACTGCTTTCTACTTCCCCACCTCATGTTGACCCTGAGAGAACTACAATTATTCCAGATAGAGATGATTTCCAAATAGGACGGAAATGTCTAAGTAAACAACCGTGATAAGGAAGAAGATACCAGTTAGTTGCGGGATTTGAAATAGTGGTTATTATCACACTCCAGTGACTTTGGAGATAGCCCTGTTTGCATGGGAGTGGACATTTACGCTGATTAGGCACTAATAGCAAAACAAGGATGATATCTTAAAAAGCCTTACTGTACTCCCTACAAACCTTTTTATAGTGCCATAATTTATTCCAGGCATTTTAAGCTCTCTTAGTTATATGTCATAACTAAAGATGAAGTGGATTTGTACGATGTCTGTTGAGCATTTCTTACTCTGAGTGACTTCCTTTCCTTCTCCTTGCTAAGGCCTCTTCTTTCTTTCTGAAATGAGAGTGAAATTAACAAGATAGAGCCGCAATGTCTAAATAGTTAAGTAGGGGTTTCAATGGGCACAAAAGAACAGGAGAAAGGCTACATGGGAAATGTGCAGATACAACTACTAATTTAAAAAAATCCTGCTTCCCAGCCAAAAACAAAACAAAACAAACATATCACCACCCCGTTTAAATTTACTTTTCAACAAGCATATTTGCTAATGTGTATTGTAATTTATAGGTAGAGATGTGGTATATTTTAATTAGGGAAGAAATCTTATAACTGGAGATGTGCCAGCTTGGGAAGGATGGGGAGGGAGATCAAACAGCTGGCTATGACAGCTGTTTGGGCTATTCCAGTCAAATGCCTCTAATACCCTGCAGAAACAGCTAAAATTGATCAGAGTTGGGAGAAGATGGGAAGGTATAATTCACATGTAATCTTTCAGAGCCACAACCATGCTTTGGTGGCACTATGGGACTTGTACATCAATACCAGAGGGGAAAAATCTACCTACCAGGTATTCATCTGGCTAGCGTCCTTAGTCTGGTCAGCTTCAGCACATTATTTTATCCCCTGGTTAGGGCTGGAAAAAACATTATTCGGAGCAAGTAGCAATGAAAAAAAGCCTGCAAAGACTTAGGGCTGGGAAAAAACTTTTTTGGAGGGAGTAGCAATGAAAACAAGCCTGCAAGCCTAGCACCTCATTAGGGCTGGAAAAAAAGCTTCGAAAAAGCTACATTCGGAGTATAAGACGCACCCAAATTTTCAGCCTCTTTTAGTGGGGGAAAAGGTGTGTCTTATACTCTGAAAAATACGGTAATAGAGAAAACATACCTCCAAGGTTCTACCAGATTACAACATTTATGAGAAGAGTCCTGGAACATGCCCACACTATCACACTTTCACTATGGGCTGGACAGATAACATCAGAGGGAAGCAGTTCCTCAAATAACCTGGCCCTCTGCTGTTTAGGCTTTAAAGGTGATAACTAGCACCTTGAATTTTACCTGGAAAGAATCTGGCCCTAGTGTAGCTCGTACAGCAGCAGTGTAATATGGGCAAACCACAGGACAGCCAGACTTGTGCAGGCTTTTGCACTCTAGACTAGCTGTAACTTCTGGATGGTCCATGTGTGGAGTGCATTGTAATAATCCAGGAGAAAGATGTAGGAAGAGACCAGGGTATGACTGTAAGGCCTCCCAGTCGAGGATAGACACAATAGGCACACCAGATGAATTTGTCTAAAGATTCTCCTAGCCATGGGTACCACCTATCTTGGGAGCAGGAGCTGCACCCCTAAATTGTGTACAGGGGAGTTCTGTGGGAAGCTACACCCCTCCTAGAAGAATGAAATATTTTGTGAAATATTTAAAAAGTCAGAATATTATATTTCCCCAAGGGAGAAACATGTTTATAAAGACAGAAAGCAGCCCCCAAGTCTTTCATAATAGCCCCAGCAGGACTGGGCCAGCCTATCTGCAAGACAAAAGACCTTCAGCTCCAGGGTGATGGTATTAAGACATGACCCTTCAGGACATAATAGGATTATCTAGCAGCAGAGCTCACTGCATTGCACAATCTCCTAAGGACATTGCATCACCCAGCAAACTTCAACCAAACATGACTCAGACAAACATGATCCCAAATGGCCCTGTGGGAGTCTTACAACAGCCAATAGAATACATGTTCTTGCACAGGAACAGGAAGCTCAAATGCAAAGCCCAAGAGAAGTTATATATACCCCTCACTCTCAACTCCATGTGGTCAGTTGCCCAGAACCAATAAATGAACCCTCTTTCCAATCAGCCTCCAGCCTCCATTTTGTGTCCGGTGCCTTTCTCCTGTCTTGGAATTGAACTAGATGGATATTTGTTCCAACAGTGCTATCCCATCAAAAGACAAAGACAGCATACAGGAAAGCCAAAAACCCAAAGCTACTACATCTTGCCAAGATTGAATGAGAGCTGTTTTTCCTCATCCCTCCCTCATAGCCTCCAGCATCTCCTGACAAGCCAGGGGTGGCGATGTATGGGTGAATATCATAAGCATACTAACGATACTGCACCTCATGCTGCTGAATTGTCCAGCGTTTTCATGCAGGTATTAAAGAAGAGTAGAGAAAGACCTGATCCCCTGAGGCACTCTTCAAACAAGATCTCTCTCCCATAATACAGACTGGAACCATCCATGAAGGAAAAAAGTCCTTTCCATTCCCTCACTCGCAACTCGCAACATGGTAAAGCCACTAACAGATCAAAGAGGGTCAGGATGGATGCACAATGCACATTCCCATTCCAAGCCATCTACAGTTCTCCTAATGTTGCTTCAGTACTGTAATCCAGTCTGAAATCTGACTGAGAAGAGATCAGATAATCTGCCTCTGGGCGGTGGTGGGGAGACCTCTAGGCTTGTTAATTATGTGCTTTTGTCTCCTGAAACCTGACTGAGAGTTGGGTTGGGTGGAGAGAGGGTTTGGTGGATGAGTATTGATTTATTACACTGTGTATCCACTCACATTAAGCACACATGTGTGATCTGCTATATTCTTCCCAACAGCCCTGGAGAGACTGATATGTTTCCCATTATTCTTGGCTATGCTCTATATTGTATGATTCCATCTAACAGCCTTTGAGAACCACCCATGTCCCCATAATTATTTATCAATATGCAGTATTTCTATCCTGCCCATTTAAGTAATTTTCTGATCTGCTGCTGAGGAAAAGTCAATGCTTGCTAAGACAAAGTAAGTGTGACTCCTCCTATCTTGCAGTGCAAGATACTGCAATAAACCCAGATATCTACTTTGCCCCACGTTTATTTCAACAATTTCACATAAAAAGCTAGAGGCTCCTTCACATACTCTTCCTCCAATATCTGTCAGCAATATTTCTCTGGATTCTGCGTAGGAGAAACAGGCAGACTTTGTACAAATTCGTCTTTAGTGGAAGACTTAATTATATGGATTGGGGGGTTAGTGTGACTCTTGGATTTCAAACAGTTGAAGTTGCTAACTATTTCTCTTAGTTCAGGAAACAAGAACTAACATGAGAATCTTTTACATATAACCTTCAATTGACAAAACTTGCTTCTGCTTAAGTAAAATGTGTGCTATGCATCGCATGACATTGCACTTAAATGGTTTTTCCTGCTATTGTTTTCCAGTCAGGATGAATCCAAGGCAGAAATTATTACAACCGGCTCATCAGCTCAACTCATCACAGAAATAATAACCGCTGGGGTCATGTGGACTAGACAATGGCAGAATCATTTCGGTGATAATAAAACTATTTACATGGAGATAACCAGATAGAGCAAACGTATCCTGACCCTGGAAGAAAGGAGGGTTGGGATTGTACTAGTAATTAGAGAGAGAAAACATTTGCCCCACTTCCTTATCATTCCTGATCTTGAAGGCATGACTGCATGAATGTTTAATTAGGACAAATCAAACAACATCATAATTCAAGAGAAATACATTGGCATGTGCTACTTGCCTCTGAAAATAGCTGGCGGGTTTCATAGCTCATTTCAAGATAAACAAAGTCACGTTTGAACTCATATAAGGTAAAATCTACAAGGGGGCTCAGCTACAGGTGGTACTGTTTTCAATATTCTTTCCTCAGACTTCAATTGTTCATAATGATCTTAAGTACAGGAAGAAAGCAATACTCTTTTTTTTGTTTTGCCTGCACAAATAAGCTGTGATTCTAATGAAGATTGGGGTGATTCCTTTCTCTGGGCAGCTGACCGAATCTGTCCCACATTGTTCTCAAAGCCCTCTAATCTTCCAGAGAATTTTTGTGGGAAGATGCAACTGATTGGAGCAGAGAGAGAGAGTACATAAAATTTTATTTGTGTTGAATTGCCTTAGAACATGTTTGTTTAATAAAGCTTCTTTAATAATTAATATGCAGGTGGTGGTAAGGTTTTACAGTCAACAACAGTCAGTCCGATTCAATCTGTTGGCAGCATGCATTTGAGTACTATTTCAGAATAGATTTACAATTAAAATCATGAAAAAGTGGACTATTGGGAAATAAAATTACAACCTGTATCAGATTAGTGGAGATCATGAAAACTGTGTGTCTTGGATTTAAGTTTGTTTCTGTGAGGTTCAAGGGTTTTAACTTAATGGTTTATTTGTATCCTTATACAGAAATAAGAAATATCACCTTTCTAGTATTCCCCTAAGCATGTTTACTTAGAATAATCTTTCCTAAACCGATGTCCTCCGGATGTCCTGGGGGCACGTCTATAGAACACAGCATAGGATGGAGTAGATGGGATTGTAGCTATGAAGCAAACTTGTGGAGATTTGGGAGGAGAGGTAAATGGGGGCTTGGATGGGGAGACCCAGGTTGATCACAGAGCCAGTCACTCTCTCTCAGCTCAACTTATCTCACAGCTGCTGCTGTAGGAGTAAGATTAGGGGAAAGCCTCCCCTGCCTGTTTGAGCTCTCTGAGACAAAGCAGGATACAAATGCAATAAATGAATCTGGAACAGTGCCATGATCTAAGACAATTGGAGTGAAGTTGGCACAGAATGAAAGGAGGGACAATTGCAGGGGAAAGCTGGCTACATTTGGGGAAAATAAGGCAGAGCAGGAACAGGCATTCTCTGTTTTAAGAACAGTGTTAGCATTTGTTGTCTATCCACCCGTATTCTATTATCTTTACTGTTTCCCTTCCTTGCTATATTCTCTATACCTTTTAAAATCTGTATCTGTACCAGTAGAAATGTGGTGTTATGTACCCTCTTTCCCTCCACTGGAAGGGGAAAAAGAAAAAGAAAATTGCATCAAAAACTCAGTCTGCTCTCATTTCCATATTGAGGAGGAATTTGTGAAATAGAAATGTACAATAGAATTTACCATAGAAGATTCAAAGGGGAAACTGGAATAATCTTTATGCACATTTGAAAAATTCCACATTGAAATAAGCTTCTTATTAAACCTGGCTGTCCTGATTGATCTTAAAGGATAATCAGATCTTAGGAAGAGAGGGAATAGAAAAACATAGCAAGAGCTCTGGGGGATTAATTTTGAGATTCATTTTGTCAATTATTGTATTCCCATACTGGCTTCTGGCAAATTTAAAAGCAGAACATCTTTGCAATATTCTCTATTGATCTTCAGGATTTGGTACTGACAGGCAAATCCACCTCAGACATAACTATTATATTTTTTATCATGATTAGTGGTGGTTACTCCTTTATCCTTCACGAACCCCTCTTTAAAACACTCCAAATTGGTGATCACCACTGCATCTTACAAATTATATGATTCACCAGTGTGAATGACATGCATGTTTTGGGTGACACACCAAAACTGGTCAACTACTATTTAAAGCACACCCTATTCTCACACGGTTTTTGGAGGCTGTGTAGGCTGTGTGAGAATGTGGTATATTCTAGCATGCCCTCTGGAAGTCACAGGAGAGAGCTATGCTCTTGTGTAGCCTCTGGAGCTTCCAAGCATTGTGCTAAAATGGGGTGTGCTTTTGTGAGATTTTTGAAAACTGTAGAGGCCCATGCAATAGGATGTGTCTGGAGCCTCTAAAAATCATGTGAAAACAGGATATGCCACAGAAGAGCATTCTCCAAAGTTGTTTTAAGAATGAAGGCCTTGTATAACCTGGAGCTGCCTCAATTCATATTTAAAAATAAATAAATGGATGTGTAAAGAATTCTCTCTCTCTCTCTCTCTCTCCCCCCTCTTCCTCCCTCTCTCTCTCTTGTGTGTGTGTGTGTGTGTGTGTGTGTGTGTGTGTGTGTGTGTGTGTGTAGGGGGAGGGAGGGAGAGACATACCAGGAGAGGTAAGTTAGGCATTTTCTGAATTTTTTATACACTGAGTCCGAAAGATCTATCATCACTGCACTAGACAGTAGAGAAGTCTTTATTTTTGTTTTGAAAATGTCACTATCTAGCTTTATTGCATATGACCCTAATCTCTAATATTTTAGGTGTGTGTGTGTGTGTGTGTGTGTGTGTGTGTGTGTGTGTGTGTGTGTGTGAATATTTCTCTTTTTGCATGGTGCATGATTTCATATATCATGTTCACGTCATATATTATTGGCATTGTTTTCTACAATAAAAAGTTCAAATCTTTTCTTTTTAGAGGAGTACAAGCTTCCCTTGATCATTTTTGTTTTTTATCTCTTCATGCACCATCTTCCCCCAGGTTCTTAGCTGGTGAGAGTTCTGTCATCACTATTTGAATTTGCACCTGCATAGGTAACACTGAAGCTCTGGGTCACTTACTGTGGCAAAATTAAAGACTCTAGAGCGGTGTTTCTTAAACCTGTGTAAATTATGCAAAATTGGGAAAATGTGGTTTCTCCCCCTCCTTTGGACACACAAACCCACTACCCAATCACAACAGGGACATTTAAATAAAGACTTTCTGATAAGCGGGAAAACAGATTTCCTGATAAGCGGTCTGGAGTAAAGAAATAAAAGGTTTGGGAAACACTGCCCTACAGAATGTTTTGGCTGACCTCTCAGTAAATCTGTTAATCATTTACACACAGAAACTTGCACTGCATTCCCCAAGAGGGGTCAATGTCAGATTTTGCTCTGCTGCACTAGGAATTCTATTTTCCTGATTTAATCAATACGAGAAGTGGAGAATAATGCCAAGAGAAAAAGATTTATCTTGGGTGAGTGTGTGTGTGTGTGTGTATGTATATACAGTATGTATATGTGTATATATATGTGTGTGTATATCAGGGGCGAGTTGCTCCTCCGTTGCTACCGGTGCGCTGCGCACGCATCTCATTTCGTGCGCGCACCCCCCCTTGTGCGATTTTGCATCTGCGCATGCATGGAAGCAAAATCTCGCCAAAATCTCACCCAAATCTCGCACACGCATGCGTCCCATCGCAAGATTTCAGCAAGATTTTGCTTCCGCGCATGCGCAGAAGCAAAAAAGCCCCAAAATTCTTAAAAATAGATGGCAATGCGCGCGATGGACTGGCAAAGACGGCACCAAAGCGGTCGTGCACAAATTGTGCAATTGGCCGCTCCCTACCGGAGCTATGCACCGGACCGCACCGGTAGGAACCCACCACTGGTATATATCCACTGAAAGATCAAGACCACCAAACAAGAAAAGTTTCATTATCTCAGACCATTGACTAAGCTGACACTGATGGGTAGCCTTTAAAAAGTGACATCATGCTTATGGTACAGTAGTCCTCAACCTACAATCATTCGTTTAACAACTATTTGAAACTATGATGGTGCTGAAAAAAGTGCCTCAAGACTGCTCCTCACACTTACGACTATTGCAGTGCCCCTGTGATCAGAATTCGGGTGCTTGGCTATTTACAACAATTGAGGCATCCTGAGGTCATGTGATCACCTTTTATGACTTTCCCAAGTGGCTTTCGACAACCAAAGTCAAAGCGGGAAGTCATATTTGCTTAAGGGTCATGTGATTAAAAAAAACAACTCTGGCAAAAAAGTTGTAAAATTGGGTGCAACTCACTGAACGACCCTATCACTTAGCAATGAAAGTTCTGGTCTGTTGTGGTTGTAAAGTGAGGACTACCTGTAGAACATCTACAACAGTTGCCTCAAACATGTTTCTCTTTGGAGAAGGGATTACACTTTGAATATTTCAGGAGTTGTTTAGATATCTCTATGGCATTAGAGCGGAGAAGATTCTTTATTGGAATTAGGTAAAAGCAGACACTACAATTCTAACTGATTTCTCATGTCTAGACTAGAATCTAATAATTTAAGACAAGAAGTACTTCATTTGACTGATCCTCAGCAATGCTTTTGAGATTTTTCAAAATCAGAGTGTTTTTCCCTCTCTCTCACCACACTAATTTGAGACAAACTGTCAACATAGGGAAAAAAAACAGGAAAAAAATCCTTAAAATTCTTGTATGTTATGGTGTGAAATTAAAAAGCCACCCTACATGGACACACATTCCAGAAAGCGGCTTTCAAAGAAAATGAAAGTGTCTTCTGTTTTTCTAGGATATGAGAAATGTTTTGTGTTTGGGGGAAGGAGAAGGATAGAAGGACAAGTTACCTATCTCACTTATCCATCATCTTTCACAAGAGCACTTGGATTAAGAGGAACATTAGTTATTGGCAAAGTTATTTTTAAAATTCAAATATAATTAAATATAATTAATTTGTATTTTTTATTTGGATTCATCATTTTTTTTAAAAGATCCATTATTTGGGTCTTTCTAGGCTGTATTACTTGGGATAATCTCAGCCACTTTCTGGAATCAGTAAGAGTTTCGATAGGACTTAATCCAGGGAAGACAGGATTCCGTTGGTTAGATAAATGGCTATCCAAAATGAGAGAGTCAGCCTATTCTGGAGGGAGTTTCCATTCTGTTTAAGGAGATTAGCAATTTAGAAATACTCCTAAAATTGGCATTGTTCCTGAACTGAAATAGGTAGCAGTTTTTGCTTAAGTTCAACAGAGATTTTGAGACAATGGCCTTGCCAAAGTTATACATCTTAGTTATATCAAAGTATGACTGTTATATTACGCTCTGCTTCTGAAAAATGCCTGAGAACTTTAGTTGGTACAGAATGCAGTAAGCAATTTAGAGACAGTATTGATTAGAATGGAAGCTTTAGTAAATGCTTAACATAAATGTGAATGTTGAGTCTGCTTCTATGATTATGGATTTCCATTTTGTGATTATAAGTATCTTGCCTCTTTAATTAGCTCTCAAAATGTTGTCTAGATTCAGTTCAAAGCTACCTTTAAACTTTCAGTTATTGGGACGAGAATACTTGAAAGACTGCACAGATACCATCCTTTCCCAAGTATGTCTTGGGAAAGGGCCCCTGCACCTGAATCTACCTGAATCTAAGATGTATGGATAGGCATAAAGATCTGGGACTTCTTTTACCTATCAAAAATGGTCTTTTATGGTCCATTTTCCCTTAAACTCTCAGAGCAGAGAGACACACAGATATTACATTATATTAGGCCTCCATATATGAAGTTTTACACGACTTCTAATATAGATCGTTTATTTAACTGAAAACGGCACAAGATATTAACTGTGTAGCATTTCTTGCAACCAAATTAGCAAATTATTTACCTCATGAAATTAGTTGGTTGTATCTCTATATATTGTTAGGAAGCAGTTCAATTTTTTTAGATGTGCCATCCACTAACATACTTTACCAAAGACATTAAAGGACACATTGTTCCTTGCTAAATAAAACACATGTATTGTCTCATGTACTTGTCATAATTGCAGGCAACTTCAGGTTCTTTTATTGCGGTCCCTTTTGTTTTAAGAATTTGGGTTTCTACCCAGGAATAAAAAAGCAAAACAAAAATACAAATAGATACAAGTGGCCTAAAATAGCCTTCCTTAAATGGGGGCCCACCAGTTATCTTGGAAC
The DNA here is from genome assembly GCA_023053685.1 of Diadophis punctatus similis. NCBI lineage: Eukaryota > Metazoa > Chordata > Lepidosauria > Squamata > Dipsadidae > Diadophis > Diadophis punctatus. The sequence continues at coordinate 153,067,628 of JALIGW010000002.1, forward strand.
TTAACTCTTAAATTTTTTAATTAGCATGGCTAGTGAACAGTAACTCTGAGAATTGCAGTCATTAATGTATCTGGAGGGCAGGAGATTCAAGATTTCTCTCTTCAGCTTACATTGATATGGATTCTTTCAATGTCTGCAATCCTTTGTCAATTTAAATATTCTAGTGCAATTGGAGAATGCCAAGTATATAAGCACTCTAAATTAGTTGATAAGATCCAAATGCCCTTTATTATGTTTTTTTTTCTTCCATTCAATTGTGTCTGATTCTCAAAGACTGCCTGGACATGTCACTGCAGTTTTCTTGGCTAGGTTTTTCTCAGGTGGCTTGCCCTCGCCTCCTTTCAAAAAATCTATCCATCCCCATCTGGCTTTGTGCCCAAGGCAGGATTAGAACTGTGTTTTCCAATTTCTAGTCTGATGCCTTAATCACTAAACTGGCTCTTGTTTATTATGGCGAATGGATTGAAAGTACATTTTGCTCCTAAGTTTTAAATAAAAGCTGATACAGTAGTTGCTTCATACAAAACAACTAATTACTTCTACGGGGCAAAATTTAAGCTTGGTATCAACAAAAGAAGCTTATATATACTCAAATGTGGAAAAACAAGAAACTGGAAGGGCTGGTTTTATACATTTTTTTCTGTCTCCACACCACTGGAAAAACAGACTATCATTTCCATATTAATGTACAGAACTGCCTGCTTCCTGGATTGCTCTTTGGAGTTTCAAGATGACTATGACATCTGGAATAAAATTAAAGCATCTGGAAAAACGCATCCTTGGCTACATACAACCCCCAAATTCTCATTGGAAATGTGAAATGCCTTGAAATAAATTCCTCATTTCAAATCACATTTTAAAAGTTTAGCTGTTGAGGATGCTTATCTTCCGAACTAGAACCTAGCTAGGAAGGTGGGGAGAGGAAGGAGTGGCACAGGCATGTGAATCTGTCTTTGCTGATACATGCAACATGGGGCAAGATGAATCAGTTGAAACTATGTTTCATTTGCATGTACCCACAAGCAAGCAAATGAGACCCTGACAATTTCATTACCTCCCTGCTTAAATAGTTAAAACTGGCATTTGGAATTATTTTGCCTCTGAATATGGAGGCTTCAAATGGTCTCAGTGCCAAGATGTCTTGCTAGGCTGACCTTCATTCATGAATTTTTCTAATTCCCTTTTAAAGCTTCCAACTTAAATGCTGACCCTTCTGTGATACTGTTTATTGGGTATAATAAACTCGGGCAGTGGACTGAACTATTTCATGCAACGGGTGAGCAGGAAGAACCACAGTACGAGGTGTTTTTTTTTTAAATTCCGACCATTTGTTTTCGATCAACCGAAAGCAGGAAAATAAATACTGGACAAACCCCCCCCCCACAATTTCAGGTTGAAAAACTAAAGGATTCAAGGCGTTGGTCCACACGCCATTCAATCTTTAGGTACCACCCCCGTTCCACGGATCAATAGGATTTAGATTGGCTCCAGCCTAACAAAATGTGGTAATTACTTGCTGCAGCCAAACCGAATGGTCTTTACCGCATCTTGCAGCCGCAAATTCCGCTTCTACCCTTATCCGCCCCTTAATCTTCGATGGGTTGCCCCGAGTTAAAGTCACAGGAGAAATAAACCTTCCCTATCACGGGCGCTGGATTTCGGCCTTTGCTAGGGATTGCTTTTAAATTCTCCCCTAGCGTTTTTTTCAGAAAAGTGCCCCAAAAGCCTTTGACCATCTCGGCGGCCTTTCCCAGCCCCCACAGCATCTTTGCTGGCAAAAAAAATGGGAGCGCGTCGGAGCAAGAGGAAGAAGCGTAATTCTACTCCCGTTTTCCAAAGCAATGCTTCACCCACAAACGCCGGGCGCAAAGCCAAGCTCGCGCTGCGCGGTCGGCCACGGAAGTGAAGCAAAGGTTGGGGGTACGCTCCGAGGGATAACTCGTCTTTCTTCGGGGGTGGGTCATTCATGTCCGCCCGCCCGCCCGCCCCCTTTGCTTGCTTGCTTGCTTGCTAACATGGTGGAGGTGTGCATACGAAAAGAGCGAGCACGCGCTTGCTTGCTCCAGCCCGGGCTGCGGTTCCTTTGTGTCTCTCTCTCTCCCTCCAGCAGGAGGACTGCCGTAGCCGTCTCCAGCCTATATAATCAGGAAAGGGGAGGGAAGAAGAGAGGGAAATCCCGATCTCGTTTCTCGTCCCCTCCCTCCCCACCGCCGGGAGAGCGCTGGCACAAACGCTCACTGGACTCCAAGCGCCCCCGCTCCTCCTTCCCCCTCCAGCCTGCTTGGTGCAAGGCGCGCACGCGCCTCACCCACCCCGGGCTGCGGCTTCAAATCCACCCAACCCACATTAGACCCAGCGCCTCCTTTTGCCTCGGGCAATTACCTGTCTGGAAACTCCTCCCCACACGCCGTGATTGACGGCCTCGATCACGTGGCAGCGGAGGGAGGGGGGCGGGAAAAACTGGGACGACTGGGCGGGCGTTCGCACCTGGAGCTGGAGGGGAGGGAGAAAAAAAAGAAACCGGACGGGGATGCTCTCGGCTGGGGCCACCGCCGCCAGCTTAGTCTCCGTTGCTGCCGCCCTAGCCGCCGCCGCCGCCGCCACACCAGGCCGTGTCCGCTTCTGTTTCCCGGTGGTGGGGCCATGGTTGCCGCTGCCCCTGCAGCTGCCGCGGCCATGAGGAAGAGCTTCCTGGTGCCCGAGATCAAGCCTTTGGATCAGTATGATTTCCCTCGGGCGCGGAGCGCTGCCAGCTTGGCCTGGGTGCTCGCCAAAGCCTACGGCGGTGCAGGTACGGCCGGTTGCATGCGGAGGTGGGGGGGGCTGGTATGGTAATAGCCGATGCCCTCTATTTTCTTTTTCATAGAGAAGGCGGTGAGGGAGAGGGGATTACCTCCCCCGGGACGCTATTGTGACCCGATCTTTCTTTCTTTCTTTCTTTCTTTCTTTCTCTCTCTCTGGCAGCTTATTGACTCCGGGTTTTTTCCCCTTCTTCTTCATTTGAGCCGCAGTTTCTTTCTCCCTCTGCTTGGCGGCGGCTAGGAGGATGAATATGTCAGCCTCGCCCTCCTCTCTCCCGGCTTCAGGGATGCCCCACCTGGTCCCATCTGTCCAGGGGTGCGGTGGCAATTGGCTTTGGCAATCTTGCTTCCAACACCCCCCCTTTTTTTTCTGCACTAACAATGAGCTCGCTTGCGCCTTCTCAACCAGATAGGGGTCCGGGTGGGGCTGGCAGAGCCAGCAGATGGGGTCGCCTTGCGCCTAGGAGGATTACTTCCTATCTTTTCTTCTCACCAAACAGGTGTTTGCTTTTCCCAGGTTAATGGAGGAGAGGTCTGGGAAATGGGTGGTAAGAGGCATGTGTGGGGGCCGTGGTGGCACTGGGTGGGGGCATTTTGCCCTGTCTACCGCAGCTCCTGTCCTACACTGCCCTATGTAAATATTATCTCCTCCCTCTTCTCTTCTCAGTCGCTCCAGTGCCTTATACTGTAGCTTTTGTATTGGCTTTTGTTACAGTCTAATCTTCTGCAGGACTAGCAGGCTGCTAGGTGAGATCAAAGGCTTAGCAACACTCGCTTGGCTGAGCACCCCAAGGACCACGTTCTCCAAGCCTGATGGTATCATGGCTGCCCCACCCTAGTTGGTGGCACCGACAGATCCTTGAACAGGAAGGCAGTATTGGTGTTTACCTTTGTTCGGCAATGGAAAATTCTTTGGGGAAAAGGATGCTACCAGCTTCAGCTATATTGCTTCAGCCCCCTCCTGGTTCATTCGCTTTTATGAGCGAAAAGGATGTAATGAATGCTTGATCCTTTGCTAGTGCCTTGGGGGTGTGTGTGTCTAAACAAGTGCAATGGAAAGGCCACTGCCTCTTAGCATGGTCCTCTTCGGTCCTCTGGCAGTGCCAGGCGGCAGACTTTGCACCCAGGCAACCCCCTGGGCTCTAGCTGCGGTTCCCTTTGTCTCTGCTGGGCCTGGAATTAATGTTCTGTGAGGATTTGCAAATTGGCCGTGCACAATGAAGGGGAAAGGAGGGGTAGCGGAAAATCCCTAGTGGGATTAACATCCTTGCTGTTCCTCCAGGAAAGTGGGCGTCATGGGCACTTCTCTCCAGTTCTTGATAACCTAGATTTTGCTTCCCTCTCATGATGTCATCTTTTCATTCTCTTGATTGCCCGAAACAAAAAACAAAAACCCACCACCCCAAAGAGGTGAGCCCATGGACATTGGATTCCTACCCATCAATCTCTCCTGAAGACCCATTTCACAGCTCTCACAGTGCGATTGCAGAAAGTGATAGTGGGCTCATTTGAACCATAAATGGCATGCGAAGTACTGTTTAGTTTTGAGGATTGTCAAACTTATGTATAAAAAATATGAGGTGCTTCCTGTCGCCAGTGAATCTCCAATCAGGGTACTTACTGGCAGTGGACAGACCTTCCTCCCATGTCTCTGTGTATGTATTTGTGTTTGTGTGTATGTGAATGAGGGGCATTCCTCTGAGGCTGTTGACCTAGAAATAGCATAATAGGGTTTGAGTCCTGCTGGGATTCAAGCCAGCCTGGGAGCAGGAAAATGGCTTGTGAGTCAATTAATAATTTTTCTCCTCTTGGTCCAGGGCTTTTGTGCCCAGGAGCTGTTCTCTCCTCAACTCCTGGAATCATGACCTCCTCTAAGTGAGATGCAACAACTATTCCATGGAGCAACAAGAAGAAAAGAGTAGAGTAATTGTAACACTTTTTGAAATTCCATGTCTGTGTGTCTGTGAATATCCTCACAAGGGTGGAATTGGGAGACCAGTTTTCATCTTTGGAATTAGTCTATATACCTGGTCAAACCCAAGTGAAACAGGTTCCCCTTGTCCCTACCCTTCCTTGTCATCTTGATGACACACCAACAGCACACTGTGATGGAAGTGAGAGAGGCTTGTCGTTTGCCTTGGACTGAGGCCAGAATAATCAGGCTTGCTAAGCCAGTGCTGGGTTCAGAGTTCAGTGAAAAGTGGAAAATGTGTTTCCTGGGATTGGCAGAAACTTAAAGCCCTGTCCAGTCTGGGAGTCAAGTCCTTCTGAGTGCAACCACTCCTTGTCCCATAACCCCAAAATAAACGTGGCACAGTTACCAGCTGTTCCAGAAATTGGCTGCTGGCGAGAGTCATCAACAGTTCAAAGCAGGGTATTTGGGGGATATACACAATTGAAGGTGCAGTGAGATAAGACAAAATTTAACATCCCTTTTTTAAACATTAAAAAAGTATTAGCAAGTAATTTCATCAGATACCTTGTAGTCTAACCTAATGCATGTTATATCATCAGAAATATTTTTGCCTGCACTTTTTCTCATCTATATGTAAAAGTAATCTGGAGTGATTATTTATACTGATGATTCAAGAAATGGGCCCAGATTCTCCCCAGGAATGTCTCCATCTCTGGCACAATCTGTGGATACAAATGTAATCATTCCTATGGGTTAGACCTACTTGATTTACCCATTCTGGGACTGATGCTTTCCCTGTAAACTAACTATCCCCTGACAGGTTTCCTGGCTGAGACTGCTGTTGTATAAATGAGAAAGTTGGTTATAATTATGTAAATTAAGGTAGCATGCTGAGATTAATTTCTTGGACAAATTTCGGCCCTTGTATGTTAGATCACAGCTTGGAACTTTCCTTACCTTTGAAGGATTTTGGCAAAGGGATGGGCAGGAATGGGAGAAGACATGGGTGGACGTGACTGGATCAACAATGACCAGCAGAAATTGACCCAAAATTTCAATTGTTTGTCTGGCTGAATTATTGGATGGGGTTGAGTTTTGCAATTCTGTTTTGGTAACAATTTTGGTATTGTCATGCTCTGGATAAAACAGATAGACTGAACTGTAGCACTTTAATTCAATCCAATATGACAAACATATTCTTCACTGGACCAGCTATTTCTTGATAATTAATATAGGAATATGAAATGCTATTATGGTTTAATTTGCTGACTTGAGAAATGGAATGCAAAGAGAAAAATTAACTCCACCTAGCTTTTATCCAGTCCATCTCCAAACTATCAAGTAGTTTTGCAGTTGAGCAAAATTGCCCTATTTAAAGTGTATGTTTGCAAATGAGATGTGCAGGGAGCCTAATATGAAACTGGTGAGAAAAGGACAGAAAGACAGTTGGTCTGTATATAAACGTGTATATGATTATCCATTTCAGCCAATGTCACTTTTATTTAAATTAACTAGACCTCTTTTTACTCCTTGCTCTCTGTAGTGGAATCCTGTTTAAAGTAACATACACTGCTGACTCATTACACTGATGTAAAAAATTGTTAAGGTATTTATTAGTGTACTTAGGTTTTTTTTAAAAAAATGTAAAGAAACATGAGTACAGATCCAACTTAACTGTATGCTGTAACTGTATGCCTTGGGCTGCAATATAGATTCTCATCAGCATCAAAAGCACATGGAGATGGTCTAAACGAATATGTTGCCCTCTAAATATGCTGGGGCCACAATCCCCACATTTCTCACCTATCATGGTATTGAATTATCTCCAACTCCGTGCTTATTAGGTCAGAATCACTTGCCATGCAAACTTTTATGATACCAGCTCCCAGATTTTAAGTAACAGTTTAGTCTTTATTGCTCACAATTTACATATTATATTTTACTTTATGGAACTCTTAAAATGTCCATTGGAATTCTATAGAAGCTTTCAATAGAGCCTGCTTGCTAAATTGTAATATTCATTTAGTCTTGACAAATGATGTTAATTCTGTTTTCTTCTTCATGCTTAAAGGTTTTGTTAGTACGGTAAATGTTTGTTTTGAGTGTTTCAACAGTAGAAACTAAACTAATTTTCTGTGGTCTGTGTCTTTTTTGAAAAATACAGCAACAACTGCTGCCTTTTTCTTGTCTGCTGTATATTTTAAAGATTTCTCCAAAAAGTCTGTTAGTGGCTTTGTTTGTTCCTTGATTCTCTAACATTTGGGAGTATAGCTGATTAGGAGCTAGGTTCTTTTAACCATATGCCCACCTTTCCTGCATAGCTGTTTGATCAATTTATTGAACATCTGAGGTTTTATTATGACTAAACTGCACTGAGAAAATCCATACTGAAAAGCTATTGCTCTTATTCCCTTTTGATTCTATTTGGTTCCCCTTGTCGAATAGTCTCACATCAAATCAAGTCCTTGATCGATCTTTTGGTGAATTTGCCTTGTTTTGTCAAGACTGGACATTATGCATTGAATTCTCAGGAAAGTGCTTGCCATGGTAGCTTGATTGAACGCTTGCCTTGTCTCTTCTTGGTATTTTTCCAAACTCTTCCTGGTCTTTTTAACTAGGCCATGGATGCTTGGAGCTTATATCCTCCTTTATTATTATTATTATTGTCTTAATTATATTCTCATGTAGTGTCCCATGAGATGCTGTTAGAGGCACTGAACCTCTCCTACCAAAGTTGGTGATTGGTTTTCTATCAGAAAGGTCTCTTTTAGACTATAGGGATGCATATCACTCCTTAATTATTATAGTAGTGACTGCATGGCTGATGTAGTAATGATTCCTGCAGCAGTTTTGAGAAGGCTGCTGACGTGCACTGTGATTTGGAGGTCTTTAGAGGGTTGCATTTGTCATCGTGGCTTCAGAAGCTGAACAATATTTTATTTGCTTAAAAAGTACTTGGTTTAAAATTGAGATTGTGGGTGCTCCCCCCCGCGCGCGCACACGCACACACACACACACACACACACACATAAACACACATATTGGCATATATATCTTTTCACAAAGTAAGAGGTTACAGCTTTTTGATTGTAGAACCTGCCTTTAGGTTCATTCTGCCTCATAGGCTTTCCTTTCTTATTGCCTCACTTGCCTCTTGCTGACTTAACTGTATATTGGACTTGAATGGCTGAATTTTCTGTGTAAGCACTTTCTCTTCGGTTTGCAGACTGGAAAGTCCAGAGATTGTTGGTAGAAAAAAAGGTCCTGATCTGTTCTTAGCTAGCAATAAATGTATCGCAGGTAGAAAAATACCTGAGTCTTGCTCTGTCTTACCAGCTACAGTGGGAAAGGAAGAAACTCCTCTCCTTGATTGTGCTTCCACCCCAGAAGCTGACAATCCACCCTTTGGTTACTTACTCTCTTGCTTCTGCAAAATAAGATCAGTTTGTTTTCTTCGTAGTGACTGAAAGATTTCAGAGTTTTCTTTCAAAAAAGTGGTCCACACCACTTTTGGGTCAAATTGCTCAGTGTGGAACTGGCAGTGGGCATAATAATCCTTTTGAAGTATGATAACCTTCATAGTAATATCACTATGAATAAAGGAAACCTTGGAACAGAATAGAAATAACCAATTGAGGTAGAAAATTATTACTGGAAAATGAAAGGTGGCTTCTAAGCTTGTATAAAAATTTCAAATTCAAGTTATTCTGACTTTATAGGAGTTCTAGCTTTGGAAAAGTGTTCTGATCTCAAAACTTAGTTTATACTCAAATTAGTGCTTGAAAATGTTTTGTATACCTTCCAACTTCGGTGGTTTAAAAAATGAAATAAGATGGATCTATGAGTGATGAAGATTTTAGTGGCCATTTGGCATCATGGCTGCATGATAGCTCTGTGCTTATAATGATGATTACTGGGATACCTAAATAGGAGGATGCTGTTGCCCTCATCTCCTGCTTCTAGGCATATGGTTATTTATTGTGCAGAAATCTGGTGCTGCTCTGCATAGATCTTTAATCTCATTCGGCAAAACTCTACCTTATGAAACAGAGTATGTATGACCAATCAGATCTCTGTGGCGTGGATATTGTCTTACACCTGGCCCATCTCTGGGGTCCATTAAATTTGTCTTTATAGACTTCTGCTCGCCTCCCATCCTTGACTGCAGCCTTAAATGGTGACCTTAGCATTCCAAGGGGGAGGAGTAGGTAACTGTGGCTAAGTTGCTTGTTTTTCCTCTGTAATCTGGCTGCTTTGCTAAAATTCCCACATGTGAGTTTACAAAACAGCTTCCTGGCTTGAATTAAACTCCTGTGCCTTGGGAATATAGTTCAATATATTTGCGGCACAGTTTAGGTTATTTGGTGTCATCTATCTGTCTCTCGGCAGGCCTGGGATCCTAATATTAAAAACTGTCTATGAAACTGACCTGGTCTCAATAGGAGTAACTCTGATTCTCAGATGCCTTGGGGTCAAAGGCTGTTTGCTATTTTAAGTACTGTAGCTTCTTCCTGTTCTTCTGTTCCATTGACCATCAGTCCTTGTATGCCTAGTACAGTTCTTCCCTCCCTGATTCACTCACAGCCCTCCAAACTACCAGGATTCCTGGACAGTGTGCTGGTTGTGGAGTCTGGGAGATGTAGTCCCAAAAATCTGAAAAATACCCAAATGGGGGAAGTTACATTCTAACACAGGGGTGTCAAACTCGTGACCACACGTTGTCAAGTGACGTATTGCAACTCCCCCCCTTGCTAAAATGGGGGTGGGGGTGGCCAGTGCCTGATGCATCTGGCCCGCGGGCCGCAATTCCGATTATTAAGGCCGCAAACCCGATTCCTAAGAGGTCAGCAAGGGGCGTGCATAAGTGCACCAGCGTGCCTACCATCCCTGTCCTAATGTTCCCTCTTATCAGTACCCATCTTATGTATATAAACAATGTTATATCTATGTATATTACCAATACGTACTTGACAAAATAAATAAATAAAATAAATAAAGTTTGACACCCCTGTTCTAACTCATCTGGAAAGCATCTGACTAGGGATGACTGTTTTTTTTTAACTTCTGTTAGAAACTTTGGTTTCAATCACCAAGAATCTTTTTTTTCCTTGTAATTAAATTGTTCTGGTCATATTTACAAGGACAGTGGGCTCTGACTGTAAAAATAAATACATACATAAATTACCAGCAGGCTGTGCTGATAAGATATATTTTTGAGTACCCATACTTTTTGGAGTATAAGACGCACTCCCCCCCCCCAAAAAAGAGGGAGGAAATGTTGGTGTGTCTTATACACCTAATAACAGCCATTTTTGATCTCCCGAAACCCCGCCCTGTGCCTCCCGTTTTTGCCAAAAACGGGCCTGTTTTTCACAAAAACGGGGTGCGCAGAGGGTTTGGGAGGCCTGCAGAGTGCTCCTGAGGGCTGGGGAGAGCAAAAACTTTTTTTTCTTGTTTACCTCTTCGAAATCTTGGTGCATCTTATACTCCAGTGCGTCTTAGAGTCTGAAAAATACGGTATTTTCTCATATTAAAAACCAGCAACATCTCCCACCCCCTCCAAATATTCTGATAATAAGTTCTAGGCTACATCCTCACTCACTCTGCTATAAGTTAGTTTTTTACTTGCGGGCATGTCTGCGTCTGTGTGTGCATATATGTATAAAAGTTTGTGTACATATTGTATGTATGTAATATCTGGAGTTATTTCCTCCTGAAGATAGTAGTTGAATAGAAGGTCCTAAGTGAGACTTAGATAAGGTAGAACACTCTTTGCTGCATACAATGAATTTTTGCAACCCAATCTAGTAGCCTTATCCAAGTTATAGTAAACGAAAGGACAGACCAAAGTCTGCCTGCAGTTCTGTGTATGCAAAATGAACAGCTGTTGAAGTTGTAGAAGCCACTCATGCACTTTCCTGCTTACTAGCAGGCTAGATCACTGGTTTTATGCGGTTAATGGCTGTGATGAGAAACTAGCCATTTCCAGGAGGAATTTTCTAATTTCTCTGAGTGATCCTACCCAAGATTGATGGTTTTCTGTTGCCATTGGCAACCTCAGGACTAAGAAGGTTTCCCATCTCCTGCTGTTGCAGTGAAATTGTATGTGTTTGGAGGGGAGGAGGATTTAACTCTTTGTTCTTGTTGTGTTCATATTAGAACAAAGTCCTTTCCCCCCCTTGCCATGGCCCCATCAGTTATGCAGGTCTGCATCTCATGATGAAAGTCATATCTAGTGGCACCCAAGTGCTTGGATCATGACCACAGGGCCATAGAGGTGCTGCATGGCTAGAACTTGGAGGGTTGATCATATGTCCATTTTTTTCAGTGTTGCCATAACTTTTGAGTTTTGTTGAACAAATGGACATAAGCTGAGGACTACTTGTACTGAAGAGATCAATGTACAGGAGAAAAGTTGTTTTCTGCCTTCTGATTGGACGTCTGCAAAGTCAGGACTTACAGCCATGAGTTGTTAAGCAAGCCATAGTGGCTTGGCTCTCACACTAAAACAATGGTTGGATTTATGAGCAAAAAGAAAACTGACTGATGTTTGTCTGTGAACCAGGCCATTGGGCATGCCTATGGTGCTGTGATATACTTGGCATTATGACTAATCTTCAACTGGTTCACTGTCAGGGCAAAGGTAATTCTAAAAAACATTTGCTTTGGAACTTAGCCATTTAAAATTGGTCTTAATTCCCAATCTGTTTGCGCCACACCTTCTGAATCAGCCAAGTGGCCAATTGCAAAATTGTCCCCTTATGGCAATCTAGGATCCATCTTGAATGATAATGGGTTGTACAGAAACTGAAACCTACTCAATAAATTGGGTACCTGCTCTATCAATGGCAGCTGTACTTCAAGTCCCAGGATGTGAATCACGTTAGGACTTCCTGGCTTGAAGGAAATGGGTGTCTTTGTGTTAGTGCAACCTCAAGTGGGGCTTGGTTTATGAGTTTAAGACTTTGGCAGCAGTATCCTAAAAGCTTTCTTGTTGGACATGCCTAAATAAATAGCCTTTATTACTGAAAGGTTTGTGAATTTCAGATGCAGAGAGGATAATAGTTTTCTTAAGCGAGAAATCTACTTGGCCAGATTTAAGCTTCACAAAACTTGTCCTGGGAAATGACTGACCCATGAGGTGAAACAGTAGATGTGAAATCAATTATCTGTAAGCTTAATTTTTGCCCTGTGGGGGGCTTTGCCTGATAAAGTTCTTAGTATGGAAAGTGTGAGTCCATTTTGTCCTGTGGCCTCTCTTATGCTGTATCAAAGCATTACTTCCTTTACTTGTATATTTCAAGGTGAGGTTCCCTTCTAAACTGAAGCTGGACTCAAGAAAATATAGCAACAATATAGGAACTGTTGATTTACTGAAGTATATTTGATGGGGGATTTATGCCTTCTGTCCCAAGTAAGCTCTTCCTAATATTGGATGCCCTGAAGCCTTGGAAGGGGGTGCAGTGGACTCCTAGCTAGGGTAGGTCTGCCCCGTCAGCTGGAAGGAGCTGGGCTTTTAGCCAAGTTTGCAGTGGTGGCTTTGATCAGATGATGCTGAATCAGCTGGTGAAGCTGTTCCACCTGTTCTCCTTCCCAGCTATCTTAACTCAGAGATGTCCCATCCCTCCCAGCCAGCTTACTGGCAGGAGCTGACACGTAGATCCTGAGTCTCGTGGCCTCTTGAGGAAGTAGCCAATAGAGCATGTGAATATCAGCTCTAGCAGTCCCCCCCCACCAGAGTAATAAATTATGATTTGCTTTCTGATACTCAGTCAAGAGTATCAGAGCCTCTGGGGAATGAAATTTCACTATTCCCAAAAAGAAGAAAAAGAATCCATGAGCCTGCTTTCTGATCTACTTTCTGGCTTATTTGCAAACCCACACCTTTTGCAAACTAAACAGGTGAAACTAAAGGTGAAATTTGAAGTTCTGACTCTTTCTTCATTTGTACTTAGACACCGGATACAGTATTCCTAAACACTTTTATTTCATTGTAGAGATAGCTCTGTAACCTTTCTTCATCTAGGGTTTTAGATGAAATCTTCAACTATCTTCATATGGGATAGTTGCTAAAAAAATCTTACCAGGTATATAAGCAGATGTTGCAGGTGATACTAACAACAGTGGTTGTTTCTAACTATATTTATTATTTGATGGGATGTATTTGTGTGTCAACCTCATTTGTGTGAGACTGGTTTTTTCCGAAGCTCTTTTTTCCTCCCCCATCCCATTTAATATTGATTATATAGTCCTAAGAGTAGATTGCCTAAGTCAGGGGTAGGCAAAGTTGGCTCTTCTATGACTTGTGGACTTCAACTCCCAGAATTCCTGAGCCAATCATGCTAGCTCAGGAGTTCTGGGAGTTGAAGTCCACAAGTCATAGAAGAGCCAACTTTGCCTACCCCTGGCCTAAGTAATTATCTGGCCATTCTCTTCTTTGCACCTCTATTTTATTCTTGCTATATGGAAAGCATTCTAAATAAGAAGGATAAGCTGTTGCAGAGAGAGAGCTTCTGCAAGGAAGATGAAGACGGGGAAATTTCCAGCTCCAAATCTCAGATGTTGCCAAGTCACCTGTATCTAGAAATGTTGGGCCAGCATTCATACATGTATCTTTGTGTGTGCTAGAAGTCTTGTTGTTCCTGAACAAATGGACATTAATCTTTCCCTTGCTGTATCCATCCTGTAAAATATATTGATTAGCGATTTCTTGGTTATCAGTCTAGGAACAGAATGATTTATTCTTTTCCCTGTGACTCAGAGAACTGCAAGGGTCATCCCTCATAATAAGAGAGTGAGGAAAAGCAGTACTTTTCCTTCTTTCTATGTTGCTGTTGATTTCTTTATGGTTTGGTAATGGAGAAAGACGTTTTGTGATGTGAGGCAACTTCTCATTAGTGGATCAGAACCCAACCCTATCAAGGTTGGGTTTCTCTATCAAGATCTGATGTACTCCTGGACATAGAAAATGAATAAAAGTATGCCAGGGATGGAATCTAGCTACATATCACTGTTCTGGAACTGATCTAAGACCACAATAAACTGAAATTGGGTTTTTGTTTGGAAACAAAACCTCGTATATTTAAGAATATTGAAAGTGAGCCTACTAGCATATTTCAAAAATGTGCATTGTACAGTATATGAACATGTACATGTGAAAAGTACTGCTATTCATTGAGTAGATGCTTTGGTCTCATTTATTGGGCTGAGAATGCTAAGGTGCAGCACTGAGCAAAATTGCAGCTTTCTGTCCGATTCTCATTCACTCCAGGTTCAGAAGAGCAAAGAAACCAACTTCCATTAAAAAACTTGATTTGGCTTTACAACTGGAAGGCTGCAGAGTTTCCTCTTCTTCATTCTCAGGCCAGAAAGAGCCTTGCTCTAACTATCTGTAACCCAGGAGACAAATCAGTGGAGACAGTGGGAAAGATAAAGTAGACACTGAAAGGCCTATTGCAACACACCTCACAGCTTTTCCTCTTCTGTGATGCCAGTTGTCACTTTATATGAAGCCTAAACTCCAATGAAGGGTGCAATCTATATTATTTCCCTCCTTTATTCATATAGCAAGCTTCCCTTGGATCCCTTACAGATGTATCAAGCTATCATTCTCATCATCCTAGCCAGGGGAAAGATGGAAATTGCAGCCCAAGGTATCTGGAGGCCCTCAGAAAGGGAGGAAAAAAAGTTACGTGGAAGGAAGTTAGATGGAGAGCTGATAATCTTCCCTGGCAACCTGTTGTGTTTCGAAGGGATTTGAACCTGGATATGCTGTCCAATGTTCTCATCTCTGATTGCAGCTCACTGAACTGGGGCCAAAGCTAATGGGGCATTCAAGGCAACTAGATATGGGCGCCACATTTATAGGGAGATACCTTCAGTCTGACCACTTGCTTCTCTCTTACAGAACACATCCCTGCTGAACTGCGTGAGCCCTTTTATACAGACCAGTATGAACAGGAGCATATGAAGCCTCCTCTCATCCGCCTGCTGCTATCTTCTGATGTCTACTGCCGTGCCTGGTGCCAGGTCTTGCCTTCAGGCCCTGATGGCACCCTTCCCCCAAAGGATAATGCTGCCTTGTTGCAACTTTTGGCCCAGCGTGGCTTGGTGCCCACCTTTCAAGACAAGCCTGTTAAGGAAGCTGATCTGCATCACAAACCAATCAAGCTGGTAAGTCTGAAGGGAAGGAGGTGGCTATGCTCCCAGAGGCAACTTTGATCTGGTACTGCAGGATAGGAGACTTCAAATTGTGCAGTGGGATGAATGAACGAGTGGTTTTCCAAATCTTTAGCTGGAGCAGATAGTAGAGATCCGAAGTGCAGTAGTACCAACTCAGAATTCCTTGAAGGGTTAATTCTGCCAATTTACTCAGCTCTCTTGGGTTGTCTAGGGACAGGAGCTGAGAAATCTGGATTAGCTTGCTTTTATTTTGCTTAGTTCTGTCTCTCCTCTGTCCATCGCTATATTATCATAAAGAAAGAAGCTGCACTTTTTACTAAGTAAGTACTTCAAATTTGGAATAGGGTTGGCCTATACAAGTGGGACATAACATCTGGGCATTTAAGCCTCATCTGTGATATTGATGAGAATGCCCCCCCCAATGGAGCTTCTGCCAAAGGAACCCTAGTCATGCATGCAGTGGATCTTGGAGCAGATGGTTTTGTGTAAGGACCCCTCCCAAAGGTATTCTGGTAGATGCTCTGCAGACGTGCAGAACTACAACTCCCATCAGTTGCAGCCAGTAACTGGAAGGCACAAGCTCAAGAAAAGGATGGAGAAAAAAAGTTTTAAGTCAACTGTTCCACTTCCTATAAGTATGAAACCTCCCAGCGGCATCCTAAAGTCCCTAAGGATGCCAGGCTGGACCCCAAATCACCTTACTGTCCCTTCCCCATCTCTGCTGAATATCAGGAGTGTCCCATGTGGTGCCTCAGCTTCAAGGTGGGGCCTTTGCATGCTTAGATCTCAGCCACCCCGTGGGAACCCCCTTCCCTCCTCTTTTTCTGGGTGGGGAACATGAAGGTGTGGCTAGAAGTAATTCTTTTTCCCCCAGGGCTTAAAGGACTTGTTGGGGTTGAGGATCTTGCTCCAGCTTCCTGCAGCCACCATATTTCAAAGGCTGATATACCTAAGGGCTAAGATGGATGGTGGAAAATCCACAGTTTTAATGGTTGGAGTTGACAGATGTGTACATCCTCATGTAGGAAAGATAAACCAAACACCTCTGTTTAATAAGAACATATGTGAGAATTCAGGTTTTGTTTAATGTGGGCAGCATTCTGGCAATTCCCATTATGGCTAGAGTGCAGAGAAAAACACAAGAGGGAATAAATGTCTTTTTTTCCTCTATTGCTGCCCAAATCAGGAGTGAAGGAAAAATGACTCTATTTCCTTTCTATCTTTATAAGATAGAACTGGTGGGAAATTCTCTCTCCCCTTCCCATTCTAGGGATGTGTGTGGATACAAGCCCCAAAGGTGCTTTTCCAAAAGGCAGCTGGATTTTCCTGGGTTTTTTTTTTCTTTGAAAACATTTCCCATCTCATCCAAGAAGCTTCTTCAGTTCTTTGTCTTTTAGAAAAAGCAACTTTGGGATAACCGTGACCTGTGACCTCCATAGATGTGTGGACACAAGTTTTTTTAAAAAAACAAAATAAAAGGAATGTCGAAGACAACAGCAATGGAATGCATCTATAAAAGTTACAAAATGTTCAGGACTTGATTCTGAAAAAGCTGGAAGCCTTGTAGATTGCTAAAATTCTCTTCTTTGACCTGATCATTGATGACAAAGTATCACCAAAAGAGTGACTTCTCTCAAGTTTTCTGGTCAATGCTTGGATTGCACCCTGATAAACTTACTAACATCTTTGGGAATAGGGATTTCTGTTCACCACCTCCACGTGCCAACAATTGTAATTCTTCTGGCTGGTGTTCAGTATGTGGAAGAGATAAGGAGCATTCCATCTGTTGAGATCCTATCAGCAGGTGTCTAGTAGGATTGGTTAGCACTGAGTTGATCTCACAGATGGATAATTGATTTTGCTTTGGGATTTTTAACAAGACTGGAAACAGGGATGTAATTAAGAGAGCTGCAATTAAGTGCTCAGGGATGCCCTTCTTCCTTTGCTATCTGTTGTGAGATAGGCTAGCAGTGGATGAAGTTTGAAGAAATTATGGGGTGAATCTTAATTCTGGCGAGGTTTTGGGAAAGTTCTCTCTCCCCAATACTTTGCTTTTGGATTTGATTCTGAATAAATGCTGTGGAAAGCAAAAGCAAGTCAGTACAAATCATTACTCATTAATGCAGCTGTGTCTTTTTTCAGGATTACGAGCCTTGTGTGCCCTGCAATTCTGGAATCATCTTCAAAGATGGGATGACAGAGCTGTGGATCAGCAGCTCTTTGAAGGGAATCACATTGGCTCATTGCCAGCAAAATGTGTCACAAAAGATGTCCCTTGAGAGTTGAAAATTGGCCATTATTCTACTCCCCTGGCCTGTGTGACACCATTTTCATGCATTTATCCTGTCTTAACCATGTAGTCAGACCTGTAGAGCTTGGTTTGGGCTAGGTTTTGTGCCTTTTCCTTGCGGGGGAGAGAGAGACCCAACATTTGGGGCAAAGAAGTAACTGGGGAGCAGCCTTTTACAGTGCATGTTATCTTGCATCCAATCTCTTTAAGGTTTGTCAAAAACAACTTTGCCATGAAGAAAAAAAGAACTTGTTTTCAGGTTTTCCTTCAGGCTTAATGTGCTCCTTTTCTGCTTTCTTCCTCCTTCCAATTAACTCTCTCCCAGGGTTTATTAATTACCTGGTGGATTTATTTTTTGCTGCTGAAGTTCTTTTTGCTCTAGTGTTTAACATCTTAGGAAAGTCTGAATGTGATATAAATGTACTTAGAGATTCAAATGTAACCCTTATTTTTGCTTACTGAAGAGGAATCAGCTGCAACTTCAGAGCCAAATAATTTTGCAACAGCCCTCAAAGCAATACCAGAAGTTGTTTTTGAACTGTAATTTTTATTGTGATACAAGAGAGATGCTATGAAATTGATTTCCCCCCCCTCTTCGTCTTATTACTTTGTTCTGGCTCTACTCCCATTTTAGAGTGTTGTCATTAGCATACAACTCAGAGTTCAAATGCCTTCTTTTTTGGCTCGGAAAAGATTACAAAGTTCTGGCTTCTAAGATCTAGTTGCTGCCAGGCATCCACTGAATCCACATGCTCTAGTGGATTAAAACATAAAACCCAAATGCCTTTCTAATCCAACCAGAGGCCCCTGAAATCTATAAGCTGGGCAGGAATGGATAATATTCTCTGCTTATTTTCTGAGGAACCAGTAGCCCATTGCACATGGCCTCCAAATACTGGAGGTAATGTATAGCCCTCATGAATAATAATCATGAATTGCCCCGTTTTTCATTAATTTATCAAACCTCAAACCTTCCAGGTTTGAGTCCTCACCTTGTGTTAGTGAATGGTGTCATCATATGTAGCAGCCAGTTAGACCCATTTAGACTTTGACTCGCAATCTTCTCTTGCACATTCTTATAAATGAAAGTTCCCACTATATAAATTGGGTCTTGCTTCTATTAAAAAGCCCTCGGCAAAAGAAACAAGTCCAATTCTATGAGAACTGGGTTTAATCAGTAGGCAAGAAATGTTCTGCTCTCAAACAGTTTGGTTCCAAGACTTAGCATCCAACTGGATGTTTTGTGGGCCTTTAATCAACAGAGATCTTCCTTGGTACCACCCTCTTATTCCCAGTGAACCTGTCTTGATAGGATTTATATTGCTTAAATTCCCAGATTCACTGGCTGGGGCTGTGGTCTGAAACAGAGATAATAGTGAAGAAATATGTACTGGATTTCATTGTGCAGATCTACGATCCTCAGAGAGAGGAGTTGTATAAAAGTTGTTTTGAGAAAATATTTACACAATACTCATCTGGCTGGTTTCACATATGTAAAATTTAAACCGTTGTTATATACCATGGATAAGAAACACATCATCTGCCCTATGATGTCCTTCCTCTTCTTCTTACCCCAGTTCTCTTTTTCCCATCAGCCTTTTCTTCCTCACCTTTCCCAACATCTCTGACTCTTTTCTTGGCATTTTCTCACTCCCCAAAGAAATTATTCAAGGGTTAACACACCCATATTTTCCATTTCCCTTTTCACTACACAATATAAATCAGTATTCAGTTTGCATAATCAGAATCTGTGCAGATTTTATGGTAACTATAATTGCTAACAATTGAGGAATGAGGAATCTTCCTCATTCCCTGCAGAAACACCTTTATTCTCCTTCCAAAAATCTTCCCTAACTAACCCTAGAACTCTGGAAGATGAAATTGTGCCTGTATGTATGTATGTATGTATGTATGTATGTATGTATGTATGTATGTATGTATGTAAGCACTTGTTCAGAGTCCCCCCCCCCTTGTTAGAAAGAGTTTACTCATTTGATCCTTGGTTTTCATCCTAGCACTTGGGTTATGGGATAAAGTCACACCAGCTACAAATATAGATTAACTTCACCCATGCTCTTTGAACAGAACTGTCTTGAACAAAACTATTCAAAGATGCACACAATCAGGAGAATAAAATAATAAAATGCTTCCCACTTTTAAACTATTCTGTTTCCTATTTTTTTAGAAAGGTTTTCTTGGAAAATTAGTCTAGCAGAGGGAAGAATAAAGGCTAGTCTTTCCCTATATGCAGAAAGCTTTTTTGGTGGGAATCAAAATATTTGGTATGAGCAAGAAAAACTTTATTATCTTATTCTGTTGTTACATTAAGCTAATCTATCATATGAACATGGGGTGAACCAGGATCCTGCTATTTTCTTCTTGTTATCATATTGCAACTGTAGAAACTTCTCCAATAAGTGCTAGATGTAGACATTGCTGTAGGTATAGATCAGCGGAGGATTCCGGTTATTTTCGCTACCGGTGCGCATCGCGAGCATGCACAGAAGTGAACTCGCGTTCCATTGGGCGATTTCACTTCTGCGCATGCTTAGGATGACATTACAAGCCGAAACACAGCTGAGGAGCTTCTCAGCTGTGCTTCGGAGGAAGGATAAAGGTCGGTATTGAAACAAGGATGGGTGGGAGGGCTTTTTCCCGACAGCTCAGGAGGCAGAGAAGCGCCAGAAAATGACTTCATCGCCGGGCTCCTATCAGAGCTGCGCTCCACACCACACCAGTAGGAACCCACCACTGGTATAGATTCATTTTCTGCCTCTCCTAAAAGTAAATGCAGTTGAGTCTCTAGCTTTCCTTTTTAAGTCAACATTGAAGGGTGGCTGAGAAATTAGCTCAGTTCAAATTTTAATTTAAGCTTACCTAATTTGCACTTTCTGTACCTCTGTGAATTGGAAATGTAATTGTAGTTGATAATTGTCTTATTTTAAATTTCACAGTAGAATTCAAATTTAAAATTCATGCTCATTTTTTAAAAAATTGCCAATTTGATGCAGTAATGGGGAACAAATAAACTTTGGAAAATTGAAGCTAAGAGAAATTGAACAAGTAGGAATCACTGTAACCAATTAAATTCCTTGAGTAAATGCTTTATTTGGACAAGTTTCCATTTATTGATGCTATGCTACTAGGTTTACAGGCAGCAAATTTGTTTTGTCCTTTACATTGTGTAGATATTGTAGTGGATGTTTTAATGACAGGAGTTGTAATATTGGAGAAATATTGAACTTGTTTATTCTAGAGTGGCAGCGAGCAGCAAAATAAAAATCTGGGATTTATCCCACCAATGATTACCAGCCTTTCATTTTTTTCCCTTAGTAGAATGCTAATTCTACTTGGCAATTGGGTTATTTGGTTATTATGTTCTCAGGCTTTGAAGAGTTGTTACTTCTGGATCAGCAGTTCTTGGCTCTGATGTTTTGTTGAGCAGTGTTGAGAGACTTTGTATTTTAGATTCTGGAGGATTGGCAGATGGCATATCTAATGGTTTTACCCAGGTTTTTTTCTTCACAGTATTAAAATCTTAAAATGGCCAACCTAGCTAGAGGTAGAGGTGGGATTAAGGTGGAAATTAACTTCTTCAAATCAAACAGAAAGGATTGTGTTGTTGCCATAATTTTGCCAAGATTTGGTCCTTTGCAGTTTGTGCCTGACGTGTTAGTCATATTTGATTAACCTTCCAAGCATTTTTGAAGTTTCTTATGTCAGACTTAATTTTTATTTATGGAAAATTCTATTCAGATAGTTTTGGGTGACTTGCTTAAACCATATGACTTTGAGATGAATAATTTGACAAAATATTATTTTTCAAGTATATCGGACGTACCAGGTAGTGCAGAGGTGGTATTCATCCGGTTTTCACCGGTTCTAGCGAACCTGTAGCGGAAATTTTGAGTAGTTCGGAGAACCGGCAAATATCACCTCTGACTGGCCCCGCCCCAATCTATTCTCTGCCTCCCGAGTCCCAGCTGATCGGCTGGCTCTTCTTTTGTTGCCCTGCACAGGAGAACGGAGCTGGAAAGCAGGTTAGTGGGGTGGGGAGGGAATGGGGATTTTGCAGTATCCTTCCCCCAGGAGTGGGGAGGAAATGGAGATTTTACAGTATCCTTCCCCTGCCATGCCCACCAAACAACGCCCACCAAGGCATGCCACGCTGACCAAGCCACGCCCATAGAACCGGTAGTAAAAAAAAATTGAATCCCACCACTGAGGTATGGCAAAGATTGGGTTTTCAACCTTTATTGTTGAAAGTACAGTATGTTGGAAGAGTGAGAGAGCCTGGCTTTGGATCTGCTGTATGTTGACACTCTTTTGGTTTAACATTTTTATGGTTGTAAGTAGGGTATTTTGAAAAAGAAATAAGGGTCAGAAATGTGAATGTGTTGTTGAGTTACAGTCTGAAAATTTAGAACCTATTGAGTGATAAGCATTTGAAGGCTATTCCTGCTCCAGATTTACACTCAGTTGAGATTCGGAAGACCAGTGTGGTAATGAGAGATTAAGCTTGCTTCTATCTACCCCATCATTGGTACAAGTCAGATAGTTCTCTCTTCTTGTGTTATTTCATACTCTGGAAGATAGTGCCAGATGTATGTGTATGTGACTCCCATTTGTGGGGTACGGATGCTGTAGTTTTTCTGATTACATTTTCCTCTTTTTTCTCCCTGCTTGTAGGGGGCACACCTGGCATTAATTGACTCTCTGATGACAGCATTTGCATTGGAAGCCACCAGCTCATTAAGTGTTGCATTGGGCATTGAGCCAGCATCCGTCTCCTGGGACCAGAAACTGCTACACTGGATAGATATGGTATTCAATGTTCATACATTCACATTCTCTCTTATCTGCATCCAAGGAGCTTATGCATGGGGATATCCCATTTTCTGCACACACTAATCCATGTGACGACAGAGGCCAGATAGAACAAATTTAAGATCTGCCTCCTTAGCCCAAGTGCATGCTACTGATGACATGTAGAATTCAATGCTGGGTTAAGTGTGGTTGGATTACTTAGATCAGGGGTGGGCAAACTACAGTTCTTTGAGGACCTGTGGACTTCAACTCCCAGAATTCCTGAGCCAGCCATGCATGCATGGCTGGCTCAGGAATTCTGGGAGTTGAAGTCCACAGGTCCTCAAAGAGCTGTAGTTTGCCCACCCCTGACTTAGATCAACTTCCCCATCTAATCCTGTTCTTGATTTGTGAGATTAGAATTATTATCTCCCCCCCCCCCCCCGTTCCCCCTTTCTTCAGCCCCACCTGAAAGTCGAAGAAGGCTCAGGTTGTGAAGGTTAAGAGCATGGCAAGGAATAGTGGCAGAAGACTGCACTTCATCTCAAGAGTATAGGAAAGGGAAAAAAAATACAATAAAGCCAATCCTCGACTTACGACCACAATTAAGCTCAAAATTTCTGTTGTTAAGTGAAACATTTGTTAAGTGAGTTTTACCCCACTTTATAACTTTTCTGACCACAGTTGTTAAGTGAATCACTGAGATTGATAAATGATGCTGGTTATGCCGGTTGCTAAGTGAACCTAGCTTCCCCATTGACTTTGCTTGTCAGAAGATCGCAAAAGGTGATCACATGAACCCGAGACACAGAAATGGTCATAAAGATGAATCCGTTGCCGAGCATCTGAATTTTGACCACACATGATCGTGGGGATGCTACAAAGGTTCGTAACTAGCTGCAAACGGTCATAAGCCACAATTTTCAGTGCCGTCATAACTTTGAACGGTCACTAAATGAACTGTCATAAGTCGAGGACTGCCTGTACAAAATTACTCTTAGAATATGTCCTCATGAGAAAAGAGGATGAAAAAAAATGTGGATGAACTAAAATCAGCAAAACCCACAAGGGCCCATGGCTTAGGACCAGAAAAAGGAGAAAAGGGGGTGAGGAGGGAAGGAAGCCGCACCTGGCTTGTCATTTGTGTTGCATGTTTGCAAATGATTCCTTGTTGCCGCCCTGCAGATAATTCGCAAGATACAACAGACTGCGGAACAGGAATCCTCTCAGCGTTCAGCTCCTGGAACCGATGGCCAGACTCCAGCATCCTGTAGTGGTCCCAAGGTGTGGGTGCTTTGCTGCTATGGTTGCCCTCCTGAGAGAGGCAGGGGAGGGGTGGTGAAAGTGGCATTCAGACTCTGGTTTAACTTGGGGTGGCAGCAATAAGGGGCGCCGCTGCGTTCATCTTCGAAAGAGCTTTCCCCACACTGGCTTTGTTATGTTTACAAGCTCCCCCTTCACCATTGCCTTAGAGCAGTGGTGGCCAACCTTAAGCATACCATGCGCCAATTTTTTCACAGACGAGTTCAGATGCGCCATACAACTCAAGCACGTTTTTTACCTTCTTACTTTCACATTTGGGGTTGTAAAATAGGGATGGGGTAGGATCTGCTTTGCTTAAGGGAGGAAAAGGAATAACTCAATCACGCAATTCAATTAATTAATTTACGCCATTTCAAAAGACACATGTTTATTGGAGCACCAATCTACAATAGTTAGAAATAATCTCTTGGACCAGAGGGTGATCGCTATTGTGGACCCCACTGGTGGTGCTACAGCTGCCGGAGAGTCTCGTTTGGTGAAGATAACTCTGGACGACAGTTGTTGGATGTGATGAGAGAGAGAGAAAGCTCTGAGCGAGATGAAGCACTGAGAGCGAGATCAGCTTGGAACGTCGTAATATATATTTAATCTTGAATCTGTCTTTCAATCACACTCAATACAAAAACCACGCTAGTACACTCAATAAAACACTGCTTCAAACTCCACGCCACGATGGCTCACTCAGAACTGACTGACCATATCGAACGCTCGCCGCTCATTCGCACGTGACTTCAAACACATGATGTGTTGCTAGTGGGCAGTGTTTGTGATCGTTTGAGCAGGAACGCGCAATGGCAACACCGATAAAAATATTCGTATGTTTGTAAACCCGCCTAAAGTAACATCTCACAAGTTCCATTCTAAGTTTCAGACACCGAGAAGTTGAACATTACCGAAGGCTGTACGAATTGAACTGAGATCACTTTGGTGTTGAAAATATTAAGATGGATTCAGTTATGACACTTATTAAAAAAAATAAGTAGGCGCAAGGATGCAATGCGCCACTTGTAATCATCCAATGCGCCACATTTGGCGCATGCGCCACGGTTTGGCCACCACTGACTTAGAGGATAGAGTTTGCTTCCTTCCACCCTCCCTCCTCTTGGGAGGGGGGTCTCTCTCTCTCTCTCACCCGCCCACTTGTAAAGCCAAAGCCACTCTGATTGGGGCTAACTTCCTGTCTTGCCCTGTGGGTGGCCCGCTTGACTGCCAGCAATTGCTGACCATTTATTCCCCCCCCCAAGCTGTTGAGTGGGGCTGGCTGGCTCTGCTGGACTGAACTATTGAGCAATGGGGAGTAGATGAGGGGCAATCCTGTTTCCATTCCTGGTGGGCTCAGTGCCAACCCCCTCCCCCGGTCCCAGCTCAACGGCCTCTTTGGTTGCCTGTGCTGAATACAGTCAAGATGTGGTATGTGACCGAGCTGTCTTTTTCTGCATCTCTCTCCTCTTCTCCCTCTGGCCTCTCTCCTTCCTCTGCTTCAGTGTCCCACCAGGTGGTACTGGAAACTGGTTCCTGTAAGTGGGTGGCTTTATTTATTATCTCCCTGCTGCCTTGGCTCCTGTGCTGCATGCCAGGGGGACCCAGAGCAAAGGATGCTGGGGGTTTAGGACCCTGGGACAGAGGTCCCTGTGTAGTTCCTTATCTAGAGCTTCCCTTGGAGAAGATTTTGGGTGACTTAGTCGGTCTGTTTCGACAGGCACCAATCTCCTAAACTGAGACATGATGGGGGTAGAGGGGATGCCTGTTGGTAGGGAGTCAGAGAGTTCCCATAGGAGACTCCAGCTGCTGGGATGCTGGTATATCCCAGCATCCTTTGTTCTCTAACCCTCCTCCTTCCATTCACAATCTGTACCTGCTTTGGTCTCTCTTAGCTCCCAGGGTCGTCCTCTGGGGGCCCTGGAGGAACAGGTTATCCATTGCGCATCATATAGGTGGATTCATATGTGCCTTCATTTTCTGCCATGATTACACTGCCTTCTTGGGGTTACAGGCGTTTGGGCGGGGAGTCTAATGCACTGGTTTCAGAGATCAACAGAAAGCCCACTTGCTATTTATGGGGAGGGGTTAAGAGACAGCCAGAGCAGGGCAGTTCATGCTTGGAGCTGCCAGTAGGAACCGCATGCTAGTTAACCTGGCATGTTCTTTATCCCTTTTCCCCTTTGTGTTGCCTTCTGCCCCCATCCTCCCCTTTGCTTGCTCTCCTGCTGTACGTCGTGCAGCTAAATAAAGGCTTAGAGCAGTCTTTTTCTAATTTGAAAACTTTAAAGATGTGTGGACTTCAATTCCCAGAATTCCCCAGCCAGCAATTCTGGGGGTTGAAGTCCACACATCTTTAAAGTTGCTAAGTTTGAAAAAATAATAGAGGACAGACTCCTCAGGTCTGTTGAGATCCAGTGTGTTGGTATTTAGTAGGTGGGGTCATCCAGAAGGCATAGGGGTTCTCAAGATTTCAAGTGCATGCCGGGAAGCGTTCCTCTAGTTCAGGCTTAAGTTAAATACTGGTGGCCCCCTCCCCACATCAGGGACCCCTCCCCCAGCCTTGCAAGGCAGCAACCCTTCCCTTTTTCTCCCTCTTGGTGGGTGCATTGATCAGGCTCTCTCTTTTCTTTGCTGTTGCATCCAGCATGCCATCGCTTTTTGTTTGAAGGAGTCGGGGAATAAGCCTCCTGTGGTAATGTATCCATCGGCGTGCTCACCTGCCCGCCCACCTGCACCACTTTGCCATCCACTTGGGTTGCTGTTCTTGAACTTCTGGCTGTTCCTGCTGCAATGGGTCTGCCCTTTTCCCCCATGCCGCCCCCAACCTGCTTGGGTTTCTCAAGAGGCGAGCTTTCCCTTGCACCCTCCTACCATTTTTTCAGCTGTTTCTAATCTACGGCCAGACCAACCCACAGCTTCCTTTGTTGGCTGCAGATGTTCATGGCACCATGGCTGTTGGCCTTATGTCCTCATTGGGACTGAGGACTGTAATGATCTTGCACCCCTTTAGGAATTTAGAAACTTGGGAATTTGGGGGGTACATTTTCATTGTCCGTGAGATGCCTTATTACTCAAGACTATTTCTGTATTCTCTTCGGAATTATAAGATACGATCAAATTTTAGGAAGACCACCTACAGGTATATATTTTCATCAGTTTAATCTCTGCATACTCTAGCTCCCACCCCACACCTGCACTATGACCCCTTTTGTCCTTGGTAGCCAGATGAGATGCCTCTAGTTTCTCCCCATCTACTTTCCTGGAGGAGATGTCTAGAAAACAGGCTAGAAGAAGGATTTCCATTCTGAATTCTTTGATTCTGCGGCTTATGGAGAGCAGGAGGTTGTTCTCCAAAGCTTGCTGAGTCTGGCCAATTCTTAGATGCCACCCAGGAGTTCCCGTTGATCCTCCCTCCAGCTCATTTCAGCAGGAATGGAGGTTTCCCATTTGCTTCCTTTTATTTCTCCTCCTCTTTGCTGGCCTGCTGAGTATCTGTGTCTGCCTGTCTGTGTCCCTCCCTCCTTCCTTCCTTCCTTCCCTTCCTTCCTTCCCTTCCTTGCCATGTGCCCTCTTGATGTGTGGCCTGCCCTGCTCTGTGTGTGTCTCTGCTGGGAGTGTTGCCTTTGTTGTCTTGTGTGCTGTTGTCCTGGGGTTGAGGACAAGCATATACAGAGTGGTAAAGGATAGTTTATAATTTTCTAAGCGGGTGGGGATGATGGAGAAACTGACCACTGGATCTTCTACCTTTCCCTTATCTCCAAAGCCAGTCTTTCCAGTTGGACTTTGTGGTGTTACAGTCCACCCTGTCCCAGCCTAGAAGTCACTCTGATGGTTAGCCATGCTACCTGGGAATTTGGGGAGTTTTAGTGTTATGCAGATATAGGGCATCTGCTTGCAAAAGGCTGATCTAGCCTGTGGGACAAAGCCTGGGATCTGGCCTCCCTTGGACTAAATAGTCATAGTACTCCCAATGGGAAAGGATTCTTGTTCTTAAGGATCATTCAGAAGTGTTCCTGAAACGACCTTCCTTTTTCCCCCAGTCATGGCTGAGTCCTCCTCCTGCTTTCCGTCTCTGTTGCCTTTCGAGGGGCTTCTGCAGAGTTCTTGCTTGCCCATCCCTCCCTGCTTTTATATCATGCCTCCTTCCCTGCATGCAGTTTGCTCTTGGCATCCAGAGGAGGGGAATACTGTATTTGGGGGAGGGGGCTTGATTTCAGTTGGTCCTTTACCCACTGGGAGCTCTCCCTGGTAGTGTTTGTGACGGCTGCTGCATGAGACCAGAGGAGCTTCGAACATGGAGACGGGAGGGCATTGTTCCAGTTTCTCTGGCACATGGAGCTAAACCCCACTATCATGGCTTTGAATTCTCCTTGCTTTTTTTTTTTTTTTTTTTTTTGGTCCTGCTCAGATCCGCTATCGGAAGGATAAAGCATTGCCCAAGCAGACACCGTGTTTCCCTGCCATCACAGGAATAAAAGACCTGGCCAGCGGAGGGGCCATTGCTGCCACAATCCACTACTATTGCCCGCAGCTCATACGCCTTGAAGGTGAGCGACTGAGTGGGAGGATGGAGCAGCCCTTCAGAGTCACTATGAGTGGCCCTTGTTCCTTTTGCTACTAACCTCCTTGTCTGCTTCCCGGTAGACGTGTGCCTGAAGGAGACAATGTCGGTGGCAGACAGCTTGTATAACCTGCAGCTTATCCAGGGCTTTTCTTCAGATTATTTGGGTGGTTCCTGTTTCCTCTCACTGGAGGACCTGCTCTACATGCCACCACTGCTAAGGGTGAGTCCTGGGACTGTCTGGAGAACAGCAGGCTCTGCTACGTGAGAGGCAAAAGGGTGCAGGAAGGAGTCTGTCTAACTGAAGGAAGAGGAGCAAATGGCTGCCCTGGCACAGTGGGGGAGTCTAGCCCCAAATCCAGAAAAGTTCATCCTGTGGAGCAAGTAGGGATTGTTGTTTTGTACCGGCACTCAGCCTGTCTTCCCCTAATAAAGTCTTGGCTGATGTCTCAAGCCACATTAACTAAAAGCTGATTGTGCAGAAACAATGAGGCCCTTTTAAGGTAGAGGTTGGAGTGGTGCTGGAAGGAAAAAAGAGATTTGGGTGCGAAGATAGAATTGTTACGCGGTTTGCTTGTTGCCTTCTGAGAATGGCTGTGCTGCTATAGGGCAGAGACTCCAGGGCTTCCTTCCTGCTCAAATTCAAGCCAAGGGAGAAAAAAAGTGATCCTTGACTCACTTCCTGCTTTGCTTCCCCAGGTCAATGTCGGAGTATTCCTGGCTGAATTGTTTCTGTGCTTTGAAGTAGTAAAGCCAGATTTTGTGTGTCCAAAGGAACTGCCAGGAGTTCAAGGTAAGAAGATATATATATATATCTTCATGAGAGAACCATTTGTTCAACCAAACAATGCCGGTTGGCGGGCCCTAGGGCAGGGGTAGGCAAAGTTGGCTCTTCTATGACTCATGGACTTCAACTCCCAGAATTCCTGAGCTAGCATGATTGGCTCAGAAAGTCTGGGAGTTGAAGTCCATGAGTCATAGAAGAGCCAACTTTGCCTACCCCTGCCCTAGGGGGAGAGCCTTCTCTGTGGGAGCTCCGGCTCTTTGGAACCAACTCCCCCCAGAGATCCGAATCATTCCCACCTTGCTGGCCTTCCGGAAAGCCATTAAGACAGGGCTCTTCCTGCAGGCAGGGTGATTGTGACTGTTGCTTGTGTTGTTTTTATCGCTTTTAATCACTATTTTACTATTGTTGTTTTTATTGTATTTTTTTGATACTATTTAGCTGTTCTTATATATGTTGTACACCGCCCTCAGGGAGTAGGGCGGCCTATAAGAATCGCAAAATAAATAAATAAATAAATTTGTCTCTTCACAACTACCAAGCCTTTCCTGTCTTGTAATGTAGAAGCTGCTATCATGCAGGGCAGGTTATGCAAAATGAGGTAGTAGGCGGGCATATTAAGTTAATGTGTCTCTGAATATGAGGAAGTGGATATTGAAGAAATAAAAAGGTAAAGGGCAGATGAAGGAGGATGTGCAGACATCTTCACTGTAACCGGCTTAATTTTCAGTTGCATATTTTCACATTTCTTGCAGCTCTACAACTGATTCTGCTCCTTTTAAAAAACAAAATATTCAGGCTCTCAAGTTTTAGAGGGAGGTAGGGACAGGGAGTCCATCACAGACTGTATATTTTTTTCTTAGGGTTCTAAACCTGAAAATAATCTGTTGGGCTGTTTTCTAACAGGAAGGCCAAAGCATAGCATAAATATCCCAAACATCCCAGAACAGTTTCATCTAATTTATTAAACGAAAAGAATTAGCATTTTCTTTCATATAGTTCATATCCATTGTATCTGTGGGATTATAGCTTATTCTGGGTATCTTTTCCGCAGAAGTTTGCATTGATTACTTCATCCTTGTTAACATCCAGGTTCTTCTATTTTTTTTTTAAGAACTTGGGGGCAAGAGATTTGGAGTTCGTATATCGCAAACACTTCTGTCTTCTTTTCTATCATGAACAGAGGATTTTTTCTCATTTATTTGGTATTCCTCATGGTGAATCCCTGTCTAACCGGAGCAATCTGTGGTACATAGCCAACCAGTGTATAGGGTACATGCACGTCCCCACAGCTATAATTTGACATTTGATAGGGGGCTATCACTGTTGCTCCTTTTGCCAAATCCACATTCCAGCTAGAGAAACAACAAAAGTCTACTGTGATCTGGCACGGCTCCATTCTGGAACAATGGTCTCCTTTCTGAGCTGAGATCAGAAAGCAGCTTCTTTCCTGCATCTGGGTACAGGTGGCTGATACTTTCCTCCCTCTTCTGACCTTCTACCAGTGCAATTGTCAGTTTGAATTCTTTGCTTCCCCCCCCCCCCCCCTTCCCTGCTCTTGCAGTAAAACCTACTGATTTCTTTCAGATTCCCCTGGCCTGAATGATGCCTCAACACCCAATAGTGGGAAGAACAGGTGAGTGAGTCCTTGATATTTCCACCTGCAGTGACCCCTGTGTTACGTGTGTCCCGTCTCCCCTGTTCTGGGAGCAGGTGGCTAGGATTCTGTGCATCAGGAAGCAACATTGAGGATTTCTAAAGACACAGAGAATGGATTGTCTCCCAGGAGTAGATCCTTTCCTGCAAAGTAGTTGTATGTTTAATTATTAAACAAAGGAACTTAACAAACAACAGTTCTTCCTTGTCATCCTCTGCCAAGGGTTCTGATTATATATATAACCAAGGTAAGGCAGCTTTACATATATATATATGTATAGCCATTTTGAGTGACATTACATGGAAGGGTAGAGAGCAGACGAAGTGTGTCTATAATTGGTTTGCCCCTAGACACCCCACACCCCAGTGCAGTGGTTGTTGCTCTATCACCAGTTTAATCCAAATGCTGTGTTAGACTCTGGGAACATGGATTGCATATTACAAATGGTGCTTGTGAGTTCCTGAAGTTAAATATATAACAGATTTTAAATGAAAAGGACTAAAATGGCTAAAATCTGACTGGATTTCCAAATCTTGCCAGATTTTGGCCCTTTCATTTTTCTTTATTTTAGTACTGTGGCAAGGACTCCATGCACTATTGCTTCCTGGATCACCTGCTGAAACCTTTCATAAAGAGAATCCTTCTTTTGTAATCCGTCCAAGTTCCTTTTGAGTTGTGGCTATTTCAGAGCCTGATTTGTCACTTCAGAAGTGGCACTAATCCAGTGTTCCAAAACTTGACTTTCCTGTTGATAGTTCGATGCTTGCCCCCGGGCCTTTTTACATGCTAGAAGTCTCTTCAAGTAAACTTGGATCTGGAAGGAGTTATTCCTGCTCTTAGGGTGGGGAGAACTCACTGTGTGTGTTATTGTGTCTTGATGCCTCCTCATGTTTCAAGCTGTAGAACCTGCCTTTGCTCCAGGGGGAAAAACTGAGTCTGGGCTGTTCTGAAGTAAGAGCAAAGTGCTACTTGTTCTCACAAGATCTAACTCTTGATCAGGAGAGCCTCCTTGATATGCCTGGATTGAGTTGCATGCTTGGAGAAAAGATTCTTGGAGTTGCAATTCCCAAATTGCTTCAGGCTGATAAAAATTTTTTTTGAAGGACAGAGAAAACCTTTGATCTTATTTAGATCTCTGGCACAGCTCTCCTCGCATTTGCAAGTTATGGGAATGCCTGTAGGCAGCAAATTAGAATAACTTGTTTCTGCAAGTCAGTAAATACACATTCACTTTATCTACCAAATGAATGAACTGATTGACATGTATATATTTATTTATTATTTATTTTATTTATTAAACGCTCTTATAGGCCGCCCAATCCCGTGGGACTCAGGGCGGCGTACAACATAAATAAGAAGCGTACAATTTTAAAAACAATAGTCATGATATACATTATAAATATAATTAAAAAAAACATTGTAAGAGCAACATTCAGGGGGAATCTAGTTGTCCTATTCACCCCATCTGCCGGAAGAGCCATGTTTTTAAGGCTTTACGGAAGGCCAGCAGGGTGGGGATGGTCCGGATCTCTGGTGGAAGTTGGTTCCAGAGGGACGGGGCTCCCACAGAGAAGGCCCTCCCCCGTGGCCCCGCCAATCGACATTGTTTAGCCGACGGGACCCGGAGAAGGCCCTCTCTGTGGGACCTAACCGGTCTTAGGGAGGTATGTGGTAGGATGCGGTCCCGCAGGTAACCTGGCCCTGAGCCATGTAGGGCTTTAAAGGTAACGACCAACACCTTGAATTGCGACCGGAGACTAATTGGTAGCCAATGCAGCTGGCGAAGGAGAGGTGTTACGTGGGTGTATCTCGGCACACCCACTACCGCTCGCGCAGCTGCATTCTGTACCAGTTGGAGTCTCCGGATGGTCTTCAAGGGTAGCCCCATGTAGAGCGCGTTACAGTAGTCTAGCCGTGAGGTGACAAGGGCATGAGTGACTGTGAGCAAGGCCTCCCTCTCCAAGTAAGGTCGCAATTGGTGCACAAGACGGATTTGTGCAAAGGTCCCCCTAGCCACAGCTGAAAGATGTTGCTCCAATTTTAGCTGTGGGTCTAGGAGGACACCCAAATTGCGAACCTGTTCTGAGGGAGTCAATTTTTCTCCCCCGAGAACCAAGGAGGGACAGTCGACATAGTCCTTGGGAGGCAATATCCAGAGCCACTCAGTCTTGTCTGGGTTGAGCCTGAGTCTGTTCACTCCCATCCAGACCCTCACATCGTCCAGGCAGCGGCACATTACATCAACTGCTTCACTGAACTGACACGGGGTGGAGATGTACAACTGGGTATCGTCAGCATACTGCTGATACCTCACCCCATGTCGTCGGATGATCTCACCCAGCGGTTTCATGTAAATGTTAAACAGGATGGGCGAGAGGACCGAGCCCTGTGGCACCCCGCAAACCAGGGGCCTAGGGGCCGACCTCTGTCCTCCTGTCAACACCGACTGCGTCCTGTCAGAGAGGTAGGAGGAGAACCACCGTAAAACAGTGCCTCCCACTCCCATCTCCCCAAGACGACGCAGAAGGATACCATGGTCAATGGTATCGAAAGCCGCTGAGAGGTCAAGTAGCACCAGGATGGAGGAGTGACCCCCATCCCGGGCTCGCCAGAGATCATCCATCAGCGCGACCAAAGCAGTCTCCGTACTGTAGCCGCGCCTGAAACCCGATTGAAAGGGATCCAGATAATCAGTATCCTCCAATAGCCGCAGGAGTTGGAGCGACACCACCTTCTCAACAACTTTACCCAAAAAGGGTAAGTTGGAGACTGGACGGAAGTTCTTTAAATCCGCTGGGTCCAGGGAAGGCTTCTTGAGGAGGGGCCTCACCACCGCAGCTTTTAAAGGCTGTGGGATGGATCCCTCTCTCAAAGAAGCGATCACAACCGCCTGGAGCCAGCCGCGTGTCACCTCCCTGCTGGCAGAAACCAGCCAGGAGGGGCACGGGTCCAATAAACAGGTGGAGGCGCTCATCGCTCCTATGGCCTTGTCCACATCCTCAGGAGTGACCGGTTCAAACTCGTCCCAAATAACAGGACTAAGACTCACCCCTGTCATCTCGGCTTGATATATGCCTTATTGTTAAATATGGCATATATCATATTTATATGTTAAATATGGCATATTATAACAATATATCAATTGTTAAAATATGTCTTATTTATATACATGTGTGTGTGTGTAGTAATTTTAGGATTGTATAGTTCCTTGAGTTTTTTCATCCCTCCTGCTTTCTCACCTTCTCCCATCCCAGGTGTTTAAGTACCTCTAAGTATCCAGTTGCCATCCACAATTTGCTGTTTCTCTTTAGTAACTATATATATATATACTGTATGTGGACAGGTGGGATAGAATTTTTTTAGGGAGATTTGTTGCTTATTGGTGCAAATCCTGGCTGTTAGTCCTATAATAATCAGGCTATCGTTCTGTCTTCCTGTGTGCAACATCCAGAAACGTTATCCCTCTTTTGACCCAATCTTTGCTTCTTGCTCTTGTTTTGTAGTAGCTCCCCTGTGTTCAGCTTGCGCCACCCACTGCTGCCTGGAGGACAGGCACAGTCACCACTCTGTGGCTCCTTAGGTAAGATCTGGCTCCTTCTGTTCTTCGTCTTGCGGTTCCAAGTAACTTTCATGTAGATATAGAAAAAAAAAAGTTTTGTTGGAAGTGTATGATGTTAAGCCAGGCATATGCGGCTTTTGAAAATCTTAAAAGGTTATCTTGATCTTGGCTTCCAGCATTTCCCAATGATCAGGTTGGTTTTGAATGCTCAGCGCTGGGTAGCCTTCCAGTTGTTCTGGGCTGTGGCTACACACAGGTCAGGGAAAATAATAGGCACAGCAAGCTTGTTGGTTTAGTTGTGTGATAAGGATGTATTCCGCCAGGTGTTTTCAATTATGTAAAGCAATTGTGGCTTACTCCTTTGAACACTTTCCCACTGAGTTCAGTGACACTTCTAAACCTACATGTTTAAGATTGTACTGTATGCAAATCAACACCCTTGGATTTTAATGAAATTCTAACCTCAAAAAAATAATAATCAAGGAGATTAAAATGACCAAAGATTGGCCAATCTTAGCATAATTGTGAAAGATACTTTTGCTAAAGTAGAATGTTGTTGCAGTTTCTCCATGTTGCTTGTTTCTGCTTACGCTGATCTAATGGGGGAAATAACTGTCTTCCCAGTAATAATCCTCCTGAGATGCTTGCCATTCTTTTTAAAGCAGGCCTTGAATCCCGCTACTAGAGAAAACCATTGTGTGATCTTGGAGTTGTGCTTTGTTGTGACTTTCTGCCTTTGTACACGTAGGTTCCCTGCATCATTCCACATCCATGTCCCAAGTAGAAGGCTTTGGTAAATCATGGAGCAAGAAGCAGCTCAGGTGAGAGGTGGGAGGAGGAACCGTGGATCATTTGCTGACACTTCTGAAAAACTAGGAAGAGCTACCAGGAAGGATGCAGAACTGTTGATTAGGCAGCCCATGGGATTTTAACAATGAGCAGTTTGTACAGTGGGGTGGCAAAAGTTAGGTGAGGCAAGGAAGGAAAGAATAATAACAGTAAGGAAATTACACAGGAATTAAGATGAAGTGAGCTGGAATAATAGGAAGGAACTAAAAGGCTAAATTACTAAAATGCACCCAGTAATGCAGTTTTCTTAGCAACATATGGAAGTGGTTTCCATTTTCCAGTCTAGCCTAAAGTCTTGGCATTCCTTGATGGTCTCCCTTCCATGTACTAAGTAGGAGTAATACCAAGGACATTAATTTGCCTTAAGCAAAGTTTGAGCCAAAAGGCAAAACATAATTGAATAATTGACAGTGTCAATCTGTTTACATTTTTAAAATAGTATTTTAACAGCTGGTAATAGGTTAAGATTAATTTGGCTCAGTCACCAATGGAGTTTTCTGGAAAGTTGTAATTTTGAATATATTGGCATTCTGACAACATTCAGAATTCCCAGCTAGCATTTCTGTGATTATCTCGATACATCTGGAAGTGCTAGTTCAGGGAAGGTGCAGGAGGACATTTTGTCTAAGATGGAGTAGAAACCAGAAGTGTTGTTCACATGGTAGTTGTGTTGATCAACCCAAACAACACTAAGATACATGGACTCCCAACTCCCAGAATTTCACAGCCAGCAATCCGCTAAGGTTGAGAAACGTGGTAAATACTGAACATGTTCAGAAAACTAAATAATAATTCTTGTTTAGACCATTGAAAGAATAGAGGTGGCAAAGGCCATGCCGGTAAAGAATTATGGACATTGAACTCCAAAATGATTAGACATGAGTTTGAACAAAGCCAAATCTAATTAATGTGGTTCTAGTTGTTCCAGTTGTAACAATAATTGCTTTTGTTGTTTTTAAGAAACAAAAATGATTGGCTTTTATGAAGGTGGAAATAATTTAAATGATTTTTTTAAAAATGCAAATTTAATTATTAAAATAATGGATTTCCTGTTTTCCCATTTTCAAAGTTGTACTTAGGGTTGGTTTGTATCTGTTTAAACTTTCTACCAAACATCAACATTTAAACAGTTCAATTAATTAAAAATAACACAAAGCAGGATAATTAAATGTGAAAAATATCTGCCTTCCACTGCTCAATGAAAGCTAAATAAAATATTCTGCATAATTTGTTCTGCTTTCTAGTTAAGAGAGTAAAGAAAACATTGTGTAGGTCACTGAAATTTCTACCTGCGTCTGA
This sequence comes from Diadophis punctatus similis, assembly GCA_023053685.1. NCBI lineage: Eukaryota > Metazoa > Chordata > Lepidosauria > Squamata > Dipsadidae > Diadophis > Diadophis punctatus. Next base: position 153,103,636 of record JALIGW010000002.1, read on the forward strand.
TACCAGAGCACCTTTCCTCTACGACCTCATCTCTCTGGCTTTTTAAGCTCATTAAGAACCACCTTCAGACTTCCAAGTCCTTTTCCTTAAGTCCAGGAACTTTAAAATGATAACCTGGAATTCTCGGGAGGTATGAGGAATACTAGATATTTAGGTTAAGAGTCGTGTATGATGTCGTAGCTATAGGTTTGGATATAGAATTGTGAAAAAGAAGCTATACAATGCTGGGGTGGAAGTTGAAGTTGGACTTTCTCAGCCAATCCTTTCTGACCTTTAATATTCTCTCCTTTTTTCCTCTTTTTTTCTAGCCATCCCTTGTCACAGGCGGTCTCGTTCAGCATCCCTTTTGGTCTGGACAGTGATGTTGATATTGTGATGGGGAACCCGGTGGGCATCCTTCGTTCTGTCAGTTCTGACAGCCTGGCACCGACCCTCTATTCCTCCTTGCCTCGCTCCTCCCACCCGTGGCCTACTGAAGCTGCCGAGGCCCCCAATGGATTAGTAATGCCGTCACTCCATGGGGCTGGACACAAAAGTCAAGAAGGTCCCGCTCTAGAGAACGGCCTAAATGATGCCTACCCTGACTTGCCCACCATTGAGGAAGCACTGCAGATCATCCACAGCAGCGAACGCCTGGTCCCTGAGGGAGCCCCCGATGGCTTTTATTTGCACTCCCCAGAGCCTCCTAAAATGTCTCTGCTGGAAAAGACTCCCCTGCCCACTGTTTACCGCTGCCATAATGGCCCCCCCAATGGTGCAGAACCCGTGCAAGAAGGTAGCCTGGACTCCGATGCTGAGGAGCCCTTGAGGCTTGCAGGTGGCCCAGACGATTCAACCTCAGGCGTGAGTTCCCTGAGTTCACAGCCAGAGAGCACTGCCTCCTCCGCCTCTGGTGTGCGCATGACCAGCTTTGCAGAACGCAAGAAGAAACTGGCAGCTACCGACAGCAAGTCGAGCGGGATCAGCTCTGAAGGCTCAGAGGCTGGTCAGGTGCCATCAAAAGAAAGCCCTGCCCAAAGCCCTGCCCTTAGCTCAGAAATGAGCCAGTTGAGTGCCCGGTTGGAGGAGAAGCGTCGGGCCATTGAGGCTCAGAAGAAACGCATAGAGGCTATATTTACCCGGCACCGTCAGCGCTTGGGCAAGAGTGCCTTCTTACAACTACAGAAGGCTCCTGACTCTCAGTCTGAGGATAGTCGACTTGCCCTGGAAGAGAGGCTTGCTCAGCTGGAGGCCGAGGAAGAAGCTGGAAGCCCACGTACCCGTCTGGATAATAAACAGGTTACTTTCTCTCCTGATATCACTAAGGCAGGGCTTGATGAGAATCTGGGTGATTACAACCGGGCAGTGGCCAAACTCAACACAGCTTTGAGCTCACTGCAGTTGGACATGCAGCGCCTGAGTGAGCAACAGCAACGCCTCATGCATGAGAAGAAGCCTAGCGCACAAGCCTGGGTGATCCCAGCCCCAAGGACTGGCCGCGAGGGGGCTCCTCCCCGCTCTTCACTGGAACTGTCCTCCCCTTCTCCTTCCCCTTCCCGCAAATCTCGCTCACCCCAGCCCACACCCAAGAAGTCTCCGGCCCCCGTGCCTCCCAAGAGTCCCAAGCACACCCGGCCAGTTGAGCTAAAGCTGCCACCTCTCACCCGAGTCCTGACGCCTCCTCACAACGTGGACAACCTTCCACACCTCCGCAAATTCTCCCCGAGCCAGGTTCCTATGCAGACCCGTTCCTCCATCCATTTTGCTGAGGAGGTGCTGCCTGTGCCAGAGGTGGAAGCCCAGAGTAATCTGCGGCCGGTGGCCTCTGTTCCTCCACAAGGAGGCAATGCTCGTGTTTCAGGTGATGGCACCAGTGATGTCTCCTCACCCAGTGATCGACACAGTAGCCTGATTGAAATCCCTCTGTCTAGCTTAAAAGGAGAGGATGATGAAGATGTGGATGGGGATGACTCCCTGGAGGAATCAATTGCTGAGACTTTGGATTCTGAGCCCCGTTCAGGTCTGGGCTTCTTTTTTAAGGTGAGAATTTAACACTTGGCTACTAACAATTCTTATCTACCTGACAGAGGATTCTGTTTTCTGTAAAAGAGCTTCTGGTGGAAGGGAAGGAGGTTGGCTAGGGCTTCTGCTTAGATACCAGCAGTTCTGAGATGAACTTAGATGATCTGGGTACACTTTTTTTTCCAAAACTAGTTGGCTGAACATAAAAGGAGCAGGAGGAATATCAGATTCTGTCAAGGGAAGTGTGTCCCAAAATGCTACCTGGTAGGCACAAGATTATTAGGTGGGAATTGTCAGACAAAGTATTTAAACTGTGTGTGAAGACGTGCAAGTAACTCCTATTTGAGAAATAATAGGACATGAGAAAAATGTTTTCAGAGGATATTTTCTGTTCTGCCACTGGCCAGCCTAAATACAAGTGCGAATAAATAAATAAATAGATAGATAGATAGATAGATAGATAGATAGATAGATAGATAGATAGATAGATAGATAGATAGATAGATAGATAGATAGATGATAGATAAAATAAAATAAAAATAAAAATAAAAATAAAAAATAAAAAATAAATAAATCCCAGCAGTAGCAACAGCTTCAGTAGCTGTTCTCTAGTAATCAGTACACATTTCTGTGGCATCTAGAATTGGAACTAGTTGTATACCTCATGTTATGAATGCTGGAGATTAAAGATCCTGAAGTGCAGGTCATGTGTGTGCTAATTTTTGTTGCAACTGAATCCTGTTTACTGACTTCTATTGGCACGACCACTTTCAAAACGTGATAGTAAGCCTGCGGCCCCTGACATAACCCTAGAGATAGCACCCAGTCTCATCGGTTTAAAATACAACTTGGTTGAAGTCTGCTACAAGCAGAACATGAAACCGGCATGAGTAGTCAGAATGGAAGTGCTCAAGTCCTCCAAGATGAGCGGGAGATGATTGTCAGAGTCTCCAATCTGAGGGAGGAGAGGACAAGAGTGAACTAACTCTTTTGGAAGTCAAAACTGATGCTGGTCCATTAGGTTTACTCAGCTGACATGTTTTTTTCCTCACAGGATGAGGATAAAGCCGAAGAGGAAATGGCACAGAAGCGAGCCAGTTTCTTAGAGAGACAGCAGCGGCGAAGTGAGGAGGCACGGCGCAGAAAACAGTGGCAGGAGGCAGAGAAGGAACAGAAGAAAGAGGAAGTCAAGTAAGATGGGATGAGCCATCATATTGTTGTGTCTATATTTGCCACTCTGCCCAGTGGCAAGGGAGCTGCTTTGACGTAATGAGGTGTCACCTGTCATATGCATGTGACTGTTAGAACCAAGCAAATGGTGCCAATTTACACATATCTTTTCTACCCGGCCAATTACAGCAGGGTGGGAGAGAGTCATACAATTGGATAGTTAGATGGATTGATCCAATTGATTAATATCCCCTGTGGATTTCTGACTATTTTTTTCCCCAGAGTTCAAACAGATGAGCGGGCCCGAGTAGAGGAGGAAGTTGGGCCAAGGCGTGGCGACTTCACTCGCCAAGAGTACCTGAGGCGTCATCAACTCAAACTGATGGAAGATCTAGATAAAGTGCTGCGTCAGAAGCCCACAACCGTTCGTGCCCTAAAGAAGGGACGGCCTAAAACAGTCTTTTGCGATGATTCTGCCCTTGCCCGCAGCCCTGTCAAAGGACTCCTTGGTAAGAATTATGACAAGAAGGAGCAAGGGGAAAAACAGTCCAGTTCAAGCAAAACCAGGGAAAAGTCTGTAAGAGGCTGTGGTTTCTCCAGAGAATTGAGACCGAAGGGACCTCTGGAGTGTGAGGAGGGGCTTTCAAAGGCTGTGATTATGTTGTTCTATCATGATGTCATCATCTGCCTGTATGCCTATTCCTTATTCCCCGGGATGATAATGAATTATCAAAGCTGATGGTCTTAGTTGGTTCTCCCTCTGCCCGAGCTGGCTAGGTTAATCTCTTGTGTGGCTGTAGGGATTTCCAGATGATTGTTACTGGTTAAGGTTCAGGCCAAAACCCTTAGAATAAGCACAGTTCTGGATTTCATTACTTTCTGTTTTTATTGATACTTGATCTTAGTAACCCAATTTGGTACATTCTGGACTTTCTTTAACTGCGGCATAGATAGCTGGTGGTCTTATAGGATTAATATAATTTTTAAACACAGATTGTCAGACAATTTTCAACACATGCATCAACCTTCTGGAAAAATAGTTTGGGAAAGGGAAGTGGGTTTTTTTAAAATCAGTTTGATAATACTTTGCTCCATTCTGTGTTTTAGAATCATGCCTTGCCTTTATGGTATCAGCTACAGTGGTGTTTTGTTTGTTTCTGAATGCAATGCTAGTTATTATTTTAAAATTCTCAGTGACTTAGATCAGAGGGCTTGTGGGATTTTTTGATAGGGAGAAATTGTGCCATCCTTTAAGATGAGATTTTTACCCAGGTCTGCCATTATCGCAACACACAAATGATTTTTTTAAGAGACGCTATGAAGCAGTCAGTTGGGCTCTGCTGACAATGGAGGATATTTCTCTTTTAAAGCAAGCATTTGATTCTTTAGCTGCTCAATTGCATGTGATCGTTAGTTTTGACTTAGTACCTATGAAAGTTGCTTCGTTCCCAGTAACAAAAATCAAGGACTGCCAAACTCTCAAAATAAACAAATGAGCTTCTTTCTTAGCATTATCAATGAGAGGCTACTATGCCAGCTCCTATTGATATCCATTTTTCTTAGGCTCCAAGCTCAGCAAAGTATACTCTCAGTCTACTCTCTCTCTTTCGACCGTGGCCAATGATCCGGGGAACTCCCTCTTCGTCAAGAGAGCTTCGCGGTGAGTCGGCATTGCTTCTCTATATCGCTGGCAAGTGGGTGAGGAAGGTTTAGACCTGGATCCATATCCAAGGAAATGCATCTGTGTACAAATGATTGAAGTTCTCTTAAATCCAGCGTTAAATATATTGATCTGTTCCCCAGAGCTGCATCACCTTCTGGGCCAATGTCTCCCAGTCGGTTGCTGCCAAATCAGAACCGGGAACGTGACTGGGAAAATGCATCCACTGCCTCCTCACCAGCTTCCATTCCAGAATATACTGGTAAACCTTATTCTGTTGTTCCACAGATAATAACTTTCCTCTCCTGGCATGGCAGAGGGTGGTTGGCTAGAAACCCCCCCCCACACACACACATTTCCAGTGGCCCCGTCTTGGAGAGGCCTTGGCTATGCGTAAGGCCCTTCCGGTTCCATCTTCTTTCACTGCAAAACATTTATGAATGCTTCTTTTTTGGTCTGCTTTCCTTCAGATGGGGAGAAATGTAACCTATCTTCTATCTAGGCTAACCTCATTGTATTTCTGCAGGGCCCAAGCTGTACAAGGAGCCCAGTGCCAAGTCCAATAAATACATCATCCATAATGCATTGTCTCACTGCTGCCTCGCTGGCAAGGTCAATGAACCCCAGAAATTCCGTATCTTGGAGGTAAGTCGAGACATGGTGAATATGAGCCATGGAAAAGATGGTCCTTCTTTCTTGAAATGGGCACAGCATGCAGATGTTGGTATCAAATCTAAGAGTAATTGCCTTAAAAAATTGGGACAATTGTGGCTGCAGCTCTACATCAAGCTTTGGAGCTACAGGTAGTCCTCGGTAGTCCACTCACTCAGCAACTGTTTGGTTACCACAGCACTGAACATCTGGTCCTCAAAGTTCTGGCCGTTTCAGCATCTCCATGGTGTCATGATCACAATCTGGATGCTTGGCAACTGGCTTGCACTTATGACAGTTGCGGAGTGCCATAATCACATGATTGCTATTTGCAACTTTCTCTGCCAACGTCCTTCAAACAAAAGAAATGGGAAAGCTGGCTGGGAAGGTCATAGGTTGCTCCTAAGTCTCCCCACCTTGCGGCAACTATCACAAACCTCATTGAGGCACACCAGTTCCTTGTGTACCGTCCTCTGCCTGGAAGCAGCCATCACAGGCCTTGTACTTGAGCCTCAATGGCCCCTCACACGCCCTCCCCTGCTCAAGAGCAGCCACTTTAGGCCTTGCCCCTCATGTAACACACTAGTCCCTCATGTGCTCTCCCTCACTTGGCAACAACCACTTACCTGCCCGTCAGCCTGCTTCCAAACTTCCTGGGACTTCCGATTTCCTGCTGGCTTACCCATTGACTTGGTTATTGGAAGCTATGAGGGGGTTGTAAGGAGGTCCTTGCTTAACAACCCATGAACCTCACTTAACAATGGCAATAGAGGTTGCTAGGATTGCCATCGCTAAGCGATGCAGATACATAATGTCATGCTTTATGATTGCATCACTTAGCAACTGAAATTCTGCTTCTAATTATGATTAACTGGGGAAATGCAAATATATCTGTATGTATATTTGTATTGGCTTAATTTAGTAGGCTGGATGCTTCTTCATAAGGAGATTTTCCTTCTGGTGTCCTTAAGTATATAATAGCCATGTCTGAATTATTGAGATGTACTATCACGGCATGGGTAGGCAACTTGATCTCTAGAGATTTTGAACTATGCTTCCCATACTCTTTGGCTGTTGATCATGCTGACAGTATGAAACATCTGAAGTGCTCCCATGATTTAAGGTTTACTGCAGTTACAGAATAAACAGAAAGCCCTAGCTGCATTCTTTAGTTGTGATGAAAGGGAGAAGTACTAGCAACTCAATCATTAAGAAATGTAAATGGCTGAGCTTTACTGTTGAAAAGTTGTGGAGTCCTTTTAATGGGTACAAGATGTTAATACTATAAAACAGGGGTCCCCAAACTTGGCAACTTTAAGGCTTGTGGACTTGAACTCCCAGAATTCTCCAGCCAGCATAGCTGGCTGGAGAATTCTAGGAGTTCAAGTCCACAAGCCTTAAAGTTGCCAAGTTTGAAGACCTCTGCTATAAAACAAGGTCAGTCTTTTCTCTTTGTGGGAAGAAGTAAATAATAGGGCATCTCCCAATTTGATTTGACGAGTATCCGTAATTTAGAATGGTACCCTCTGGTTCTTCAGTAGTTTTTTAGGAATTATAAGTAGCAATAGCACTTAGACTTATGTGCCACTTCAGTGCTTTATAGCCCTCTTCAAGCTGTTTACAGAATCAGCATAGTTCCCCCAACAATTGGGGTCTTCATTTTACCGATCTCAGAAGGATGGAAGGCTGAGTCAATCTTGAGCCGGTCAGAATCGAACTGATGACAATCGGCAGAGTTAGCCTGCCATACTGCATTCTAACCATTGCGCCACTACGGCTATTGTTTTGTTTTTTTTATACTTTGGCCTTTCTCTCAATCTTAGGAAATTGAAAAGAGCAAAGCAAACCACTTCCTCATTCTCTTCCGTGATTCAAGTTGCCAGTTCCGGGCGCTCTACACCCTGTCTGGGGAAACAGATGAATTGACACGTTTAGCAGGCTACGGGCCCCGCACCATTACCTTACCCATGATTGAAGGCATCTACAAGTACAGCTCTGATCGCAAGCGTTTCACTCAGATTCCCAGTAAGACCATGTCCATGAGTGTGGACGCCTTCACTATCCAGGGCCATCTCTGGCAGACCAAGAAGCCAGGCACCCCCAAGAAGCCAAGCACACCAAAAGAGCTGTGACCTGAAGAACCTGGCGTTATTCCTACTCTCCGCCTAAGACCTACGACACCGAACGGCTGGCCATCTGTGATGGATGGCTTGAGTTGACGAGGCTGTTAGGCATGGGTCTGAGACTCTAGTCCTGGGCCAGCACTATCTCTGGCTGGATCAGAGTTATCTGGGAAATTCTTCTGGTGCCTGCTTTGAAGACGAGACTACTATTGGCTGCTTTGGGTTGTGGGGCGGTATGGTGTTGGAAGACTAGGTTCTGTGTAACCTGCAAATTCCGTAAGCTAAAGTCTCAAAGAGTTGCCATAGTAACACTGCCCTAAATAAGGGTTTGCTTCTTGCCTCTAACCACTACCTGAATGTTAATGTGCAGCCAGAAGGAAGAGTCTATTTTTCAGACTCCTGTTTGCCTGGAAGATTCTATGTTGGTTTTTTCATTTCTTGGGTCCCCCTGTTTATACTTATACATACTATACATATATATATATATGAGCTATTTAATGATTTTTCAATTATTTGTATATAAAAAAGAATAAATTTGGAACAGCGGGTAGGGTGAATTTGTATATGATGTTAGCATGGTGGAGGTAGTACAGAGCAAGGTATGTATGTATGTATGTGTGTTCATTCCTTTTTCCATTGAACACCTCCCTTTTGTCTACTCCCTTATTCACAAGGGCTATTGGGTGTACAGCTGAGAAAGAGCTGTTAATGGGATCTCTTTTCAGCAGCTGCTATCATTTACATGTTGAGAAGCTGGTGGCTGCTACAGTCATAGAGCAGGTCTCTGTGTACCCAGAGTTGAACTGCCAAAAGAAAACTCCAACCACTTTAGGGAGGAGTGTGGTCCATCTTTCTTTTTCTCTTTCTTTCCTTTCTTTCTCCAAACCCCGTTTACCCGCTTCCAAGGCTATGAGGCTGGGTATGCAGCCCTCCCGAGAGATAAGAGGAGCCTGGGCACAGAATGTTAAGTAGCCCTTGATGATTTGAGCCTCATTTGCCATCCAACCTTTATGCCTCGGATAGAAGTTGCTTGCAAAGCAGAATAAGGGGAAGATGCGAGGGAGCCAGTCCCATTCAGCTTGGATGCTTCACTCTGATCTTGTCTTGTTCAACCTTATTCTGGTCTCTTGTGGCTGACTGAGCGTCATGTAGGTGTCCTGGGGGTATAGGGCAGGGCTGAGTTGATGTAAAAAGTGGGTTGGGATTTTTGTCCTGCCCACTTAATAAAGTAATTTAAATGAGCTCTTTATTGGTCATTACTCAGTGAATATTTGAATCTTGGAAGCCTGTGCTACTGATACGCAGGCGAGGCGCCTTTGCTTCTGTGCAAAACTAGTGGATACTGAAATTGGAAATTGAAGGCCACGCAGTTCTGAAAGGCGCTTGTTCATTCCTACTTTCCATAATATATGGTACAATCGTTTAGAATAAATAACCAAGGGATAGTATTCAAAGTAAAAAAAAAATGCAGGCATACAGGGAGGCTACTGAAATCTACACCAGTGGAGGAAAAATGCAGATGTCTGCATTCAACAAGGAGTGAGCTCAAGATGGGATTAGCTCCTATTGTCGTGCATTTTAAGAAATTCCTGCCAGTATTCCGTTAGTGGAATTGAAAGTTATTCCATGCTTTATGGATTAATCCACTTTTTCCTACTTGTTCAAATGCATTTAAAGCCGTAAGGGGAACATACTCTTCAATTTTCTAATGTCAAAGTTAGTATATAATTAGTTACAATTTGTTCCTGGCAAATAAATATCAAAATGAGATGGGAAAGAAGGCTTAACTTCTATTTCTCCTGTGCCTGAACATACTGGCTGGGAATTCTGGGGGATTTACCGTATTTTTCGGAGTATAAGACGCACCGGAGTATAAGACGCACCTTAGTTTTTGGGGAGGAAAATAGGGGAAAACAATCTGCCTACCAGATATTCATCTGGCTAGCATCCTTAGTCTGGTCAGCTTCAGCACATTATTTTATCCCCTGGTTAGGACTTAAAAAAACCTTCTTCTGAGAGAGTAACAGTGAAAGAGCCTGCAAGCCGGTAAGAGCTGGGAAGATAGTTAGCACCTAGTTAGGGCTAGAAAAAAACTTACTTGGAGTAAGTAGAGCAATGAAAAAAAATTCTGCAAAGACTTAGGGCTGGAAAAACATTCTTTGGAGAGAGTAACAATGAAAAAGCCTGCAAGGTAAGAGCTGGGAAGACCGTTAGCATCTAGTTAGGGCTGGAAAAAAAGCTTTGAAAAAGCTACATTCAGAGTATAAGACGCACCCAAATTTTCAGCCACTTTTAGGGAGGAAAAAGGTGCGTCTTATACTCCGAAAAATACGGTAGTTCCAGCATCTTGAAGGCTCCAAATTAAAAGACTTCCGGTTTAAGAAAAGCTATCATTTAAGAAAATCTGTAGCCTTGGTTTTATATTGCAAAAAAAAAAAAAGTTTAAATCTGCAGTTCTTAATGTTTATAAAAATATAGGAACATTCATTTTAAAAGTTCATTTCTATGAATGAAGTCTAATTTTACATAGTAAACAATTATTTCACCTTGGAGCATAATATAAATTAAGCTCCCCACTCCCCTTGTTTCCATAATTGCCTTCTTTGTAATTTAAGATTTCAGCCCCAGGCAATAATAACGTTTTTTTAGTGATAATGAAGTTTGTTAAGAATAGATATTACCATATTTCCAGAAAGATAAGCCTGAGTTTAAGAAAACTCTCCATGAAGAAATAAGTGTTAGCATTCATTACCATCCTTTCCACAAATCTTCCATTTTAAAGCTAAATGATTTGGGAGGAAAGTTTCCCCCCTTGTTGGTAAAATACAATACAACTATCAACCGTATTTTATAAATCGCTTCTTTGTCTATTATGTTGAATTGCCAAGAAGGACAGCAGCTTAGAAGATCACAAAGACAAGGCTTTACATGGCACACTGGTTAACCAGGAAGGTGTTGTCTCTATTCCAGATTAAAGCAGTTCATTAATAACAAATAGCTCAGTCATCTTTAAGGCCACCAAACACGGCAGAGGGGACGGTCTTCTGTTCCAGCTGCACCTCTGCAAAAGAAGAATTAGAATGGTTACTATGAAGGCCACGCACATAATTGGCTTTTCAAAAACACAGCTCCTATTCACCAAAGTCAACAGCCATAGCACCAGAAGAATGGATGCTGCATTACCATCCTCCCTCTTACCATCAGGCTCATTGTCTTCACTCTCATCGCTGTCATCCAAATCGATGTCTATCTCATCAGGATTGGCCCGCTTGGAAAGTTCGGCCAATTCACTGCGGGAAGCATCACTCCTGAAAAGAAGCAAGGGAAGAAGAGCTGAACGTGACAGCATGATTTCCGATTGGGACTGTCCTGTATTTACCTTCCCCTAATAAAAGGAGCTGCCTAGCCTTTTGCCCTGGCTTTTATGTTTTCAAAAACATACTGAAAAGTTTGACCTTTGTACATCTAAAGCAGATATAGCCATACTGTCATATAAATTTTCTGATGTGGGAAAAGTGAATTCATTTGTTGGTTGAGTGGGGGATGATGAACCAGTCGTATAATTTGTGGGGTCTTGTGTCAGGACAGGCAATCTGATGCCCTTTGACTGAAACTTTCACAAGTCCCAATAAACCTAATTAAAAGTTCTGGGAGGATGGGAATTTTAATTTAAACATTTTTGAAGCACCCAGTTATCTTCATTGCCTGGAAGAACCAGCTTCACATCTCTGTTTAGCTATGGTTGCCTTTTTGTAAAGTTATTCTCTCAGTTTAGGCCAGGGGTGTCAAACTCAATTTCATTGAGGGCCGCATCAGGGCTGTGGTTGACCTTGGGAACAGCTGGGCGTGGCCAACTGAGTGGGCGTGGCCAGCTTGACACCACTCCCCAAATTGCTGGCATGTTTCCTCTTCGCATTGGCCGAAGCTACGTTTAGCCTGATCTTTCCTCTTCGCACTGGGTAGACCAGGATAGCCCTGGGGGCTGGATCCAACTACATCATGGGCCAGATGCGGCCTGCGGGCCTTGAGTTTGGCACCCCTGGCCTAGGCTATCTTGGTACAGTTACTAAGGAAGATAACTTTATCTTCCAAAGAAGTTTCTAAGTATGAACGTGGAAAGAATTTGCCAGAGACCAAGAAAGAGAAGAAACCAAACTGGAAATTGCCTTGAAGAGAACAAGCAAAGAAAGATAAAAATCTCAGGAGCTTAACAAAAGCTTCAGACAACTGTTAGAAAAGACAAGAAGCAATATTATAAGGACATTTATAAGGACATTGAGGATGGAAACACATTGAAGATGGAAAACCAAGGAAATGTTCAAAATATCTCTGAACTCAGAATAAGATCCCAACCTCAAATTGGTATGCTAAAGGAACTCCATGGACAGATAGTAACTGATTTAAAGGAGATCAAAAGATGGAGTACTATACTGAAACATTGCACAGTAGAGGTGGTCAGCATCCATATACCCTAAAAGATATTCCCTACTTACAAGAACCTCTAGAACTAGAAGTTAATTATTGTCAAATTGGAAGACTACAGAAACGGATGGAACACCTACAGAAATACAACACGCAAGAGAAGAAGAATCAGTAAAGGTCCTAATCGAGCTATGCCAGCAGCATAGCTGGGGAACAATATGAGGACCAAGAAATTGGAAGAGGATGATTTACATTCCAATTCCCAAAAAGGGGGATTTGATAGAAGGTGCAAATTATCATAGAATACCCTTCATTATACCTGCTAGCAAAATAATGCTTAGGATCATATAACAATGAATTAGAGTTGGGGAAAAAGTAATTCCGGATTTGGAGTTAACTTTAGAAAAGGCTGAATAATAGGAGACATTACAGCTGATGCAAGCTGGATAATTGGGAAAACCAAAGAATATCCCCAAAGAAATCAGTACCGGTAGTCCTTGCTTACCAACTGCCTAGTTTAGTGACTGTTAGAAGTTATGACTGTGACCTTTTATATTTACAATCATCAGTGTCCCACAGCCACGTGATTGTCACTCAGATGCTTTGCAATCAGCACACATTTGCAACAGTCACAGCATCTCACAGCAACATGATTACCATTTGCCTGCTTCCCAACCGGCTTGCAACAAGCAGTTAATGGAGATGCAGAAGTGAAATCACAAGTTGTGGCCATGTGATGCCCCATTTAACTGAAAGTCCAATTCTCCTGCCATCTCTTTTACCGCCCGAAAAATAGAGAGGGTCCGTTCTGAGCCTCTTGCCCAGCTCATCATCCAGCTGCAGGCTATGCTGTCTCTTATCTCATCATTCCTGAGGCAGCATCTCTTTACTCCATCACCCAAGATCTTTCTCACATACTATTACATTATTTGAAGGTGGACCTCTCTGGAAAAAGCTGTAATACTGGGAAAGGTGGAAGGAAAGAGACCAGCAGCAAACTGGATAGACTCAGTAACAATGGCATTTGGGTGCACTGGTGAAAGACCTGAAGCAGCCAGTTAGGGACAGCATCAAGGAGAAAATCTTATTTGTGTGGTCACTAAAAGTTGACATCGTCTCGATGACACACAATCACATAGTCAATGAAATCAGAAAGCCAAATAGTACTCTCTGCTCGGTCCCCAATGTGTCACAAATCATTCAGACCACACAGTACAAAAAGTGCCAAAAACTGTAAATGCAAAGCAGGCTGTCCTTGGCAATACTTCAGTGTCATCTTTCCCTAGAAAAATGCATTCGATAGCTTGAAAGCTGAAATGGCCGCTTGATAGAAAATTGTGTTAGTTTCTCAAGGCAACGCCAGAGTCCTGTTCTTATTCTAGACATGTTAGCAGCTAGGGCACTATCTATTCACATGTTTCTTCTTGATTCTTGATGGGTTAAAATAATATACATTGTCTTGAGTTCCTGAATACAAATCAAAGAATCGGTCACATTTTTCCCATCATGGTTTTTTTTTTTTATGATGTTATGAATCCAGATAGTCTTTATAGGGGGAAAAGATAAACAAGTCATCTGCTTATAGTACCCTCACCTGACAAACAAGATCTTCTCCTTAGCTCGAGGCTGATCTCTTTCTGCTTCGGCTGCCAGGTGTTCTGCTCGCTGCTCTAAGAGCTTCATGTCATCCATGCCGCTCTGTCCTGGTGCTAAGTCAGACACTGAAACAAGACAATGTTAAAGAGGAAGGATGAGCAGGAGGGGTTAGAAGAGAACAGGAGATGTAGCTCATCTCCATCTTAAGAGAAGGCAAGAAGTACCTGTGCCTGTGGCATTGCTGTAAACCTTTAGCATCTGAGAAGCCATGAAGTTAACCTGAGTATTGTAAGTAGCCTGCACACTTCGCTTAATGCGCAGCATTTCTCGGATAGTGTCTTCGTTCCCATGCCGAATCTCAAATTCTTTCCATGTCTGCCAGAAGTTGGCAGTAGTCTGGGAAGGGAAACCAAAAAGATGTGTGTTTTGAGGACTGTTGAGAAAGAGACGGTGGCAAAATTCAACAGAAAATTGATTCAAAGACTGCTGTTTCCTCTGAGCTTTCCGATATATTAAAAAAAGGGAAAGATTTAATGAGGTTAAGAGGACAGAGGTCAACTATTATTGAGCTCTCTATTTTCTGAATCAGGAATGGGCAGTCATAAACAACAGAGACCTATCTATTGCGTAAGCAAAACAAACGAACACACACCTTTATTTATCCATCAATGGTTGCAGATGGAAGAATTTTCCAAAACTGCATATAAGATAGTCGTGTCATAATACATATACAGTGGTACCCTGGTACTCAACTACTTCGAAATTCATCAATTTTGGTACTCAGTGCATTTTGACGTGAAAAGTTTGTCCCCGGTACTTATCGTTTGTTTGGTACTCAACGCACAAGCTAGAATTTGTTGGTGTCGGCTGCCTTGTGACTCACTACATTATTCCTTATGGGAAAAATTTGTTTGGTACTCATCGTGCCTCTTGGCACCAATTAACGATGAGTACCGAGGTACCACTTAATTTTGAACTGAGCAGGAAGTGATCATCTCTGCTCTTTTGGCAAAATGAGGAGCTTCTTTCTTCCTCCTCCCGACTAAATATTGCCACAAGCAGACAGTACGCTAGTTTCTCTAGTACACAGAAAAAGCCACTTACTCGGGGGTCACACATCTGTGAACAATAGCAATAGATTGCCCGAGCTCGGTCTATTTCACCCAATTTGCATTCCATATCAGCAAAGCGCAGACACATGTCCCGAGCGTGTTCATCTGATAGCACCTGAAAAAAGTATGGATATTTAAATGTACCATGCCCTTCAATACTTCAGCTTCTAGGGTGGCATGAAGTAATAATCTAGAGCTAAGTATAGCATGTAAGGATTACGATTACCCAGAGGGCTTTCGGAATATTTTAGCAATTGGAACATCTGAACTGATCTAGCAGTTTTGTTTCCGGGAAAACAAAACCAATTTGAACAATATGAAAAAGTCTGTGGATGCTATATGGATGCCACAGCCAATGAGATAAATGCAGATGCAACTAGAAAAGGATGAGAGGTAGCTGGATTTAGTGGGAAGAATTCTTCTGGGCATCAGACAACTGACTCTGCAGAAAAGGATTAACTTTTCTTTAGGTGAAAAAAACAAACCCAACAAACCTTTTCTGCTCTTTATGGAGGAACCTCTCTTCAGGCAAAGGAACTGACTTCATTCATAGGGGATCTTACATTCTATAATCTATTCAGGGGTCTCCAACCTTGGCAACTTTACGACTTGTGGACTTCAACTCCCAGAATTCCTCAGCCAGCATGTGCTGGCTGAGGAATTCTGGGAGTTGAAGTCCACAAGTCGTAAAGTTGCCAAGGTTGGAGACCCCTGATCTATAGAGTCTTTGAAACCAAATTCCATTCAATCAGCCAAAACATAATCCTCAACTATCAGGTTAACTTTCTTCCCCAACTGCAAACTCTTCGTTCTTCGTGCTGGTGCGTCTTTTGTCCACTGGCCAGAAGAACATCTGAACAGCAAGTCCAAAAGATATTCATAGTCTCCAAAGTTACGGTGGCAGAAGTCGTATTCCCTAAGGTGGGCCTACAAGTGTTATAATACTTTCTCCAATCAATCAAGTGTCTCATCTGAGAAAGCTTCTGGAAATCTGCTTGAGGCAGGTTATATGCGCCAATGCAATACAATCTTAGTCAGCACCTTAATGGAGGAGCCGTAGACCCGCTTAACTTGTGCCCCTGGTTTATATACATAAAGAGACCACTGGGTGTTTGGTTTCAGTGAATCCCAAGTATCCTGCAAATATTTAACTTGCTGAATATTTTGCTAGTGTTGGATGTATTCGGGATACAATTGGGCAACACAATCACTTAGGAATAGTGACCATGCCGGTGTGGGAAAACGCACAAACATTGCAACAATGTCTACAAGCTCCTCCACTTTCCTGGCTGACGTAGCTACCAGGAACACTGCCTTCTAAACTAATACTTTAGCTGGAATCTAAATAATAGGTCTGAACTAAGAATACTTAACTCTAAATCAATTGTAGTTCAAGAGATTCACTGAATCTCATTAAGGGCTTGCATATGGTGATCTATTCATGGTTACCTATCCCAGTTTAAGGATCTTTATCACTTTCGTCTAGTAATACTGTGCATACTTTTAATGTGAAATCTAAGTTAGCTAGCTGTGCTTCCCCTCTAAGGTTCCTCTTCCTCCTCTTCCTCCTCTTCCACAAAGAACTGCATGTCTGTCCGGGCTTGTGACATTCTCCCTGCAGAATCTGTAGGATGAGCAAGGTCACAAAATACCGTATTTTTCGGAGTAAAAGACGCACCTTTTTGCCCCCCAAAAGAGGGTGGAAATGTCGGTGCGTCTTATACACCGAATGCAGTAATTTTTAGCCTCCCGAAGCCCCGCCCCCGCATCCAATTTTTGCAAAAAATGGGCCTTTTTTTGCAAAAATGGGGGGGGGGTTTGCCTCCCCCCACCCCCTAGGAGTGCTCTGCAGGCTTCCCAGATTCTTTGCATGCCCTGTTTTTGCAAAAAAACGAGCGAAAAAGGGCCGTTTTTTGCAAAAACTGGGGCGTTTTTGCCTTCTAATTACCCCATCTAGCATGACTGGAGGAGGAATTCTGGGAGTTGAAGTCCACTAGTCCTAAAGCTGTCAAGTTTGAAGACCCCTGGGTTAGGGGTTAGGAGTGCAAGGGTCTTCAAACTTGGCAAGTTTAAGACTTGTGAACTTCAACTCCCATTCCTGAGCTAGCATGACTGGAGGAGGAATTCTGGGAGTTGAAGTCCACTAGTCTTAAAGCTGTCAAGTTTGAAGTTTGTAAAAAGTGTACATGGTTGTAAAAAGTATTCTGCTACACTGGTATGTTATTAAATAATATATTACTATACCATTTGGTTCAGAATACTTTTTTCCTTGTTTTCCTCCTCTAAAATCTAGGTGCGTCTTATACTCCGGTGCGTCTTATACTCCAAAAAATATGGTAAGTGAAACGATGCCTCTGACTTTTATGGAGGCTGCTGCCTGGGCCCTGGTGCTTCTTGAACCTATTATTTTCCCCCCCTATGCTTTTTTGACCCATTATGACAGTGGCTTTCTTTTACTTTCCTCCTGCCGTGTGAGGTGGGAGAAAAGAGACAAAGATGTTGCGGGCCAGATGGAAGAAGACATTTGTGATGAAGCAGATGCCAGAGCAAGACTCCAGAGAGACAAAAGGTTCCTCTCTGTTTTGCAAGGAAACTCTTCTCCTTTAATTGTTAAATGACTTTTATGCCCACAGATATTACATGTTGCCCACTTTCTTGGCTGGAACTAGCAAGTCCGGCATCTTGCTTGGTGCCTGGCTTCTGTCATGAGCTATATAGTGTTCTCCTTCAGGTCCCTTTCTTGCTTTAGTGGGAGAATCAAAACTATCTGAGCACCGGGTATCTCTCTTCTTTTATACCCAAAGTGGCAGGTGCAAAAGGGGCTGAGGATTACCATGTTTGGGTCTCTATGTCCTCCTGATAGACTACTTCAGAGAGTGGATTCCCTTTGTGCCCCTGCTGTTTTATCTCATGTGAACAGAACGAAAAGCTATGGGCAGAGTCTATCAATCCATCGCAATACCCCCCTTTCCCTCTGCTTGTGAATTTCCTCTTTTGGACTGATCAGGAGAAGGCTGAATGCTATGCTGTTCTCTGGCCTCACTGTCACTCTTCTGTTGTCACAAAGTACAACGAAGCTGCTACTGCTGTATGGATGCTGTTGCAGACACTAGGGATGAACACTGGCTGGTTGTAGTCTTAGAGGCATCTCAGCTGTTCTGGAAATTCACACTCCAGTCCTTGAGCAACTGACCATGAAGTGGGATAGAGGCTTTCACCATTGTTTGACTTCTGTCTTTTATCCTGATGGCTGGTTTCTTTCTTTTGCTTTTTTTCAATTTTTCTTTTCTTGTCAGTCAGCTCCAGAAGGACTGGAGGACTGTTTCCTGCTTGACAAGACCTAGTCAAGAATAAAAGTAGTCTTCTCCAAGGGAGAAGGCAATTCTTCCTGGCCTTTCTGATCAACTCAACAAAAATCATTCCTTTCCTATAGGTTTGATTTGATAACTATGGCCTCAAGATACCTGCAGATTTATATAGGAGGAAGCAACCCAAGATGCACATGCGCTAATAAGTGACCCACGTTTTTAATTGTAGTTGGCCAGCTAGAATAGATTAAGCCGTATCATTCTATGAAGGAAGCTGAATCATATTCTTGAAATTTTCCATCTTACAGCTGTGGCTAGGGGGGCTTTTGCACAGGTTCACCTGGTGCACCAATTGCGACCATACTTGGAGAAGGAGGCGCTACTCACTGTCACTCATGCCCTTGTCACCTCCCGTTTGGACTACTGTAATGCGCTCTACATGGGGCTACCCTTGAAGAGTATCCAGAGACTTCAACTAGTGCAAAATGCGGCTGCGCGTGCTGTGGGGGTGTTTCAAGATACACCCTCGTAACACCTATACTCCGCCAGTTGCATTGGTTGCCCATTGGTCTCCGGGTACAATTCAAGGTGTTAATCATCATCTTTAAAGCCCTACATGGCTTAGACTAGGTTACCTCCGGGACCGCATTCTACCTCATACTTCCCTTCGACCGGTCAGGTCCCACAGAGTGGGTCTCCTCCAGGTCCCGTCAGCCAAACAATGCCGGCTGGTGGGGCCTAGGGGGAGGGCTTTCTCTGTAGAGGCCCCTGCTCTCTGGAACCAACTTCCCCCAGAGATCCGAATCATCCCCACCTTGCTGGCTTTCCGAAAAGCCATTAAGACATGGCTCTTCCTGCAGGCGGGTTTCTGAGACAATTTTACATCTGAGGTCTCCCCCATGTACGTATGGTGGTGTATGTTTTTCTTTTTAACTTTTTAAAACTTGCTTTTAATTGTTTTTTATTCTCTGGTGTTCTTTAAAATGCTGTACGCCGCCCTGAGTCCTTAGGGAGTAGGGCGGCATAGAAGAACTCCAAAATAAAATAAATGAAATAAATATTGGTTAGGAAGGGAAAACCAATAGATGCAATTTAGAGAGACTAAACTAACCTCAATTGCCTTCTCATAGATGCTACGTGTGTGGGTGACGCCATAAATTTCAGCCGCTCTCTTGATGTAGATGTTGTACATATCATGCTGCTCTGAAGGCAGCACAGCCTGAGTAGCTCGCTCATATACTGCCATGGCATGGCGGGCCAGCCCATATTCCTCCTCCAGCCTGGCATATAAGAGATAGATGGCTGTAAAAGGAAAGAAAATTAAGAGCCAGATTTCACCTCCCTTCAATTTCAGGTCAACGTTTTTCATATCCAGACTTATTAGCACGCTTGTTATCAAAAAGCACTCAAATAAGTCCTTGCTGAGGACTTATTTGAATTTGCCCACTCCGTTTCATCTTGCTCTCCTCCATTAAATTAAGAAGAAATGAAGAGAAGTTCTATGTCTATGGAGATTCTCAGTCAATCCAAGTCATGGTTTTTCCCAACATTGCTTTTTCAAAAAGCAACTGGACTTTTTTTTTTTTTTTGCTTGAAGACGTTTCGCATCTCATCCAAGAAGCTTCTTCAGTTCTGAAGAACTGAACTAAAGAAGCTTCTTGGATGAGAACCGAAACATCTTCAAGCAAAAACAAAGTCCAGTTGCCTTTTGAAAAAGTACCTTTGGGAAGAGAAGTTATCTTTACCCAATTTCCAATGAAAAAGGCATTTTTGAGTCCTCAAGATCCTTCTCAGGCCAATAAAGCAAGACCAGACATACAGATTATGGGATAGACTAGGAGGTTTGCTACAATCAACCATTGTCCAGAAGACATGTCCCATCCAATCTTTCTTATGATCAGAATCTGACTGGATAGGAAGCGTTTGTGACTCAACTTTTTTTGCTAGAGAGACATTTAATACATACTTTTTGCAAATTTCTGGGGACAGCCATCCAGGGCCTGCTCAAAAAGATCCCGAGCACGTTCCAACTTCTTGCCACCATAGCGTTCAATGAATTTGGTTAGATAGGTGTTCCAGATATCATAAACATTTGGCCACTTAAACAAGGAGATGCCCCTCTCATAGGCCTGCCAAAATGAACAGAACGTACAAACCACACATTCAGACTGCTTTGCAGAAGGCTCTGCCCTATTCCCCACTCACTTAAATACCATATGGGACTGTCCTACCTTGACTATACTGATTCACATTTTAAGGAATATTTTTTCTTCCTGCAAATTGCTAACCATCCAAAAACCACTTTAATCGGAGATCCTAGGACCCTTCTACTGTATTGAGATTGCTAATTCTACCTTAGTTACGTTTCTGTTTAGCATTTTCCAATTAAACAAAACAACTGATAGCCATCCCAGAAGAAAGCAAACTTTTTCGATAATTATAAATAATAGCTAAGACAGCAAAGATGCATGGCAATTATAGTGCAAAATATTTACCGTATTTTTCGGCGTATAAGACACACCTCCCCCCCCCTAAAAGAGGCTGAAAATTTGAGTGCGTCTTATACTCCGAATGTAGCTTTTTTTAAAAAAGCTTTCCCCCCCAGCCCTAACAGCTCTTCCTGGCTTGTTTTCATTGCTACTCCTTCTGAAAAAGGTTTTTTCAGCCCTAACGAGGTGCTAATGATCTTCCTGGCTTGCAGGATTTTTTCATTGCTACTCCCTCCGAAGTTTTTTTCCCAGCCCTAAGTCTTTGCAGGCTTGTTTTCATTGCTACTCCCTCCGAAGATGATTTTTTTCAGCCTAACCAGAGGATAAAATAATGTGCTGAAGCTGACCAGACTAAGGACGTTAGCCAGATGAATACCTGGTAGGTAGATTTTTTTCCCTATTTTCCTCCCCCAAAACTAAGGTGCGTCTTATACTCCGAAAAATACGGTACTCTGCCCCTGTAGTTGTCCCTACACCTAAGCTACAGTTTGCTCTGAAACACAGACCATCTCAACGTAGAATACATTGGCTAGTTTGTTCAGAGTTTTGAGAAAGAGAAAGATTATATACAGTAATTATCCTTCGCAACATACTGTACATAACAAGATCTTAGTGTACTGCAGCTGGTTCGGAGCTCTCTTCTGTACTACCATCTGTAACATGCAGTGTTCCAGGTTCAAGGACTTCTACACTGATACAGACCCAGATGACAGAAGGAAGCATTGAATGAAACCAACTCACCTTGAAGCTCTCTTCAAAATATTTGTGCTCCTCCAGGAACAGACCATAGTTAATGATGATTTGTGGGGTGGCAATGCGAAGATCCAAAATGCGATTGTATACAGCCTTAGTAGACTAGGAATGGCAAAGCAAAAAAAGCTTCAATACTAGGCTGGACCAGAACCCAAATCATAGGCACAGAATCCTATTACTCATTTCCCAACCATGTCCAGATCGAGAGGAAACACTTAAATTTGAGACTGAATGGCTGTTGTAACTTGCTGGCTCCCCCCCACCCCCAAGTTGGTCAAATCAGGTGCTGTCACACTATCAGTAACATGATAAGACGTTAAATGAACAGAAATACAGCAATGCACTTATAGGAGACTGTTATTACCATTCTTCTTTAGCTACTCAAGGGAAGGAACAGATGGTTGTGCCAATAATTCCATTCTGGCCCTGCGGCTTCAATAGATTATTTCCAAGCCAAACTCATGAAATAAGAGGGGAAAAGGATGCTCGGATTCCTTAAAGAGGAAGAGCAAAAAAGAGACTATCTTTTATTTTGGATGACTTCTTAGTCACTTGCAAATTAAGAATGGTAAGAAATATCTTGATTTGATTCTAAGCTGGGGGAATATTATTTTTAAAACATTTCATCTGTGCTTGGTTACAGGACTCTGTCCAATCTCATAAGGCCTAGAGACAAAAAAGGAAAGTTTTTTTCTAGATGCCTAGAAGCTTAGCCTAAGAAATCTCTGCTTGGCAAGATGGCCTGTTGTGGCCTGCCAGCAGCCCGTGCAGCTGTTAGTGTATTCCGACAGTGCAGAGGCTGATGTGGTGATGCGCCAGCGGCCTGTGCAGCTGGCACCCAAGTCGGACAGTGAGGAGGCTGGAGAGGACTTGGTGCCAGAGGCAGAGATTCAGCCAGGGCCTTCAGAACCTCCAGAAACTCCCATCAGTGACGAGGAAGAAGAGGAGGAGCCTATTCTCAATGCACGGGCACACAGGAATGGTTCCTCAGGAGGAGGTCTCCTTGGGAGTAAGACTTGGGGCTAATTGGCCACTCTCCTAGCCTATTTAAGGGATGACGACGAAGGAGCCAATTTGCAGGAAACAACTTCATTCATATTCCTTCGTGTCTTGACTCTGATCGGCTCTTGTTCTTGCTCTTTGCATTTTTCCTGCAAATTGCTTTTGGGCATTTTGCCAACCACCGTAAGATTGCTGTTATCTACAAGACTGTTTACTCAGAATTGAGTTATTATTTCATGGACTTGTGCTGGCTGTTAATTAAGTTGAATTAACAGCCGGTGTTCAGAAAAGACTGCTTTAAACTGTATTTGTGTTTGATGACTACTAAGAAAGCTCATTACTAGTCTTTAATTAGTAAAGTAAGATTTCTACAGACTCTGTGTGTGCTGCGTTCTTTGTGTCCGTAGCTGGGGCAGAACATGGCCCATCATAAAAATTGCCAGCAGAAATGCCAGCTGGGATAGGTAAGAATGGATGTGAACCAAGACCACTTACTTTGAAAGTGCCGAGACTTTCTTCCAAGTCAGCCAGCATGGACCAAACCTTGAGGGACTTATATACACGATTCTGCACAGGCTCTGTGGAATCAAAATATTCGGCTTTCTTAGCTGGGATAGCTGTAGCTTTCTGGAAGGAGAAAAAATGATGATGAGAAAAGACTGGAGCAAGCAGGTTAAGAATTGGGTTCACATATAGTATATACACATATTTGAGACCATGTAGCTTTGTTGTATGCAAAGGGAATCCTGACTTTCTTCATCCTTGCTTAACTAAACCCATGCCCCTCTTATTGTGGAGTAAAAAGAATGTTTGTCAGCTTCCCAGCGAGCAGATTCTTGGTCCACAATATCCAGGAAGATATAGAGACTATAGACCAGTGATGGCTAACCTTTTTCTTGTCACGTGCCGAAAGCGTGTGTGCGAGAGTGCGTGTGCGTGCCGGCACCCATAATGCAATGCACGTATGACACAACCCCACACGCCCCCCGCATGCGCACATGACTTCCCCCCCACGCTCCCCACGCATGTGTGCATGACCCCCCGCAACCCACCGCCCAGTTTTGGGCCTAGGCCTCCCTGCAGCCTCCTCGAACCAAAAGTGGGCCAGCGGGGGCGTGCGCACCGCCCCGTGCCTTCCCACTCCCGCGCGCGTCTCCCACAAGCCCCCTGCCCTCTGAGCATGCGCGGCAGACACTCAAAAATCAGCTGGCCGGTGAGAGGCGCATGTGCATGCACGGTGGAGCTGAGCTGGGCAATGGCTCGCGTGCCCGCAAAGAGGGCTCTGCGTGCCACAGGTTCACCATCACAGCTATAGACCATCTGTTCAAACCTAATCATTTGGAAAACGATTAGCCAAGCAAGTTTGATTATAAGACTCCAAAATGCCCTCTCCCTATTTGCTTTGCTTCTTCTCACCCTCAGGATACGCAGGGCTTGATCGTAGTTCTCATGCCGCAGCTCCATCTCACCATACTCGCACCAGACGCTGGCCAGTTCATCCACCTGCTTAAAGTTCACCTTAGTGGCCTTTTCAAAAATTGTTCTGGCCTGGTATAAGACAGGGAGAAAAAAAATCAGAGGAAAAGCTAGGAGAGAAAAACACACACACCTCACCATGTCTTCTCTTTGGGCTCTAGTCTGTAATGCAGCTGAAAAAAAACTCTCCCTCCCCAAATTGCTTTGTGCATCACCAAGGACTGGGGCCCTTCTCAGAAAACCCTACAACCTTCAATGTCACGTAGTGAATATTGTCAGTTGAATGTATATGCAGGGTGATGCATCCCTATTCTACTTTATGATACATTCCATTACAAGTAGGACACGTGATGTGATCTTATGCGCATGTGTGCATTCCTGATTCTCCATTCTTCTTATTTATTTATTTATTATTATTTATTTATTATTTGGTTCTTCTATGCCGCCCTACTCCCGAGGGACTCAGGGCGGCATACAACATTGAGCAAGAACACTGAACAATAAACAATGATTAAAAACAATGTTAAAAGAATTAAAAAGTTAAAAAAAATGTTCACCACCAAACATACCGGGGGAGAGCTCAGATGGAACTAGTCTCAACCCCCTGCCTGCAGGAAGAGCCATGTCTTGACGGCTTTTCGGAAGGCCAGCAGGGTGGGGATGGTTCGGATCTCTGGGGGAAGTTGGTTCCAGAGCACGGGGCTCCCCACAGAGAAGGCCCTCCCCCTAGGGCCCGCCAGCCGGCATTGTTTGGCTTACGGGACCTGGAGGAGACCAGCTCTGTGGGCCCTAACCGGTCGGAGGGAAGTGTGAGGCAGAATGCGGTCCCGAAGGTAACCTGGTCCTAAGCCATGAAGGGCTTTAAAGATGATGATCAACACCTTGAATTGTACCCGGAGACCGATGGGCAGGCAATGCAGCTGGCGGAATATAGGTGTAACGTGGGTGTATCTTGGCACACCCACCACAGCACGCACAGCTGCTCTTGTGGTTTGGCTCTGACCGGGAGCGGTCGCATTTAATTAGCAAGAATGTAATTATTCAGAATTTATTGTTTTTGTACCAAAATAAATATTTTATTAGACCTTTTAACTTCGGCTTTATTTCTAAATGTCTGAGCTCCGAGAGAAAGATCAAACATCGCCTCTATGGAGATTTATTCTCCTAACACTCATTTGGAATGTTTTTATATGTTGATTGTGAAAAACCCGTAATTTAACTCTTCAGACAGCGGCTAGGAAAGAGAAGCAGGAAATAGGCTAGGGCAGTGCTGCTTGCCTCTGCCCAGTGCATCACTCACATCTTGTATCTGTCCATTGGTCTCGTAGAACTTGGCAAAAGAAACCCACAACGTCTGTGTCTTTCCAGTGGCTTTAAATGGGTCAACAGTCTGCACCGCTTCCGTGTATGTGTTGATGATCTGGAAGGAGTAAAAAGTAAGTCAGAAAGGAGAGTCATGATTGGAAGGTTCCTTTCTTGCTTGCTTCATGCTTGGGTGAGATTACCGTGAAACATAAAACCGAGCAAGTGAGAAGAAAAGGCTCTTTGTGCTAACTCAGCCTCATTAAGAGACAGATTATTATTTTTTAGCTACTTTGAGATGCAAGTACATGAAAAGAAGCCCCGATATCTCCTGTTTTCACAGACAGACCTAATCTTCAAGGACTCTCAAACTGGGTGGCTGACGGGTTCAAGTTAACTACTTGAAAGGTATTTCCATGAGCTCCGGTTCCAGAATGTTACTGTTATCTAACATAAAACCCAGTATTTAATAAATGGGAACGGTGTAGTAGGCTACTGGCTGTAGCCATTCAGCTGTAGCCATTCAGAGATGAATGTTCTCCTACCTCCCAAGGTTTGCCTTCGTACAGCTTCACCCTCTTGTGCCACTCATGGACGTTGTGAGGATTCTGGCGCAGGAGGACACTGTTGAGAAGCAGAGGCCGCCGTGTGATCAGCTGCTCAAAGCGTGCCAGACGCAGTTCCAGATCTACATCATCTATTTTCCAAACAGAAGAACAGCAGAAATGAAATCATACTATAGGACCACAGTTCTTTTCTATTCAGCTACACAGTTCTCCAAAGGCATGGGAAGAATAAGAAAAATAAAGAGCTGTATAACTAATGTATGGGATGGGTAAAAAAATTAACATTAAGGTATTATCTGTAATAAAACACAGGGAAACATCCAGCATCATGTAAAGATCCAGGATAGAGATGGACAGAATGTGGCCATCTACAAGTTGGGAGAACTCCAGCTCCCATCAGCTCTAGCCAGCAGAGCCAATAGTGAAGGATGGTGAAATGAAGGAGGATTGCAAGACCAAACAATCTGGGACGTCCTGATTGGTGAAAGTCAGAAAGCTTTAGAAGACTCAAAACTCTGTTACTTGCTCCTCTAGATCCAGGTTAAAGAGAAGGAGTAACATTTGCTTTCTTCTGGCTAAGCTGCTCTTACCATCCTCCTCACGTCCCATTTCAGAGTTGGTCTCCATCTTAGCCGCAATCATGCTCTCCTCAAACTGGGCGTAGCTGTCAAACACCTGAGTGAAATCCCGTACCGTCATCACTGTCTGAATAGCTTCTTCATACACATCGCGAGCCTAAGGACAGAGACAATAGTCACCAATAGTCACCAAAGCTGCTCCAGAACACAGCTTGTTTGGCCTCTCTTCTTCAGCCACCCGGGGGTTTGCACCTCTCTTCAAAAGGGATTGGTTTTTATAAAAGCACAGTCTGTCTCTCAGGATGCAATCCATCTTTAGGAAAACTAGGTTCTCATTTATGTGGGACAGCCCGGTCAGTCAAAAGGCAAGTGAAGTGGAATGAACATGATCTAACAGGGAGGAAATCTTCCTCCGGAACTGTTGCAGTTACTGCTAAGAAATTACACCTCCTACGTCAGCTCAAAGTGATGGCTGACAGCTAGGCTTAAACCTACTTGAAAAGCAAACTTCAGGCAACAGAAAATTGTGCCCATAATTTGATTTTCCCGTCAAATCCAAAGTCCAATAACTAAGAGTATGTTTGGATCATATCTGAAAAAGAATGAAGTTTCAAGCTCATGCAACACTGCCAAAGATAAGAAATGTCTAGCTTCCTCTAGCTGTTTTCTTTACCCATGTGCTAGCAAACAAAGGTTTCTTAAAATCTATCTGGCATTCCCTAAAGCAGTGGTTCCCAACCTTTTTGTGATCGAGTACCACTTGGAGGTCCCGTACAGTCGCCGCGTACCACCTGGTTCCAGAGAAACTAAATTCGATCAGATATCACTTTATTTCCATAATTGTACCGTTCCTTTTTTGGCCCCGCGCATCCAGCAACTGGATTCTTGGGCCGCTGGGACCAGGTGTGTGGTGTGTGGCAACAGTTGCAAATCGTTGCCAGATTATCTTGTGTTAGGCAGTAAACATTTTTGTGAAGTAAAAAATAACTAACTAAAAATCGTTCATGACCCCGAAAGTGTTCGCGTACCACCTGGAAGGCCCTCGCGTACCACTAGTGGTACACGTACGACAGGTTGGGAACCACTGCCCTAAAGGCTACCCTGCAGTTATAGAGAGAGCACTAATATTTTTTAATCTATGAAAAGTGTACTACAGAAGCTAACATAAAATTCAAAGAACCCTTGAGAGCATTTTCCTGCCACTGCCTCTGAGCAGCTCATGATCCTGAAGTCCCATGAGAAGGACAAACTGAATAATATTGGCTGAATCTACCCTTTGGACCTGAAACAGGCTAGTGATCTGATGGCATGTGTTTTTGGTTCTCCAGATTTTTGATTTTCTATTCCAAGGATACTGCCCTTTTCTCTCTCTCTCTCTTTGTGTGGGCAAAGAAAAGTTATTTTGAAATGAAGCCCAGAAGTTGTACAGGGCCCACAATTTGCCTCTTCTTCTGTTTTCAACCTCCTAAAACTAGCAACGGCTGACAAGATTCTAAAAATGGAATAGAAGTCACATGTACACTTATTTATATCTTACCTTTGTTATTTTTATAACTATCCCAAAGCAGTGAACACACACACACTACTCCTTCCTCCTTCTATTTTCTCCACAACAATCCAGTGAGGTGAGGTAAGCTGAAAAAGAATGACTGGCCCAGAGTCACCTAGCTGTCTTTCATTCTTAAGGTGGGACTCTAATTCAGAGTCTCCTGGCTTCTAGTCTGATGCCCTAACCTTTAGACAAACTGGTTCTCATATGCCCTGCTCTGAACTCCCTAACCTTAACTCTTTGTAACACTGTTATTGCCCTCCTCTGAAGGGGTAGGTAACATTGTTATAACAATGTTATAACAATGTTATTAAGAAGCAGGAAACAGTATTTGTTTCCCTGCTAAATTTCGAGGGCTGCAAAATAGCAATAGCACTTAGACTTATATACCACTTTATAGTGTTTTACAGCACTCTCTAAGCGGTCAGCATATTGCCTCCAACGATGTGGGTCCTCATTTACCAACCTCAGAAGGATGGAAGGCTGAGTGATGCACAAGTGAAAGGCTGATAGTGATGCACAATTGATTTTTTTTTCAAATCTTTGGTAAGAGTTTAAAAAAATTATTAGACTTAACAGAAGTTCCCAGGGCCTTACAAATTGACCTGCAGAATTCCAGATCCATTTCTAACCTAAGATTTTCTCAATTTAGTACGGTTAAATCAGGGGTAAAAAACAATTTGGTGGCTGCACTCCACCCAATCTATGCTTTGGGAAATTTCTTCCTGGGATGGGATTTTAGCCTGTATCATCATATCATGCAGACTGCTGGATTCAGTGCCTACCTTCTCAAAATGGCCACTGCGGATGTAGTAATCTGCCAAAGAACACCACAGCTTGCCCAACTGGTCTGTGAAACGAGTCAGGCCACCTCGGATGATGGCCCCCACATTGAGTGACTTCACCTTGTCTGGATTTTGAGAGATGAGATCACATAGCTCATGCCATAACTGCAAAAGGAGCCCAAAATACCAAACAATAAGAGGCAATAGAGAATGCAGAAAAGCTTCTGAGAGGCATAGGAAAAGCATGAAGGCTTAGACAAAGGAGATTTAATATGCAACTCTGGATGGTAGAAATGATTGTCTACTACAGAAACCTACCTGATAATTGGATTTTCCCTCCTTGGAAACAAAACGCTCATCATTCACCACAGCTCCAAGACGGACAGCGGCTTCATCCAGACGGTCGATGGAGCGCAGATACTCAATATATTCCTCTGCATTCTCAGGGCTCAGCTGCAACGTAAAAGAAAACCATACCTATAAACCTCATATCAAAGGTCTTAGAGCACATAGCCATTAAGAGAATTTAGGATTAATTACAGTGCTGATGGAAATGCTATTCTGAAGACTACCCTGTTTTCCCCAAAATAAGACATTCCCTGATAATAAGCCCAATCGGGCTTTTGAGTGCATGGCAATAATGCCAAGCGCTTATTTCAGGGTTCAAAAAATATTATTTTTGGGGGGGAACATGGTAGCTGAGTACAAGAACCAATCTGCATTCATCAGCCTACGTTAGATGAATATATTAGGCTGTTCAGTTTATGACGATTTTGCTTGGGAGAGAACTTCGAGGGACAATTACTGTATTTTTCGGAGTATAAGACGCACCTTTTTACCCCCAAAAAGAGGGTGAAAACTTGGGTGCGTCTTATACACCGAATGTAGCCCCAGCCAGCCAGCCACCCCCAACCTTTGGCCTCTGTCTTCCAGCAATTTACCTGTTTGCAGCAAAGAGGGAAGAGCCTATAAAGCCAAGCAAGTCACTAGCACTTCCCGATCTACAGCTGATTTGCCACGTGGGAAAATGAAAGTGAAACTAAAACTACAAAGGCAAATAGCTGGGAGAGACACCCAGATTTTTATTTTTTGCTGAACTGGATGGAAGGGAGTAAGTGAATAACTATAAATGTCTGTAGAATGTTCAAATTATTAGACTTATTTTTTAAAGACTGCTTTATTATTGTTCTAGAGCCAGGGGCAATTTTAAGACTTGTGGACTTCAACTCCCAGAATTCCACAGCCAGCTTTGTTAGTTTTGCTGGCTGTGGAATTCTGGGAGTTGAAGTCCACAAGTCTTAAAGTTGCCAAGGTTGGAGATCCCTGTAAATCTAGACAACTTAACAAAATATAGAAGCTTTTTAAAATAAATGCTTGCTCTGAAGAGGCCCAGTGCTATTGTATCTTCTTTTAAATAATAGAGAATAATGTATACTTCCAAAAATTTTAATTAATTTTAACAGCTCTGTACAAGTATAGTCTGAAATGTAACAGTGTCCTGTTTAGTATTAGAGTTTAGTTACCTTGGAGTAGATCTATTTAAATAATTGGGAAGAGTTAGTGTGACTACATTTAAGAAAACTTTCTGGCATAATGTACATTTCTCCAATACTTTGCTATTTCTATGGGTCAGGCACACATGCACAGAAATACACAGCAAACAGTGTATATTATCTGTGCTGTTTGCTGTTTTGGCAAATTGCTTGGAGGCAGAGGCCTTTTTTCTTGTTTTCCTTCCCCAAAACTAAGGTGCGTCTTATACTCCGAAAAATACGGTAAGCTGTACTTGGTCAATATTATGTAAGAGTTTGAAAACACAAAGGGGAACAAAACTTGGGAACCCTAAACTTAAACTACTTCTGATTATTAATATATCTAATTATCACACTATTTCAGAAATGAAAGAACCCAATCCCATGATTTTCAGGGCCATGTGGCAACCATATCTTCTTTTTTTCTGTGAAATTAGCTTTATGCTTCGCACCTGATTTTCAGACTCCGCCTGACTTTTCTGCAATCACTATCTCTCAGTAAAAGTTCATTTTGAAGTGTGTCTGATTTCAAGAGTTTTCTTGGGAGAGGAGTTGAGGCAGATCCTTACAGGTTCTATTTGTCCACAAATCCTATGCCAATTAAGGAAGAATAGCCTTAGGAAAATGAGACTGCTAACTATCAGGCCAAGACTGTAGCATTTCCTTAGATGTCTTAGCTCAGAAAGTAATCTTTTGAGGTCTTTAACCCCGTTTTATCTTTAATTTGCAAATGGGATCAGGTATATTCCATTATTCCCCAACTCTGGCAACTTACAGATGTGTGGACTTCACCTCTTGAAATTCTTAGCAATGGTCATGATGGTTGTGAAATTATGACACTCTATATGTATATCTAGAAGTTGTTTCTGAGTCACATATTATGTAATCACTTCTTTTATGTACAGTACATTTACAAGATTCCAAAGAAAAAGGACAAAAATTCTGTATTTTAGAAGTTGTATGCAAGGAGGAATGATAGACTATTAACTTGCCATGTGTGGGGACACACATGCGCGCACACACAATGACTGTGCTGGTTTGCCATATTAAAGCTGATGACATTTGAACATATTTAGACCTGATTTTTATCCTAAACACGCAGAGAACAAATAGAAGCCCCTATAACAGTCCACAATCAATCAGCTGAAGGTCACAGGTACCTCAACATAAACGCCAATTTTTATGCCTTTCTTGTCATAATTCACATCACTTGCATAAAACACACCAAACAAACTACCTTGTTTTTCGGAGTATAAGACGCACTGGAGTATAAGACGCACATTAGTTTTTGTGGAGGAAAATGGGGGGGGGGGGAATTCTGCCTACCAGGTATTCATCTGGCTAGTCCTTAGCCTGGTCAGCATCAGCCCATTCTTCGCTCGCTGGTTTTGAGGTGGGGGCTGGTCGGGGCTGTGCTTCTAAAGCACAGCTGATTGTCGGAGGGAGCAGCAATTAGAAAAGCAGGCAAAGCACGGAAGATCGCTTAGCTTGTGTTTGGGCTGAAAAACAGTTTCAAAACCACAGCTGATCCTCAGAGGGAGCTCCAGTGACTAAAGCAGGCAAAGCAGGGAAGGGGTAAGAGAAGGCAGCAGCTGTTCCGGGTAGCCATTTTGGGCACCGCACGAGTGTTTGGAGGCTGAAAATGCAACTCACGGAGCCCAAAAACACAAGCCATTGTCAGTGGCAATCTCTGCAGCCAGGAAGACGACGCACGGAGGCCGAAGGGTAGGGGCCAGCGAGTGCGTGGGGCTACATTTGGAGTATAAGATGCACCCAAATTTTCAGCCTCCTTTAGAAGGGGGAAAAAGTGCATCTTATACTCCGAAAAATAAGGTATGTCTGTTCTTAGATTTTGTCAGAAATAGTTTTCCTCAGGCCAAAGGTTTGCAATAAAGGACTCAAGAAAACTGCAAATAAAAATAATTTCTCAGTTTCTGATCTATGCCAGTAACAAAAAGTAGCCTAAAGGGGGAAGAACCATGGTATTCTCTGATTGACTGGCATTTTTTAAGATTACGCAACCACTTCAGAGAGGGAAATTCTAATAAAATATATATTACAGGCAGCTCAGGACTTACTACTACAATTGGGACCAGAATTTCTGTTGCTAAACTGGGCAGTTGTTAAATGAGTTGCGTCCAATTTTATGACTTTTTGCTATGGTTGTAAAGCAAATCATTGTAGTAATTAAGTGAATCATGCAGTTGTTAAGTGAATCTCGCTCCTCCCCCATTGACTTTACTTGTCAGAAGCCAGCTGGGAATAACACAAATGGCAGTCACATGATGCTGAGATGCTGCAATGGTCATAAATACATGCCGGTTGCCAAGTGCCCAAATTATGGTCATGTGACTGTGGGGATGCTGCAACAGTTGTGAGAGGACCAATGATGACTTTTTTCAGCACCATTGTAATTTTAAGTGGATGCTACGTGAATGGGTTTTAAGTCAAGGAGTGTCAAGATTGAACTACTTTGCTTCTTTCAAATCTCAACTCTTTTTAACTTGCCAATGAACGGGGGAGGGGGGGGAAGGGGGAAATAGAATGCTGAGAATGTGTGCATGTACCATGAGAGCCTGACAAACATCAAGGTCACTACTGCAGGTGCTTGAGAAAGAGATGGACTGTTCCCATAACAAAAAGTGTCTCATAATTGGGCAATCTTGACAAGGAGTACCAATAGTGGGAACGGGAAGACACCCTCACCTTTAGGTACCTACGGTAGACCCGTACAGCTGTTTCAGGTAATGGATAGAGTCGCACAAACTTCAGGTAAAGTGGCCAGATACGATGGTGCTGTGTGATAGGGAGAGCTCTGAGGGCCCGGTCAAATGTCCTGCGGGTACGGGTGATGCGACATTGGTCCATGAGAAACTGGCAGTAATCTAGCCATATCCGAGGCATCTGTAGGAAATATAAGATACCAGAAATGAAATAATCCCTTCGTTGAATCAGACAAAAGTCCATTTTGTCCAGCAATGTGATTCAAAGATGTTGGCATAAGTGGGTTGTCTTCAGAATCATATATATATAAATATATATATAAATCTCACTAATAAATAAATAAGATTATTTTTATTAATTTATTAGTTTATTAATTTATTAATTTTATTTATTTATTAGTGAGATTTATATACCGCCTCAAAGTGCAAGCACTCTCTAAGTGGTTTACACCAGTAAGCAATGCATATTTATATTTACATTGCCCCCAACAATCTAGGTCCTCATTTTACCTACCTCGGAAGGATGGAAGGCTAAGTCAACCTTGAGCCGGTGAGATTTGAACTGCTGACCTGCTGATCAGTCAGCTAAAGTGGCCTACAGTACTGCACTCTAACTGCTGCGCCACCTCGGCTCCTGTTATATATGTAACATTTTTTGCTGATATGTGAAAATGAAGGGAGACTATTATAGATCTATTTCAAGCTATTTGGCTCTCATTAGATAGCCATACCCTTACCGGGATTTGAACCTGGGCAGCCTGCCTGTAAGGCAGCAGTTTAACTTCTAGGCCACAAGCTCTCTTCCCATATCAGTTCTGCACCAGGAAAGGGTTATATATGTTTTTTCTGTCGAATCATCCTGGTGTATCCAAATATGGGAAGAAGCATACTGCTGCTTCCTTTTGCCTTTCGGCCCCTCCAGAGACCATCCAGGCAGTTGCTATAGCCGACAAACTATTTTTCTGTATGTGTAACATTTTTTGCTGATAAATGAAAATGAAGGGAGACTATTATAGATATTATATTTCAAGCTATTTAGCTCTCATCAAATAGCCATACCCTTACCGGGATTTGAACCTGGGCAGTCTGCCTGTAAGGCAGATATATACACAATATATATAGGCAACCTGGGCAGCCTGCCTATATATATCGCAAAACGCAATCGTGTGACCATGGGATACTGCAACCGGCCATAAATGCAAGCCAGGTTACAGTATCCTGCAAGTAGGATAGGTTGCAAGTAGGTAACTTTTTTTAGAGCCTGTCCTAACTTCAAAGAGTTGTTAAGCGATGGGACATAAGTCAAGGACTACCTGTAGTCACCTTCCTTTCCAATCAGAAAACTAATTAGCAAGTGTTTCAAACTGAGCCCACTTGCGCTTAAGGCATATGCTTTTCCCATCCATGTCTTCCTGCTCCTCTTGGGCTCTACCAAACCCTTTAAGTTTGCAGGCAAATACTGTACCTTATGCATGAAGACCAGGGCACGCTCATGGCAGTTGTTCACTTCTTCATAGCAGGAATCTGTTACACATTTGTTCTTTACTTGTTTCCGCCTCTGCTTAAGGTAGTTGTACCAGAGCTTGTAGCTACAAGACACAACAAAAGAGACCATCAACATCATAATAAAGAATTTTGATCTTTTCCGACTCTGACTGGCAGCAAATTTTGAACTACAATCTTCACACTTTGTTGGGAAGTTTTAGAGCAGCAAGGTGACCTAGCTACACAAAGTATTACTGATATCTTTCAGCAAAGACAAACTTAGACAAGACAAAAAAAGGGCGGGGGGAAGAAGGGCATCCGAGTTATTGACTTTGAAAAATCAGTGGCTTCTATGAAAAACTGGGTATTAAAAAAATAATTTTAGTATTTGCAAAAATGAAAATTTCAAAAAATCATAATGAATGAAAGATAACGATACCTTCCTGGCAATTCTTTAAGAGCTCTCTCATAGATCAGGTTCAGGATATGTTTGGGAGCATTCTGCTTGAAATCAATATAGCGGATCCAGCACTTGACAGAGAATGGGTTGCGCAAGATCTCTTCTTCATACTGTAGGTCTTCTTCCTCCTGTGCAGGGAGGTGACACGGATTTGTACAAAAAGCCCTGTTTTCTTTCACTGAATAGCCCTACAATTTCAATATCTCAACAATATTATTTTCAGGTTATTTCCATAGGGTAGATCATAGCATTATGTAGTAATAACACATATGTGGGGGACCAAGAAAATCTAAACACTTATCCTAATCTCAGTGTCATTAAATAGCTACTGGCACATCTCTGTAATTATCCTCCTATTATCCACACCACTATTAATATGATAATAATAGGTTAATAAAAATAATTTTATAAGACTATGTTACTAAATGTTGATGTAAAAGTTGTAACAGACTTGGAAATACTATTATTTTAATTGCAATATTAGATAATGATGTTATGGTCTTTTCTGCCCATCTCACAAAGGTGCAGAGAAATTGCAGCTATACTTATCTTGAAATGTGCTTTCAAAAGCAATATAGCATTACGTGATTTTCATCCTTTAATCATATACGGTTAGAAGGAAGTTGGTTATACAAGCCATTTTAGGGTGCCTATATATTTCCCAAATCTTCTATTTAAGATAAAATGCAGACAGTAGTTTCAGACAGCCAGGCATTCCTGTCTGATCTTTATGGATTGCGATTTACAGTTGATAATTAAAAGGCATTAGTTTTTCCCTAATGAAGATGTTGCAAAAGTGATCCACTGTAACTACACTGTTTTTTTCTGTTCAGGATCAGGTGTGTTTGTCTAAGTATATATTTAGACCAATATACTTACACTTAAAAAGACTTGTCTAAGTCTATTTATCCAATTATATTATTATTATTATATTATTATTATTACTTTATTCATTAAATATGAAACTCAGTCAACTGAACATTTCAAAATGTATCACAAATAAATCATCATCATCATCATCATCCTTCCCATCTTCTTCACTACACCTTTCTTATTGGTATCAATATGATTATTATGATTATGATTACTGTTGCTTTGCAGCTTTTGCACCGGAGACAAATTCCTCCAATCACACTTGGCCAATAAAGTACAGTATTCTATTCTATTACTCCATTGGGAAAAAAAATCTCGAAGTGAGCTTCCCCTTCCGAGCGGTTCTACTGAGAAAAAGCCTCGTCACGTAAACATCGATGGAAGGACATCCTCCCGACCCAGGGACCCAACCTCTTCCCCAGCCGTACTCACGAAGAAAAGCTCCCGCTTTCCTGACACCGTCTCCGACTCAGGCATCTCGGCCTTTTCCTGTCGAGGCCAAATACGGCGCGTAAAGATGACGTCTTTTCTCCCTTCTCCGTTGCGTTCGAAATTTAACGTCGAATCAGTCCCTCGTCTCAGTCTTGCATTGGGCTGGCCTCCCATTGGCCATCGGAGAGAGGAGGCGGGTTTCTTTTCCGTCGCAGGGCATCATGATATCCAGGAACCAGCTTGAGATATTTCGGGTTTGTGATGCGATGTCGGCGGAAAGGGTGCGGGGGGAGGGGGGGGGCATTCGGGTTTATTAAAGGGATCGATCGGGTGGAGCCTCTCGGCAAGACCTCCTGTCTTTTGGCGGCCAGCTAGATCCTGGGGCGGCTTCCTACGTTCCGCTTTGGGGGAAGGGTCAAGGTCGCAGAACCTGCGACACAGAGGAGACTTAGACTTAGAATAACTTTTATTGTCACTTTGAATGTTCACTGGTTGGCATACATTAAAATGAAATTTCGTTGCATACAGCTCTCAAAGGGTCACCACCTCCAATATACACTACATAAACATCACTAAATAAATAAATAAATTATGAATATACCCAAATACATACATGTACATACATAGAATAGAATAGAATAGAATAATATAATATAATAGAATTCTTTATTGGCCAAGTGTGATTGGACACACAAGGAATTTGTCTTGGTGCATATGCTGTCAGTGTACATAAAAGAAAAGATTCGTTCATCAAGAATCATAAGGTACAACGCTTAATGATAGTCCGGGTACAAATAAGCAATCAAATCATATTAGGAACCAGTCAATATAAATTGTAAGGATACAAGCAACAAAGTTACAGTCATACAGTCATTAATTGGAGGAGATGGGTGATGGGAACGATGAGAAGATTAATAGTAATAGTGATGCAGCCTTAGTGAATAGTTTGACAGTGATGAGGGAATTATTTGTTTAGCAGAGTGATGTCGTTCGGGAACAAACTGTTCTTGTGTCTAATTGTTCTGGTGTGCAGTGCTCTATAACGTCTTGAGGGTAAGAGTTGAAACAGTTTGTGTCCAGGATGTGAGGGGTCTGTAAATATTTTTACAGCCCTCTTTTTGACTCGTGCAGTCTACAGGTCCTCAATGGAAGGCAGGTTGGTAGCAATTGTTTTTTCTGCAGTTCTAATTATCCTCTGAGGTCTGTGTCTGTCTTGTTCGGTTGCAGAACCAAACCAGACAGTTATAGAGGTGCAGATGACAGACTCAATAATTCTTCTGTAGAACTGTATCAGCAGCTCCTTGGGCAGTTTGAGCTTTCTGAGTTGGCGCAGAAAGAACATTCTTTGTTGTGCTTTTTTGATGACGTTTTTGATGTTAGGTGTCCATTTTAGATCTTGTGATATGGTAGAACCTAGAAATTTGAAGGTCTCTACTGTTGATACTGTGTTGTCTAATATTGTAAGAGGTGGAAGTATGGGTGGGTTTCTCCTAAAGTCTACCACTATTTCTACGGTTTTGAGTGTGTTCAGTTCCAGATTGTTCTGGTCGCACCACAAGGTTAGTTTTTCAATCTCCCGTCTGTATGCGGATTCATCATTGTCTCGATTGAGGCCGATCACTGTTGTGTCATCTGCGAACTTCAGTAGTTTAACTGATGGATCATTAGAGATGCAGTCATTGGTATATAGAGAGAAGAGAAGTAGAGAGAGCACACAGCCTTTTTCACACAGTGTGAAAAAAGGTCACAAGTCCCTTTTTCCAATGCCATTGTAACTTCAACCCGTCAGTAAATGAACTGCTGTAAGTCAAGGACTACCTGTATTGGGTGGAATTGGCTGCCTTCTCTTCCCCTGCAGCAATGTTTGTCAACCTTGGCAGTTTGAAGATTGGTAACTTCAACTCATTGGTGGCTGGGGAATTCTGGAAGGTGAAGTCCACATATTTTCATGCTGCCAAGATTGAGAAACTTTGCCCTACAACAGTGGTTCTGAAAGGGTGGTCTGGGACCCTTTCAGGGGATCTGCAAGGTCAAAACTATTTTCGTAATAATACTAAGATGTTTTTTTCACTGTTTAATTTCACTTTGCAACCAACCTTTAAAACGTGTTGGGTTTTAGTATGGGGTCAAAGCAGAATTTCCTGAAAAGGCTGCTAAAATACTGCGCTGCTTCTTTTCCCAACCAAGATCTGTGTGAGGCTGAATTTTCTTTATTTATTCCATCCAAAACAACAGATGACAGCAGATTGAATGCAGAAATAAATAGGAGAATTCAGCAGTCTTCTATTAAGCCAGCCATTAAAAAGATTTGAGAATACTAAATAGCAATAGCACTTAGACTTATATACCGCTTCATAGTGCTTTACAGCCCTCTTTAAGCGGTTTACAGAGTTCAGCATATTGCCCCCAACAATCTGGGTCCTCATTTTACCGACTTCAGAAGGATGGAAGGCTGAGTCAACCTTGAGCCGGTGAGATTTGAAGAGCTGAACTGCTGAACTGCAGTGCTGCACTTTAACCACTGTGCCACCTCGGCTCTTACATAACATAAAACAATGTTACTCTTCTTACTGTTTTGTTTTGGAAAATGTAATTATTTTTACACTAAAATATTTACATTAACATGAAAATAGCTTTATTTGCAAATAGCTTTATTTATGAATAACAACACATAAATTATAGGGAGATGGGCAATTAAGAAATTTAAATAAATAAAAATATTATCAAAATGTTCTCTATTTTAATTTCTAATATAGTAAATATTGAAAGATACAACCCATGTTAACGGTTCTTTGACATATTCAATATTTTTTAAAAATGTAAAGTGAGATCAAAAAGTCTGAGAACTGCTGCCAATAGAGACTAGTACAGCTCTGGATATCACCAATGCCAGTTTCCTTTTTTACCTTCTGATACTAAAAAAAATTAGTCTGAAAAGAAGTACAGACCCTTTTTCTTTTTACCATTTTTGTAATGTCTGCCTTTTAACTAAGGAGGTAAGAAAAAAAATCCAATATAAGTCCTGTAAAATAATTTCTTTTCTATGGTTCAACCAATGGCATTTGGTTTTTTTTCTTTCTCTTTTAGATGATGCTGTATCTGACTTTCCCGGTTGCTATATTCTGGACAGCAAATCAGACAGAATTTTTTGAAAAATATGGAATCGCAGTAAGTCTGTAATTAGATGAGAAAAATTTGGGCTAATACATATATTTCCAAAGTTTCCCTGATGTTCATCTTCAAAACAAAGGGGAATCAGCCTGGAATCAATATCTGGAAAGATTCTGGAAAGGTATAGATAAGCAACAAATCTGCAAATACCTAGAGCAAGGGTCCCCAACACCCAGACTGTGGCCTGATACTGAGCCATGACCCAATGGAAAGTGGCAGGCGCAATGCAACGCAAGTGGCAGGCGAGTTCGCAAAGTTGCATTTTATTAAAGTTTGTTGCGAAATCAAAACCAGAAGCACATACAGATGACTGATTCAGCTGGATTCAATAACTTCTTTATAAACATAATAATATATATATATTTACAATACCACAAGTAGAATTCTTCTTCAATCAGTTACAGGTAAACACAAGCAGGAGAGTTAGTTTCATTTCAGAGGAGAGTACAGAGTGGATAAGAGAGCAGAGTGGACCTGGAGCCACACCCAGCCTTAAGCCTAAATTCCAGTTTCGATTCTCTGCACAGTCAGAAGCGGTTAGCTCCTATTGGCTGATTCAGTTGCTATGCCTATTCATTGGCTCTCCCAGTTCATGAATATCTTAACACATTTGTGCAAGCAGTGTGGACATGAAACCATCCCCTCTCTTCCCCCTGCCGCCGCTGCTGGTCTGCAGAGCTGAAAAGGTTGGAGACTGCAGACCTAC
The DNA here is from genome assembly GCA_023053685.1 of Diadophis punctatus similis. Lineage (NCBI taxonomy): Eukaryota > Metazoa > Chordata > Lepidosauria > Squamata > Dipsadidae > Diadophis > Diadophis punctatus. Next base: position 153,143,561 of record JALIGW010000002.1, read on the forward strand.
AGGCAAACAAAGTCATAACGAAAAGCCAGCATGGATTTGTCAAAAACAAATCATATCAGAGAAATCTTATTGCATTCTTTGACAAAGTGACAAAATTAGCGGACCAGCAAAATGCTGTGGATATAATTTACTTGGATTTCAGTAAGGCATTTGATAAAGTTGACCACAACCTACAACTTGATAAAATAGAAAAATGTGGGTTAGACCGCATCACCACCAGATGGATTTGTAACTCAAACAGACAAACCGCACTCAATGTGTAATCCTTAATGGAACTGCATCTACATGGAGGGAAGTATGCAGTGGGGTACCCCAAGGCTGTCTTAGGCCCAGTACTCATCAATATCTTCATCAATGACTTAGATGAGGGAATAGAAGGGGAACTCATCAAATTTGCAGATGACACCAATCTCACAGGAATAGACAATACTCCAGAAGATGGGGATTCTCCAAAGCATTTGAAAGTAGGACAAGAAGCAATGGAGGGAAACTAATCAAGGAGAGAACCAACCTAGAACCTAGGAGAAATTTCCTAACTATTAGAACAATTCATCAGTGGAACAACTTGCCTCCAGAATTTGTGGATGCTCCAACACTTTTTAAGAAGAGATTGGACCACCATTTGTCTGAGAGGGTATAGGGTTCCCTGCTTGAGCAGGGGGTTGGACTAGAAGACCTCCAAGGTCCCTTCCAACACCATTATTCTATTCTGCATTTTTTCTATTTTGATTTAAACTGAACAAGGACTTGCTCAAGCACTGGCTGAACTCAATGGTCTATCATGCTAAAATAAAAGAAATTCACAATAGTGACAAATAGGACATTCAGTAGAATATAGCAGTGCATTATCCCTCCTACATGATGCACTTTGATTCCAGTTTTCATTCAACTATTTCTTTTAAGCACAGCATTTTACTTGCTGATCTCCTTTCCATTTTTTCTTGCTGGCATTTTGCATTCTGTCATTGCTTGTTGTATCACTTCTGACATTAATTGTTTTCTTGCTACATTTTCTACAGAGCAACATCTTTCCACCTCCAACTGAAGAGCAGGTAAATCTGTTGCTGCAATAAATGTCATTATTGTACACTTTGGAAGGGAGAAAAATCTATAGTGAAAATTGCTTTTCTGTCTTCTCTAGAGAAAAGATCTAGAAGCCTTTAGAAAAAGAATGCAGGAGATAAATGAGAAGAAACAGCTGGAGGCGGCTAAAAAATAATGGAGTGGTATTTTCCCTTTAATTCCAAAAGATTTTGGGCAATGAAATGAAGGGGTTTGTATTCCACAATAAATACTGTATTTTGTGTATATGCAATTCTGAATTGTATTATTCTGTACATACCTAAGACATTTTGGGGATAAGAATGAGAAAAATTTGATTTTGTTTCTTCAGTTGTGATCAGTCTCTTGCAATGTATTGTAATGTAAAATTAATCACTGACTTGGCAACTGTCTCATGTGAATCACCTTGACTAAAGCAGCATACAGTAAGATTATATTACACAGCATAAGTGTGTATAGTACTTTATTTGCGTGTCCCAGACTGAAGTTCAGATAGTGATGTTTTCTTAAGTACCATATTTTTTGGAGTATAAGATGCACCTTTTTCCCCCCTAAAAGAGGGTGGAAATGTCGGTGCGTCTTATACATCGAATACAGCCATTTTTGGCCTCCCGAAGCCCCTCCCTCGCATCCCATTTTTCTGAACAATGGGCCCGTTTTTTGCAAAAATGGGGTGCACAGAGGGTTTGGGAGGCCTGCAGAGTGCTCCTGGGGGCTGGGGGAAGGCAAAAACGCCCCCGTTTTTGCGAAAAAATGGGCGAAAAACAGGCCATTTTTTGCAAAAATGTGGGTATTTTTGCCTTCCCCCAGCCCCTAGGACCACTCTGCAGGCCTCCCAAACCCTCTGCACACCCCATTTTTGTGAAAAACAGGCCGTTTTTCGCAAAAATTGTGTTTTTGCCTTCCCCCAGCCCTCAGGAGCACTCTGCAGGCCTCCCAAACCTTCTGCGCACCTCATTTTTGTGAAAAATGGGCCATTTTTCGCAAAAACGGGGGCGTTTTTGCCTTCCCCCAGCCCTCAGTAGCACTCTGCAGGTCTTTCAAACCCTCTGAGCACCCCATTTTTGCAAAAAAAGGGTGAAAAACGAGTCCGTTTTTGCAAAAAATGGAGTGCGCAGAGGGTTTGGGAGGCTTGCAGAGTGCTCCTGGGGGCTGGGGAGGACAAAAACTTTTTTTTCTTACTTACCTCTTTGAAATCTTGGTGCGTCTTATATACCAGTGTGTCTTATAGTCCAAAAAATACAGTATCTTTGAATCAGAAGTGCAGCACCACTTTAAGAATTAGTCAACTAATAGGAGCAAAATAACTCTAAAGGGGAACTGGGTTGGGGAAAGTGGTGTATGGGATTAGTAGTGTATTGTCTTTTTCTAATAACTGCTGAACAAGGTTAGTCTTGATTTGAAAAACTGGAAAGAAAGAAAACAATACGTTTTTTGCATCTGTCTTTACACAAAGGGAGAAAACAGTCCAACCTATCAAAAACAGCATCACAAAAAACATATTAGGAACACAAGTTAAAATAGGGAAGAAAATGGTAAGTGAACACCTGTCTACCCTAGACGAATTCAAATCACCAGGACCAGATGGATTACACCCCAAAGTTCTGAAGGAATTGGCAGACGAGATCTCAGAACCACTGAACTATATCTTTCAAAGATCCTGGAGCACCGGGGAACTGCCAGAGGACTGGAAAAGAGCTGATGTAGTTCCCATCTTCAAAAAAGGAAAAAAAACGGATCCAGGAAACTACAGACCTATCAGCCTGACCTCAATACCAGGGAAGATTTTGGAAAAGATAATCAAGCAACGAATCAATGAACACCTAGAAGCAAACAAAGTAATAACCAAAAGCCAACATGGGTTTGTCAAAAACAGATCATGCCAGACTAATCTTATTGCATTCTTTGATAAAGTGACAAAATTAGTGGACCAGAGGAATGCTGTCGATGTGGTTTACTTGGACTTCAGTAAGGCATTTGACAAAGTAGATCATAACCTACTACTAGATAAAATAGAAAAATGTGGGTTAGACAGCATCACCACCAGATGGATTCGAAATTGGCTAACCAACCGCACTCAACGTGTAGTGCTCAATGGAACTGCATCTACATGGAGGGAAGTATGCAGTGGAGTACCCCAAGGCTCTGTTTTAGGCCCAGTACTCTTCAACATCTTCATCAATGACTTGGACGACGGGATAGATTGGGAACTCATCAAATTTGCAGATGACACCAAACTGGCAGGAATAGCCAACTCTCCAGAAGATAGGCTCAATACAGAAGGATCTTGACAGACTTGAACATTGGGCGCTATCAAACAAAATAAAATTCAATGGTGAAAAAAGTAAGGTTCTACATTTAGGCAAGAAAAACAAAATGCACAGGTACAGTATATGTGGTGCCTTGCTCAACAGTAGTAACTGTGAGAGGGATCTTGGAGTCCTAGTGGACAACCATTTAAATATGAGCCAGCAGTGTGCAGCAGCTGCCAAAAAAGCCAACACAGTTCTAGGCTGCATTAACAGAGGGATAGAATCAAGATCACGCGAAGTGTTAATACCACTTTATAATGCCTTGGTAAGGCCACACTTGGAATACTGCGTTCAGTTTTGGTCGCCACGATGTAAAAAGGATGTTGAGACTCTAGAAAGAGTGCAGAGAAGAGCAACAAAAATGATTAGGGGACTGGAGGCTAAAACATATGAAGAACGGTTGCAGGAACTGGGTATGTCTAGTTTAATGAAAAGAAGGACTAGGGGAGACATGATAGCAGTGTTCCAATATCTCAGGGGTCGCCACAAAGAAGAGGGAGTCAAACTTTTCTCCAAGGCACCCGGGGGTAGAACAAGAAGCAATGGGTGGAAACTAATCAAGGAGAGAAGCAACTTAGAACTAAGGAGAAATTTCCTGACAGTTAGAACAATTAATCCAGTGGAACAGCTTACCTCCAGAAGTTGTGAATGCTCCAACACTAGACATTTTTAAGAAGATGTTGGATAACCATCTGTCTGAAGTAGTGTAGGGTTTCCTGCGTAAGCAGGGGGTTGGACTAGAAGACCTCCAAGGTCCCTTCCAACTCTGTTATTATTATTATTATAATAGGTGGAGAACTTAAAGTTTAGTTTAGTTTGTTGTCATTGCACCTCGTACAACAAAAGCAACCGGTGTACCTCATCTCGATAGGCAGACTCATCCCCCCTGGAGATGAGTCCCACCACTGTTATAACATCTGCAAAGTTAGTAATAGTATTACTAGAAGCTTCTTGGATGGGAAGCAAAATGTTTGCAAGGAAAAAAAATCAAGAAATTCCAGTTGCCTTTTGGAAAAGCACATTTGGGACAACCAGTAGTTTCTCTGAACACTCCTATTGCTTGGAGTTTAGCTCCCATGCACTTTTATTCCTATTGTAATGCTCCTTGCATATATGTGGTTGAAAATGTATGCAGATTTCATGTGGAAAGGAGTTATAAACGTCTGTTCCAAGTCACAATGATGTCAAATTGACCTGCATTGAGACCTAGTAGTTCCTTTTCATACCTGCCTCATGGTGTCACGTGTAAGGGTGTTGCGGGCTGAGTTTACTTTGCAATGTGCATTTAGTTATTTGTGCCCACTAATGGCCTTGCAGATAGCAATAGCAATAGCACTTAGACTTCTATATATGCCACTTCACAGTGCTTTCCAGCCCTCTCTAAGCGGTTTACAGAGTCAGCATATTTCCCCGAACAATCTGGGTCCTCATTTTACCGACCTCAGAAGGATGGAAGACTGAGTCAACCTTGAGCCGGTCAGGATCGAACTCCTGGCAAGTCAGCAGAGTTAGCCTGCAATCCTGCATTTTAACCACTGCACCACCAGGGCTCTTCTATAGATACCTAGAGAAGGATGATAGGGGTAAGTGTGTCCTTAATGTGCTATTCTTTCAATAGTCTTTCTGGTTCTTTTCCAGCGAATGAGAACAGGTGTCACTACTCCATCTAGTACAGGGAATTTAAATCAGGAATTCAAGAGGGCTTACTGGGATCAATGTATTTGTTTTCTAAGCTATGACATGAAACTGAACCATGAATAATGTTAGCCACTTCCGGTTTGGAGCGCTTCATCGCAGACATCCCTCGTTGGATGCCTTTCCGATCTTTGTTAAAAGCCGCCAGAACAGCTGTCTGGCGGCTTTAAAATCTCTTCCCCGGGCAAAGGGGAGAGATGAGAGCCTGACAGGTGGGGTAGAGCCCCCCCAGCGCCCTAGGAGCCATCTGGTAGGGCGCGAAGGGAGAGCTCCCCATGCAGCCTGTCTCCAGCTCCGAAGATCAGGAAACCTCTGCTTTTGCAGAGCTAGATGTCGTGACCAGCCGCTGCTTCAAGAATGGGATTTATAATTATATTTAAACTACAGAAGCAGACAGAGAGAAACAGGCGTGAGATGGGCAAGTACTGAAACCTCTTTTTTCCTTTTTTTTTTCAACTCCTGGGCTAGCTTTCACTTCGGCAAAGGAACAAAGGAAACAGAGTAACAATATGGCGATTGAGAAGTGAAAGTGACTTTCGTTTTCCCAGAGGCTTTTTTTTTTTTCCTCTCTCTCTCTTATGGAAACTTTTAACTTGGAAAAATGGTTTTTTCTCTCTCTGTCTCCTAACTCTGGATTAAAGTTATAATAGAAATATTTCCAATAATAAAAGATTAGTTGATTTTTAAACTGGAAAGAACTTTAATCAGGCATCTGGCTTTCTTTCTTTTTTGTACTCTTTTGAAACACCAATGGCTTCAAAGTCTGGAAAGATTGTTTTGACTAAAAGAAATGACTATTCATCTGGATATATTTCTAAAATGCAACTTAACACTGAGCTAACACCTCCACAGCTTTTGACACCTGAAAATTTATTAAATAATTTAAAGATTATGAAACATGAACTTACTTTGGAATTTAACCAGAAAATAAGTGAGATAGACAAAAAGATGCAGGCTACTTTGAAGAATATGAATCAACAACTAAGATTTGATGTGTTAGAGGTTTGCAAAGGCTTAGCAACAAATATTGAAGTTTTGGCAGAACGTATTGAAACAAATAAACAAGCTTTGGCAACTTCGGTGAATTACATAGATAAAATCCAAAATGATATTGCAAATTTTGAAAAAGAGGTCTTAATGACTCAGTTCAGATCCATGGAAGTTGCTATAAGGATTAGAGGTTTGAAAGAAGGATTATATGAAAATTTAAAAGGCAGGATGGTTGACATATTGGATCAGGTGTCTGGAATTTCTAAAGCGGAATTGGCTACACAAATCGACAAAATATACAGAATCAACTCGTGGTACGCTAAACAAAAGCATTTACCAAGGGATATTGTTATATATTTTACCACAAGAGCTCTACGGAACAGAATTATACAAGCAACGTTTAACAATAATCTTATGGTGAATGGTCAGGAACTAAAGATTTGGAAAGAAATCCCCTCTAAAATGCTTAAAGCCAGAAAAAGCTATACTTTTTTGATTGATGAATTTAAGAGATTAAATTTACAATATAAATGGGAAGCGCCAGTTGGAGTAGCAGTGAAATTTTCTGGAAAAAGATATCGGCTCAACACGATAAAAAAAGCTACTGAATTTTATGTCAACGTTCTAAAGGCTGATATATCCAAGATTCCAGAGGAAGGATGTATGAAAATAAAAGAGGAGGAGGAGGGGAAGCCACCTTTGATGGATCAAAAGGAAATAGATTCAAAAATCCAAAAGGAGTGCCTGAATCAGATAGCTGGGGAAAAGGAGATGGAGGTTTGGGAGTAGACGGGAGACGACTCGACAAATTTGAATTTATTGAACTATTAAAAGATGAACTATCAAGATACAAAATGATGTGATGTTGAAATATATTGGATGGATAGAGACTAATATGATTGTATTTTATCTTTTCCCTATCTAATGATTACTTATGCAATATTTAGTTAAGTTTTATATAATTTTGAGGTTATTTTTAATGTTGATAATATTAGATATATATAGTTTGTTGAAGATTTGTTTATTGTTTATTCTTCTTTCATTTTCTTTTTTTGTTTATTGAAGTTAGTGAATTAATTTAGAATAATATTATCTTATTAATATTATGATGAAATTTAATATTTGATGATCACTTATGTAACATTTAGTTAAGTTTTATCTTAGAGGTTATTTTTAATGTCAATAATATTAGTTTAAGATTTGTGTATTTTATATTTAGTTATTACTTATGTAACATTTACCTTGTATAAGATAGAGGACTGAAGGGAGGAGGTAGGAGGTTTGTTTGTTTGTTTGTATTGTTAAAGAGTTTTCTCTTTCTTTCTTTCCTTTTTTTTTCTTTTTTCTCTCTTTTTTGTATCTTTACTATTGTAGACAAATGCGATATATTAGCACTGTATAATTTGGAGTTGAAGTTTTTTAAAAATAGTGTTCTTTTTTTCCTTTTTTCTTTCTCTTTTTATTAACAATTTAAATTTATTATTATGCCCTGTATTATCTCTGGGAAGTCCGGGGGGGAGGTGGGGAGGGAAGGGGGTGGGTTGGGGGGGGGGGAGAAAAAAACAAAAATGTTTGTACTTTATATTTAATATTTTGCTACTACTTATGTAAGTTTGTACTAATAAAACTTTTTTTAATTAAAAAAAAATAATGTTAGCGGTGTCATTTTCTTTTTGATGGAATTTGGGCCCAATTATCTAGTCCAGCAGCGAGAGCTTTGTCTCTGAAGGGAGAAAGCAGGATTCGGAATTCTTTGTCTTATGTATTCTTCACTATTTCCTGAGCTGCAGACAGAATTAGTAGCAATGTTATCCACATTTTTGATTTGCTTATACATATGGGAAGCCAGAAACAGCTATCTTCTTCTTCAAGCCACCAGCAGTGTTGTCTTGTAGTAGCATGCCCATCCTGCTACTAGGAGGCCTGCTAAGGAAACCAACAAGGAGGGAACGGTTGGACATGTTTATTAGAATCACAGAGCATGTACAGTAAATGTGCAGGGCTGATACAGCAGTAAGGGGATGATCTTGAGTGAGAGGCACACTGCATGCTTGGTGGCATCACATTGGTGTCTCTCTGCTGCTTTCCCAAGCAGGGCTCGGGAGGATCTCATTTCTGCAAGAAGAAAATAAGCAGAGGATGATAATGCAGCAAAAGACAGGAGAATTTTCCTCTCCATACAGTGGCCTGACTAGGCAGAAGCAGATACACAAGCACACAAGGCATACACAGATAGAATCAACTGGGACCAAAATTTTGAGAGGCTATGAGGCTATGACTGGGTGCCATGAGTCTTTTCATATTGATAGATAATGCACAGTTCACACTAGAGACTTTTGCAGCAAGCACATTGTAACCTTATGACAAATACACTGGGTTTTTCCCCCCTAAAGAAATTTACCAACATAATGTTGTCTGTCTGTCATATTCCTTTCTGGGTGCTTGACTTACTGAGGTCAGTGTTGATGCCCACTTCAAAAAGAGAAAACAAGCTGCTTGATAATGTGAGGAAAAAAGAAATAGTAGTTTGGTCCACATAGGTGCTAATGAGGTGGTAACTATATTTGCCCATCCCTTGAAGCCAGGGTTGCCAAGGAAGGCTTTCGAAAATAGGTTTTCTATTCTATGGGACAGGCAGGAAGCACTCATGGGCCTTAATGCATGGCTATGAGGATGGTGCCAGGAGGAAAGATTCAGATTGGTTGGCACTGGAGGACTTTTTAGGTCAAGCTAAACCTGTACAAAAAAGACTGTCTGCATTTGAACTAAAATGCAACCAGATTCTGGATGCGTAACATCAACAAAGGTAGAGAACAACTTTGAAATGATTCTGGCGGGAAACACATCCACAGACACTCCAAAAATTGCAAGATGGGATATGTTGTTGTGATCAAAGCCCTGCTCCTTTTTACACATGTGCAAAACTCATATGTGCAAACATGATAGCTCCATAGATGAAATTGCTGTTTCTTATGCTATTATTGTCTTGAAAAATATATTAAGTTTCTCTTGTGTTTCCTAAATGATGGTGGAATAAGGGGAAAGAGTGTCTCCGTTTCTTTTGTGCTGCAAAAGTGTGTGCTTGTTGTTGTTATCAAGGTTTCAGATTTTATATATTTTCCATTACATGATCCATCCTGAGAATTTTAGAGAGTTAGGGAACTCATTAAAAAAAAGCAAAAGAGATGCTGCTGTATTTATATTTCCTTTGCCTGTTTCCAGACTTAGTAAGAAAAGGCTTCTGAAAATAGGGTGTGTGGCCTAACCCATTTGATTGATTTACCAACCCTTCTTCTTTACTGTCTGGGCAGGTTTTAATGGCCACCCTGCCCCTGTTCAAATCAATTTCTGAAGAGACTTACTTTGGTGGCCCCAGAGCCTGATAGGCTGCTGGTGTTACTGCTCTGAAAACCAGGAAGGTAGTTGAAGCTGACCCTTTGATCATCCATTCGTCGGCTCTGTGTATGAGCCAGCATTTCCATGAAGTTGTCCATCTCAGGCGGTGGGCTGGGGCTATCCTCTGCAAGCCCAAAAAATAGAAGCAGCTATCAACGGAGGGCATAATGAAGGACAGCAAGAGTAGCATTCTTTTTCATTGTTTTAGATGTCACTATTCTGCAGTATGTCAAACATTGCTGTTTTGTCCATTTAGCATCTTTACTTCTTAGCTCCTAGCTAACTTTGGCTGATTTTAAAACCACAAAGCAAGGTTGAATGAATACTACCAGGAAAATAATCATCATGTCTCAGAAGAAGACAACGATAAACTACTTCTGGATCTGAGGGAGATGGGCGATTCAAAAATATGAAAAATAAGAAAGAAAGAAAGAAAGAAAAAGAAAAGTAAGCAAGCAAATAAACAAACAAAACACCCCACATGGACATATCCATACAATCACTGAAAGCCAATGAACCTTTATTTAGCGAATGAAATGCCCAAGCAATATTGGAAATGGCTTGACAAACAAGGCCAGTAGTTAGGGAATCTCAATTGTACTCTAGAAAAAGGTTCAGAGTAAATGGGCTATCAGAATGTTAATCTGGAGTGGAAGAGGGCTTTCTCATACTACTTTACACAAGTTTTGTGAGAATTTAGCCTGCAAGAAAACTCCCATGTCCCAAGTATTTTGTAAATACTGAAAGTAGACCCAACAGAAGATGTGGATCTCTCTTTAGCAGCAGTAGTCAGAATCAAAAGTTTAGCTTGGTCTTGGGAAGATCATTCACTGAACTAGTAACGCCTGGATTTACCAAACCTTCTTATTTAGCTTAGAGAACTCACTCTTTTCGGGATCTGAGCCACTCTTGCCATGTACAATTTGAATGTTACAGCGTTGCTCATCCATACGTCCTCCCTGCACATGAGTCAGCAGATTGAAGAAGCCTTCTTGTTCCGGAGAGCCTGACTGTAACAGAAGAAGAATAAGAACAATAATCAGTTGGTTCCAACTTTACCTGTCTTAATCTTTCCACTGGCCAGTCTTTGTCATCAACCTCGGGAGCAAAGCTATGTAGCTTTCTAACATTGCTCACTTGAAGGATTCAGCTAGGAATATATGACAATCAGATCAGGGGTGGGTTCTAACTTACCTCGCTGCTGGTTCGCTTCCTCCCGCGCGCGCATATGCAGTGCCGAAAATTCCCATTTTTTTTAAAAAAAAGCTGAAAACAAGATGGCGGCGCATGCGCAGTACTGGAAACTCAGCTTTTGTGCATGCGCAGAAGAAGAAAAATCAGAACCCCCCCCCAAAAAGATGGCGGTGTCCGTGGACTGGCACTGACCAGACCGGTTCCATGACATCACCAGCGGTTTGCTACCGGTTCAGGCAAACCGGTCCAAACCGGGAGGAACCCACCTCTGAATCAGACATTTACTGACTTCTCGGGCTTTTGATATTATATTGAACTACAAAGGCCAATAATAGAATTATGTGGCCCTCTGTGTATTTCTTCCTTTGCCTTTTCAAACTTAATGAATCAGGAGTGAACATGAGTTCTAAAGAGCTGTGGTGGCACAGTGGTTAGAATGCAGTATTGCAGGCTATTTCTGCTGACTGCTGGCTGCCTGCAATTTGGCAGTTCGCATCTCATCAGGCTCAAGGTTGACTCAGCCTTCCATCCTTCCGAGGTGGGTAAAATGAGGATCCAGATTGTCGGGGGCAATATGCTGACTCTGTAAACTGCTTAGAGAGGGCTGTAAAGCACTGTGAAGCGGTATATCAGTCTAAGCAATATGCTATGCTAAAGCACTATTTGTGCCATCTAGGATAGATGTGTGAATGAAAAGATTGATAGCATTTATTCAGAAGGAATCTGGCAGCACCTTTTTTGTCTCACAACTTTTACTAAAAGGTATGAGTTTTTGTGAGCTTTGGACTTTGCATATATACACAGTAGTGCATTTGAGTATCCAAAGCATATGCTATTAAGACCACTGGCCTCATAAATGGGACTAGATTACAACTCTCAATAACCTGATCAGAAGGGCTAATGGTGAGGAGAACGTTTAGTACAGCACACAGCAACATCTAGATGGCTGCAAGCTCTCTACTGCTGACAGAAATCCTTGCAATACCTTTGAAGTGTGCCAAATTTCATTATTCCTATGATATAAATCAAGATCGCTTGTCTGCAAAAGGTGAGAAAGTGGCTTGCTCTTCTATTTTATTGATTCTGTTCCTTATGCTAATAATGTATTAAGTACCGTAAACCTTTGACTGAATCAGCCTCCTCTAAGCAGACTCTGGATGCAATGGGCAAACTTTCCATCAGAATACTTTCCTGAGTAACAATCAGGTCAGATGCATCCGAAGTAGTTGAAATTTATATTAGCTTTTGTTAACATCATTTGTGTAAATTATGCAGATGGTATAGGTTATTGCAAGTGACATATTTTGCATCATTTCCTTAATAACTTCATTACTGAAATTATGCAGATTGCACAGATGACATACTTTCTGATTCTATTGACATTTGGAAGTAAAACAGAAGCCCTTCCCCCATGCGGTCCTTATATGGAGGTTTTACCCAAAAGTAGATTATAGATGATGACTCATCTCTTAATCATATCCCTTTGCAAAATGTAGCATCAGAAAAAGGACTCACAGCTCTTTACAAAACACAGCATCAGGACAGTATAGGAAAGCCAAGAGTTCACTTTTAAAACCTTAGGTTAAAAAAAACAACAAAAAACAAACAAAGGGTGTTTTCATTTGCTCATTGACTGAGCTTTAAGCTTTATGTCCGTTGCTCAATGTCTAGAGGCAAATGCTGAAGCAAAATAACTGGGATCAACTTAATGCTATTATCATCCCCTGGACAATAACTAAAGCAGATGGAGCGTGATCTCCTAGGGAGGAAGGGGTCTTTATATAAGGCAGAGCCATCATTCATTGAGCTCCCAGTGGGAGGAGGAGGAGCTTAGACTGAATGATCTTCTGAAAAATGGCAAAAGATCCTACTTGACTGCCCTTTTGACTTAGAACAGCTGGAGAGCACATGGTGGGAGAGACACATGGTAGGAGACTTTGTCAGAATCAGAGTAACAAACATGTCTGAAAATACTGGAGCAAGGGAAGTAGATACACTGCCTTTAGAATAGAAATATAGAGTACCGTATTTTTCAGAGTATAAGACGCACCTTTTTACCCCCAAAAAGAGGGTAAAAACTTGGGTGCGTCTTATACACCGAATGTAGCCCCACCCACCCAGCCACCCCCACCCTTTGGCCTCTGTCTTCCAGCAATTTACCTGTTTGCAGCAAACAGGGAAGAGCCTGTAAAGCCAAGCAAGTCCTTAGCAGCTTCCCGACCTACAGCTGATTTGCCACGTGCTAAAATGAAACTGAAACTAGCAAAGAGGCAAATAGCTGGGAGAGACACGCAGATTTTTATTTTCTGCTGAACTGGATACAAGGGGGTAAGTGAATAACTAAATGGCTGTAGAATGTTCAAATTATTAGACTTATTTTTTAAAGACTGCTTTATTATTTGCTTTACTGACTGCTTTATTATTTGCTTTGCTGACTGGAATTCTGGGAGTTGAAGTCCACAAGTCTTAAAAGTTGCCAAGGTTGGAGAGCCCTGTAAATCTAGACAACTTAACAAAATAAAGAAGCTTTTTAAAATAAATGCTTGCTCTGAAGAGGCCCAGTGCTATTGTATCTTCTTTTAAATAATAGAGAATAATGTATACTTCCAGAAATTTTAATTAATTTTAACAGCTCTGTACAAGTATAGTCTGAAATGTAACAGTGTCCTGTTTAGTATTAGAATTAAATCCTGACTTACCTTGGAGTAGATCTATTTAAATAATTGGGGGGAGTTAGTGTGACTACATTTAAGAAAACTTTCTGGCATAATGTACTTTTCTCCAATTCTTCGCTATTTCTATGGGTCAAGCACACATGCACAGAAATTCTTAATTTGGAAAGTTTGAAGGATGGTGTACCTGCTTAACTCCTCCTTGCAAAACTGCAACCATGAATTAGTTCCAAAAACTATTAAATACCAATCGATACTGTTAATTGTTTGATGTTTTGTTGATTTAGGTTAGAAAACTATCCCATCATATAGTGTCCAACTGAAGGTTCTTACTTGTCTTTGCAAATGATGCTGATTTTTGAAAAACAATGGTCAATTATCCGTTACCATAAGCTATTTGTTATCCTTCCTCATATCTTACCCAAAATTATGAGTAAGTCTGTGCATCAGCACTGGCGGAACCCCAAATGCACAATCAAATCTGCCTTATTGGAAAAGATCCATGAGGTGTTAGAATCAACGCAAACCTACATATGAATTTCTCATGAATTTTAGCCATTCAAAATAACACAAGACATCTCGCCATTAAAATAGGTGTCTTTCTTCCCAAACACTCTGTTAGGATCTGAATCTGACTTGCAGGGGAGGTGGAGGGGCAAGTCTACACGTTTGGACATATCAGAATTTGATTTTTGATCAAGTGAGTTCAAGCATGAGTGAAATAGTAACCCCTTAATGGCTTCCACAAATTATGTTCCTCTAAGCCAGAGGTCTTCAAACTTGGCAACTTTAAGACTTGTGGACTTCAATTCCCAGAATTCTCCAGCCAGCTATGCTGGCTAGAGAATTCTGGGAGTTAAAGTCCACAAGTCTTAAAGTTGCCAAGTTTGGGGACCCCTGCTCTAAGCGTTTAGAAACAAGGTAGCTGCTGCACTTACATTTCAATTTCCCCCCGCAACTAAAAGACCGTATAGGTAGTCCTTGAGTTACAACCACGACTGGAGACCCGAATTTCTGTTGCTAACCAAGGGGTTGTTAAGTGAATTGCACCCAATTGTATGACCTTTTGTGGCATGGTTGTTAAATGCACTTAAGTGAATCACATGGTTGTTAAGGGAATCTGACTTCCCTCGTTAATTTCTTGTTGGAAACTGGCTAAGAAGATCACAATGGCAATCACGTAACCCTGGAATGCTGCCACTGTTGTACATACATGCTAAGCGCCCAAAGTTTGATCATGTGATCCTAGGGATGTTGCAATGGTTAAAAGTGTGAGGACAGGTTATAAGTCATTTTTTCAGGTCTGTTCAGAGGTGGTATTCAGCAGGTTCTGACCAGTTCTGGAGAACCGGTAGCGGAAATTTTGAGTAGTTCGGAGAACCGGTAAATACCACCTCTGACTGGCCCCACCCCCATCCATTCTTTGCCTCAGTCCCAGCTGATTGGGAGGAAATGGGGATTTTGCAGTATCCTTCCCCCAGGAGTGGGGTGGGAATGGAGATTTTACAGCAGTGATGGCGAACCTATGGCACGCGTGCCACAGGTGGCACGCGGAGCCATATCTGCCGGCACGCGAGCCGTTGCCCTAGCTTAGTTCCAAGGCGCATGTGTGCACAGGCCAGCTGATTTTCGGCTCACGAGGAGGCTCTGGGAGGGTGTTTTTTGCTTCTGGAGGGCCTCCGGGGGGCGGGGGGAGGGCATTTTTGCTCTCCCCAGGCTCTAGGGAAGCCTGGGGAGGGCGAAAAAAGGGCCTACTGGGCCCACCGGAAGTCAGGAAATGGCCCATTTCCAGCCTCCAGAGGGCCTCCGGGGGGCGGGGGAAGATGTTTTCACCCTCCCCAGACATTGAATTATGGGTGTGGGCACTCGCGCGTGTGCGATAGCAGGCGCGCACGCGCTTTCGGCACCTGAAGAAAAAAAGGTTCACCATCACTGTTTTACAGTATCCTTTCCCTGCCACGCCCACCAAGACACGCCCACCAAGACACACCACGCCCACCAAGACACGCCCACAGAACCGGTAGTAAAAAAATTTGAATCCCACCACTGGGTCTGTTGTAACTTCAACCAGTCACTATAAAAATGGTTGTATGTCGAAGTCACAGCATACAAGTGAATTCAAATGATGAAAGTGAATAAATGAATAAAAAATCCTTCTTGCCTACCCTGATCAAGCACATCAAGGCATATCTTCATGTCAGTCAAATGGTCTGGTCTTTCTCTTTGTTTCAGGGGCACCAGTCTCATTTAGAGTATGAACTTTGGGATGTCTGTGGATGTCTTCCTCATTTGAATGAGGAAGAAGTAGGAAGGGTCACCAATGTGATTCCTTCCTGTTCCTGCATCTATTTTGCAGGTTTATAGAATTTCAGGACCGCTCCCTGTCATAATAAACAATCTCTGGCCCTTCCTGAATTTCTTGCTGTAAACAACTGGTGCCAGAGCTGTGCCTGGAAACAAAGGTTGATGTGATTTTTAAGTAACCTGTTGAGATGATTGATTTTTATGAAGAAACTAATTATAGAAGAAATTAAAATGGATTCTACTGGTTTTGAGTAATTTAATAACACCAACATTTATTTTTACCCTTCGACTAGCCCCTACAGAAGAGATTTAAAACATTTCCTAACCTTTTTTTTGTCTAGGGATTATGGAGTGCATTAGCCAAACCTAAGTGAGCTGCATAGTTCACAGTCACTTACCATTTATCTTAATAGCCCATCCATGTTTCATCTGCCAAAGGCTTTTTCTGAGAACTTAAGCTTTTCTAGGAAGTTAGATTGCATATTTACGGATCAATGGAGTTTGGTTTTTGTATTTTTTAATTTTCCATTTAACCATGAAAAATTACTGAGGCTGCGGTCTGAGGTCACTTACCTCTCCCAAATGATACCCCCCCTTTTTTTTAATTATAAGGGATAATTTAGGGATTCATGGAACTACCGCCTTATCTGAATGATAAAACCATAAGCTTCCTGTAACTAAAACAGCTGCTGAAAGTATGGATTAAAATAATGCATAGTAACTATGAGTTTAAAAAATGTGTTACCAAGTACAACTTGTTTCATAGTTCAGATAAATACATATTATCAGTTACATTGGAGTGATTTCCAGATCATTTTTCTATAGACATTTTGAAACTGATTAATGAGTTCTAATCCAGCCTTAGGCACAAACCCAGCTAAGTGACATTGAGCCAGTCATTTTCTTCCAACCCAAGGAGAGAGGCAATGGCAAACCACTTCTGAAAAACCTTGCCAAGAAAGCTGAAGGGACTTGTCCAGACAGTCTCCAAGAATGGAATGGAATAGGACTAAATGAAAGAAAAGTGTGAGGGGGTAGGGGGGGCGGGGGGGGCGGAATTGAAACAGAACTTCCGAAGAGACAACAGGAGGGAGAAAATGCCCCATTTTTTTAAAAAAATGTAAAATCCTTTTTAAAAATAGTCTGCTGTTTCAAACAACAAATGTTTTGAAACTGGGCACATTTGTAGACTTAAAATAGTCTTAATGTTGTTTTTAGAGAAACAAGAAACACAAAACGACAGGAATCTACAACTCAAGAGCTGCTAGTTCTAAATACTTAGCTTTTTCAGCACTTGCTATTTTTGTTGCTCAGCAAAAAAAGTCCTGATAAGAAGTACACTGTCAGCCTCACAAGCAGACCAGATACATATTACAAGATGAGCTAATACATATGACAAGATGAGCTAATTCTAAAATTCTAAAGGCGACATTAACAGGATCTTGCAAATCTGAAAATACAAATCTCCTGCTGTCTCTTTTTACCATCTGATAAGTTTAGAGTTGATCCTTTCTAAGTTTCTTTCTCTGCCCATCATTCAGCTATGGGCTCCTCTCCACATTTTATCTGATTGTTTCCCCTCCTCTCTCAAGTTCATTCCCATATATCATTACACATACCCAGAACTATTAGCTCTAGCTTTATTGTACGTTGCAAGTGTGGAAGTACATCACTACCCCTTCTTCCTTTACTATCCAAGAAACTAGGAAGGGGCCCTGCTGAGGTGTTTGCCACACTACCATTCCTTCCATGGATTCAGCTATTTCTTATTGGACCTTCGTCTAGCTTGTGGCTCTTCCTCCTGTCTTCCAAGTCATTCCCACATACCATTACATTTCCTAAAATTAAGAGCTATATGCCTTACATTGGTATAAAAAAAACACGATATGAAGTGCTTGGTAGGGGCCTCTGAGTTACAAGTGTGTTTTGGAAAAAAAGTATAATTGCTCTATTTCATACATAGTTAATCCTATCCCAGGAACTATAAAAACTAGTCCAGAATATTGAGGTAGAAGGTAGAACTCTAAAAATTGCTGAAAGAAAGTGAGTGAATGAATGGATGGATGAGGCCATGAGGGCTATATACAAGTCCTTCTATTTCTGATTTCCAGCTAAGGGAAAATTCTAAAGTACTGAGTAGGTGTGCTCCTACAAGCATAAGGAAATGACTGCCCAAGATGAAAAAGTTACAAAATGAATGAAGAGAAACAAAAGCAAAAGAGAACAATTTTGGGAATTTGTGGAGCAGATTAGCTAAAGTACATTCTTCCTCATTCATTCATTCATTCATTCATTCATTCATTCATTCATTCATTCATTCATTCATTCATTTATATTTTTGTCATGTTTATGTAGTGAATATTAGAGCTGGTTACCCTTTGAGAGCTGTATACAATGAAATTTCATTTTAATATATGCCGATTAGTGTACATTTAAAGTGACATGTAAAACTATAAGAGCTGAAGTGGTGCAGTGGTTAAATGCAGCCATTGCAGGCTGACTGCTAGTTCAACAGTTCAGCTGTTCAAATCTCACTAGGCTCAAGGTTGACTCAGCCTTCCATCCTTCCGAGGTCGGTAAAATGAGGACCCAGATTGTTGGGGGCAATATGCTGAACTCTGTAAACCGCTTAGAGAGTGCTGTAAAGCACTATGAAGCGGTATATAAGAAAAGTGCTATTGCTATTGCTATTGCTATCTTGTAGTCATCTGTAGGCATAATGGACCTGAACAGCATAGGCTGATCACCTTTACTCAGCATCGCCTGAAACACTTCAGAAGGGAGGCGAGACAATAAAGGAAGACATAGCTAGAATTGTTTTCACACAGAGTGAATTCAGCAGTTCCAGATTACATCTTGGAGACAAAATAATTTGCTTGAAATAGAATGGCAAATAATATTTCCTTTTCCGCCCTAAATCAAGCAACCTGACATACAAGGCAGACGATGTTACTTTTGGTCCCTGGAAATAAAATCCCATAGGTATTTTGCCTGATAGTATAAATACAGCAAACGGGTGGTAAACCAGTTCTGTTTACCATCACTAGTCTATTCCCATAGGAAATTCAGAGATCTAGATTTCTGTGCAAGTGCTTCCAGGGAAGAAATAGCAGACTGAATACAGTTTTGCTTTTTGTGGCAATGATGATTGTGGCGGGACAAGGAGCTGGTGAACAGCTTGGCATCTCAAGATTCCTCTCCTATTGGGATCATCCACCTTCGTTCCATATAGAGGCTCCCCGCAAAAAACAGTGATCTCTAACAAGGTTTAGAGCTCTGAGAGCTGAGGGAAAGACAGCCTTTACTCAAGTATGATTTGGATACTGGGTTCACCCATTTCCTCTCTTATCTCTTTAGGAAATGGCTTGCTAACTGCTTTTTGCGTATTAAGAACCTTTAAAATGACAAGTTTCATCACACCAGTTAATTTTCCATCAACTCTAAGCAAAAGTAGTTTCATGTAAACTTTAAAAAAAGATTCTAAAATAAACAGCAAAAGGGTGATTAGAACATTGATTTTGGAAAGTTCTAAATGGGGTCAGATGGATTGGTAATAAAATTTTGAAACTAATTTTAAGAATCCTTTCTGTGAGTTGTTTAAAATCCTATTAAAATGTATGAAGATTTTGAACTTCATCTTCCTGTAGGAAAATTTTGTAGATTAGAGAAAAACATGATTAAAGGAGATGTTGAATGCTGGACACTAGCAGCAACCAGAAAGAACGAAAGATTATAATTAAAGAAGATACTGCATTCAGTTTTGGTCGCCACGATGTAAAAAAGATGTGGAGACTCTAGAAAGAGTGCAGAGAAGAGCAACAAAGATGATTAGGGGACTGGAGGCTAAAACATATGAAGAACGGTTGCAGGAACTGGGCATGTCTAGTTTAATGAAAAGAAGGACTAGGGGAGACATGATAGCAGGGTTCCAATATCTCAGGGGCTGCCACAAAGAAGAGGGAGTCAAACTATTCTCCAAAGCACCTGAGGGTAGGACAAGAAGCAATGGGTGGAAACTAAACAAGGAGAGAAGCAACTTAGAACTAAGGAGAAATTTCCTGACAGTTAGAACAATTAATCAGTGGAATAGCTTGCCTCCAAAAATTGTGAATGCTCCAACACTGGAAGTTTTTAAGAAGATGTTGGATAACCATTTGTCTGAAGCGGTGTAGGGTTTCCTGCCTAAGCAGGGGATTGGACTAGAAGACCTCCAAGGTCCCTTCCAACTCTGTTATTCTATTCTATTCTATTCTATTCTATTCTATTCTATTCTATTCTATTCTATTCTATTCTATTAAGGGGCTCAAGACGACTTCCGGTTCCGGATCGCTGCATCGCGGACGCTCCTCGTTGAGCGCCTTTCCTTTTCCCCGTTAAAGCCGCCAGAACAGCTGTCTGGCGGCTTGAAAGTCTCTGCCCCGGGCAAAGGGGAGAGATGAGAGCCGGACAGGTGGGGTAGAGCCCCCCCTAGTGCCCCAAGTGTCAGCTAGGGGCGCGAAAGGTGAGGGCTCCCCAGCCAGCCTGTCTCTTGCTCCGGGGACTTGGAAACCTCCGCTTTTGCGGAGCAAGATGCTGTGACCACCCGCTGCTTCGTGAATGGGATTACAACTACTTAATTGTTTAAACAAGCAGACAGAGAGAGACAGGATTTTAAAGGGCAAGTACAGATTTTTTTTTCTTTCAACTCCACTGCTGATTTTCACTTCGGAAGAAACTAAGTAACAGTTATTAGGCTACAACATGGCGATCGGAGAAAGTGGGAGGAGAAGTGAAAGTAACTTTCGTTTCCCTAGCAGCTTTTTTTCTTATGGAAATTTTTGATTTTGAAAGTTGGCTTTACTCTCTCTGTCTCCCGATTCTGGATTAAATAATAACTGACAATTTTTTAAAAATAAAATTCTATCTGGCTTTGGAATTTGAAAGAATTTTAAAAGAAATTTAAAAGAACTTTAACTAGAGGCTTGGCTTTTTCTTTGTTCACCACTGGAAATACTAAAATGGCTTCAAAATCTGGAAAGATTGTTTTGAATAAAAGAATGGATTATTCATCTGGTTATATTTCTAAAATGCAACTTACCACTGAGTTAACACCCCCAAAGTCTTTAACACCTGAAAATTTAATAAGTACCTTAAAGATTATGAAAGATGAACTTATTGTTGAATTTAACCAAAAAATTAGTGAAATAGATAATAAAATGCAGGCTGCTTTAAAGAATATTGACCAACAAATTAGAAATGATGTGTTGGAGGTATGTAAAGGTCTAGCAACAAATATTGAAGTTTTGGCAAACCGCATTGAAGAAAACAAACAAGTTTTGACAACTTCAGTAGAATATATAGATAAAATACAAAATGACATTGCAAATTTTGAAACAGAGGTGTTAATGACGCAATTCAGATCCATGGAATTTGCCATAAGGGTCAGGGGGTTGAAAGAAGGATTATATGAAGATTTGAAAGGAAGGATGGTGGAAGCTTTGGAGCAGGTGTCTGGACTGTCTAAAGAAGAACTAGCCAGGCAAATTGATAAAATATATAGAATCAACTCCTGGTATGCAAAACAAAAACACCTACCAAGGGATATTGTAATATACTTTACTACAAGAGCCTTACGGAATAGGATTATACAGGCGACATTTAAAAATAACCTGCAGGTGAATGGCCAGGAACTGATGATATGGAAAGAAATTCCCTCTAAAATGCTCAAAGCCAGAAAAGATTATACCTTTCTGATTGATGAATTTAAAAGGTTAAATTTACATTACAAATGGGAAGCACCAACAGGAGTTGCAGTGAAATTTCTGGGAAAAAGATATCGGCTTAATACAACAAAGAAAGCTACTGAATTTTATGTCAACGTCTTAAAGGCTGATATATCCAAGATTCCAGAGGAAAGATGTATGAAAACAAAAGAGGAGGAGGAGGGAAAGCCATCCCTTCCTCTTCAAATTGAAACAGATTTACAAAATTTAAATGATTGGCAGAGCCAGACAGATGTCTACAGTCTGGAAAAGGAGATGGAAGATCGGGGTCAGATGGGAGGCGAGCTGACAACTACAAAATTATCAAGTTACAAAAAGATGCAACCATCATCAAGATACAACAAGATGCAGTGTTGAAGTTTATTGGACAGATGGTTGCCATTATGACTGTACTTTTCTTTTTCCCTTCTTTCCTTAATTTTTTTTTCTTTTCTTTACTTCTTGCATTCTTTTTTTTTTCTTTTGTTTTTTTTGGGGGGCTTATTCAAAGTATTATTAATTCTTTTTAAAGATTTAGAACTTTTTTGAACCTAATAATTTAATACATAGTAACATTTTGTTACTAATAGAGTGGTAGAATTTATGATGAAGTTTAAGGTTTTTGTATTATTATTTAGTTATTTTTTGTGTAATATCAATTTAAGTTTTATTTAATTGTGAGAAAGATTTGGAATTGTTATCTATCCAGTTATAAAATATTACAATTAGATTTAACATTTTTTTTTTGGGAGGAAGGTTATTTAAAGTTTGGAATTAGTGCTTATAATCTGATATATAGTAATAGTAAGTTATTTATATACTGATTGATTTTATGATGAAGTTTAAGGTTTTTGTATTTAATACTTAGTCATCATTTATGTAATAATCATTTAATTCTTAGTTAACAGTGAAGAAATGTTGTGAAGGGTAGATGATTGAAAGGAGGAGGAAGGAATTTTTATTAGTGTACAATTTGGAGTTGAAGTTTTAAAAAAATAAGGTGGAAGTCAAAATTTTTTAATTTAATTTAAATTTATTTTATTGATATTATGCCCTGTACTCTCTCTGGGAAGTCCGGGGGGGAGGGGGGAGGGAAAGGGGTGGGTTAGGGGGGAGAAAAATTAAAAAAAATGTTTGTACTTTCTATTTAATGTTTAGCTATTATCTATGTAATTTTGTACTAATAAAACTTTTTGGAAAAAAAAAAAAGAGGCTCACTAATACAGAATGGAAAAAAGTAATTCAATTTTGGAAGAATTTGAGGCTATTTCAAAACAATGCACTCAGAAATTTCTCTTTACATGGTCTGCTACCATAAACATGGGCTTTAAAGAGGGGATGGAAGAGGATACAACTCAGCATCATGCTTTAGATTTGAATTTAAATATGACAAATTTATTTATTTATTTATTTATTATTAAATTTCTATGCCGCCCAACTCCCTAGGGACTCTGGGCGGTGTACAATAAAAACAAACATGATTGATATAAAACATCTAAAAACAAATTTTAAAAACACATCTTCAATTAAAAAATAATTTTAGCCGACCATACATTCACGGGTCCACCTTGTTGGTCATCCCAACAAGGTCAATGGCTCCAGGCCTGTCAGAAAAGCCAGGTCTTTACAGCTTTCCAGAAGGCCAATAAGGTAGGGGTAGTGTGGATATCAGGAGGTAGCTGGTTCCAGAGAAGGCTCTCCCCCGCGGGCCCGCCAGCCGACACTGTTTAGCTGACGGGACCCGAAGAAGACCAACCCTGTGGGATCTTACAGGTTGCTGGAAGGTATGTGGTAGAAGGCGATCTCGAAGGTAGTCTGGCACTAAGCCATGTAGGGCTTTAAAGGTAATGACCAATACCTTGAAGCACTGGATTTACAAATTAAATTGGTTGATATCTTAATAACTAAAAGAACATACAAATAATAAATCAGAAGAGTGACTTGGATAACTTTCTTATCCTAGATTTACAAAAGAGTTGTGTTACATTGTTGAAGGAGTTCTGAAGGGGGAGGACTGAAAAGTAATCAGCTTTTGGAACACTATTTAGAAGTGCCAAGATTTTTAAAAGCAAAAAGAAGGAATATAAAGTTGGTTAATTTGATCAAGTTTAAAATATATATGCATTTTTTAGCAGCATTAATGGGTTTTTCTTAACTAGGACTGAATGATGAAACTTTAAAGATTTGTTTATAGATATAAAATATGGGAAGAAGAGATCCTTTATTGAAATGTTAGAAAAGGTGACAAATTACTGGAATTGTTTATACTTGCTGTGATGAAGGGAAAAGTCATTTCTTTATATAAAAAAAATTAAAAAGAAGCAAGAAAATAAATCCAGTTGCCGTGACTCAGTTTCCAGACAACTGTACCTAGAAGATCGAGAATCTTCATCAACATATTGCCACACATTTTGGGTAGGAAACCCTGAGGTTGGTGCGGAAGGAGTTGGTACATTGCAATGACTCCCTGCCTTACTAACTTGCTTTGACTGGGGAAGCTGCTTGGATGAACAGCAAAACGTCTTAAACCAAGAAGAAACCAAGAAGAAAATAAGTTCAGTTGCCGTGTCCAGACAAGTCTACCTGGATGACCGAGAATTTTCATCAATTTCTTTATATAGCTTTTTTCTTTATATTTTTCCCTTTCTTCCTTTTCTCTACACTTTTTAATTTTTTTTTATTTTTTCTTAATTTGCATTAATTTTCTATCTTTGTATTTTTAAACTTTAATTAAAAAATTATTATAGGAAGTGTGCTAAGTGCAGATCAATATAGGTAGGTTCTGATCACCTCATTCTCTTTTCTCTTTTCACAATGTTGATATTGTGAACCAGCTCCCTCCAGAGATCCGGATTATCCCCACCCTACTGGCGTTCCGTAAAGCTGTGAAAACATGGCTCTTCCTGCACGCGGGGTGAAATTAAGATCAATCCCCCATGTTTGAATGATGGTCTGTTTTTAAATTTTGTAATTTTTTAATCATTGGTATCATTTTTATAAATTGTTTTTGAATTATGTTGTACGCCGCCTTGAGTCCTATGGGAGTTGGGCGGCATATAAAAATGACTAAATAAATAAATAAATAAATAAATAAATAAATAAATAAATAAATAAATAAATAAATAAATAAATAAATATTTTAGTCACAATAAAAAAATCTGCCATCTGCTCTTAAGAAACAGCTCAATTAAGGTTACTGTACTCTTTGCTGAGCAAAAACCTGAGCCTGCTTCTAGGCAGATATTACTGAGAAGATATTAAATATATTACTGATTTGTTCAGTGCTCTGAATTATCATAGGCAATCAGTGTATATGGTTCAGAGTCATATATTATGGAACAGCATGCTGTACTTCAAGAGGTGGAGTTAATTGTGTTGCAGAAGGTTGATCATTTGGGTGAGCAAATGTAAAAGTGATTTGCATATATGCCCACCAGATTTTCCTCCCTAGCGTTGTTTAAGTCACTTAAATCAACACTTACCCAGCATTACAATTGGGAAAGACACCTTAGAGCCTGAACTGCATATGGATGTGAGCTCCACTTGGACACCATTAGAAGCCCGATGTATATTTATTGTAAAAAAAGTGTTGTTCCTTAAGAACTGAAGAGGGCAGAAGCAGTGAAGCAACCAAGGTTTGGGCAGTTAAAGTTTCCTCTGTTTCTTCCCTGTCAGGATTTGACCTCGATTAAATGATGAAAATATAGGAAACCGGAAAAGTCCCAGATCACCCAATTAATGTAGATTTCTGTACGACCAAGTACACGCATGGAGGGGTGTGCCCATGGCTTTGTCCTAGGCCCTGGGTCTTTCAACATTTTCATCAATGACTTGGATGAGGGTGTTGAGAGAACTCTTATGAAATTTGTAGATACCACAATGTTGGAAAGAGTAGTCAACGCCTTAGAAGAAAGAGAGAAGAGTCAAAAAGATCTAGACAGGCATGAAGAAGGAACTGAAATGAACAGACTGGAATTGAACAACGACAAATGTGACATTCTATAACCGAGGAGGAAAAGTGCAAAACACAAGTACGTACAGTATGAGGGAAAGCTGATTTATGGGTGGGTTGGAGAGACATTGCATTGCTTGAAACTGAAAGCAAAACCCCCAGTAATCATTCCCCTTTGTATTCTCTCATCCTTCTTGAAAAATTGCTCTCCTGCAGGGCAGTTAAAAGTTTTGGGGACCAATGAAAGCTGTTAGGCAACCCAGTTGGAATAGGAAGGGATCTGTGAGGGATGCATGTATATATTCTATAAGCGGCTTTCTGCTGGGAAAGCAACATTTGGATTCCTGCACTGAAAAGGCCAAAAATGGCTCCTTCCAGTTTTGTGAGTTTGTGTATGAATGTTTGGTGGCCTTATTTTGAGGTGGAAGCTGTGAAAATTTCCCTGGGGAAAAAATATGACACATTTAGAAATCATTATTCTAAATTAAAATAAAGATAATAGGCACTTTCCAAATTTCCCTGAAAAGAAATATGACACATTTAGAAATATTTAAGTTAAAATGGAGATACTATGCACTTTCCATCTGTGAGGAGCATAGAAAACAGATATTTTGGGTTATCTGTTTTCCTCTCCAAATGCTTCCTGTTGATGGTAACCTTCTTTTCTTCCCTTGAAATTTTAAATCAAGGTTGTGATTGGATAGCAGACTCTCCAGGAAGAGACATAACCACCCTCATTAACTGCAGAAATCACATTCTGGTATTTTTCATTTATGCTTCCTTCACAGTTACTTCCTGGATTTGCTTTCACACCCTTTTAATTTAAAATGCTGTGATTGAAAGGACAGCCTCTGAGAAAAGTCTAGAGTATGTAGGTGCAATCAGTATTCCCAGAAGAAATCTATCTGCATGGATGATATAAAGAGACCATTAGCTATGGAAGATTAATAGTCAGTGGTGATGTAGTAATACATATTGAAAGAGGATCCTGAAAACCAGTACTCTATTTGCAGGGGATGGTGCTGAACAGGGCGGGAATGCCGAGTGGGGAAGAAGGAGGGCAGAAAAAGCAACAGTTGAGAATCAGCTCAACTGAAGATATCCCAGGACTTCCAGACCGAGAATACTCATGATGCATCTTTTTTTTTCTTCCAAAAAACAAACAAACCCCCATTTCTGCCCTTATTTGAATCCTGCTCTTTTGCATTCTGCTCGTGGCCTTGATACGTGGCACTTGTTCTCCCTCAAAGCTCAGTCCCAACACTGACCAGTCTCTGGTCCCAGAGCAATGTGAGAACTGGACAGACTCAAATCCTTGTGCAAGCGACCACCTTACCCTGCTTGATGGATCGGATGCTGGTGTGGTTGCTGCCTCTGGAGCGGGATCTGACACTGAGTCCGGTTCCTTTTTGTCCTCCTCTTCAGGTTTGGCTTCTACCGTTGTCATTGTGAGGTACCCTTCTTGCAAATACTGTTCAAAATGGGCTCCTTCCCTACCAATGAAGGTCTTTTATTCTGGCGTTGATTGTGTGGGATGTCTCAGCACATGGACGTTGCCTACCCTCTGGCTGCCCTGATCCTGCTTTAGTGATTTATACAGAGTGGCAGCACTAAGCCCCCTCCTTGGCTCAAGGCCACACCCCCCAGAACGATCCCACTCTCTACGCAGGGATCAAAATTCATATTTAATAAACACAGGCATCCAATCTGCTCTGTCCATCAGGTCCCGATAATCTGCATAAAGATTATCCTGAATAATTGTAATACTCTTTATTAGGGACTGTGGATCTATGTGCAGGAAGATGCATATCTCTGTGCATAGCAGTGTCATACTACGAAGGAGTACTTTTGATTTGCAACACTTGCAAATATTACTTTGTCTTGGTCCTGTCCTGATCCTGAGAGAATCTGAAGGCATTCCTTGGTTGGAGATCCAATACATTTGGTTCCCAAGCGAGAAAATTCCATTGCCCTGGTTTTGGGTGCTGCTCTTTTGGCTAGCAGCTGTGAGATCCTGGCCCTCAAGCTGACTCACAATCTTTGGCTGTACCACTTGGTGCCAAGCCTTATGATTCCATAATAAAGAGCTATGTTTGTAAAGCAAAGATAAAATTGCCAACTTCCCTAAAGTGTAAAAAGTCTTTGCCAACTTTTGTTTTGATAATATTTGGCCTGGTATGTTAACAAATCTTTGGCACAATCATAGCAGGAAGAAAGTAATTGGCCTGGATTAGTTGGGTGGCAATCGAATAGACTCCTGTTCTCACTTGGTAATTGCTTATCAGTAATCTGAACATGAGTAGGTCACTTCCTTCTTCCCAAGCTTACCCACCACCTCTCTTTCTCCTACGCAGTTCTATTATACATTAATTAAATTAAATATTTTCTAGAAATACAGTAGGCCAGCAACACTGATGTTGCTCTGTCAGATTTAAAGCCAGAGCATCTTCTGAAACACAACCAGCCTTGTCTTTGGTAGCAAGATCATTTGATACTTCCTGCCTTTCCTTACGGGGTGGTGGGTGGGATGGATATGGGGATAAATAAATTTAGAGATTTGTAGAACCAGCCCTGTACTTTGTCATGTATTTGCAGACCAAAAACCAGCATCGGGGGGGGGGGGACAGCAAAGCAGGTGAACTACATGCCCATTGGGTAAAGTAACTAAACGTTGATTTTAAATTTGTCTTAATTGTGTGACAATTAGTGTTAGTAATATGATAGTGAGAAGGGAAGCAGCAACTGTCTTCCATAATCTTTAAGGTGTTTGTGACTATGAGAATTAGGGAAGATCTATAGCACCTTTCCCCAAAAAAGTGTCCTGTAGATACGTTCTAGTCCAGGCTGAAGTTTATTTATTTTATTATTTATTTATTTGGTCGTTTTTATATGCCGCCCAACTCCCGTAGGACTCAGGGCGGCGGTCTAAGTGATCTATGGTGGGGGGGAGGGAAAGACAAGGACAGAGGAATAGAACAGAGACGACTAAATCTATCTGGTGCTGTTATCTGAAGAAGTACTGGTGAGTATCAAAAGTGGACCTTGCTTAGTTGGTTGGCTCTGGAGGTCAGCGAGTGGCAGTTAACCTTGAGGCCAGAGAGAGGCCAGAAGATTAATACAGCTTTGCAAGCTCAGTATTGGGACCTGTTACTGCCTCTAAATTAAAGTGGAGACATATTGCAACATAGGCAACATGCCCAGCCAATCCTGACAGCAAAGCCCAGGACAGGTTTCCATAACTCGGATGGGGAGCAGGGGGGGGGTTTAACCCTAATGACAAACCTGTTCAGGGAGAGTGAGCAGGATTAAGTTCCATTGAGGTCCCACAGGCAAATTTAGATGATGAAAAGCCCAGAAGCATCTGGGGAGGTGCACCATTCACTTACACTTTCAGGGAACGGTCCCTTGGGGGTCCTGGTGCTGGCATAGCGGATGCTGCTGTCGTAGTCTCCAAGAAAGGAACTGGGAAGAGCTTGGTAGGGGCGGCCAGGCATGGAGAGGGCCCTGAATGAATATAGGAACAACTTCCCTGGACGCTTTGCATTTCCAAAGCTACTTTTCTTCTTCATCACCTAGGGAAAGGAAAGCCGATGGGGAGGGGTGGTCAGAGCACTGCAGCCAGAGTGAGGAAGACTTAGGCTCAGGTCCCTGCCCAGCTAGAACTCTCATGGGCAAATTTTGAACCAAATATTTCACCAAATCTGCCTTGCAGGCCTGTTGGAGGCAAAAATTGGAGGTAGTGTTCTGGCAGAGAAATGCAAAGGAGAAAGAAAGAAAGGAGAAGAAAAAAAATGGAGGGAGAAAGGAAAGAAGGAAGCAAGGGGAATCAAAGTATCAACTGTGAAAATAGAATTGGGGATACCTTCTTTCCTTACCTCTCCCCTGGACAGCCTATCTAACTCCTTCTCCAGTTAGAAAGACATCTTCCTCTTCCAAATTGTCACTGAGATGCCATTTTATGGTTCTGGCATTGTGACCACTAGTGATAAAGAATGGGCTTTGAAATACTGCTCTTGCTTTCTGCTCCCTGGAAAAGCGCTTGCCGAAGTTGATAGCCAAACCTCAGAATATAATCCAAGTGGAGTCGCTTCTTCTGTGAAAAGCTTTCTACCAGATCAGACGTGGCCTCACTTGATCGCAGACGATCTGGCCCTGAAGTGACGGCCTCAAAAGAACATGGTTGAGTCGTGACAGACCAGAATTAAGAACACTGCTCTGCCCTTTCACACTTCTTTCTAAAGCCAATCTCCTTGTCCTGGATCTTGTTTCAGGGATGAGCCCAAAGCACCTGACAAGTCTAGGTTATTCCTGGGAAACTTCAACATATACATCTTCTTCCCCTCCACGACTAACAGGTTTGTCGTGCAGCATGTGCAACATTGTGTGCAACCCTTGCCTCCCTTTCAGTATCTGCCACAGATGGCGGATAAGTCATTGTGCCAACCAAAAGGGGCCATCAAATTTAGCCCTTCTACTTTTAAGCCAAGCACAGAAGTTCCCATTGCAGGCCCCCAGTCAACATGGTCTGCTCCCGTACCTGAGATGCTCCTGACATCCACTTCCTGCAGAGGAGCCTTCTGAAACTCTTTCTTTCTGCTCTCTTGTATGAGCTCTAACTCTTATTTTACACTAGCAAAAAAAGATCAGGGCCCTGGGAGTTTTGTGGGCCTTGGAGCCTTGTTAGCACAAGCTAGTTTTGCCCTTTCCCAACCCAAGTTTCTATGACTCCTGACTACCTAGGGGAGAGGCGGTAAGAGAGAGAGACAATTGCAATTAGATTATTCTATGAAAAGCAGCAGAGTAAGTGCTCAGTCACCTTTGCTTCTTTTTCTTCTTTTTTTGGGAGTGGGGCATCAGAAGTAAGCTATCAGAAGGATTTAAAATGTCTCAATTGTTACCCTCTGCAACAAAGAAAAACTCAGTCGAAAAATGACTGGCTTTGCCTTGAGGGGAGCAAAGTTTGAGTGCCTTGCAACACTGGGGGCACACTTGGTTTGGCATTAGAGAAGTTAATCCGAAGAGGTGGTAGAAAAAGTGTGAGAAGAGAGAATGGAAAACCAAAACCAGAACCAGATTAACACATGCTCAGATATTTGCTTTCTGCTACTATAAGCATTCATTCAACAGTATCCTAGTGCTCATAATCTGCTTGCTTGTAATTATTTCTTATATTTTGTATGGGTTTGCATGGTTGTGCCCATAACCACTTTGTAGAATGACAGAACAGAGGGAGGCATCTTCATAGAGAATTCAACATGGGAATCAGATGGGTCCACAGATGCCCGACTGCTTAACCCATCCTTGGGACAGGAATGGTGGCCCTGCACTTTCAACATTCTTCTTGTTGGCATGTGATGTTCCCAAAAAGTTGTCCTTCCTTCTCTTGGCACCAAGCAGCACTTGGACCTTTTCACTGGTTTCTTACTGATAATGAAAACCTTGACTAAATGGGCAGGCACGACTCCAGAGCTGCTTTCCTCCAAGGTCCATGCAGAAGGTTCCTTCACCCAGGAGCAATGCCCAAGCAGACAGAAAGACTGCTTCAGAAAAGCAAAGCAAATGGACAGTTGCCCTTAAAAGTGATTCTGAGAAAAAATGAGGGCTGCTGCTGCCCATGCTTTAATTACAGGGCTTTAGGGAAACTGCCACACTTGTAGGTGTTAATACTCTGTTCCATTTGGTGAATCAGTTTTATGGTAGCCCCTTTTGTAACTTCTAAGTTAAAGTGGAAATTTTGAGTGCCAGGGAATGTCTCACAAACAGTCCGTGCATATGTTAAAAGGGGACTTCTGAACGAACAGTGCTTTATGCTACCAATATACTGTGCAGCATTTCACCTTTTCCTATTGAATGGATTTTCTGTGAGATTTTAGTACTTCCACAGAGGCATCCCTCTCTGTTCCAAGTACAGCAGAGTAGCCTAAAAGCTCTAGGGCTGAATGCTCTAATTCAGATAATTCCCAGCAATTCAACTCACACCTTCCACAAAGTACATACAACTTTGAAGTGATGTGCAATGCCTCAGGTTTCTTCCATTTAAAAAATGGTATCGGCAGCTGGCTATTTTACTGCAGTGCAACCCCAACATTTTGATCCATTTAACAATTTAATAAAATAAATAGCAGCAGGTTTGTTATTCTGAGGGAAGCAAGAGGACCAATAGTTGGAAGTGGCCCCAAATAATGAGATTCATTCAATGTTTTTCAGACATTTGGCTTGAACCAAATGGTGTGCAGGTAGGAAAATACACCGAGGGTAGAACTATCCAATGGCTGGTTACCAGTCACGATTGCCACCTATTGCTCTGATATCTGATGGAATAGGTATGCAATGCTAGTTGCTGGCCTTGTGATTGGGAGGTTTCTCAAGGGAACTGGTTGGTCACAACAGAGAGCAGGAGGCTGAACTACACAGCTCTATGGTCTGATGTTACCGAGTTGCTCTTGTGATTAAAAATATCCATTATTAGCGAGCAATACTAAGATAGTTTTATCCAACTTTTTTTTTCAGTAAATGCCTAGAGGTGCAATGACCATCCTTATTTCAAATGAATGTGCGCGTAGAGCCTAATTACATATGAAATGTTTATAGATTTTGTTCAAGACATCAGGAGTGGGAGCAGACATGCTCCTTGTTCCCAATCTACTTCATTCCTTTATATTCTATGCAGATGCAGAAATCAGGTGTGCATCTTAGAAACCGGACCAACCTATGGAAATCCTATTTGCCAGTGAATGGCACTAACCAGCTATTCTTGGCTGCAGCTTCTCATCAAGTTTTCTGCAATGCAATAGAACATCATAGTATGTTGCGCTCAAGCTCTGGGAAATCCAGCTTCCATAATTCCCATGATGGCTGGGGCATATGGGAACCGAAGTCCAAAACCAGCAGAGGCCAATAGATTGGAGAAGCATGTCACTGATGAAACTGACTCAGTTGCCTGTGCTATAGGTCTGTCTTGCAGATGAACTCTTTTGCATTTACCATTTCTGTAGGTATACTTACTAAAACAGAGTATGTTGAGATTATTATATTATTTTTGTGTTTGGAGTTTAGGAACGTATGCTCTGAATGCAAAGGAAGGAATATCTCATTAATTCAGACACATAGGCCAAGGGTTTTACTGAGATTTTATTGAGTAAAATCTGGGAAGGTGGTTAAAAACTAATTTCCTCCCATTTAATGCAGACTCAGCATGCAGTCCTTTTAAAGTAGCTCTTAGTTCCCTTTCTGTAATAGAAACAACTCTAAAACATTCACAAGTGAAGACTATAAAGTCCTTTGATCCTATTTGTCAAAAAGCACCCTGCCTGTAAGTGCTGTGTTCAACTGACATTTTCTGGCCTCTTCTCTTGTTTCAGCCACTGCAATATTAATTTAAAAGAGTGATAAAGCAAGGCTTAGATCACCTGCTATAGCCTATTTAAAGGTATTTAATGAAGTGGCACACAGGAAGTCCCCCCCCCCATTACGCTGCTTCCTACGTTTTTTAAAAAAAGATAGAAGAGTATTATTCATTGGATCTCAACTTTTCTCAGGCACCAGTTAGCAGGCTTAGAATAGATTGGTTCAAGTGGGGTTGCTGGAACTTGTCCAGTAATTAGGAAATGAGGTTTAAAAGCTCAATTCATCCCATAAACAGATGGGATATGGGTTGCTTGCTAAATTTACAATAGCACTAGGAGCTAATTGGGTAACTCAAAAAGGTCTTCCAGCTACTCTATGCTTGCATCTATGGGAGGTTTCAAGAATCATAGCAAAGGGCTGCAGAACCTCACTACTACTACTGGTACAAGACGGTGAAATTCACCTGTGTTTTTCTGCCAGTTTTTCATTTGGAGGAGAATTTATTTTAGATATGTTTTCAAAGGAGAAGAGTATTTCAGAAAAGGATTTGAGGAAAGTATTTTGTTACTTATTTAGGGACAAAGTGGGGAAGAATACTGTGTCAATGTTTCTTGGTGGTAGAATCTTCCCTCTAGCTTAAAGTGACCAGATTAATTTTTTGTTAAGCGGGACGGGGGGGGGGGGGCGCCTGGGCGCCGCCATTTGTTTTGCCCTCTGCGCATGCGCAGAACGCTGCGCATGCGCAGAGGGCAAAACAGCAAATGTCGGCATCCAGGTGGGGGGGGAGGCAGGGGGGGGAGGCGGGAGGGCGCTTGGATGCCTGGAGCTCGCGACAGGTAAGCTGCCGGCTGCCTCCTTTCCCCGTCTCCCGCCTCCCGTTCGTTGCTTGCCAGCCCGGCCGAAGGGGAGGCGGGAGGCGAGGAAAGGCCTCCCGAAGGGGAGGCGGGCTCCCGAAGGGCTGCCGGCTCCCGAAGGGGAGGCGGGAGACGGGGAAAGGAGGCAGCCGGCAGCTTACCTGCTCCAGGCATCCAAGCGCCGCGGTCTCCCGGTCGCCCGCCCGGCCCCAGGGCAACGGCGGCAGCGAGGCGACGGGGGGAAGAAAGGGGAGGGGGACGAGGAAGGGCTGTTTGCGCCACCAGAGGGGCCGCTCGTCCCTCACCCCTCCCAACAGCAGCGGCGCCTCCGAGGGCGGGGCTAGGGATGGGGCAGGGGAAGGAGAGGAGGAGCAGCCTCCCTTCCCCCTCCCCCCAGCAGGCAGCCGCCTCGCTGGAATTCCGCCCGACTTGCTTCCGCTACCTCTCTTTTGCTTCCCCTCTAAGGTGACCAGACGTCCCGCTGTTTCCGCATTCTTTTCAAAAAAAGCGGGACTTTTTGAAAAGAATGCGGGACGCGGGATACACGCTTGAAAAGCGTGTCTGTCCCGCCAAAAGCGGGACGTCTGGTCACCTTACTCTAGCTGTCTGGTCACCCTTGATTAACTATATAGGCTTCCTCCTACTGGACTTTTCCACAGCAATACTAAAATTACTAGCAAAGGGAGTTCAGCTCTTGAAAAGTTGTTTAACACTTTTCTTTGCAAAATGTCAGAGAAATTGCCCACTATCAATGTCAAATTGCCCTCTACATTTGGAACTGTGTGCCCAGCTCTACTGTATAAGTTTTTCCCTCCAGTGAAGGATGAAATGATGGGAGGAAATGGAACCAAATTAAAATGGAAAGGCATTGCTCCAAAAATATATTGCAAAATTGTGCGTGATTCATCTTTGAAGCTCTTTTTCAACAAATGACTCCCCATTTCCCGCAGAACAAAGTCTTGGGAAGAATTGGACTACCACTGCCATCAGCCCAAACTATCCTACTGATAATCAGGTTATAAAAATACTTGTCTCTCCTGCCCTAGAGCAGAGTTTATCAAATTGTGTCACATGGAACCTAAATGGGGTTCTGTGAGAGACTAAGAGCTAAAAGAAAAGAGGGAAAAATTCACTTTAAATGCAACTATTCTTCATAACTAGAACTTCTCCTCTTGCTCAGGGGTTCTTAGAATTTTTTTTAAAAACAGGTTTTGTGGCCTGAAAAGTTTGAAAATCCCAGCTATAGACAGCATTCCTCTCTGGCATTGTATGTAATCTGTGGCTTATACATGCAATCATGGAAACATTTACCTTCATCTACAAAAGATGCTGTAAGCGCACAAACGAGAATCTATAAAATTACTCAAAGGACTTAAACCAGCTCGTTGGGAAACAAATATGTTCTTTGCTGTTGACAGTCATTTTCTTTTATCAAGCCAGAAGGGGAAAGTATATCTGGCTCTTGCACTAGAAGCTTTTGGCAGTGTAGCTACAGAAGTAATTCTAAAGCCATCTTATACAGCAGCTCCTTCCTTGCTGCTTTCTTAAGGCAGAAAGAAATCCAGATGGGGACTGTCAAAGCAGCATTTAGCACCAATTTGTCCCTCTATCTGTCTCTCTCTCACTCACACACACACACATGCCACTCTTCTGACCCACTATCCAGCTCAAGACAGCTGCTTTACAGTAATTATCCAAATGGTTAGTAATTGCAATTAATTCCCAAGCAGGAGTCAGGACTTAAAGCTTTACACAGGGCAGATTGTGCGGGGGTGTCCAAAAAAGATCTTTAACAGGACACAATATAAAAACGACTTATAGGATACTGAGATCTCAACCCCTTTCATCATACAAGAGTTTGCCAAGTGGAAATACATAAAAGCTGTATTATATACTTCTGAATCTAAAAAAAGAAGCCTAGCCCACAACACATAGGAAAAATAGCAGAATCCAACTAGCATGAATGGAAAATGGACACACACTAAGTCAGACAATAGCTTCTAACAGTTAATGCATCAGCCACATTGTAGCTCATCCCAGGTCATTAATGTTGCCACATAATGATGGATGCATTTGGAACATCTAGTATTCATGCATATACAGTATGTATTAAAGATGACTGTGCTTCAATTTTCAGGTGCAAACATTTATCGCAATGTTATATTGGTGTAAAAGTATTGAATCAGAATAATGTGCCATCATTTTAAAATACATTTGTGCGGTTATGCACTGTGTTACTCACACTTTAGGTAGCACTGTCCCTTCTTGCAATAGTTGGATATGGTCTATACATTAAATATGAATCCATTCTAAAAACCTCTGCTTGTACTTGCATGGAGTTTCTTATAGACACTTATATTCTACCTGCATTACTCAGATATGCATCACAGAATTTCAATAAGGGTTAGTTATAACAATCACCCTGTTGTAAGTATAACTCAGAAGCTGGAACATTAACTGATAAAAATTATTCTTTCCCTGTTATGATTGTGCTTTGGGCTTTAAGAATTAAAAGGATTCTTAATACGGGTCTACAGCTTGAGTTGAAGTCCCCTATGTACTTAACAATCAAAATAAAATAGAGGGGAAGACATGGGAGTTGGCTAAAGGAATCAATACACATTGGAAAGAGAAATCTATCACTAATTTGCAGTGGTGGATTGTTGCTACATGCTTGTAACCTTATGAATTTTTTTCAACAAAACGGAAAGGAGAAAACTTTTGAGCAATACGAAGTTTTTGCAATTACATATTTTTTCTCCTTCTCTTCTTTTTATTATTGTACTTGTCAATTATGAGGTTGTATTGATCCTTTAATACTGTTATATATACCTGTACTTTTGCTGATTAGTTTAGCATTAAAATATTAATTAAAAAGGACCTCTCTACCTGCAGTTATCACGGGATGTAAAGCTACTCCACGTTTAGCACAAAATCAAAAGGCGTATCTATTTTCCTCTCATGGCACAGCAAAATTTTCTTTTTCTATTTTTATTTGTCTGTGTAACAACCAATAGCTACATTTTGTCTGGGAAGTTCAGTGAATGCAGCTTAAACTTATACAACATCAGATAGCACAACATAACATACCCACTCTAAACATTAAGAAACAAATACACAAGAAAGCCTGAACAAATCAGTGCCATAGAAACAGCTAAACAGTTCAAATGTAGATTTAAAAAACAAAAACAAAGATGAAGCCTTGTTTATTTTCACAGGCAACTTATTCTGGCTCCAAGATGATCATTTATGCCAGATAAGTCTCTCTAGGATGAGTGTCATCATGGTCTCCATCTCACCTTTTGGGAGGGTGTCTGAGTTCTACCATCTGAAAATATCCCTAATGTCTTTTAACTCTACAGAAATGCATAAATAATCTTTATACATTTATTGAAATTTACTAAAGATTTACTGTAAACTTTTAATAATAAATACGTTAAATATCTGAAGGTATTCTGAAGACGATCTGGACAGCATGTATGAAAAGAGACAGAGCTCTGGTTAAATGTTTAATTTCAACATTTTAAACTAAGGCCAGAAATACAAGCAAAGGCACTTGTGGAGTGTAAAGCAGTAGCATATATCTCACTGCATCATGGGGAACAGTCTTGCTGCCACATTTTTGACCGGCTATTGTTTCCATGCTGTTAATCAGGAAGCCCCTTGTAGTATGTTGTGGAGCAAGGCCAAAATAAAGACACTCATAAAAAGTACCGTTTTCAACTGGCACAGTAACTTTAAAGATGAAGGCTGACATACCCAATTCTTTATATGGGAAGCAAAAAATTATCTTCTTGCCTATCACAGCTTGAATTCTCCTCTACAGAAGAGAGAACGCCAACCATCTTGAGTTTCATATTTATTTTAAAGACTGAGATTCCTCGGCTGAGCTGTGCAATCTTTATAACAAAGACAGCACATGACCTCTTCAGCAAAATCATCTTTCCCGCTTTTTAAAAGCAGCAATCAATCATCCTTTTCAAGCTAAGTGTTAAAAGAATAGCCAAGCTTCTAAATGTGGGAATCCAGAAATGACGGTTTGTTCCAGAACATTTCCATAAAGGAGGAACAAGCAATCACTTTTGTTGATCCATTTCCTTTGCTGGGGGAAAAAAGAAAAGAAAAAAACAGGCTCTGATGAAAGCCATCAAAGTTGTCAAAAGAATGGATTTCCTGGCAAGTCCTCATGTAATGGAACAAATAACTTCTAGGCAAGAGTAGGAGAGACTTATTCATGAACTACATAGCCTCTCCTCCTTCCCTTATTTGTGGGAGAGCAGAAAAATAAAGGGTGTCCAGAAACCCCATCATAATAAGAGATGAAGATGAAGATAGATCCCTGGGCGAGGTCCTTCCAGTGTCAATTCAATCATGATAGCTGGCTAAAGATTGGATCAAGATAGGGCCAGCCTCAGAAGAATTCAAACAAAGACATTGATGAGGAAGAAGCCATCTTGCTGAAGAAAAAGGGAGCTAATGGAACTGCAGCCAGCAAGTCTCTTAGGGGCTAGAAGTTTTAGGTCTTCAGGGGTGTCTGCTCAGTCAGGTTGCGTACATCTTCCAGGAACTGCTTGGGGGTCAGGATGTGGGATGACCCTGTTGGGAAGAGAAGGATTACCACAGAACCCATAAAAAACAAGGCACATGTGAAGAATCAGCCTATCCACTGGCTGTGCACTTACCAATCAGCACTTCCCATTTTCCATCAGTAGCCTCCGTGACTTCATAGGCACAACGCATCTCTGACATGGTAACACCGCCAAGCACAAACAGGATAAGACGGGGTCCTGTCCTGTACTCAGTTGCTGTCTTGGTCTTGTGCCAATGTCCAAAACGGGCACTGTGAGAGAAAAATGGATGTGGGCAGAGGAACCATCTGCAAAAAAGACTGTCAGCCTAGCAATCTGGGAAAAACAGCTTTTCCTTGCATGCTAGACAGCTCCCTGGGAACATGCAACACCAAAGCAGGCTCAAGAGATGAAGGATCCCACCAATGTTCCCTCTAAGCTGCGCAGCTGCGCATGTAATGAGAGAATGGCGCGCGGCAGTTTCCAACTGCCGCGCACCGTTTTCTAATATTAGAAGCTGCGCGACTGCGCACATGACTAGAGAACGGCGCGCAGCAGTTTCCAATTGCCACACGCCGTTTTCTAACGTTAGAGGGACCATTGGATCCCACCCTCCCAAATGTACATAGAGAGAATCAGCTCCATCGTATACTCTTCAGCCGTTCAAGGACAGGTGTTGTTGCACCTACAGTTCTTTCATACAGGAGCATATGTGATGTGAGAGTGTTCTTCAACAAAGCTTAAGTGGAAAAGCAAACATCTTTACCTAAGGGGTGAGTACATTTTCTCCTTATAATTTACATTTAATTTACATGAGCCGAGGTGGCGCAGTGGTTAAAAGCAGCACTGCAACCTATTTCAGCGACTGCTAGTTCAGCAGTTCAGCTGTTCAAATCTCACCGGCTCAAGGTTGACTCAGCCTTCCATCCTTCTGAGGTCGGTAAAATGAGGACCCAGATTGTTGGGGGCAATATGCTAAACTCTGTAAACTGCTTAGAGAGGGCTGTAAAGCACTATGAAGTGGTATATAAGTCTAAGTGCTATTGCTATTGCTATAATTTACATTTAGATCTGGTCTCTTGTATTAAAAATGGTGCTGCCTTATGCTTTCTTCTATTTGGAGCATCACTTACCTCACAGCAGTTTGGGAACAGGGACCAGGGACAGGGCAAGACACATAGGGCCAGGCCTTCTTATCCAGCTTGTCTTCAATGGCATCCTGTGTCAAGATGAGCAAAAGTAAAAAGACGGGATCCCCTTTTTTTCTGGTTTGATGAAACCTGGGATTGCGTAAAAGGCTACACAAGAAGCCGTATGGCTGATCCTGGCTGCTCA
The DNA here is from genome assembly GCA_023053685.1 of Diadophis punctatus similis. Classification (NCBI taxonomy): domain Eukaryota; kingdom Metazoa; phylum Chordata; class Lepidosauria; order Squamata; family Dipsadidae; genus Diadophis; species Diadophis punctatus. The sequence goes on from JALIGW010000002.1 coordinate 153,182,983, forward strand.
GTTTGCATGTCCGGGCACAGCCATTTTCATTTGTCTTTTTCCCTGGGGGGTGTTCTATTCTCAAAAATTTCATCCTAACCACAGCTACTGCCTAAGCAAGAAGTCAAAGTTGTGCAGTTTGGCTGCACAATAGATCTGGATTACAGAACAACATAGTAATAAGGACTTCACGATTTATCTTTTGTTTATTTTCTACGGCAATATGTTTTCTTGTGCAATCCAGGTCACAAAGATACACAGGGTAGATGGATTCTCAACTGGATTTGCCTCAGGACGGAAGCTGAATCCATCTTCAAGTACACAACCAACACTCAAGGCAGCCAGCTCCCTTTCCCTCCTTCTATGTACCTCCATGACATCCTTAAGAATGGGAATCCACCGGGAGAGTTGGTAAGTAGGCTCTAACCGCACTTTCCTCACAGGCTTCAGGTTTCCAGCAGTGTCCTGCGAGTGAGTAGAAAAGCCCATTAAAAAAAAATAAAAAGAGCAGGAACGGGACCTGGTTGGAAGAAAGACAGGAGGGGATGGACAAGATGGTTCAGGAAAGCTCAGTGCTTAGAGGAAGATGCAGTGGCTTACCTAAATGGCTCCAGCAGGACAGGCTGAGGGACAGGCAAGTGAGCAGGAAAAGAGCAGAGAGAAGAATGAGTAAAGAGAAACATACAACATTGGCAGACTAAATAAGAGAGATTCTCGTCTTCATCACTAGGACAGCCAGAGGTTACCCTTGTCCTTGAACTGCCAGGGCCATCATTCAGACTGCACTAGTAAGTGGTAACTATGCACAAACCGCACAGGCACAAGCTACCTGCCCAACAAACATCACTAGGCAGATGTGTATGTGAAATACCTCTGGCATGATGGCGGCTCCCAGACAGTGCATATTGTAGAGGGTGTCTCTCTCCTGCTGGATGTTGGCATGTTGGATGAGCTTGGTGAGGTTCTCCTCGTTAATGCCTAGGTAAAAGGAATACAGCTCAGACAGTGTCATCCAGAGTTTGATACCCTTTACCTTCTATTATGTTGTCCCCTGCTGTTGCCACATCAATCATCCACACTTTATTTTTCTCAATCACTGCTAAATCTGGTGTGTTATGCTCCAAGGCTTTATCAGTTTGTATCTGGTAATCCCACAATATATTAACTTGCTCTATACAACTACTTTTTCAACTCAATGTTCCCACCAATTTTTACAAGTGCTCCAGTGAATCTTTTTGTGAATCTATTTATTCCGCTTCTTAGTACAATCCACATTTTTCGGTTGTAAGTCATCGCTTAGTTTCCCCACAAGACAGGAATGTCTAAGGGGATGCTAGAACTCCCAGTCCCCTGGTTTCTAGGCCAGCACTTCTCTCCGTTTCTGTTGCTATTTCAGTTTTCATCACCCAAAGAGTGGAAGTGGATGACCATTAACCATGAGTGTGATGGTTCTGATCGTGCTACTATGGATTTTTATGCTTTTTAAAAATACGTTCTGTAGAAACAAAAAAAGGGGAAGTAAGGAACTTCTTTTCTGTGGTGGCTCAGAGGACTGTAAAATGATAGTTGAGACAACCACCCAAGACTTATGAGTTTGAAGTAGGCAGTCATAGAGGGGATTTAATCTGTCTCCTAGGAAACAGATGTAACAACCAGCAGTGTTGTGTGAACATGGCTTCCGGGTATGGGCAAGAAGCGTCCTGAAATTTCTCTTCCTTTTGGTCCTTGCAGGGGACCTTTTCCCTAACCTAGCTGAGAGAGAAGTTATCCAGCAATGGTACCATTCTGGAGAAGTATGCAAAGCAGGATAATGCGAATCTTATCAAATGCCTCCACACTGGTATCAAGGACAATTGGCACGATATTCTTCATTGGGTTCTTGACTTTCTCCCCTTCAGCATCTGCCCCTGTGGCCAGGTCCTGTGAGGAGGGAGAAGAGATGCCCATCAGAATCGATCCTTTTCACCAGGGGAGAGAACGACACACCCAAAGTAGGTTGTAGTTCACTGTGAATACACAAGAGTTGGGCTGCTCTTGTTCTCACCTCCCCTGAATTCACAATGTGCCTACCTGCTCCACGCTGCACAGCTTCTCAATGGTGCCCTTAAAGGTATTCATACAGTCTTCAGCCAGATGCAAATGGGTGGAATACTGCAGGATGAAAGAGGATGGTAAAAAAAAAAAGTGGGCATTTGCCAGCATTGAATTTTTTCCCTCCTGCTCCTCCAATGAACAAAAAGTTGCCAGTAGATAATGAGCAAGGCAAGACCCAAGGGGCTCCTGAAAAAATAGCCACATTCTGCAGTAGCTAGAAATGCCATGATCAACAAGTGTACTCTAATTTATGCTAATTGATAGTGGGTGATTATAGGATTGACTTATTTTAAATCACTTCTATAACTGACTGCAGCACACAAATAATTAAGTACAGGCACACAATACATTTTGCATCTTTTACCTTGTGAACTTCTTTCTGGTATTGAGGCATCTTCTTCAGGATCTGAGAGAGGTCTTTAATGTTAGCCTAGAAAGAAAAACAACCATTGCCCATGACAAACTCAACATAAAGGTAATAATACTAAAGGGATAGTAAAATTTCAGATAAAAGCAACTCTCTCACCTTACAACAGCTCCCTACAACCTTACTGAATGATCTCCTAATACTCCTAGATACCCTGGATTTAGCACCAAGATATGTGCAGGGCATTCAGGTTAATGAAAGCTGTCTTACAAGACCTACAGGTTGATGGCTCCTCTATTTTTTACGTTGGGCTAAGTAAGCTCTAAATTTTTAGAGCAGTCACTCAAGATGCATGAAGAAACTTACTGTTAAAACTCTGAAGAATGGAAATATGGTAAGTCATTTGTCCAGAACTTCCATTTGTATGAAAGTTCTATGGGGGAACGTCAGTCCCTATCCTATACTGTCTGTTATTCTCCCAAATGACTTCAATGTCACTTTTGCTGCTCTGCAAAAATGTTGGAAATGTCAGCAAATACCGGGTTCCTTTTACCATATGTGGTGGACATGTGCCGAAGCCAAAGGGTATTGGAGTTTAATCCAAATATGGATAGCAAAAATATTGAAACAATGTATAGAGTTGAAACCAGAGATATTCCTGTTGGGTATACTACCAGAGAAATTTAATAAAGAAAATACATATTTAATTGTTCATATAATCACTGCAGCTAGAATTGCATTCACGCAAAAATGGAAAGCAACAAAAGCCCCTTCTGAAGGGGAGGTAATCAAAAAAATATCGGACTGTGTAGAAATGAATAGATTGATAATGAAAATTAAAGATAAGGAAGACTCTGAATACTATAATGTATGGGGAAAATTTTACGACTGGATAGAAAATAAGAAACACTGAATAAATTGGAGGAAAATAGAAAACTGAAGGTGGTAGACCCAGGTGACAAAAGTAGGTACTTGAGGAGGCAGCATTAAGGTAGCAGTGAATATACCTAGGGAGGTATAAGACATACATATGGATATGGATATTGAAAAAATATAAATTTAAGAGCAGCACCGATAATTAAATTTAGTTAGGGATATGAGCAACCTGTCTGTTAATCAAGAGATTGATTAGGATTAGATTCACTCAAGGAAGGGACAAGAAGGAGAAGAGGAAGTAGAGAAGGAAGGGAAGAAGGGGGAGAGGAGGGAAGTAGGAAAGTGGGAGAGAAGGAGAAAGAAGGTAGAGGGAAGAGAGGGAGACAGAGGGAGGGGAGTGACATGATATAAGGGGGGGGGAAACAGACGGGAAATAAAAATATAAAAGGTGCAAATTAGGATGTTGATTTATGGTTTATTGAAGAAGCAATGTATATGGTAACTAAGTATATTTTGTTATGAATTAGGGTATATGTATGGATGTATATGTGGAGAAAAATTAAAAAAACTTTTTTTTAAAAAATGTCACTTTTGCTGCTCTGCCTGAAGATTCCTCATCTTGGTGTACCCAAAGGCCCTCTTGTTTTCGCACCATCTGTACCTCTCGACCTTTCTTGTGCATTGTGCACGTAACTGGGTTTTCAAAATGTTGTCCGGAACAAATGAGACCTAGTTAAGTAAGGTTGTTTTTCCTCCCTGAAAAACCAAACAGCGATCTGATGTTTTCTTTCACTGTCACATAACTTGAACCAAAGAAGCCTAGCTTGCAAGATGTAGAATGCAAGGCCCCCCTCCGTTCCCCCCGCCCCCTGGGCATGTCACTCAGGAAGGCAAATCACAGCCAAGACGAGGTTCTGGCCATCCTACCTTATCTGTGGTGAGCCTTTTGCTTTCACAGAAGGTCCGCAGGAGCTCAGTCACTTTCCTGTGGAAGGAGGTCACATTCAGGGCCAAATACAAACACTCATCCCAAAAGTTGCAACTCTTCATCTCTCCCACAACAATGGACTCTGTGCAGCCTTCAAAGTTCAGGGCTCTCTGCACCAGAAATGGCAGTAATTCTGGAACTGAGGGTAATGGTGGAAGCAACATCAAAACCCACCCACCCCTCTTCACAATGGACACCAATGGCAATCCAGATCAATTTAGGAAGAAGGGCTCCAGCAGGGTTATACCGCTCCAGCCAGTTATCGTTCTGGCTGATTCACAAACTCATCAGGCAACCAGGCAGTTGTATGTAGGGCTGCGTAGTTGGGTAGGGTCTCACTTGGATACGTCTGCGATGTGCATATGGCGTAATTGCACCCAGAGGTCATCGTCCTCATCCAAGAGTACCACCTTTTCCTTGGAGTCACTGATGCCTGTGGATTCATACCTGAAGGAAGGCAACAGAGTAATATTCTGTAAGAAACATATGGTTGCTCTCTAAGTGGGAAGGCACAGAATTCTTTTACTCTCTTATTCATTCTTCATCCCCCACAATAGCTCTCACCGGTAAGTATCGCTGTCAATGTTGAGCAAGTCATAGGCCATGGCTTGAAAGGTGAGCTCATGAAGAAGTGGTGACACCAGATCATAGCTGCGGTCAACTATCAGAAGCTGTGACCGAGATTTGTCAGGGCCCTGAAAGCAGCAAAAAGGGAAAGACAAAATAATAATAATAATAATAATAATAATAATAATAATAATAATAATAATAATAATAATAATAATAATAATAATAATAATAATAATAATAATAATAATAATAATAATAATAATAATAATAATAATAATAAAATCTTGTGGTCTGTGTGTTATGCTGCATCTTTCCCTGCTAAGCAGAGTCCTTAGGTGTGGTCTGAAAGTCATCTACCCTGCATCTTAAGAAATGTATAAATCATGGCATGATTGATTTAATCTGTAATCCTTTTTGGAAATAAATTCCCCCCAAGCTCAGTGCGCCTGAGTAAATAAAAAGACTGTCACAGAGCTGCACTGCTAATTATTTAACAGCAGCCCTGCTAAGGAAGAGTGGAACAGCTGAGTAGTGCAGACCCAATCTCCCCTCCAAACATTGTTGACTGTGTGCAGCCTCTCTAATCATCTTTGGTAGGGAGCCTGGACAAAAATGTATTGTTCAAACAATGCAAACCCCCTTCCAAGCAAAGTACCTTATTTTTCGGACTATAAGACACACTTAAATTTACAGGAGGAAAACAAGAAAAAAATAGTTTTTGGTCTCCACGCATTGCGTTTTCGCCCTCCCAGGCCCCCAGTAGCACTCTGCAATTTTTGGCCTGCACAGTGCTTCTGGGGCCTGGGAGGGCGAAAACGCGATGCACGGAGGGCTTGGGAGCCCCAAAACGGACCCGTTTTTGGCAAAAACAGGATGTGCGGAGCACTGCAGAGTGCTTCTGCTGGCCGGGCAGGGCGAAAACGCGATACATGGAGGGTTTGGGAGGCCAAAAACGCCCGTATTCGGTCTATAAGATGCACCTAAATTTTCACCCACTTTTAGGGGAGAAAAGGTGCGTCTTATACTCCAAAAATACGGTAAATACCCCCATAAGCATAATGGACTTATACTTGTGATACCCTGCAAGCAACAATAGAGGCAAGCTAGAGGCTGTTAATTCTCTGTAATGCAGATTCTGCTATAGAGCCATTTGAAACAAGTCCTTTAGATTTTACCTGGACATCCCACCATGTCCATGTTTAACTGACCTAATAATGTCCTGAGTTTTGAGGGTACTTTGGTTGTGATGACTGGGAGAGGATGGCAGGAGAACCCAGTTTTATCTAAATGCTGCCAGCTGTTTAACATCCAGTTAAGGCATTTACAAAGGCAGCAGCAAGGGCATCATTGTTACCAAGGCATTTTCAGCATGCCCAAGGCTATTCAAAACAGCTGTAGGACTGTTAGGCCAGTCTTTGGTGCTGGAGTACAATGCAATACATCATTTAGCCTGCAGGTGGCATGCAAATACACTATAGAGGCCTATGGACATTAATCTTCCTTTCAGTGAGTACAGTAGCACTCCAGATGTAGGTTAGAACAGCCTTTTCTAAACAAACATTCACTGGTTATGTTGGAACTGCACAATCTCAGAAATCTCAATCACATAGCTACTAGCAGCGGACAGCTAACATATCCAAGCACTACTGATGCAGAAAGATAAATAGCATCCCTTTTCATGCATTCAGGAGTTTAATGACTACTCGATAACTCCTAAAAACACATGCATGGGCTGTAGAAAATATGTCTTACAAGCCTCTCAAAATTGCTTGTTATAGATAAATCAACATCAAACTACTATCTCTTTCTTAAAGCAAAAAGCAGTACTTCCTATTCAAAAGTAACACACTCTAAGGTTTCTGGACAGAGTTTCTGTTATGAAGTCACCTTGCCTTGTACACAGAATTTTGCAGCTGTTATTTTCACACAATAATCTCTTGTGTTTGCTTTTCATTGTTTTATCTTTTTTGCCACAAAAACTGATTAAATACAGAGAGACTGAATTTCTGCATTGGGTCCTTTGGTTGGCAGCAGTAAGAACACTCCTCCACCTCCAAGACCACATTTTGATACAGCATTCCTGTTCATTAACACGGTTGTTTAAAAACAAATTACAACCAGTGGAAAGCCTTGCTTAAAAATCATTTGGGGCAAAGAAGTTGGTTCAAGTAATGACATGGGAAGATCTCAGCCATAGATGAGGAACAAGTTCCTTCTCCTCTTGCCCTATTACCTCCCTCCCGGTTAACATTTTTTATTGTATTTTTATTTTAAGAGGATTTCATACCTATCAATAAAAGTCAGTCTGGCCTTTTCTTTATGCGGCAACTGACATACCACTATGACAAATTACTGTGTTGCAGAATTGTTACAAACTTGAGTGTTTTCTTGAAAACATAGGTAGACTATTTTGGTTCTAATCATAATGAATTGATTGATTGTATACTATCACATTGTTGTGAACTCTTAAGTAGATTTTCTCCATAACAATCCGTATCTAACCTGATCTTTCAGGTCTTCCATTAGTGCACCCATCACCACTTTAAGTGAGTCCACCCATCTTGTTGCCCTCTTCTTCTCTTTTCTTCAAACTTTTCCAGCATTACAGATTTCTTCAGAGAGCTGGGTCTCGTAATATGTCTAGACTAGAGTATGATGATTGGAGCATGGCCATCTGTGTCTGATTTGATCTGTTCACTAATCCATTTGATTTTTTTTGTATGTCTATAATATTCCCAGGGGTATTCTCCAACATCAGATTTCAAAATGTGATCACTCTTTCTATCCTGTTTCTTCAAATTCTTAACTTTCCCTTCCATAGAGTGTCAGAAAGAATATCTGCATTGCTCTGCACTAATCTGACATCAAAGTCATTTGAGCATATTTTCTAAGGCCTTCATGATTATTCTACCAAGTTCTAGTCTGAAATTCAGGTCCTCAAAGCAATTCATGATGCTCACCTTGAAAATGGTGGGTATAGGGCTCAAGATGGAAACTGGTTGGCTTTCTTCTTCTTTTGGCCTAACATGGGAACTTGCACATAAGCAGTTTGCAATCTGTTTCACAGTCACCACCTGGTTATATTACTGAACAACTCCACTTGTTTTTAGCAATAATGTAGTCAATTTGATTTCTATGTATTCCATCTAAAGATGTCCACATAGACAGTGTTAGTAATGAAGAAATAATTGGATTGCCAGTCCCGAAGGTGCTTTTCAAGAGGCAACTGGACTTTCTTGTTTTGCTGTGAAGACGAAAAGCTGAAGAAGCTTCTTGGATAAAAAGCGAAACATATTTGAAGAAGAAAAAAAACAAGATTTAAGTCCAGTTGCCTCTTGAAAAAACACCTTTTGGACAACTATGATCTGGATGACTGAGAATCTCCATAGACAATTAGATTGGCAGAAATCAGTAAGACATTCTCCTGTTTCATTTTGGCTTCTTAAGTCATATAGCCCAACTACATTTTCTTCCTTAATATTTCTAGTTTTGGCATTCTAGTCTCCAATCACAAGCAGCACATTCAGTCTGAACTTGACCATCAAATTCTGCTTCTACAGCAGCCGTTGGAGCACACATTAGGATAAATGTCACACTAAAAGTTTTACATAACTGATGTTACTGTCCACAAAGTCTAATTGATATATTTGATTGCAGCCAAGTACTGTTCTTGCTATACCTTTCCTAACTATAAAAGCAGTTTTCTATCCCTGGTTTTCATGTCTTGAGTAGTAAAGAGCGTAATCCTCTGACTCAAAATGTGGAGTTCCAGTCTATCTCCATTCACTGTTGCCCACGATGTCATTTTGTAGTACTTTTACTTTTTCACTGCTGTTGAGCTTTCTCATGTTCTTGTGCTTCATGTCCCCACCATAATTCTGTCTCTGCGGCTTTGAATTTTCTTATCCTGTTTGACAAAATCAGCAACTACACTTCTTTAATCTAGCCACGTCATAAACATCATTAGTACTCCTCAGGTTTTTTTCTTAGTAGTAAGAAAAGTAGTAAGAAAAACAATAGTAAGTTGATGGCCCAGCCTGAATAGCCATCACCCAGCATTATATTGTAAACCATTTTATATATTTATCCATGCTTTTTTTCTTGGATTATCATTGCTTTCTCCTGTGCAGTATGAAATGATGCTTTTGCCATTGTCATTAGAGTGATCATCTGCCTCCAGCATCTTTGTATAGCTTTATAGGTACTTGTTTTCTTTAGCTGGACAGCTGGGATTCATTCATGCCTTGGGAATATAATGTATATTCTTGGCATTCTTTGCTCATCCCATCCCAGAAATATTCCCCATCACCATGGTGAGGCACCACAGCAGGATCTGGGGCATTTCTGTGTGTAATCATAAAGACCAACTGTTTATTAGCTAACTAGATGGTATGTGGAAAACCTGGAGGACTTCCCACAACAATTTATTTAGAACTGAAATGCAGCAGTGAGAATTTGTGCAAATAGTGTGCTTCAATCCTGTCTCTAGAGACCATTTTTCTGATCGCTGTCTGATTTCCTGACTTCTTGCTCACCCACTAGGAATGCCACTTGGAGAAAGTGATGTTGCTGAATAGTAAGTTCGGGAAAGGGTTAAAGCAAAATCATTGTTCACAGATAGTATTGTTACAATTAAATAGATAACTCACAGTAAAAGAGACTGCAGTCATCTTTTCCTGTGAGCTTGATCCTTAGTGAAGGTCTAAACATGACTTGGAAAGAACTATCCCGCTGCCAAAGGGCCTCTCCTGGAGACCTCTGTGAAAAGCATCTTGACAATGCTTGGCTGGGCATCTTCACTTCCACTTAAATTAAATATGCTGTTTACAGTCAAGGATAGTATTTGGAAGACGGATTCTTCCAACTTTTCATGAGAGACTAGATTCTTCCAACTAGAGATGAGAGACTAGAAAATGTTCCATTTCTACACCCAACTTGTTCATTCTTAAATCCGTCACTAAGTGACACAACAGTCTTCGCTATCTTGTTCCACCCACTGACCTGCTCTTCAACATTCTGGGATACTCTGGGATTGCTCACCTCTCCCATGGTTGGGTTGTCTGCTTTGAAGGCATTCAGCTTCGCCAACACTGCATCGGCCAATAGGCAACACTCTTCAGAACCACTGCAACCACAAATGCAGAGTTATTTAGAAACAGGGCTTCTGGCATTCTGGAAGGGAGACCAAGGGAGACAAATGCCTGGACAAAGTGTCTTGCCTCTTGCATTTCTTGGACCACTTTCTTACACACATATACTGTAAGAAACTTTGCTTTCAATCCCTGGCAGCAGAGATGTATCCAGGGGGCTCAATTGATGAAACAATGTCTCGCACATGATTAAAGCATCAGATCCTGCAGATGAGCTGGTCTGGCAGCAGACATTCATTATAAGAAGTAGGCTGGTCCCTGTCTGCATCAACTAAAAGTAGCAGGATGCTTCATTGCATAATGGACAGATGTGGCCTCCCAATATGCTCCACAATTGCACCCCAGTGTTGTCAAGTATTACACCCCAATTTGTCCTCATTCTCTTTATATGGTTTTAAACAGAGCACCGGTAGGATATCAGTTTTTTTCCCTCCCTCTTCCCTTTGTACTAACTTCCTATAGCGAATTGAGGGGTATTCCTTGAGGGTGTCACACAGTGTGGCAATCTGCTCTGCCATCTTCTCTAAGTGGTTGTTTTTATCTTCCCTGCAGTAGGGGCTAAAGAGATGATGGAAACTTTGAGCGCTGTCCAAGGTATACACCTGAAGAGAAGGAAGGAGGAGAGAGGAAATGGGGGAAAAATGGGAGTGTTATATTAGTGATCTATGAGAAAGGCAGTATAAACTCATACAGTGTTTTGGTAACATCCCCCCCCCACCCCACAATAGTGGTGTCCTTCTTAAACATAGTCTGTTCCTCCAGGAACCATTCACCCTGAATTGACCCCTGTCCTGTATTTGTCAGGATACTATGACCTTAGATGTCACTCCTCTAGACTCCTATAGGAAACTCCTATAGTTTCCTCATTCAGAACTTCAAGCCATCATACTACCGGTAGGACCAGAGCTAATGGTTATTTAAAAATTCTGGATGTACAACACTCCATTAAATGCTGCCAGTTTCTTGGCTCTGAGAACTTTGTAATTAACATTAACATCATCTTATCTTAAAAGAACCTTGAATTAAAGTTTTAAGGACTTTCTTGCTTGAGTAATCATTAAGACATTAAGAGTAATCAAAATGCTGAGTGGGTGGAGGGCAATTTGATAGAAAAAGATAGGAGAAATGGGTGCAGAAACACAGCAGTTTTTAAAGATTTTTTAAAATTCCGCCTTTATTATTTTTATAAATTACTCAAGGCAGTGAAGATACCTAATGCCATTTCCTTCTATTTTCCACACAATAACAACCCTGTGGGATGAAATGGACTGAGAGAGAGTGACAGGTCTAAAGTCACCAAGCCAGCTTTCATGCCTAAGGCAGGATTAGAACTCATGGTTTCCTATTTTCTAGTGTAGTGCCTCAACCATTAGACCAACCTGGCTCTCAAGCAGGCTAGTTATAAATTCAATATCTAATTCATAAGAAAGAAAAAAGAAAATCATCCTCTCTATTCAAATACATGAGAATAAGCTGCGGGCACCTTGACTTATGATAGAAGTGAATGTAATAGACACAACTGATCAAGGAGACTGACAAAAAAACAAAACCATTCTCAACACTTGGGTCAAGTAAGTCTTTTACTCAAATTGGAAATTGGGAAGATTACAGATGTTCCTTTAGAACTTCCACTGGAATTTCATGTTATATATATATATAGATAGATAGATAGATAGATAGATAGATAGATAGATAGATAGATAGATAGATAGATAGATAGATAGATAGATAGATAGATATAGATATAGATATAGATATATAGATATAGATATATAGATATATAGATATATAGATAGATAGATAGATAGATAGATAGATAGATAGATAGATAGATAGATAGATAGATATAGATATATAGATATATAGATATATAGATATATAGATATATAGACATATAGATATATAGATATATATATATCATATATATATATATCATATATATCAGTGTTTTTCAACCTTTTTTGTGCAAAGGCACACTTTTTTCATGAAAAAAATCACGAGGCACACCACCATTAGAAAATGTTAAAAAAATTTAACTCTGTGCCTATATTGACTATATATAAAGTAATTCTCTTGAATAGGAATCAAATAAACAAAAAGAAATTATTTTTCTTTCTTTCTGTCTGTCTGTCTGTCTTCTTTCTTCTTCTTTCCTTTCTTCCTAACATCTCTTTTTCTTTCTTTCTGTCTTCCTTCCTTCCTAACTTCTTTCTTTCTGTCTGTCTGTCTTCTTTCTTCTTCTTTCCTTCCTTCCTAACATCTCTTTTTCTTTCTTTCTGTCTTCCTTCCTTTCTAACTTCTTTCTTTTTCTTTCTTTCTTTCTTTCTTTCTTTCTTTCTTTCTTTCTTTCTTTCTTTCTTTCTTTCTTTCTTTCTGTCTGTCTTTCTTTCTCTTTCTTTCTTTCTTTCTGTCTGTCTTCCTTCCTAACTTCTTTTTCTTTCTTTCTTTCTTTCTTTCTTTCTTTCTTTCTTTCTTTCTTTCTTTCTTTCTTTTCTTTCTTTCTTTCTGTCTTTCTTTCTTTTTCTTTCTTTCTTTCTGTCTGTCTTCCTTCCTAACTTCTTTTTCTTTCTTTCTTTCTTTCTTTCTTTCTTTCTTTCTTTCTTTCTTTCTTTCTTTCTTTCTTTCCGTCTGTCTGTCTTCTCCTTCCTTCCTTCCTTCCTTCCTTCCTTCCTTCCTTCCTTCCTTCCTTCCTTCCTTCCTTCCTTCCTTCCTTCCTTCCTTCTGTCTTTCTCCCTGTAGGAGAAAGAAGGAACCTCTGTTGCCGTCTCCCGCGGGGCTGCAGCCACCCGACTGAGTCCCCGACCGTGGCAGCATCCCTGTTGTTCTCCGGCCAAGCGGCGAAGGAGCCCTGGAGCCCTGACGCCGCCCTGCATCTCGGTCTCTTGGGGCTTGTCCGGCAGCCTGCTGGGAAGGCTGCGACGCAGGGAGGGAAGGAGGTGCTATTGCCGCTCCGGCATGTCTCTGTGGCTGACCGGGGAGCCGCGTCCTTGTTAACAATGGAGAAGCTGCGCGGAGCAGAGGTGCCTGGCGAGCGAGGCGAGTGGCTGCATCGGCGGCAGGCTCCTGCCCGCGTCTCCCGCCCGCTTGCCCACCTCTTGCCTTAGCATTTAAAAGAATGAGAGGCGGGCGGGCAGGAGACGCGGGCAGGAGCCTGCAGCCGATGTAGCCACTCACCTCGCTCGCCAGGCGCCTCTGCTCCGCGCAGCTTCTCCATTGTTAACAAGGACGCGGCTCCCCGGTCAGCCACAGAGACATGCCGGAGCGGCAATAGCAGCTCCTTCCCTCCCTGCGTCGCAGCCTTCCCAGCAGGCTGCCGGACAAGCCCCAAGAGACCGAGATGCAGGGCGGCGTCAGGGCTCCAGGGCTCCTTCGCCGCTTGGCCGGAGAACAGCAGGGATGCTGCCACGGTCGGGGACTCAGTCGGGTGGCTGCAGCCCCGCGGGAGACGGCAACAGAGGTTCCTTCTTTCTCCTACAGGGAGAAAGACAGAAGGAAGGAAGGTAATACAGCCGATAAATACAGTAATAGAGGCATCTCTGTGTCCCGAAACCAACTTTCGGGACACAGAGATGTCCTGTAGCAAAAACACCCGGCGGGTGTTTTTCCCACGGCACACCTTACACTATGTCACGGCACACTAGTGTGCCGCGGCACAGTGGTTGAAAAACACTGATATATATAACATATATAAGATGATTTATATATATATATATATATATATATATATATATATATATATATGTATATGTATATGTATATGTATATGTATATGTATATGTATATGTATATGTATATGTATATATATATATAATGAAATCTCTGCCTGTTTTAACACACTTAAAACACACACACACATTACATGAGTCCAATGTATTGATGATTCTTGTCACTTACTAGTATTCTCTCATAATGATCTTATAGCATAGTCGATTTTCACAATGCCTATCTAAATTGACATTACAATTTCAAATACTTGTCACTAGCCATGCTGATGACAAGTTGGAATCCAAAACAATTGGAAGGGTCCAGGATGTCTACATGTAATCACCATAATTGCACAGGCTCCATCCTCAAATCCTAAAGATAAAGAATTTTCCCCAACCAGTCCTGTCCAACTCTAGGGGGCGATGCTCATCTCCATTTCTTAGCAGAGGGAGCCAGCGTTGTCCCAAGATGGTTCCGTGGTCACATGGCCAACATGACATCACACTGCAGAGCAGAGCATGTGGCGAAAAGGGAACACTGTTACCTTCCCACCAAAGTGGTACCTATTCATCTACTTGCATTTTCATGCTTTCCAACTGCTAAGTGGGCAGCAGCTGTGGCAAGTATGGGAGCTTGACCCGTCACACAGTGTTCAGGTCTTGAACCCAGGCTATCAGCTTTCCAGCTGACAAGCTTAGCTTCTTAACCACTGAGCCATTGTGCTTCCCTCCCCCTTAAGTTCCATAGACCCTTAAAAGAAGTTCTGCTTCTTTTCTTCTGCAAGCATTTTAGTGATGGCTGGTAGCTCGATATAAAAGTAGCTCACTTTTATTAAAAGTGAAATCTCTCAAAGCAAAAGTGTCAATTCATTTATCCTTACAACCTTGAGACTACAGTGAAAATTGGAGGTCCCTGCTCTGTTCCCCTTTTTCTCCTCACCTGTGATTCATAGGGAAGGAAGGCAACATTGATCTCCTTGAGTGTCTTGATTGCTTTCGTGATCCGGGACTTGCTAAGCTCATTAAAGAGGTCATCTGGGCAGGCTGAAAAACAAGGGTGGGAGTTAATGTTCATCATCCACCAGACGTACCATTCATTTTACTGAAAGTTTTTTTATATTTATATATAATATAAACTTAAAATTTCATAAGTGCCTCAGAATAGAACTTCACTTTTGAGCCCTCTTGGTCAGATTCTTCTCTGGGGTCTAGCACAATTCATAATCTCAGTGAAATGGGTTCATGAACCACACTAAGACATATTTTTTTTGTCTGTTGGGAAGTAATATGTTAGATGAATCTAGCCATTATGGTGTGTAAAACATGGTTTACCTCTCAACAGAATTCATGAACCAAATAATTTATTCATCAAATCATGAGTCTGTAGCGATTCTCAGTCATCCAGGTCATGGTTGTCCCAAAGGTGCTTTTTCAGGAGGCAACTGGACTTTCTTGTGTGTGTTTTTTCCGAAGACATTTCGCTTCTCATCCAAGAAGCTTCTTCAGCTCTGACATTCCCCACTATCCTGTCAGAGCTGAAGAAGCTTCTTGGATGAGAAGCGAAATGTCTTCGGAAAAACCACACACAAGAAAGTCCAGTTGCCTCCTGAAAAAGCACCTTTGGTTCATCAAATCATAGTTAAACAAATCATGGCTTAACATGAATTGTACAATTTTGAATCAAATAGATAAAATGCATCAACTATGGATTAGAGAGCCCAGTTTGGGGTAGTAGTTAAAGCATCAGGCTAGCAACTGGGAGACTGAATTCTAGTTCCACCTTGGGCACAAAGCCAACTGGGTGAACTTGGACCATTCACTTTCTCTCAGACCTAGGACGGAGGGAATGACAAACCACTTCTGAAAAATCTCGTGAAGAAACTGCAGGGACCTGTCCAGGCAGTCCAATCAGCTTGGAGGACACGGTCAACCCATTCCTGGATGCTATATCCACCACTATGGAGAATGGCTAAGTGTCTGTTCAGTTGCTTTTATTCTTCACTAACCCGGCTCCCAATAAATGTTATCCCAGGATCCCCCAATCTAGAAGACACCAAGTTAGTAAAGACAGTCCTACACATCTTCTTGTTTGCCTGGGAACATTCCCTGAACTTACTGTCTGTGAAGAAGACGTGGGCAGCCTTGTAGGTGAATGTGGGAGTGCTTTTAAAGTCATTTATCAGAGCGCGGACAGACTGCAAATGGAGAACAGGCTGTTAGCAGCAGTTGTACAAATCCCAAACATTTTCTACTAACTCCCACATCTTGACCCTCCAGTTATACGAACCACCCTTAATCATAGTGATCTCTGGGTGGATAATATTCCTCTTGAGGCTTCAGGGAAATCGAAAGCATTTGCCTTTGTTCTTCCCACCTTTTTTTTTCTTTTCCAAGGAGTTGGTAGAAAAATCTAATTACTAGCCTAGGTATCTGTGGAAATTTCACAGGATCTATCTTTAAGGAGGCATTTATCAATGTATTAACTGCCTAACTAGGCAATGGACCTACCGTCTCAATAGGGCTGATCAAATAGATGGCTTCCAGACTGGGAAGGGGCTCTCGGCGCTTGTTTATATCTTCAATAACTGAAGAAAGTAAAATGTGTATTAGATGTCTGGATGGAAGGACAAAGAATTAGGCAACAATTCCTAGGGGTTTGGAAGGAGGAAAAAAATAGTAAAAGGATATACATATTTGATTCTGACAGGATCAGAAGAAGCTGACTGTAGATCGATCTAAGAAACCAGGGCCCAGCTGTACCTGGATGGACACACTGGGTTGGAGAACTGAGGCAAAGAGTTGTGCCACAAAAGATAGAAGCCTTTCCAGCTCTAGTGAAGGCCTCTGCTGACAGGATCAACAACAGACAAATAGTATCTTGCACGTGCCACTCACTTGTGATTCCTTCAGCCAGAAGATCTGACATCTTAAAGCAGGAGGAAAGGATGCGGGTGCTGGAGTGATCCATAATGAGGACCTTAAGGGACAGAGAGGAAAATAATATTATATATAAAGAAGCAAATTTTAAAGTTGAGCAAAGGTATAATTAAAATAATTAGTTATGTCACAAAAAGGCATGGAACAATAAATAGCTGCACTCATGTTCCCAAGCACTTCCTTCTATGTAATGAAATTATAAAACCAGGGAATCCTATTCTCCTATTTAGTTCTATATTGGTCTTCCAATTTTTCATTTCTACTCCCAAACTTGTATAGATAATTGAAATATGCCCACATTCACATCCATTTCTTGCCCCCACCTCCCACCAAGTTCTATGTCAGAATAAGCCTGGAGGTTATTAGTTTGGGGATCTGACCTTCTTTCTAAGGCATCCTTATCATTATGAATGGTTGGATCATAATACCACTTTGCTAGTAAAGGGATATGTAAGTCAGCATTTACTAGTCCAGTTCTGAGACTATTGTAGAGAAGAGTTAGCATTTAAAACATTTTACTTGCATTGGAGAGAGTCCTTTAAAACCTATTATCTCATTGATGTAACTTCTCTGCAGAAAGGTAAACGAAATGATATTTTCAGATCTGCTATCTTCAGCCAGTATTTTTTTGGCTAGTATAATGCAAGATTGGTCACAACATTGGGGGTTCCATCTGTGTGTGTGTGTGTGTGTGTGTGTGTAAAAACTGTAGGGTTAGGGTATGGGTATAGGTGTAGGTGTAGGTGTATAGTTTAAAGGGGCAACTACGTTTCAGAATATTCTGAGATGGAGAATATTTATTAACTTGACAGCAAATTGTAGGATAGATATGAGATAATCAGCATAGCCATATAAAACACTTGCAAACCCAGTAGAGCAAAACTAATTTAATAACATCTTTGTCTGTCTCAGTTAGCAATTTCAAGGCTCACTTGCTACCTTGCTGCATCAGGAAAAGATATGAGAAGCGTAAAGAACCTTAAGTGTCACAGTGAAGGATACAGCAGGTTTACCGAACACAAGGCCCAGAATTTACTATACAACGAATTAACTGCACCAGATTTTTTTAAAAAACACATAAACAGAAAGTCCAGTGCAGATGCATACAATTTAGATTAGTAAACTGATCAGACAAATTTAACTCATCCAAGACACAGAGGTGTACTAACCTTCCATTCTCCTTCCTTCTTCATGCTGTGTATAACATCATTCAGAATCTCTGAAAAGTGAAGGTTAATTAAGTTAGAATGGAGGCTTTTTCTTTTGTTACAATGAGAATGATTAGCTGAGTCCTGTGCCAGATAAATAATTTTCTTATCACCCCAGTATAGCTTTTTGTCACAATAAGAAAGGTTGTTCTTGACACTGATATAAGCCAAAATGTAGGACTTTGAGTAAAATCACAAAACACACACAGCAGATGTTTTTGCATGGGTTTTAAAAGCAGGAGCGTGAAGGCCGTGCTCTGAAGCGGCGGCAAGTGTTCAGGTTTCTGACATACAGCAGCATCTCTGAGGTGAATCTCAAACTCTCTGGAATCAACTAAACACACAACCTGGACAGCACTTCGCCTCATATGTTGATCTGGTCTTCAAGGTCTTCAGAAGCTTTCCTCTAATGTGTGAAATAAGAGGGTAGCTATTTGAGAGGAACGCCCAGTGATAGGAACCAGGTTGTGGAATGCCCCCAGGTTGTCCTGAGGAGTTTTATACAGGTGACAGAAATACTATTCCATGGCAACATTTTGCTATTTAGAGACAAGGACATGCTATGAGAAGCCTGTCATCATCATGAGACAAAATGACCATTAGTAGTCCTAGTATTTCTGTTTTTTTAAGATTTTGGGGGGCTGTTTTTAAAATGTTTTAGATATTATAATAAAATACTATATATTGTGGAATGCCCTCCTAAGAAAGGTTCATCTGACTACGTTATAGTATTCTGTCAGTGAAGGTTTTTTGTTTTACCCTAGCTTTGTAAGTCTGAAAGCTTTCCAATGCATGTAAAATCTTGCATTTGGGGCTCTTTCTGCTGGAGGTTCTAACTTTATCTTTTAGGTATTTTGCTACATACAATATTTTAGTTTTCAACTGGTACTGTGAACTCTGCATTGGATTCTATTTGTAAAGAGCAGACTGTGTATGTTGTACTGTACATCAGAGGTCTTCAAACTTGGCAACTTTAAGACTTGTGGACTTCAACTCTCAGAATTCTCCAGCCAGCTATGCTGGCTGGAGAATTCTGGGAGTTGAAGTCCACAAGTCTTAAAATTGCCAAGTTTGGGGACCCCCATTGTACATAAACGCAATGTTAGAGGCCTGATTCTGAGACCCCTACTTCTCCTTGAAAGGTGAGGCAGATGGGCAGGTCCTTTTTAATACTGCTGCCTTGTCTGTGCAACTATGCTCGGCCAACATTTTTCCAATGCAGGATTCATCTTATTTGGATGCTTGGTTGAATTTTCCCTGAATTCAATTTGAACACTACTGTTAGAAAAACATCGTTTAAAGCTGTTAATTTGAATTTAGACTATATTATGTGTGACTTTTAAAACATTTTACTGAGAAAAAAATGAGATAAACATGGTTGTAAATAAACAGGATCCTGCATTACAATGATATGGAGGGGGAGCATTCAATAATGCAATTTCTATACCTCCATGTTAATTTGACCAATTATTTAAAACAGAAGGATTGCTGGCAGTGACCCAAGGAATCACAATATTACTTCTTATAATATGAGGACCCAAATTGTTGGGGGCAATATGCTGATTCTGTAAACCTCTTAGAGGGGGCTTTAAAGCACTGTGAAGCGGTATATAAGTCTATGTGCTATTGCTATTGTATTCTCAAGACGGCAATAAAAATGGCAAATATTAATAAGAATCCAGAAGCTTTTAATCAGCCTTTCAGATATGTTGAAACTATAACTTCCAGATTCCTCCGTCTCTGGCAGTAGAAAACAGGGCACTGACCTGTCCCAAATGACAGGGAAATATGATTTGAATATTGCTTCTCCTGCAGAAAAAAAAGAGAGCATCAGCTCCCTGTTGATTGTATATTTGCTCAGAGAGGAGGTTAAATTCCAGGGATCCTGGGTCCAAAGCTCATTTTCCCCTAGTCAACACATTAGTCTTTCCATGAAAAGAAATAAAAGCCAAGATTTCTATTTTTAAAACTCATTCTGATCTCTAATTGACAAATGGCAGATGTTTCCCATGGATTAATTATAGAAAGCTGTTCCTACAACAGTAACTATATGCCAGCTTGAACCAATCTCTTGAGCTGTAATGTCCAAATATCTGATAATTATCTTAAAATTCAAACAGAAAATTGAGCTAGTGGTTAGGAATGAGATAAGTTGTCCTTCTTTACTAAGAATACTGAATATATTTATAAAGCATCTGAGTTTATGAATCCAAATGAAATTTGATGGAATTAATCTTCAGAAAGCAGCTCAATAGTAGTGTTGTTTTCCCCCCTGGTTTAAATTAAATTAATCACATAGGTTAATTAAATAATCTACCAGGCACTTAAAGTGCATAAATATGCAGATTGCACCAAATGTTTGTCTGTCTTCCTGCCTCTCTCACACACACACTTATTCTAACAGGACAGACAGAAATAAAAAAAAAGAACTGGTAATACTGGTTTGGAAAGTTGCAGCAATAACCAGAGAATGTAAAACAAGCTCTAAAAAGTGGTTGCAACAAGATAAACTGAAGGATTTCAGTGCCTGACCTCTGACTGAGTACAGCAGGCTCTATATGACATTTTCCCATGCAAAACAGCTAACTGCAGAAAATCTTCAGGTTTTTTTTTTTAAAAAAAGAAACTAAAGCATGAATTTTCATAAATTTGAACCTGTAGTACATAGTGAGTAACATACTGAACCTGGAACAAAAAAGTCTGGGTTGATTTATTTAACAAAAGATTAAAATAATTTATCTAGCCAGTAACTATATAAAGCAGAAGATAAAATGCTTTCATCACATGCCTGTTAACTACTGATATGTCAAACATCAGCTGTTTGCAGCTGGAGGAAAACCAATTTAGCTAGACATCAGTGAAAATCCTACAAGTAGCTACCAAGAAAAAGAGGATTCCTTCCTTTTTGGGTTATTTTCAAGAAAGGCTAGATAGGCATTTGTTAGCTCCATTTGGGGTACAATAGACACCCGTGATTATTGAGTCATCCTCTCAGAGATTTTCCTTATCTAAACAGAGAAACAGAATGACCACAGAGCAGGCAAAAAAAAAAAAAAGGCAGTGGGAGCAAGAGTGACTTCCTACTGGCTTCACCATTAAATTTCTTTGTGGGATCCTGGCAGGGAGCATCAAAAATCTTTCTTCCTCCCTCCCTCCCTCCAATGCTTGCTGGCTTTCCCATTTACTGTATATGTGGGAAGCTTGCAAGGAGAAAGTCAGTTTCAACACTGGGAAGTTGCAAGTCAATCTACAGTACCAGAAATTGAAAGAGGCAAGAGGGGGAAAACACTATTAAAATTCCTGAGTAAGCGTTACAGGTAGTTATTGATTTATCACCATTTGTTTAGCGTCCGTTCAAAGTTAGGACAGCAGTGAAAAAAGGTAACTTATGACTAGTCCTCGCACTTATGATTGTTGTGGCGTCTCAGTGGCCATGTGATCAAAATTTGGGCACTTGGCCACCGGCATGTGTTTATGATAGTTCCAGCATTCTGGAGTCATAGGATTGTCAATTGCGATCTTCTCAAGTCAGCTTCTGACAGACAAATGTCAAAAGGGAAGCTGGATTTGTTTAATGACCGCGGCAAATAAGGTTGTAAAATCAGGCATAACTCACTTAACGACCACCATGCTTAGCAATGGAAGTTCTGCTCCCAGTTGTGGTTGTAAGTTAAGGACCATCTATACATATTAAATTGTTACTTCCCCACGTGACTCTCTGACTCTTTTACATGTGAGTGGATAGATTTTGTAAAACTCCTCGAAGCATATTATCAGCCTATTCTTTGCTATTACCACATAGTTCTAGACCACTTAGATCTCAGGTCTGGCAACTCTAAAGGAAAAGGATCCCTGGCTAGGTATAGTTATTTTCTAAAACAAGATATTCCACTCAAGAGTGTGGCCTATTTGCTAGTCTTTCTTGCTGGACAGGCTCAGACATACCTAGTACACATAATCTTGGATATGGAATCTACATCTGCATGAAATACAGTTACATGCCCTAGGCTACCTACAAAGTGAGGTCACCATGCCCTTGCTCTCTGTGGAGAAAAAAACCAGGTTGTCTCTGTAAAACAGAGAGAGAAGATGGAATTCAAACTGAGAAGAGAAAATGAGGCCTCCTCCATTTCCCCAGCAGTCTTCGAAATGTTATGTTCACCATTGTAGTTTTCTATGGGAGATCCTTTGAGGTCATGATTTGTAATTTAAATAAGCATGTTTTATCCCCTGTGCCACTGAATATTTCACATAGATATTTTCTATTTTTTTCTTTAAATAAAAATTAATTCTGTATATACCTTGTGAGTTTGATCCATCTCCCAAAGAGGAGGGTGCTGTATATCTGTGTGTTTTTCCTAGCCATATGCCTCAACACGATGGATTTTTATTTTATTATCTTTTTTCCTCCTACTTATCAATAATGTGTACAGGCTGTTGGGGCCTATAGGATTAAGGAACTGTAAAGGCATCCCCTTGGAAGATAGACGATAGGAACAGTACTACTGAACTACTGCACCCAAGAATAATGTGATTCTAGGGTGTGTAGACTGAGAGGGATACTGTGAGAGAAGACTGAAATTGCCAATTTTTCACACTACAAGCTTAGCCCATCAGCTATAAATAGACCAGACACTAAGAAACAGACACTCTGTGGGCCTAAAGCTATTATTATAATAGCTATAGTAACAGAAACCTGTGAAACTTCTTGAGATTAGGGTGGTCCTGTATGAAGTTTTTGTGTAAAAGTTTTCTTGATATGTGCTCAAGCCATGTCTATCTGATCATTGCCTTGGAAATGAACCTTCCCTCTGTTCATCAAGGCCATTTTCTATACTCTCTATAACCCTCTCAAAACAATGTATTGTTCCTGTTCTGATGTGGAATCCGGTTTGTTATAGTTTGTTCTAAAATTGACATAAGAATTTCTATCATATTCACATTCCCTTCCCTCAAAGCAATTATATACAAACAAAGAAGAAGTTGAACTAAAGAAAAAAAAGGGAGGAATGCAAATTTGAATAATATATAATAAAATGAAAACACAATAAAAATACAAATGAAATTTTGAAAAATTGTTTAAAAAGAAAATAGATATAATGGTTATACTGGGTACTGTTTGAAGGAATAGTAAAGTAAAATCAAATGGGAAGTATTTTAAGACACATTATGAAGGCATATTAAAATAGTATTGCCATGGAGTTTTCAACAAGGTAGATGACAATTGAATTATTTTTCCATCACCTGATCTCTTAATTCAGTATATAAGTGTTCTCATCTTCCCAGGCTCATTTGCTTTTGTCTTTAAGAAGTTCTCTAGCAGGAAATGATTCACACCTATCCATTCACTCTTGTACAGCCATCCCCTTGAACATTGCTACTGATAAAAGCTCTTGAAAAACGTTTATATAATTTCATTTAATGAAAAAAAATCATTTTGAACCAATTGAGTTATCAGGCAGGCAATGTGGTATCAAGTCTGATTTCCATATTTGGCAAAACAGCTAGCCTTCCATTTTATTTCCTATAATCATAGCCTGCATTTCCTCAAGAAGTCCAAAGTAATGTATATGGAAATCTCTGAATATTTGACCTTCATCACATAGCCATACAGTATGAGGATGGGTTTAGTTCAAACAGAGGTTCTGACTGTGAATAGCTTCAGGATCAGATGGGGATTGAAACTAAGATTCTTCATTGAAGTGCAACTTAATCATGAAAACATACTGGATTTGCAACTTTCACTATTTCTTTTAAATCAACAGGTAAAAAACATTTATTTTTCAGCTCTAACTTAAAAAATAATTTAAGCATTCTAAGCACTTGAAAATATTCACTGTTAGATCTTCCAGCTTAATATTCACTAACATTGCATTTTGTACTATTGTTAACTTGCAAAGATATTAACAAATAAGCACAAACCACCTAAGGCTCTGGCCAGAAATCACATGGAAAAACCCATTGTAAAAATTAAATTTTTTAAAAAAGTTAAGGCTCAGCTTATCTGTGGGCACTGCATTTTTCATGATATTTTAGTTAAAAATTTGAAGGTTGGTTTATTTACGGATGGGATTCTATAGGAGTATACTCGTGGCCTAGAGGTGAAGACACTTGCCTCCCACGCAGAAGGTTGGAAGTTCAATCCTAGGCAGTGACAGATCAGATCTATCAGAGCGCAAAGAGAAAATTTCTGCTGCGAACTCTGCATAGGAGTCAGTAAGGGCATCTGGCCAGTAAATGCTTAGCTCCATTCAATCACAGGATCGTAATTAATTAATTAATTAATTAATTAATTATCTATCTATCTATCTATCTATCTATCTATCTATCTATCTATCTATCTATCTATCTATCTATCTATCTATCGTAATAAATAATCAAGTTATCACTTCCCAAATGTTAATTTTGGATTGATGATTGGATCAGCTCCAATACATAGAAGGGAA
The DNA here is from genome assembly GCA_023053685.1 of Diadophis punctatus similis. Lineage (NCBI taxonomy): Eukaryota > Metazoa > Chordata > Lepidosauria > Squamata > Dipsadidae > Diadophis > Diadophis punctatus. The sequence goes on from JALIGW010000002.1 coordinate 153,207,302, forward strand.
ATAACTTTTCCTCTGAATCAGACAGCCTTGGGATCCTCTTCATCATCATCTTCATTTATCTCTGCTTTGGGGACTTCCTATTTTAATTTTGGAGCCAATACTAGAACTATGGGTTCAAGTCCCATTGAACAGGTATAACTGATAATACCTTAATTCCTTATTAAAAAGACATCAGCCATCACTCTGGCTTTAGGGGTAGGGTTAGGTTAGGCTCCATCTTTGTCCTATATTTTACTTATAGGAATAGGAAACAAGGAATGCAGTTTTTTTTCACATTTAACGGCAGCATCCCACTGTACACAGCCTGATTATGGCTATCATAATGTACAAATATATTTTGGCTGGAAAGCAAGGAAGTCACAGTGTCTTTCACAAATATTTTGAGTGCCTATGACTTTTACAAATGGACAGAAAAGCATTTTGTTCTTTAGGCTAAAAATACTACTTGTTCAAAATGTTCAACAATGATGAACATTTTGTTACAGGGACAAGTTGCACTGGGACTTGAACTCATTTATGTTTCTTTTTCATTCCCTTAACTTCAGCTATAATCAGATTGGAAACTTTTTTCTCCAACTTTCCATTAGTCCCAATTTAGCATTTCACATGAATTCTAAGGGGTTGTTAATTTTGTTGAAAAAAAAGTCATCTTCCTATCTTGGAATATGAATCTGGGTCACATAATTTGACTAAAGTTGAGGTTAACTTTGTCTAAGACTAGGACAGGGGAAACCCAAGTCACAGAAGCCCACTGGGTAATTTGGGGTGTTTTTTCCCCTCTTTTTCTCCAGCTGAACTTACCTCACAGGATGGTGGAGGTTGTTTGGCAAACGGGCCATTTCTGGCCTCCTGAGGACCTCCTGGGGGGGGGAAGCCGTTTTCGCTCTCCCCAGGCTCCTAGAAAGGCTTGGGGAGAGCAAAAAAACGGGCCTTCCAGTCCAACCGGAAGTTAGCAAATGGGCCATTTCTGGCCTCCGGAGGACCTCCTGGGGGGGGGAGGAAGGCCATTTTCGCCCTCCCCAGGCTCCTAGAAAGGCCTGGGGAGAGCAAAAAATGGGTGTGCCACTGCGTGCCAGGAGTGGGGGGGGGGTGTCATGCGCGCATGCACGGGGGAGGCACATGGAATTATGGGTGTGGGCACACGCGGGTTTGGGCATGCGTGCGCGCGACCCCCACATACTCCCCCCCTTTTGGCACGTGAACCAAAAAAGGTTCACCATCACTGTCATAGACCAATATTCCTTCGCTCCTTCTATTTTCCCCACAACAACCCTGTCAGCTGAGTTGGGCTGAGCATATATACTTTTACAAGTTATTTATTCACTTTAAAACTGGGTCTGTTAAGTAAATAATTTTCTTAGATGGATATGACAACATATCTCTATATTTACATCGACTCCAAAGTGGGTTCATAATCTGGAAAGTACTAGAGTAGATTAGGGAAAAGATGGAGGGAGAAAGGAAAAATGATAGGGACCAAAAACAGTTGGGGAAAAGGGATAACTATTCAAAATTTTGAACTGGAGGAATAAAACAAGGCATTTTCCGAAGAAACTCAACTGGAAACACTGTAGGTAGAAATTGAGCTGTATTTATTTGGAAATTAGCTGCTAGACTTATTAAATGACAACCTGAAAGTTATAACTGGAGCTTTTAAAAAGAAATCATAGCTTTTTTCCAAATGCCATTGTGGTACTTTTTTGTAGTTTATTTTGTAAATTTGTTTATATGCAATGTAATGAGAAAATGCAAAAATGTCATTACATTTTAAAGATTACTGGATTAATAGCGGCAAAATATTTCTATTTGGATGAAGACACAGATTGCAAAGGAGTTTACCACTGAACTGGATGCTTCTTGTGTCTTTTAGAATCCAAGAGAACCTGGATTCTCTTACCCGAAGAAGCTTCTAGCACAACAGACCAACCAGTTGGTTTGTGAGTTGAGAGACTGGGAGACCCTAACCAAAAAATTAGCCAAAATGGACATAAAGTTTGCTTAGCCTCATTTCTTTTGGAAATTGCTTAATTGCTTTTAAGTTATTAGAAACATTTGCAATGGCACACTTTAGAGTACCAGGTGTGTTTATTTTAATCCTTAGCAAAAGAGATTTTGAATACAGATTTGAGGATTTGAAAATTCATTTATTTTTGAATAAACAGCAAAGGGATGATTAAAACATAGATTTTGGAAATTTACAAATGGACTAAAGGTCCAGATGGATTTGAAATAAGATTTTGAAATTAATTATAAAGCTTAATTATAAAGATTATAAATTCACTTCTTTTGAATTCTTAAAAAAAAAGATTTTGAAGGTTACCGTAAATGCTAGAGGAGACCAGAAGGAACTAAGATTACAATTAAAGGATAACACAATTTGATTTACTAATATAAAATGGGGCAAAATATTTTTGCATCAGAGATAAAGATTTTTTAAAAAAATTTAAAAATCTCTGCCATTGTAGATAAGACTATAGTTAAAAGGGGTAATGGAAGAACAGGTTTTACCAGACAAAATTGAGTCTGATTTGAATGTGGATTTAAAAATGACATCTAAAAGAGTGATATAGAAAAAGATACTATACTGGATATACAAGTGAAATTGATGTCTTAATAATAAAAAATAATATAGAAATAACAAACGAAAACAGTGATATGGCTAACTTTCCTTTAATCTTTAATCCTTAGCAAAAGAGGTTTTGAATACAGGTTTGAGGATTTGAAAAATTCGTTTATTTTGGAATAAACAGCAAAAGGGGTGATTAAAACATAGATTTTGGAAAGTTACAAATGGACTAAAGGTCCATATGGATTTGAAATAAGATTTTGAAATTAATTATAAATCTTAATTATAAATCTTATAAATGCTCCTGTTTTGAATTATTTTTAAAAAACAGAATTTGAAGGCTGAACACTAGAGAAAACCAGAAGGAACTAAGATTACAATTAAAGGAGAATACAATCTGATTTACTAATATAGAATGCAGCAAAATACGTTAACATCAGAGATATTAAAGGGTTTTATTTTACTTTTAAACATCTCTGTCATTATAGATAGACTGTATTTAAAAGACATAATGGAAGAGAAACTGGTTTTACTGGACAAGACTGAGTCTGATTTGAATGTGGATTTAAAAATGACGTCTACAAGAATGATATTGAAAAAGATACTATATTGGATATACAAGTGAAATTGGCTGATGTCTTCATAATTAAAAAGAATATAGAAACAACAAACCAAAACAGTGATATGGCTAACTTTCTTATATTTGATTTACAAAATAATCTTAAAGTTTTGAGGAATTTTATGAGAAGGGACAAAAAAATGAATACAAATCAAATTCTAGGACAGTATTTGAAGGGATTAAAGATCAAGATTAAAGGTAAAGGGAAGGGATGCAAGTTTATTTGATCAAGGTTAAAATACATATATTTACTCTGGTAACCCTTATGGATTTTCACTTATTAGGACTGAATGAGGTTTTAAAGATTTGCTTATAGATAGAAAATGAGATGTAAAAAGCAGAGATCATTTATTGTATTTTAAGAGAAAGTGATGTTACTGAAATGGTTATACTTATTATGAAGAGGGAGATAATTTATATATTTTTCTTTTTCTTTACTATATTTTCTTTCTGCATATTTTTCTTTCTTTTCTGCATTTATTCTGTCATTCCTTTTTACTTTGTATTATCTTTTAAATCAAATGTTCAATAAGATTATAAAAATGCTACAATATTTACTTCAAGGCATAAATTCCTCCAATAACTTTTCAAAATTTTTCTCCTTATATACAGATGAAACATGCAGAATATTTTCAGGCATAATGTCTGGAACAGCAGATTAGTAGGTTCTTTTCCTTCTGTGTGTTCAACTTGTGGTTGAAGGGGAATTATGCCAACATCCTAAAATTTTAGTGAGAATCTTTTTCAATCAAATGATGATAGGTAGATGAAAGAATCAAAGTGCAAAGAAAACTAATATGTTTACTAAAATGTTATCTACTTAACAACACAAGTCATAGGAATCAGATCATGATACACAAAAAGGAAAAAAATCTATTCTCAAAGTACATAAGATTCACTCCTTTTGAAGGGCTAAAGTATGGGAAAAAATGCTTACTGTGCCTAATAATTGCTAAAGAGATTTATTTACAAGAGATTAACAAGATTTCAGTCTTGTTTAAAATATCTTCACACTCAAAAGAAGTACATTTACATACTTTTTCAACTATTGTTTTAAAATGTCTGTAGGAGAGTAGCAAAATATTTAACAATTTTGTTTAAACTAATGCAATCTCATTTCATCCCTGAAGGAAATCAAGTCATTGTTTGCACATCTCAGAAGGTTGTAAACAATGTAAACAAACAATGCAATTGTGCATGTTGGATTTTAGTTTGGGGTGTATCCTAAATCCGCAACAAAATTGGAATATTTCTCTTTTGCTAACTGAAGATTTTGATTTGTAAAATGGCCATTAACTGTAGAATAATGCCGCAAGAGAAAAGATATTTTGGAATGTAAAATACTATCAATTAAAATCCAACTCTTTATGATACATAAGCTAGAATATTTATTTATTCTTAAGTCTAGTATATCAACAACGTACTAGCCTTTCTCCTGTCTTAAAAACAGTCTCAAAATTTTCAGGGTATGATGATGCTGATGAAGACGACGACAACAACAACAATAATAATAATAATTTGTTTTTTTCTATCAGACATATTACATTTACAATAAACATACCAAATAGCTGTATAATATACTGTATGGCCATGGAGTATAACTTTTTTATCTGCAGAAATTAAATTTGATTTCCCTTTTCTTGTTCTTTGGGAATCAAATAATAGAGGGTTAACTAGAGTACTAAAATTCAAAAACTCTGGAGTGCAAGCATTACTTTGAATACCAGAATTAAATGACATTCCAACATTTTACTCCTGTACCCCAATCTTTATTTCTGTGATCAGTTGGATATTTTATGGTGAAGGGGAGGCCATTTTGTTTCAACTATACTAGAAGCGAGGAGTCACAAATCCTCGTTAAAATGAGCTCAGTCAGTAGAACTAGATAGAACACATCAATGGTCATCAAAACATGAATAAGTATTTAACATTAATCAATTCCTACTATGCTTTAATTCTGTCTTACCTAGCCTGGTTCCCTCCCTATGTGTTGGAATAACAATCTCAAATACAATCTCAAAAATTATATATTTCATCAGTATATTGGGAAACACCATGTTGGTTTAATCAATACTTTTCCTAGTTCAAGTAAGGAAATTGAGCAAAACTACTGAAACCATTACTAGATTTCGGGATTTATTGCAGAGCAAGAAGTATTGGGTCTTATCAGGAAGATAGAATTCAAGAGGTTTTAGGGCTTGAGGCTGCACTACTGTAGGCAGGTGCTAAATAACTTCATAAGGCAACAAAGATGTACAAGTTTCAAGGGCATTTATTTTAAGTAACTAAGAAAGGTTCAAAGCTGTACATGCTGCTTACTGATAGTGGCCTACAACTGCATCTGCAATTGTAGGCCATTATCAGTGGTAGATTTAAGTTAAATATTTTACTATGAAATAATTTACTAAGAAATGAATTCCCAAGCATGAAGACATGTTTATAAGCTTATGAAGATACAGAACCAGTTTGGTCTAGTGGTTAAGGCACCAAGCTAGAAAGCAGGAGACTATGAGTTCAAGTCCCGCCTTAGCCATGAAAGCCAGCTGGGTGACTTTGGGCCACTTCCTCTCTCTTAGCCCAACCCTTTACCTCACAGGGTTGTTGTTGTGGAGGAAATAAGAATGTGTTGGATATGGAACCCTTGGGGATACAAACAAAATTTACTTAGAAGAGGAACAATTCAAGCCTCCACTTTTAAACCTGAGTTGGAAGAACGGTATTCTAAGTCCCATTTTTAAATTACCCTTTGTCAAACAAATCACAATGCCCTAGTTCAAATATGTTAAGCTATGAGTGATGGTTCCCCAAAACATGCTAAGTCGATAAACACTATTGTATATCATGGCTTAATGTTGCGCATGGCTCAAATTTAGTGAGGAGGAAAAAATGTGAATTTTCGACTATTTTTTCCTCAAACATTATGATGCTATACTTTTTAATAAAACCTTAGCATCTGGTAGTTTGAGGAGAAAGCAAATTTAGATTCACCAAGAGTGTACAGGATAAATCACGCTGATATAAAGACAAGAGTGTTTCATTTAGGACAGGGGGAAAAACAGCATGATACCTTAAATATATGTCAGCAATGTAATCTGGTGCTACTTCTGTCTCTCTGTGTGTGGAAATTAAGGACACAATAAGAAAAAAATGAAGGCTTTGTAAGGAGGGGGACTCTTCTCCAGTGATTGCAAATATGTTTAGTTAAGACAGAATAAACTGCTGTCCGTGGAGGCGAAGAATTTAAGAAGCAAGCAGCAGGAAGAATGTAAGCAACAAAGATCACCAGAGTTGAGGAAGTCCTATTTCCATATTCGGACCTTAGACCATAAGAAGCGGGTTAGGAGGCGGCGACTGGATTGTCAGCCAGCCCTTCCTCTCTCTCTCTCTCTCCCCCCCCCCCCAAGCCTGCTCCTATCAGAGAAGCCCCTGTTGCTACCATAAGCGTAGGATAAATAAACCCCGGGAAAACTCGCGGGGAAAAGCGACGTGGAACGAAAGGCGCTACTCGCGCCCCCCCCCTCGAGAAATCTACCATCCTCACAGCCACGAATTCCGCAAATGTTAAGCGACCCACACGGCCCATTCACACTCACTCTCGCCAACGACCGCCTTCAACCCGGTCGGCGCCATGTCCCACCCAGTCCCTCTTTGGGTCCTTCTGTTGTTGCTGTTGCTGCTGCTCTTCCGCCGGAGGCTGCCACTTCCGCGTCTTCAGGCGGGAGGAGCCGACCTCGAACCTCGCCACCTCTCAGCCCGGCCCGCGGGGACACACCCCTCACGTGCAGCTGGCAATCCTGGGCTCCCGCGTTGGCGCGACGAACCGGATGTGGGAGCCCGCGTAGGCTCGGAATGGGCTGCTTGCTGCGGGTTGTACCTGCAATTGAGTGTCAACTCGATGCGTAGGTCTTTGGGCTGCAGCTAATCAGCAAAGAGAAACAGCCTTTGCACAAGCAGGGCGCGCTTATGAAAAGGGCAGAGGTGATAAATACAAGACAGCGACTGGCGATAGATAAAAGAAACCACCCACCCAGTACTGAACAGGAGCTCCGATCGGTGCTTTCTTGGATTTGTTCCATAGCATTTCGGAACGAACTTTCCTCTTTCTCACTTTAATTTTAATGTTCCGGTTTAGCTTTATTTTGCTGAAAAATTATTTTGTATTTTGATCTTTTTGAATAAAATAAAAATTGGGGGGGGGGAGAACTTTCCTCTTTCTCCCTTTAATTGGATCGAGATGTCATTTGGTTCAGGTTATGGAAACGGGAAAGCGAAGGAAGATTTTGGAGGAAAAAAGAATAGTTTGATAGGAAGATGCGAGTTGTAAAATAAAGAAGGGGTGGGTTAGATGGAGAGAGACAATCTAGGGGCCACAGAATCAAAAGAGGGTCCTGCTAACCTGTTATGAATTCCCTGGAAAGCCATATGATTTGGGACTTTTCCCAGGAACAGTCAGAGGCCAAAATCAAAGCCCTGTTGGTCAGCCCAACACAAGATTTATTTTACCCAACACAATTTGAGCCAATAATCGGGCTGAGAAAGGAAACTGCAATTCAACACTTTATTTCTGGGCAGAATTAAAGAGAAGTATGATGTCCTGTCCTGATACTTCATCACTTGTTCCAAATTTATGGAAGACATGGCAAGTTTAGGCTAACATCCCATATAAGTATAAGGAGTGCACTTAATTAGCTAAGCTTTCAATCCTCTGATTTTTTTTTAACATGCTAATGATGAACTTTTTACCTCTTGGCCTATGCCTGGACATTCTTGATCAATTCTTGACCACAGTTTAATATTACCTTTTCTTGTAATGGACCCACTTGCAAAATTCTTCAGGCCAGCTACAAAAGGCCAGCTAGACTAACACTTCTATAACTGAAATGTTTTTTCTTAGATATATTTTTATTGTTTGCATATAAGTATATTTAATACAATGTAATTGTCCTGGCATTCCACTTACCATAAAACAAAAGTAAAAACAGAATAACGTATATACTGTTTTAAACAGTGCTAGTGTTGTACAATAGTTTCTGACCATCATATTCTAATATGTCAACTTATCTTATCATTCTAATATTTACATTCCTATATCGATATTAAAAATACGGTAATATCTCTTTCCATGTCCACCTAACCTGATTCTTTTGCATTCCAACTTCTACCTCGTGTTCCTAACCATTGATAGAATCTATTCCATGTTGAATAGTATTCTGTATCTCCTTTATCTTTTATTTTTAGCGTTTGTCCATTTCCGCACAATCTAGTATCTTTCTTATTGTCTCATCCTCTGAAGGGGTGTTTTCATTCTTCCACTGCTGCGCATATACAATCCTTGCTGCAGTCAAGACATGTAATATTAGATATATTGTCCCTTTATCATAGCCATCTGATATAATGCCTAATAAAAACAATTCTGGTTAAAAATCTATTATGTTGTCTGAGTTCAGTTCCAAGTGGGAAGAAAGACAATGGAAACATGGAAACTGCTTGGAAATATGGTTTAATGGTGGACAGGACCACATGGTTTTGAGGTGGGGGGGAGAGAGAGAGAGAGAGAAAGATTTATACCCTCTGTTGGGCTTTGAATTTGAGCTTGTATTCTGATTGGTTGTCAGACTCCCATGGGGCCATGCAGGGGTAACTTTGTACGTTGTCTTTTGAGTCCCAAGCTTGGTTGAGTCTTGCTGGGTGATGTAATCTCCCCAGGTGCCATGTGTTGAGTTCTGTTGCTAGATGGGTAGAGGGCTAATCCTTTGTTGGATCTTGGGTGAGGGCATTTGCTTATGAATAGACCTATCTCTCTCTTATGTCTTAAGTGCTGATATCTGCTGTGGGCTATTGAGGAGGGTGGGGGCTATTAAGAGTCTGCTTCCTGCCTTTTCCCTGTTCGCGTCCGCTCGTGTCTCTTTATCCACTGTCTCTCCAGGACAGTTTAGGTCAATAAAGACCCCAAATCAGCTGGGGATTCGACATTTCTTCGGGAGCCTCCGAAGAATCTGTCGTGTCGCCACAGCGCTACCCACACCCTCCCTCTTTAATATGTTCTCCAGTTCAGTCTTTGTCGACAGCAACGGCTGCTGCCCCCCATTTCCCAGTCGCACCATAACAAATTGTAATGACTTACTACATATTGACTTTACAACAGTTAACGTTGAAATAGCACTACTCAACCTAAAGCCATCTCTATCTATTGGCCTGATGGATTATGTGCCTACTTCTTGAAAAAGCTTGCCACTGCCCTAGCTGAACCTCTAAGCACAATCTATGAGGTATCTTTCAGAACCAGCTCCATGCCTGACTTATGGTCATTAGCCCCGGTCATACCTATTTTTAAAAAGGGAGAACCTAATCTAGTAGAAAATTACAGACCAATCTCACTGTGCTGCGTCACCTGTAAAGTCATGGAATCGATTATAAACCAATCCATCACCCTCCACTTAGAAACAAACAACCTGCTTTCTAACAAGCAGTTTGGTTTCAGAAAAAATCTGTCCTGTAATCTGCAACTCCTACACTGCAGAACCATTTGGACCACACATCTTGACCAGGGTAAAGCAATAGATGTAATTTACATAGACTTCTGCAAAGCCTTTGATTCAGTGGTGCAGGACAAACTACTGCTGAAACTTATTTCTTATGGCATCTCCGGACCCCTGCACAAGTGGATAGCAATGTTCTATCAAACAGACAGCAAATGGTCAAAATTGGGAGGGCCCTATCAAATCCAGCACCAGTTAATAGCGGTGTCCCCCAAGGCAGTGTCTTAGGACCCACACTCTTTATATCAATGACCTATGTGATCACATTAAAAGCAGCTGTGTCCTCTTCGCTGATGACGTAAAATTATTTTACACCACGGACAATACTGCTGCCCTACAAAGCAACCTAGACTATGTGTCAGAATTAGGGGTGGGTTCCTCCTGGTTCAGACCGGTTCACCCGAACTGGTAGCGACCCGCTGGTGATGTCACGATGATGTCACCGAACTGGATCGGTCGGTGCCAGTCCGTGGGCATCGCCATCTTTTTTTGATTTTTTTTTGAATTTTTGATTTTTTTTTCTTCTGCGCTGAGTTTCCAGCACTGTGCCATTTTGTTTTTGGCGTTTTTATTAATTTTTTAAAAAAAATTAGGGTTTTTTGCACTGCACATGCATGCGCGCATGAAGCACGCACGCGCCCCTGAGGCGTGGCCATGCGGTGCGGGAGGAAGCGAACCGGCAGCGAGGTAACTTGGAACCCACCCCTGGTCAGAATGGTCATGTAATTGGCAACTCCAAATTTCAACTAACAAATGCCTTGTCCTACACATTGGCAACAAAAATCAGAACACCAAATACAAGTTAGGCAGAAACAATCTTGTAGATGACTCTCACTCTGTCAAGGACCTAGGAATACGATCTAAGCCTCAGAGCTCACAGTAAAAGCATTGCCAAAAAGTCTTTAAGAGTTGTTAACCTTATTTTGTGAAGCTTCTTCTCCGGTAACATTGAAATGTTAACTAGGGCATACAAAACCTTTGCCAGACCAATTCTCGAATACAGCTGGTCCACCTGGAACCCACACTGTATATCAGACATTAACACAATTGAGCAGGTTCAGAGATATTTCTCAAGAAAAGTACTCCACTCCTCTACTCACAATAGAATTTCCTATGCCTCCAGGCTTGAAATTTTGGGCTTGGACAACCTGGAACTGCGCCGCCTGGGTTCCGATTAAGCATAGTTCACAAAATTGTCTGCTATAACATCCTGCCTGTCAACGACTTCTTCAGCTTCAACCACAATAATACATGGGCAAACAATCGATACAAACGTAAGGTAAACCGCTCCAAACTCGATTGCAGAAAATACGACTTCAGCAACAGAGTGGAACGCCCTACCCGACTCCGTTGTTACAGCCTCAAACCCTCACAGCTTCAATCTTAAACTGTCTACTGTGGACCTCACCCCATTCTTAAGAGGTCCTTAAAGGGAGCGTGCATAAGCGCACCAGCGTGCCTACCGTCCCTGTCTTACTGTTCCCATTTACCTGTATTTATTTCCTTTATTCATGTTTATGTTCATACTTATTACCTTGTGCAAACAAATAATTAAAAAATAATAAAATAAATAAAATAAAATAATAAAATAATAAAATAAAATAAAATAAAATAAAATAAAATAAAATAAATAATAAAATAAAATAAAATAAAATAAAATAAAATAAAAAATAAATAAAATAATAAAATAAAATAAAATAAAATAAAATAATAAAATAAAATAAAATAAAATAAAATAAAATAAAATAATAAATAAAATAATAAAATACCATACCATACAATACAATACAATAAAATAAAATAAAATAAAATAAAATAATAAAATAAAATAAAATAAAATAAAATAAAATAAAATAATAAAATAAAATAAAATAAAATAAAATAAAATAAAATAATAAAATAAAATAAAATAAAATAAAATAAAATAAAATAAAATAAAATAATAAAATAAATAAAATAAATAAAATAAATAAAATAAAATAAAATAAAATAAAATAAAATAAAATAATAAAATAAAATAAAATAAAATAAAATAATATAAAATAATATAAAATAATATAAAATAAAATAAAATAAAATAAAATAAAATAAAATAAAATATCATTTGGGGATCCTTCACAAGTTAATATAATTGTAAGACATTCAAAATTAGGATTGTGCAATTCCTTCATAAGATGTGCTTTATTATTCCCAAAGTAATTCAGTCCAAATGCTGAACAAACAGCTTTTAAAAGAAAAACTAAACTTAATAGAACTGCGTCCTACTTATAAGACGATGGAGGAGGGCATACTTTATCTTTAGAAAGCGTAATTCTTTTCTTTCGTATTGTTTGTGAGAATTCATTTTTTTCTGTGACTTTTTTTAAAATATTTTTTTGATCCTCTAGCTCCCAGAAAGCAGGGTTCAGATTGTTAATCTTAGAGGAAATGTCCAACTCTTGCCAAGACTATCCTGATGAGATTAGTCACTGGAGTTAACATACTCTTGAAGATAGTTTTTTATCAGATTTGTCTTAGGTAAATTCTTTGGTTTTGCTCCTTCTTGCTCTGTGGCTCAACAGTGAATAAACCAGGACGTTGCCTAAGTTTCTGGGAATATTTAAAAATATTTTTCTTGCTGAAGACAAGAATGGTATCTCAGGTAGGTATGGGGAGGAGTGAACTCACTCTTGAAATATTTAGGCCAACCAGTTGAAAAAGAGTGAGCAACTTTACGGTATTTAAAAGTGAGTAATTTGTTCAGGACCGAGAACATATTGGAAAAAAATCCTTCCTATTACAGGTAAGGTTGTACTTCTTTTAGCAAGGGAATGAGGGGATAAGAACAGAAGGCTACTCCTAGGCCATAGAGTATGTACAGTGCCATATGTTTATCTGATCTGTCCCATAGAACACCAGGGGGCTTCTGATTGCATTGCCAAGTTACAGCTTGCTTGCTTGCTTGTGTGATTTGACTTTTCTACATACCAGTAGAAGATTAATTTGAGTAAATAAATGGATGAAAAGCTGTAATTGTCAATTAAATACTCAGTAGAATTGTCGACAGGAACTGAAATATCTGTCATGGTTAAGGTGACCAGACGTCCCGCTTTTGGCGGGACAGACACGCTTTTCAAGCGTGTGTCCCGCGTCCCGCATTCTTTCCCAAAAGTCACGCTTTTTTGAAAGAATGCCCGACGAAACAGCGGGACGTCTGGTCACCTTAGCAGTGCTCCCCAACCGGTGTGCCGCGGCACACTGGTGTGCCTTGAGGCCATGCCAAGTGTGCCGCGGCAAAAGGGGTGGGGCAGGGCGGGGCGCGCGTCCTACCTGGGACTTTTCCTGGTAGCTCCAATCGCGTTCCTTGCTAATAGCGCCCAGAGCAGAGCAGCCCCTTCCAAAAGATCGCGAGACGTTATCTTTTGGAAGGGGCTGCTCTGCTCTGGGCGCTAATTAGCAAGGAACGCGACTGGAGCTGCTACCGGGAAAAGTCCCAGGTAGGACGCGCGTCTCGCGCTGGGGGTTGGGCGGGCGGGGCAGGACTGGCGGACGGGACGGGGCGCGCGTCCTACCTGGGACTTTTCCCGGTAGCAGCTCCAGTCGCGTTCCTTGCTAATTAGCGCCCAGAGCAGAGCAGCCCCTCCCAGAAGATCGCGAGATGTTATCTTTTGGAAGGGGCTGCTCTGCTCTGGGCGCTAATTAGCAAGGAACGCGACTGGAGCTGCTACCGGGAAAAGTCCCAGGTAGGACGCGCGTCTCGTGCTGGGGGTTGGGCGGGCGGGGCAGGACTGGCAGACGGGACGGGGCGCGCGTCCTACCTGGGACTTTTCCCGGTAGCAGCTCCAGTCGCGTTCCTTGCTAATTAGCGCCCAGAGCAGAGCAGCCTCTTCCAAAAGATAACGTCTCGCGATCTTCTGGGAGGGGCTGCTCTGCTCTGGACGCTATTAGCAAGGAACGCGACTGGAGCTACCAGGAAAAGTCCCAGGTAGGTAGGACGTACAGTGGCGGCACTGCCATCCCCGCGCCTCTCGCCCCGCTCACCGGGTGTCTCTGCTCCGCGGTCGGAATCACTTTTGTTCGCTCTCCTGCTCCCCCTCCGCCAGCGCTGGGCTGCTGGAGTGACAGGGGGAGAAAGGAGATCTGGAGCCAGCCCAAGCCACTGCCGGCTCCTGAAGCGGGGAGGCGGGAGGCAAGGAAAGGCCTCCCGCGTTCCCCCCCCACGTGGATGCCGACATTTACATCCTTTTGCCCTCTGCGGATGCGCAGCGTTCTGCGCATGCGCAGAGGGCAAACCTCAAATGACGGCGTCCAGGCGGCCCCGCCCCCCGTCAATGTCCCGCTTAAAAAAATATATATCTGGTCACTTTAGTCATGGTTTATTTGGACTTTGCTACAGGTTCATATTGATCCTGACCAGATAAATCATTTAAAAAATTTTTTGTAGGACTCGAGTGGTTAAACATTTTGTTATATTACCATATTGGTAGGCTACCTAAGAGCAGTGTTCTCTGGCTGGTTTATAGCAACAGAATATTAAAATGCAATAATAATTTTAAAAAGACAACTAAAAACATTAAAATTTCAACTGCAGTATCTTTAAAAGAACCCAGCATAGCTACAATTTGGTGAACTAAAAGTTCAGAGAAGTCAATATGCAAGAAGTTTCACAGCCTTCATCAGATACTGGAAGCAATACTGTGTCAAGAAAACATTCATGGCTCTAAATTCCATCATTGGGCCCGTAATAGTCAACGTTCTTCCCAGTTGCAATCGCCTACGTCTTATTAAGTCGAAGAATGAGAGATGAACCTGCAAGAATTTGTATGACAATGATATGATTGTTCAAGTTGTTCGGATAAATAAGTAAATAAATAAGTAAATGATTCCTCCCCGATTTATAATTGATTTATTTAAGAGATCCTTATCTCTGAGATCTTTTTCTCATCAATTAAACTGGATCAAATTCATTCGTGAGTTTATAAATATTTTAGTAATTTTTCGCTATATATTGCATTTAATTAACATTTCACTTAATTACAGACTATGGTAGGGGTGATGGAGAGGGTTATGGGTTTAATTGGGTAAAGGCAAAGAGTTTGCCTTCCAGAGGTTTCCTACTCCCATACACACCTTATAATGTCCCAAATGTGGGGGGAAAACCCCTAAAGCCCAGCTCTGCCTCCTGGAAATGACAACAGTTGGATATCCTGATGTTCTCCAGTTGAAAAGCGAAGTGAGTTCCAGTCCCCGGGGAAATAACCGATTACCCAGCCTGACTTCTGACAGGAGTGTGTAAGAAAGGCATGTGGTGAGGAAGCCTATGCAAGAGTGGATATTTGGTTGCCAGATGTGAATGTGGGTTGTAGCACTGAATTTTTTTTATTTCATCCATTTATACCTACAAACATACATATTATTTTCTAATATATGTAGACATGCACAGATGTCTTTCTCTCTGAATGTTGGGTAAAGTAAGTAGACCAGTGGTGAAATCCATTTTTTTTTACTACCGGTTCTGTGGACGTGGCTTGGTGGGCGTGGTGTGGCTTGGTGGGCGTGGCAGGGGAAGGATACTGCAAAATCTCCATTCCCACCCCATTCCAGGGGAAGGATACTGCAAAATCTCCATTCCCACCCCATTCTGGGGCCAGCCAGAGGTGGTATTTGCCAGTTCTACTCAAAACTACTGAACTACTCAAAATTTCCGCTACCGGTTCTCCAGAACCTGTCAGAACCTGCTGGATTTCACCCCTGAAGTAGACCTGGGGAAGAAAGAAAGATATAGAAATAAGGGGGCTTTGAAAGTACCATGTCAGAATGAATAATTAAATTTTTTTCTCTGCAGGAAGTTCTGCATCCCTAAGATGAAGAAACTCTTCATATTCCTACTGTTTATTGTGTTGCTTTCTGAAAAATATGCAAATACTTAACATGTGAAGTTGATAGTGTGATTGAATTGAAGTCTAAGGAAATAATTCCTTCTGCAGTTTTTTATTTTATTTTTTATTTTGTTTTTATTTATATCCCTCCTTTATTATTATTTTTAAACAACTCAAAGTGGTTAACATACCTAATACTCCTTGCTCCTCCTATTTCCCCCACAACAACGACAACCCTGTGGCTTGAGTTGGCTGAGAGTGACTGGCCCAAAGTCACCCATCTGGCTTCCATATTAAGGCAGGATTGAAACTCTCAGTGTCCTGGTTTCTACCTTTGTTTATCAAAATTTTGTACTCCTCATCACACATGCAATGCCTTTGGTGCTTTTCCTCTTCTCCTATCATCAGATGCTTTGTGTAGGCAACATAGGGTGTGTTGCTGTGCATGGGAGAGACAGCCTGCAACAATCTGTTCTCTGTTGGCACATGGGTGCTTCCAGTTGGTTTTGCTGATTTTTTGAGGGACCAGCCTCTTCCATCTGGAAGGTGTGCAGCAGAGGTGGGTTTCAGCAGGTTCTGACCAGTTCTGGAGAACTGGTAGTGGAAATTTTGAGTAGTTCGGAGAACCGGTAAATACCACCTCTGACTGGCCCCGCCCCCATCTATTCTCTGCCTCCCAAGACCCAGCTGATCGGGAGGAAATGGGGATTTTGCAGTATCCTTCCCCTGGAGTGGGGTGGGAATGGAGATTTTACAGTATCCTTCCCTTGCCATGCCCACCAAGCTACGCCAAGCCATGCCATATCCACAAGCCTCCGGTAGTAAAACAGAACCGGTAGTAAAAATGTTTGAATCCCACCACTGGTGTGCAGCCACTTTTTGTGGTCACTTTTTAAAACTTTTATAAATGGGTTGGTAACCAGATCAGTGGTTGACTAGCCTGTCTTTTGTTAACATTTCTAATTGGAAGGAACCATCTTTTGTACGCTTGAACCTACCTGGCAGGGAATTCCCTTCCTAAGGAAGTCTTAAGCCCTGGTTCATGTTGTCCTTTCCTTAATCTTTTTATTTTTATTTTTTCAGAAAAAAGCACAATATTTTTTACATTTGTAAAAAAATTGTAACATGTACCTTTGTAATGGGGTTCAATGTAAATAATTAGGCATCATAGAACAGCAAAGTCATTAAACAACTCATCATAATAGAGGAAATAATAAAATGGTTCTATTCAAAAGTTTGCATATCCTTGACACTTTGGGCTGATACAGCTCCCATACTTGAACTTCCCCCAATTATAGCTTTTCAAGAACATTTATCCAGCAGCTGCACAAATCTCTTGGCTTCCACCTAGTGGTCAAGAGGTAGAAAAACTGCCTGGTCTTTTCATGATATACAGTATATATATTTTAAGTTCAGTTGGCCATATGACAAGAGAGAAAGGGAGTGGGGGGAAGACAGAAAAAAAATTGCACTGCATAGAGGAACCAGAATGTTATGCATATCAACCAGAGGAGACCTTTATGTTGGATAGGGCAAAGGTGCAAAGATAAAGAAAGAAAAAAAAATGAAAGCAGTGACTTCTGACCCTTTTCATTGCTCTAGAGCAGTGATGGCGAACCTTTTTTTCCTCGGGTGCCAAAAGCATGCGTGCGCGTGTGATAGCGCATGCGCGGGTGCCCACACCCATAAATCAATGCCCCCACATGCCCTGCCCCCTGTGCATGCGTGGATGACCTCCCTGCGCTGCCCCACCCCCTGCGCATGCGCGCACAACACCCCCAGCTCCCCTATTTCCCGACTTCGGGTGGGCCCGGTAGGCCCATTTTTTGCCCTCCCCTGGCTCCAGAGGCTTTCTTGGAGCCTGGGAAGGGCGAAAATTGCCTCCCCAGCCCCACCAGAGGCCGGAAACGGCATGTTTCCCGAGTTACGGTGGGCCCAGTAAGCCCGTTTTTTCGCCCTCCCCTGGCTCCAGAGGCTCTCCTGGAGTCTGGTGAGGGCGAAAACGCTCCCCGGAGGCCCTCCGGAGGCCGAAAACGCCCTCCCAGAGCCTCTGTGAGAACCAAAAATCAGCTGGCCGGTATGCACATGCGCGCTGGAGCTGAGCTAGGGCAACGGCTCGCGTGCTGGCAGATATGGCTCCGTGTGCCACCTGTAGCACACATGCCATAGGTTCTCCATCACGGCTCTAGAACAATGGTTCTCAACTGTTCCTTCACCACAGACCCCTCTTTAAATATCTTTTGTGGCCATGGACCATGTCCATGGACCTACAAGACTTAAGATTTAAATCATAACATTTCTTCAAGCCTTTGCAGACCCCTTGTGATGGCATCATGGCCCCCCAGGGGTCCGCAGACCACAGGTTGAGAATTACTGCACCAGAGTACAGGAAAAGTTACAAGCTCAACTTTTTGCTTTACATTTTTAGTTGTTAGTAATTCAAACCATTTAGTTTAGTAATTCAAACCATTTCTATAACAGCAAAGTGAATCTGATCATCAAAACCTAAAATCAAAGTTTCATTTTTTTTCTGTTTCGAGCATAAAGCAGCAATTTCGAGCGTCCAGAAGCTATTTTCAAGTAGGAAAAAACTATGTAAATTCTTCTTTTTAATTAAAACAGTCAGTTTTGCCATCTTCATCATCACTTTTACATCTATTCTTTCATTGTGGGAATTTATGTATGTTTCCATCTTGTGGATATAAAATTCTCAGCGCCGTCAGCATAACAGAGTAACGATTCTGAATTTTATTTCAAGTTCTTTATCACATTGAAAATGAAAAGTTCTGGTTTTAGCTTTATATTTATTTTAAGAATCTTCTGAATTAAAATAAAGTTCTGGTCCCATTATTTCTTTGCTTTGACACAAGTCCACCAGAGATAATAAAAAGTATCCTTATTACATTTACATTCTCAGCATACATATGACATTCCTTTATACATCTTTGATGGTTTCCTGGCATTAAGTACCAACAATACATTATTTCATAAAAAATTTCTTTCAGATTGTAGTTCAATATAAAAGTCAATTCATTCATCCACATGTTTTCCCATTGATTCTAACCAAAGGTCTTTGCCCATTGAATCATAGAGTCTTTAACTTAGCCATTTTCCAAATTCAATTTCAATGTTTTATAAATCTTAGCAATAATATGTTTATCATTAGCACACAATACAATTTGAAACTCACTTTTTGCAAACTCTAGGTACGGATTTTCTTATCTAAGCTAAAGCTTTCTTTTAGTTGTAAATATGTGATCCAGTAACAAATATGCCTTCTAACTCCAATTTTTCTTCAACTTCAAATTAGGTTAACCTTGAATAAAACACATTATTTCACCATAAGTTCACCAAGTTGGTCTTACTATTGTTTCTTTTCTAAGAAAGGCTTCTTGAGGTGAACAACCAAAGAGGTACCGTATTTTTCAGAGTATAAGACGCACCTTTTTGCCCCCAAAAAGAGGGTGGAAATGTTGATGCGTCTTATACACCGAATACAGCAAATTTTTGGCCTCCCGAAGCCCCGCCCCCGCATCCCATTTTTGCAAAAAACGGGCCGTTTTTTGCAAAAATTGGGGCATTTTTGCCTTCCCCTACCCTCTAGGAGTGCTCTGCAGGCTTCCCAAACTCTCTGCATGCCCTGTTTTTAGAAAAAAAACAACGAGCGAAAAACGGGCAGTTTTTTGCAAAAACTGGGGTGTTTTTGCCTTCTAATTACCCCATCTAGTATGACTGGAGGAGGAATTCTGGGAGTTGAAGTCCACTAGTCTTAAAGCTGTCAAGTTTGAAGACCCCTGGGTTAGGGGTTAGGGGTGCAAGGGTCTTCAAACTTGACAAGTTTAAGACTTGTGGACTTCAACTACCATTCCTGAGCTAGCATGACTGGAGGAGGAATTCTGGGAGTTGAAGTCCACAAGTCTTAAAGCTGTCAAGTTTGAAGTTTGTAAAAAGTATACATGGTTGTAAAAAGAATATATGGTTGTAAAAAATATACATGGTTGTAAAAAGTATTCTGCTACACTGGTATTTTATTAAATAATATATTACTACACATTTGGTTCAGAAGATTTTTTTCCTTGCTTTCCTCCTCTAAAATCTAGGTGCGTCTTATACTCTGGTATGTCTTATACTCCGAAAAATACGGTATCTTAGGAAGAAGCCTTATTTTACATTTATTCCAAATTCTTAGGATGGCATGTATAACAAATTTATTCTTGAATGCTGCATTGACCTTAATTTTGTCATACCACAAAAAGGCCTACCCTCCAAAACTTAATTCATGGCCCTCCAGATCTAATAATAATTTTAATTAATCTGTTTGTGATTGTATTTTTCTCTTTTGTTTTTCTTTGTTGCATTTGTATTTTGGTCTGTGACTGTAAAATAAAATAATAATTATTATTATTAATTAATAGTTTTTAGGATCATCCTTCCGTAACATGTCTTTTAGATATAGTGCATCCATAGAGGCAGATTCTCTGTTGATACTTAAAATGAAGTGGTTCAAAAATATCCTTCAATATGTTCAATATTTTGCTTCATTCTGTAATTTTAAGTCAATATTATGTGTTCTCCTCCTTTAATTGTAACCTTTAGTTCCTTCTAGTTCCCACTAATGTCAAAATTTTTAAATTGTATCTTTTTTTAAAAAAAAAGCAAAAAAAAGTATTTTTCCATGGAAGAATTCTTTATAATTAATTTCAATTTTTTATTTCAAACTTATCTGGATCCTTAGTCTATAACTTTCTAAAACCAATCACTATTAATCACTATTTTGCTATTTATAAAAAAATATATTATTTAAGTTGTTAAACTTATTAAAACTTTCTTTTATAACTAAAAAAAATTAACAAAAAGTTTCTGGCACTGATTAGACAAAAAAAGTGAACTTAGTCTTTTCAAAGGTGTCACCATAGTTTGAGCAAGATGGATAAACTTGACAGAGACTGCTGTTGTGTGATCTTCTCATTAGAAATAGCTATCTGGAGTTTTTGTGGGCAATCGCAAATCCTCTCCTTGTCTGGAGAGTCAATCTACAGGTAGTTTTCAACTTACATCAGTTCATTTAATGACCATTCAAAGTTACAATGGCACTGAAAAAAGTGACTTATAACCATTTTTCACACTTAACGACTATTGCAGCATCCCCATAGTCATGTGATCAAAATTCAGGTGCTTGGCAACTGACTCATAGTTAGGATGGCTTCAGTCTCCGGGGGTCATGTGATCACATTTTGCCACCTTCTGACAAGCAAAGTCAATGAGGTAGCTAGATTCAGTTAACAACCATGTTACTAACTTAATAACTACAGTGAGTCACTTAACAACTATGGCAATAAATGACATAAAATGAGGCAAAATTCAATTAACAAATGTCTCACTTAACATCACAAATTTGGGGCTCAATTGTGGCCATAAGTTGAGGACTACCTGTACTTGATGACTCTCCATATTGCTGGTTCAAGATTGACTTAGCCTTCCATCCTTCCGAGATCGATAAAATGGGGACCCAGATTTTTTGGGGGTAATATGTTGACTGTGTAAACTGTTTAGAGAGGGCTGTAAAGCACTATGAAGCAGTATATGTGTAAGTGCTATTGCTATTGATATTGCTGTAGCCAATAAGACACAAACAGAAATAAACAATCTA